>CP103008.1:0-1200000 GCA_024752465.1 Allantophomopsis lycopodina | reverse complement strand
TCATGTGAATTGCATTGCCCTGTCTTATGCAAGTTAAGTGCCCACCCACACACTCACACGCACACGCACAAGAGCAAGGGTTAAGGAACAAGGCAGAGCGTGGCTTGATCTTGTGCCGAGCTTCGTTTTTGCCGATGATAACCATTTCTGTACGTACATATCACCATATGTACTATACATGTATATATATATGCATACATACATACACATATATATTTAAAGTAATAAAGTAAGAAAGTTTAGATAACCGTATACTTTTCCGTGATAAATGAGCCTCGTTTTCTTGAATTCCATGTTCAAGATTGAGCTCCACCGTGTCATTTGTGACTTGGGATTATGAGAGACGGATGTTGGACAATGCGCTGATCATGGGTTCCTGTTCACCACTCCACCACTCCACCACCAGTCCACAGACTCCACTATGAGAACCTGCCTAACCACAGCCCTTCCGGATCCCTCTCCATCACGATTTGTGTTACTATCGCGGGACTGATTCTACCCCCAAAATCATAGTGAGCACTTTCTAGGCCTGCCTGAATTCAATAGATGGCTCTTCTCATATTAGATGCAATTGAATAAACAAACTACTAATTACCGGAAGCTTCGAATTTCAACTACGGCATGTTAGCTACTGCTGTATACTCAAATCAAACTGTTTGATGATAACGACATGTCTAAATGCGATAGGCAACCTCCTCGAATTCCAAGCAGCCAGGTGGCTAAATACTATTCGTATCTGCAAGTACGGAAATTTAAACGGTAATCATTTGAAAATGAGTCGAGGCGATGATTGACAGTTCGTCGCGAAACGTCTTTGTTGTTTTCAGCTCATATGCAGGACAATATGCAAACCCCGCACACTACTCCTTGGACCTCCAGTCTGTGTTACAGCCTCAAAATTACCTAGAATGCCGTGAGCAATGGAAGTGCAATGATATGTGCACTCAAGCATACAAACATCATCAATGCTGCCAACGATATTATCGCGATCCGTAGTCCGCGCCCTTCCAGCAAACATTCGCTATGGCAGATCAACGAAAATCCGTTATCTTGCAACGGTAGCAAACAGCAAGATCATTGATATCCGCGGCCGTAGCGTGAGCATCCCAACCGGTCTATTCATCAACGGCGAATTCGTCCCCGCAATTGGCGGCCATACCTTTGGCGTCGAATCACCCACCACGGGGAAGGAGGTCCTGCAGATATCCGAAGGGCGTGAGAGAGATGTCGATAAGGCTGTGGAAGCAGCCCGGAAGACTTTCGATGGCGGCTGGGCAAACAGCGATCCGGTTTGGAGGGGTCAACTCCTGAGCAAACTGGCGGATTTGATGGAGAGGGATAAGGACGTCTTGTGCGCCGTTGAGATGTTGGATACCGGGAAGACGCTCTCGCAGGCGAGATTCATGGATTTTCCCGCCAGCACAGGCATGCTGAGGTACTATGGGGGATTTGCGGATAAGATCTTGGGGTTGTCGAGTTTCAATGTCCCTGGAACATTTACGTATACGAGACGAGAACCAATTGGTGTCTGTGGGCAGATTATTCCTTGGAAGTATGTGCGTCATGTATTCCCTATAGTGAATCTTGCCTGACTCCTTACAGTTTCCCGCTCTTGATGTTTATCTGGAAAATTGCCCCTGCTCTTTGCACAGGTAATACAGTAGTCATCAAGTCTGCTGAAGCAACACCACTCTCGGCACTCAAACTCTGTGAACTGATTCAAGAGGCTGGCTTTCCAGCTGGAACCGTCAATTTGGTGTCGGGATTCGGAAAGACAGTGGGAAATGCAATTGCTTCACACATGGGAATTGATAAGATTGCATTTACTGGATCAACAGCTACTGGTAGATCAATCTTGAAAGCCTCGGCATCCTCAAATCTCAAGAAAGTCACTCTAGAGCTAGGTGGGAAAAGCCCAGTGAGTATCCCAGTGTTATAGAAATGAAATAAATGTTGACGAATTTGTGAGAACATTATATTTCCAGATGCCGATCTTGCTAAGGCAGTAGAATGGTCGGCGTGGGGAATAAACATGCACTATGTAAATACAGACTCCTAATCCATACAGCCAATATCAACCTAAAATTCGTCACAGGGTCAGACTTGTCATGCTGGCACGAGGATTTACGTACACGAAGACATATACGATGAATTCCTCTCTGCATACACAGAACGCATGTCTCAAGTAAAGGTAGGCGACAACTTCTCCAGCGAGACAAACCAGGGGCCGCAGAATAGCAGGGTACAATATCAACGTATCCTCAACTATATCGAGAGCGGTAAATCAGAGGGAGCAACCGTGCATCTAGGTGGAAAGCCAGACAAGCATAGCGCGAGTGGTGGTTATTACATCGAGCCAACGATATTCACGGACGTTGAGCCGTATATGAAGGTACATACCCCACCTCCAATAATGCAAAAAATACTGAACTGCCAGATTGTACGAGAAGAAATTTTCGGGCCAGTGGTGGTCATTTCGAAATTCAAGAGTGAGGAGGAAGTCATACGCTTGGCGAATGATACAACCTACGGATTGGCCGCTGCAGTACACACGAAGGACTATGCGACCGCTATTCGTATGACTAATCGACTAAAGGCGGGGACAGCTTGGGTGAATATGGTTAGTTTTGTTCATTGGAGTATTCCGTTTGGTGGCTACAAGGAAAGCGGGATGGGGAGAGAGTGTGGGGAGGCTGCACTAGAAAGCTATACGGAGGTTAAGTCTGTCTACTTCAACATGGGCGTAGATGCACCACAGACTTGAGGTTAAGGAACAGATATGTTTGCTTAAATATGTAGGTTCAGAATTGTGTTTTCTAGTCTTTGCGCGCTTATCGAATACGAAGGTACACGAACGTTGATATTGGGGTGTTGGCAATATTTTACAATATTACAACATAAAGTTTTGAAATATTGCTGGCTTGTCACATAAGAACATCTTTTATGAGTTTGAAAATTCTAATATCTCAAAACAATTTCATTTGACTATAAAAATGCCATGGAAGATACCATCATTGAACATCATCCACAAGTTAGATTCCAAGATCAGAAACAATTCAAACCATTCACCTGAATTTTCTGAGCACAACTTTCACTTGACCCCAAAAGTACCATCTTAGAAGCTTCCATGAAGAACTCAAATTAGCTAACGATTCCCTTCAACATTCACATACTTCTTTTCAGTTTCAGGTGCAGGAGTCAAAGACCCAATAGGGATCTTGAACCCGAAGGCAAGAGACTCAGTTAACTGGATGAGCAATAGATACCACCCACCCATAGTACAAGCTAACAGAAATCCACCGCCCGCCTATCAAAAGTTAGCATATAAAACTTTGACTGATTGTAACAAACTAACCTTCGTCAACCTCACATATCTCTGCAAGTCCCCATTTCCAGCCTGGAAATAACCAGCAGCCAATAACCAGACAGTAATATCGACGAGAGAGAAGATCCAAACGAATATCAAGTTAGTTTTCAAGGAACAGACAAGGAAAACGACAAACAGCACCGCCCATGCAGTCCAGAAGACGCCCAGAGCATTATAATACTCCTCAACAGTGGGATAACTGTCAGCTATACCGAAAGCGGGCGTAAAGATGCAGGCAAAGGAGAAGTAATAGCCTCCAAAACACCCAAAGACACACCAGGCGAAGGTATTACCCAGATACAGCTCCATGATAGCCGTCAGCCAAGAGCCGACCCCCGCAACGAACCAGATCACGCCGACGAGGAGCTCTGAGTGCGTGATGCCTCGCACTTGCAGCAGGAAGAGTGCGATCATTGTGTTGGCTACTGCGAAGACTGAAATGCCACTATGTATATCAATACATCAGAACTATCACTATAGAGATGTTGGAGTGGTTATGTGGATTGGAAGGAACTTACAGTGCACTTGGATTGCCTAGTTTGCGGTAGTGGTCGCCTCTGGGCACAGGCTTGTTATCAAAATATTGGGCTTCGTAGTCCGCTGGCTCAAGGGTTCGCAGACGTCGGAGTATTTTAAAGTCCTCGGTTGTCAGGGTTTGTTCCAAGTTGTTGGTTTCCATGTCGGGGGTGATGGTGTCTCTGTCAGTCATTGTTGCGATAGAAAGCTGATTTGTAGTGCTGAGGCCTTGAATATTCGATTATGAGGATAAATTATTCTAGGGAAAGAAAATTCGCTTTTCGAGAGTGGAAGTTGTAGCCGTTTTAAAGCTTCTGCGCGCTATACTACGATCATTTCATTTTCCGCTGTCATAATTTTGTTCGTAGGCGACGGAATGTCGCTATCTTGACAACCTTCAACCATCCTCGAAACTTTGGAAGCGGATACGAACTCCTTCTCTTCAACTATTGATGACCGGAAGCACGAAGGCGAAAAAAATGCCCTCAATGCATGAAATAAAGATTGGAGTGAGGCAAGTTGAATCAGTACATTGGAAGTCCACAAATTGTACTACGTTCATCGATGTACTAGCGCATGAGGTCGCCTCATATGCCACGTGCCGGCTAATATTTGTGTTATCGGAGAGCGCGGCAATTGCTCTAGTCATAGCACAAGAAATGCTTGATGCCGCTGCATAGAGGCTGTAAAGACGTCATTGGTGGGCTAGGAGGCTGACACGATGGTGCGCATCCGGGAGGAAGTCGGCTGTCAACTCATTCCGTCTTGGTACAACAGGAATATCCTTCCGTTTCCGAGGAGATAAAGATGCAATACTGCCAGTTCGAATATATACAGTTAAATCATCGGAGACTTTTATACGGGAGATGCTAGTGTATGCGAGTGTTGCCATGCGAATAGCCGTTGAGGCTTCTATATGTAGGCATCCGAGAATCTCTTTTGTTTAAAGGGCTTAAGAAAGATAAGAAATTAGAGGCCTTCGTTACATTATCTGAGGGTAAGATTCATCAACACCAAAGGTTGAGTGTATATGGCAGTCACCAAAATTATAAAAGCTTTGAAGTCATCTCTGGTAATAATGGCTTACGGAGAGAACATGGAGCATGGATATATTATGATATAATTTGATTATGAAAAACTACCTTTGCTCTATCTACTTATGTAAGGATAGACATACCGAATACCACAAGACTATAGACATTGATGAGCACAAATACCTCCGGGTTTAAGCAAAACAAGTTGCTCAAGGCATTACAGATTTTGACATGATAATTCCGAGACCAACAAACATCGTATAGATGATAACATTATATAATTACAACCAGTAAACCCATGGTTATAAATGGTGGTATTGTTATCAAGAACAAATTAATAATGTACTGAAATTATTTCTATAGGGAAATCTAAAACTAGATCTGATAGACGCTGATATGTGGAATAATCCAATAGATCCTCTTGTGCGAAACGAATTAATTGCAATAAATTTACAAACATCCAATGCCCTCATATGTTTAGTTGGACGGCTCCCAAACAGCCTCAATAGTCCATAAACGGCTACCATCCTGTTTATGTCCTCCTTTGAATTTGAATCGAGGATCAGCTTCACTGAATAGAGTAGCCCATTCGTCCATTTGACGTTCCTTCGAGTTTGTGATGGTCATCATCATAACATCCATGATCCTATATATTATTAGCACGAATTCGATAAATGCCCATTGCAGATGTGAAGAAAAACCTTTCATATCTCTCATCACTTGGTCTCCCAGTTCCAGGATCCGCGAGTCCATGGTCGTGAATCAAAACGCGGGCTCCGGCTTTCATTGCAGGAATTATAGCTTTAAGTGCTTTGACAACAGCATCGTCAGGCCAGTTGTGAAGTACAACTCGCCAGAAATATACATCCGCATTCTTGATAGGTTGTTCCTGAAACATATCATGTTCCATAAATCTCACCCTTGGCTTGATCGCATCATCCATCTCCTCATAATGTTCTGATACCAGCCCTTCAGGATAATGCACATCTTGAACTACAAAATGGAGATCTGGAAAAGACTTTGCAATAGCAACACTTTGATGTCCATCAGCGCCACCAATCTGCTTTTGTTAAAAATTGTTACGCAAGTTTTGAGATTCGAGACTTACGTCGACCACCGTGGCATTCTTTGGTAGATCTCCCCACGCAAACCCCTCCACCAAATACCTATCCTCCCAACCCTCCCCTTCCGACAACATGCCCATGCCATCTCTAAAGCTCCCAAGGCCCCCTTCCATTTTTGCAATCTCCTCAAACCACTGCGTCTTCTTTCCAGCCCAGAGACTTACTCCTGTTTCTTTTGGGCTCGTAGACCCAGGCCATTTTGTCACTGCATCAATAGTCTTGGTAGTTACAGGCCACCACGCATCTGTGAGAAATCGAACCCAGTTAAGGACTTTGGAGTCTGTAGCCATAAGCTTCGACAGTGAAGTATGAGCCACGTGATCCTTCGAAGGCTCATGGAAGATCTGGTTGGTCATTGCATGGCGTAACAATCTTTTTAGCTGCATCTCATTTATGCCCGATCTCTTAGCTAGCTCCGTATAAGACAGTCCCTTAATGTTATCTATCGGTACATGTTTGGCGATGTTAAAACGAGAAATTGCCTGTAAGCTAACCAGATTCAAGGACTAATAGGCTATTAGTTTGGTTTTTCATAATATTTGGGGAGGGATTCGTTACACTCCAAGTCATGTCACGAATCGTATCACGCTCGCCGACGAGTTGTCGTTGAAGGTCAGGAAGCATATCCATGAGATCCATCCTAGCTTCTCGTCCAGCTTTATCCAGAGCAGACGATTTGACTCCACTGGACAATGCTTTTCGCATACCTGCCGCGAGTGCTATCAGAGAAGAATTTGAAGCCATAGTCTGTTTTATTTTTCTCCAAAACTCAACTTGTTGAATGATAAACTATCGGGGAAGGATTGGAGCTCCTATATATGGTATATGGAGATAATAGGTCTTTGGCAGGGGGTTGTCGTCTTCGTAGCTAAACGAGACGAGCCTTGCACATTTTGTGGGTCTTGGGACATTATGGGTCCTTTCTTTGGCGCAAGCCCATGGCAAAATAGTTCCTATTTATTGGTAGTTGTTGGTATCTGCTTATGAATCTATGGTACTCCCCAGATCTTCTATGATAAAGCAACCTTAATGATCAAATCCGTCAGATGTCATCCAGAGCTGTGCAAGTTATTGATATTTATGATAATCCATGGCCATAAAGATGCCCAGAATTGTATAGTAATTGATAAACATGAAAATATTTGGGGATATAGAGCTCCTGAGAACCACACAGCTATGGAATAATCCGCCATGGGAGATATGACCGACTATGTGATTTAAAGTCTTACCGACATTTTTAACTCCATCGACCAGGATAAGGGCCGTGTGTAGTAAACTATGGTGCCTGCAAGCAAGTATATAACTTGTTTTATGCTTTTTGAGCAGTTATTACATGAAACCGCCAGTAGCTATGCAGTTTAGGATCTTTGATTCCTTTTCTGGCTTCCACCAACGCCAACTCTCTCTTCTCTGTCGACCATCCTAAGCCTGTGCCCATGGTTCTGAGAGAAAAGGCAGCCAGCCCCTCTAACAATATTGCCTGCATAAAACTCCCGATTTCCTTTAGAGATTTATCTCGAGGCCATCGTCCTACCGGTATCTTATATACCCTATCTGTAATGTTAGTGAATCCAGCATCCTTGAGGTAACCTTCCGTCTTTAGTATTGCAGAGCTATCGCCTCCAAAAGCTGCCATCCCTTGTGCTATATAAGTAAAAAAGTCGCAGACCGGATCATTTTCAGGTTTAGTTCCATCTTCATAGAAAGACATGTTCTCATGTTCTTGTACCTCGATCCATCCTCCAGGCTTGATGTCTCTGTACATGAGTCAGTACGATGGCTTCATAACAAGGGGCTCCTTTCAGCCATACTCATAAGCTTGCCCGAAGAGTTTGGGGATATCTCGAAGATGAGCAATGATGTTCCTTAAGTGAACGAGGTCAAAATGATTTCTTGGATACGTCCATTCTTCACCGATGTCGTCCACAATAAACTTAACGTTGGGCGGTACCCATCCAGGCTGGATTGGACTCAAATCAACACCTGTAATGCAAGCACTTGGATACATGTCACCCACTACCAAACTCTTTAGCAATCATCCCTTGCAGACGTGATTATTGACATACTATCGATAGCCCAAATTCCCGTTCCTGTTCCAAGGCTGTGAATAATTAATGATCAAGTCAATCCATTGAACACGGTGGGAACTTACTCAATTATGTTTTGAGGATCTTCTTTAATAGGAGCAAGATGAAGTCGTCGTTCCATGAGCCTTAGAACCATCTCGTGTTTCAAGTCTTCTCTATCTTGCTCACTATCATCATTGGGCATAACATATTTCCCTGCATGGAATTTGTGATATCGTCGCCCGTTCTCGAATTCGTGATTTCGAATGCTTGATGTGATGGAGGTAGATTCCGAGCCGATGCTGTCTGTTCCATATCCATCTTCGCTTTCATCATCAGCTACGGAGCTGTCGTCGACTTCTATCTGAGCTCCACCACTTGTATCTGGAGTATTTGTCACTGCGTTGAAATGAGAACTCGGTTCATTTATTTGATTTGCGCTACTTGGTTGATCTGGTTCCGACGGCATCGTTGTGATTTGCGGTGTTAACTATATTTTGGGCCGTTGCTAATCATGTATGGTGAAATGTGAAGCAAAAACTAAGATTAAAGGCACGAAATAATTTTCTGAAAGCCGAAGTCGACCCCCAGTCTCCAGCATTTCAATTGTGAGCATGCAATCATAATGGGTGCTTCACCTTCCATGCTTGGTACGCGGACACGTAAAGTCATTTTGACGTATGTCAGGTTTAAACAGGGGCAGAATGCCGTAGTTCTGCCAATTGACGGTAGCGTATTACGCATTGTACATGTGGAGGTTGTTCATGTTTATAGAATATAAAAATGAATTCAATCGGTACAATCTTATGAACTAAGGTATAGTTAATTAGAGTAATAAATGTATGGAGAGCTATATAATTATCTAGGGCACATAAGTTTTGACAGCCGTAAGACTGCGGGTGTTCCGTCATGAAAGATGAGTACGACTGCAAAATACAAGATAATATTGTCATTCTTTGTTTGTAGAATGCCGAATTCCCTGGCTCTGTGGAGGACGTGCTTTTTCCCTAGCAAAATTGGTAGTGAACTCCGAAGCTAATATTCGATGTTGGTAGAATGCTGTTGGTTTCATTGGAAAAGATGATTTTTCTCGATACCCCATTAATTCGAATCTCGGAGAGCATGCTCTGTACGTTGGTATTTGTGGGGCTCAGCGAAACACGCGAACAATGCTTGTATGGGACATGAACCCCCACTTGTGTAACCGACATGCTCCATAGTTCGTGATAGTGATAATATGTAGAAGCCCCTCCTTCAATCATACGATCATTGGAAATCATCGGAGGCCATCATGATGTCTAGAATTGACTGATTTTCATCTTTCTGGCAAGCTTGTTGTCTGGTTATCAATTTACTCAGCTCTACATAATACCAAACCTCTTCATACGACAGATTTGGAATATCACTGACCGGATAACCCCGGCTGATTCGCTATGAACCGCCATGATGTATACACTATTAGACTGAATTGTTTACCAATCATAGGAATGAACTGTCTAAAGAAGTGACGTTCTACCATTTAGAAAGAGATTAATATGAGCAGCAAAGAGACTAGCATATTGGTAAAGAAAGCCATGCCCTGCCCCTGGGTAGATATGAAGATGACAATCAGCGATTCTGTCCATCAATAGCCAGGAGTTTGCAGTTGATATCAAGAGATCATTGTCGCCATTTGCCACGAATACAGGCATCTTTAACTCGCCCAAACGATAATAGGAGTTAGTCCTCTCCGGATCCAATCCATGCCATTCCTTGATGGCCTCTATTTGCCTCTGTGTGCCAGCTTCATCCAGGAATGTTTCATGTCTGTTCTCGATATCCCGTCCACCTCGTACCCTATCCCAGTATACCTCGAAAGCCGCAGTTCCAATTTTGGTATCGCTGAAAAACGATACCCTTAAAGCATCCTCAACATATCTCATATCAGTAGCAGTGGCAGACTTTAGCTGATCGAGTGGCTGTTGATTTGTAACACTGACTTGATTGTCACCTCTACTTGGCCCAGTGCCGGCCAAGATAAGCTTATTGATCAGTTCTGGGGCATTCAAGGCGACCATCTGTGCTGTATAGCCTCCCATAGAGAATCCGAGCAGATCGACTTGCTTCAGATCCAATGCACCAATAACGCTTATAACATTATGTGCCCAACCTTTGATGGTAAGAGGGACGTCACCACCACTCCGTCCAACCCCAGAATTGTCCAGAATAATCACAGGTCGAGTCGATGCTAATTCATTAAGAAGCAAAGGATCCCAGAAGTCCATATTGCCACGAAAATGCATTAGCATGACCAGTGGAGTTCCTGATGTGCTGCCAAGTCGTCGATAAGCAAAGTTTATATCGTTGGCAAGAATATACTCCGTCCTTGCGGTTTGTGCTGTAGTCATGGTGGAAAGAATAAGATCGGAAATAATTGTAGAATACAATATAATATAGTAACTAAGTTGTGGAATGAATATGGCCACAGGGAATGATCGTAACTCACCTTTATATACTTAAAATTATGTCCAAGAAAATCCCATATCATTGACATTAGATGAAAGTTCATTTCTCAGCAAAATAAATGTAAGAAAGTAGAAGTTTGATTGGCCATTAATATGGAGTATATGTCAATATAAGGAATTGGATGGAGAAGTTGCGATAACAACGACTGTGACCGTTTCCCTTACTTGGACATTTTGATAACTTTGACCTCAATCCTCAGCGCGTTAACTTTTTGACTTTCTGATGCGTGCATGTGATGCGGGGTAAGCGAAGTCTCGATTAGAATAGCTTTGACGAAAAATTTCCTAAAGAGGTAAACGGACGTTCGGGTTATGATCGGAAAGATCACCATCTTACGTGAGGCCAATAGAGTCAGAGGTAGCTGGCTTTCAAACGTCAGGATATCATATTTTCATGCATCTCGTTTCTTGAATCAATGAATTTTGAATTTCGAACTATTTTCCAACTGTTTACCATTATCTTAATTCAGTAATTCTGCCTTCATCAAATCTGGTCTCAAACACCATCACCTAACGAGGTCAAATTATTCGTAACTATGGACCACAACCTGTCTAATAAGGCGAAAGGACCGATAATCCTTGTCAATCGAGAATGGCGAAACTCGAAATCCCGCAGCAGAACGAATTCAAAGAACGAGACTTCGGGACATAGAATAAGTCCATACCCTATGAAGGCCGCCAATGCTTATCTGCCTAATACTGTTTGCCGGGAAAATCTCGAGAATATCGAAGAGCCCAGTTCGAAACAGTTCGAGTTTGTGAATGCTACCTCGAAGCCCGATAGAAATAGAGACCCTGATGTTAGGAGACTCGTGAGAACACAAGTAATGAGGAACTTCTCCTCTACGAAACGAAAAAAGCAACAAGAGGACTTGTACCAAGATTCAGGTGACCAGAATCACGCCGTAGCGAAAAGACAGTCAACAGCGAAGGCTAAACTTGCTGCCAATACATATGATAGTTTCATTCAACTACCACCAAGTCTTGGAGAAACTATCTGCACAACTATTCATCTCGATCTAGAGTCACAGAAAATTCTTGTCCAATTCTGCGAGTTTATCAGAAATGCTGAGATATTGAATAGCCATCTTACCGAGAATGTCTTTGCAAGAAGCTGGTTGCGTCTCGCATTTCTCGATGAAGTGGCTATACATGCACTTTTGTACAGGGCTGCGATTGCTGTCGAACTCTTGAGAGGTTCTCGCAAAATGCGAATAGCCAACGAGGAGATGAACCGCACGTTACACCTGATAAACGACAGATTAAAGCAGTCGCAAGCTGAAATTTCTGACGGCGTCCTAGGCGCTGCATCATGTCTAGCATTGGGTGCAGTAAGTTTCTTAGATATATGCCTATTCTTTAGATTATATATTGACCACCTCCCCCTCATATAGGCAAATTGTGACCAGTTTGAGGACTGGCATACCCACATGGCTGGCATAAAAGAAATGGTGCAAATACGAGGGGGAATGTCAACTCTTGATAAAATAGTTCAAATTAAGCTGATGCGGTATTTTAAACATAATGTCTATGCTTTTGATATACTAACATACATTCCAGATCTGATCTTGCTGGCGCAGTTGAAATGGCGGCAACTCCTTACCTAGACACGGCCCTACCAGACTCTCCAACATTAAGCCTTGGACTCTCTGAATCAGGTCTAGAGCAAGACATCTTTCTCCGAGTTCTTTCACGTAGTGGGATTCATCAATCTTTCTTGAAGATTCTTAGGCATCTACACGGGTTATCATACACGATCGGCTATGCAATGAAAAATAAATCTATTCGCTTAGACTACATGAGCTTTGCTACAGATAGTACCTCCCTTCAATATCAATTGCTTCGACTGGAGCCCTTCAGTCCAGGCAGTATCGATGAAACTTGTCGAATCGGCGCGTTGATATATCTGCAGGAAGTCCTAGGTTCATGTTTTCTTCCACTCACGGGACCCCAGTACCTGGTTACAAAACTGAAGAATTCTTTTGGTGGTTTTAACGACGTCACTCCATACTCTGTACCACTGATATTGTGGATATTGGTCATGGTTGGTATATGTTCGACTATGCCAGAAAGGATATGGTTTGTGGCTCAATTGGTCAAGTTGTCAAGTGCATCAAAGATTAACGGATGGGAAGATGTACGAAGTATCTTGGAAAGTTTCATTTGGATCAAACAGGTTCATGAGCGGCGTTGTAAAGAATTGTGGAAAGAAGTTGAAGTTACTAGAAGTGTATTAGTACAGGATTTGGAGTGACAGTGTCTTCAATTGAGAAGATACAAACTTCGAAGGGTTTCATGAAATGTCAACATGTGCGGCATATACTTGAACAGCTTACTTTACTTAGTGGTTATAATGCGAGCAGTCTATCACATAGGCACTTCATGATTAGGCCACCAACTTCATGTATTTATAAATTTACAGAGTAGAACCTGCTTCCTCTTCATGCAATTAATTTGATTCCAACACTTCCGCAATGCACCCCAGCCTACACTCAGTCTCGTGACTTATAGTATCTCAAACTCCAACATGAATCATGTGAACCATAGTAAAGATGTAAATTTCTCATGGCTTCCAGATCAAATATTTGAAATCCCCCTTAAACCATGTTCTTTCAAAGAGAATAATACAAGGCGCCTCATATCAAGTCTTAACATCCTTCCATCCGGAGATATCATTGATAATACTGACCAGAAAATCAGGTCGACTCAGCATAGGTGAGTGACCAGCGCTACATCTTATGACCTTGGCGTTAGCGGTGGCAGCAAACTTCACCTGCCATTGGACGGAGATATTTTGATCATTTTCGCAGATAAGGTAGGTTGATGGAATCAGATCATAAAAGCTCTTAGTAAGCTTGCTGTTTGGTATTTTAAGAGGCACCGCTATAACACGAGAAGCCCAAAGTGAGGCATCTGAGGGCGTTAAGTCGTTATATAGAATGTGGTTAGCACTCTCCATATACATTCGGCCGTCCGGCTACTAATTGTTAATCACAAGAGTCATGTCAATCAAGTCTTGTCCGTACCTTGTTTTCGTTGAATGTTGATTCTCCAATAGCAGTAAGTATGGATTGTCCAACTTCAATACAGAACGCAGAGTAATAGAACGAATGAATTATACCCCCGGGAAGGTTCTGCTCTTGACGTGTGTTCCATGTCCAATTTCCAGAGACCGCCTCATTCCCAACCAATCCACCGTAAGAATGCATGATCAATATAACAGTATTTCCTTTGTCCTCAATCTGGTGGTGAAGCTCCTGTCGTACAACGGAGGCATCTTCAGTCAAGGTGATCGATGGGAATGTAAGACCATCAGGATCGGTACAACTAGGGAGCTTGGGCTGGATGACTGAGTAACCTAATTTTGAGAGATGGCGGTTCAAGCCTCCGTATACTTCAGGAAGTTGATATGAGCCTTGTATTATCATGAGAGTAGGCAATTCATACAAGCCTTCGGATGAGGTTTGGTCCATATTGAGAAACGAAATGACTGCGTCTTAGGTGGAAATCGAATTTGGACTCTGAAAACGTTGTCTTTATGAAACTCCAGCAATGAAATGCTGATCGCAAAAATAACTAGCTTTATTCATTTTTATCAAACTTCTGCCCTCAATATTTGTGTCCTCGGTCCAGAATGTCAGATTTATGCAAGGATAAACGGGTAATATTCGGCTCATGTACTCTTCCCGCCAATATGAAAGCTGATGGTAATCAGTGAGAAGGCCTTGTTTTCCAGAAACACGATCTATTGATGGTGATTATTTATTATCGAAATGTTAATGCAGTTATCAATTATCATAGATCTATTAGTAGCAATGTATTCACTGCGCTGACAACCCTCTGTTCGACCTTAAACCCTGAGTTTCAAGCAGAAAAGGCTGTGGACAAAACTGAAGTCAAATACCTATGCTGATTTTGTTCAGGTGAGTATTGTAGATCAATATCTAGAGTCAAAGATCCTTTGGGTAAAGCAGTTTCTGACTTTAGAGTATAAAGGCTTTGCCAGTGGTCACCAGACTGAGCATATGTAATCGAACCGGATTGATTGCTTAAATATGCACAAATATCAAAGATACCATAGCTAAGATAGTGCTACGACATCTTTCTTGAGTTTCGCAACGATACCCCGATTGAGAAATATCCTGAACATCTATGTCAGCAAGATGAATTTTTGAGACTCCTTTTCCCTTCCAATCTCGGATAATAAGAAGATGCAAGAGTAGCTTGGCTTACTTCTTTTTCTTATGGCTAATTCCCAAATTTGCGTCCATTATCTTGTTTATATTCGGATCCACGGGAAAGTTGCGAGGAAGCATCATTCATCCAAAAATTCCCAGACACTAGTTTACGATTGAACCTGCAGAGGGGGTTGAGCTTATGACTTTGGTAACTTCATTGTGTGATACTTCAATTTCGAAGCTGCAGAATAACTCTTGGTAGGCAATTTCTATTTCAGCTATGCAGCACTGTCTTGGGAGCATACGGAAAGCAGGTTTTAATCAAGGCGAGGTATGAAAATCTTGGAAGAAAGTTAGCGAACGTGTTTTAATACTATGGGCTTTATCTTCGTATCTGACTCTCCAAGTTTCAGTCGCAACAGGATCTAAGTATCAGGCAGAGTTTGAGTAAAAATCTCTCCGAAATTCCCAAATTCCCATGAAATTTGATATATCGCCCCGTTAGATGACCGCTATTTTGATCCTGCTGCCTGTCACAGTTGAATTTATGGTGAAGTTACTGCAATATTTTCATTCTCCCTCTCACATGGGCCTTAACTCCTTCTGAAGCCCTATGGCACTGCAAAACCTTGGGAGGAAGGAAATAAAGTAAAAATGAAAAGGTTTGAATATAGAATGAACAGAGGGAAACTCAATCAGCGAGTCAGCATGTACAGCTGTGGCTGTTCAACTCATCATGATCCAGGATATTCGAGAGTAAGCTCATATCTAGCACTGAAAATCTGGAGCCCAGCTTTAACATGATAGGTGATGAAATTTCTCTCAGAAATCTAGGAATAACTAAGTAAACAGTGATATTTGAGTGGTTCCGAGTAAATCAGTGGTTTTCGATAACTGACCGACTCGAAATAACTGCGTGTGATGCTCAGAAACTGACTGAATCTCTACAATTCAGTGGTCATCAATTATTCAAAGCTCTTCACGACAGACCATGCAAATTCCTAATGATCGTGCACCCAGACAAGGAGAGTTGTATACTCATCATAAATTACAATCTCAATCCTTTCTCTATACAACTTGTAGAGCGTCAGGTAAAGTGAAGAAAGTAGCCATACCACGATTTGATAAATCTGTCTTTGCATCATATTGTTTGAGGATGATTGAATTTACATGGCGGCTTCGCAGTCTACCTACAGGTATATCCACAAGCACAATTGACCTGTGCATCGTCCAATTGACGCTACATGCACTTTGCCAAGACTTTAAACTGCCATTGGTATAGATACGTAGGATACGTGATGTGTTCAGAGTCATAATCTAACAGTAGTTTTCTTCACATCATCATCCATCATGTGGTAATGGACTTCACAGGAAGATTCGTCGAACCGGCATCGGCGGGGATCGCTAGTCTTTGTTCCGATATTCCAACCAGGCTGAATGGTGGAATGCCAGAAACCCAGAAACGCACTCCGCAGTTGAGAAGGAACATGCCGAGTATGATACCGTAGCTGTATTACGTAGAATATTGCAACGTCATCCTTGACCTTGCATATGGATTCTATCCCAGCATCGTTGGAATGACCGTTGGGTTCTCTCAAATAAGATCAGTTAGGAACAAAGTTCTGGTTGGAATTTATCCTCCATAGCGTTCATTGTTCAGGATAGCTGAGCGACTGCTGTCAACGAAAGGCAAGTTACCATACTTTCCGTCCTTTGCTACTTTTATGAGCCCACGAAGTACGTACAAAGCGTGTTCCAAGTGTAAAGGATCAGTACATGGATTTTACGCTCGCTACCAACTTCAGTACTACATCAGGGTACTACTTTGGTGCTTCCTATTCGCCATTCACCCTTACACCTTTGACAATGCACCGCATGCGAATTACCTCGTCCTATACGGTCACAAATATAGTGCTGCAGGTCATATGAAGCTCCCCGCACCAGACGATCTCTTTGTGTGCTGTGCCTGTCATGTTATCTGCTATTCGCGTTTTTTGCCAGCCGTCATTTTAAGCATGACCATAATAGAGTATTATTTCTTCTCAGGTGATTTCAAATCGTGTTTCTTTCAAATAACCGATTCAACTGGAGTTTTCTTCGGAGACTCTTTTTCTCTAGTTTCTCCGAGGACAGTCCCCCGCATTATGCCACCTGCCGATCCACTTTGTCGCGTGGAACCCCATGTGTCTGACGTTTCTGTACCGCTATCCCCGCACTTGGTGCACGATCTCATCTCCAGGTCCCTTACGTCTGTGACCCAATAATGACTGTAAACAAAATACGAGGTCATTCTCTTTCATAATCTTGACCATTAGGCTAAAGAGGGTACCTTCAAACGGACCGTCTTCCCAAGCCTCAGTCTTGGAAAATGGCGGCCGAGGAACAAATCAAACAAATGGAAATCTTCAACTTCTTGTACTTCTTGCGAATACCAACATTTCTACGTCTCCATAATCGGTAGTCATGTTGATCATTGGTGTCGATCGCAGGTCATCAGACGGCACACATGCTGTGCCTGGTGCCAACATCATGTCGCTGGAAAATTTAGCTACATATCCATAGCTTCATTACCGCCGGTTATGTATATTTCGGACATCTTATGCCAAGTGGTCCAATCAAGAGATCATCTGGCTGGAAATACAAAGAAGCAAAAGGTTCAGATGAGAATTCCTGCAGTAGCATTCCTTCTCACTTATGCTCATTGGTAGCTGGCCGAGGTAAGGTACTCTCGATATGCGGGGTGATGATCACTTTGTGAGTTTTTTTTCTTTCCCTTCCCTCTCAACTTCTTTTTAGAATTATACAACTAATTTTCAAAGAGATTCGAAGCAGTAAGTTCAATCGGCAGTATCTCTGCGGACGACATATGAAAGGTGCTGTTTTCGAGCCCGTTTATCACTTCAAACCACAAGATGAATAGCCAATTTTTAAAAAATACTCTGTGCGCCCTTGTCTCAGTCAGTTCGGTTATCTTGGTCAATGCCGAGTCTATTACTCCATACTATCCAAGTCCATGGATCAGTAATGGGACTGAGTGGGACGACGCTCATGCAAAAGCTGTCAGTTTCGTCAGCCAACTCACCCTGTTGGAGAAAGTTAATTTGACAACTGGTATTGGGTAAGTTCATCTGTTTGTTTGACAGAAATCAATCAATTGGAAGAGCGAGACTAAAATCTATTAGTTGGGAACTAGGTAAATGTGTTGGAAATACAGGCTCCGTCCCAAGATTGGGATTTGATAGTTTTTGCATGCAAGATTCTCCATTGGGTGTGCGTGATGGTATGAGAACCGCAAACTTACACTAATCAAGAGATATAACTGATAATTCTACGCACAGCCGATCTTGTCAGCGCATTTCCAGCAGGAGTTAATGCTGCGGCAACATGGGATCGAAAGCTAATCTATGCTCGTGGATATGCAATGGGATCAGAGCATCGTGACAAAGGTGTAGATGTTCAACTAGGGCCTGTATCTGGACCAATTGGTCGTTCTCCAGAAGGCGGTAGGAACTGGGAGGGGTTTTCACCCGATCCTGTCCTTTCTGGAGTTGGAATTGCAGAAACTATCAAAGGAATTCAAGATGCAGGAGTTATTGCATGCGCCAAACACTACATCCTCGTAAGTATTTCCAAAGCTTGAAGTGTTCGAGCGAGTATTAACAGTCATACAGAATGAACAAGAGCACTATCGCACAGAGCTATCATCTAATGCTGCTGACAAAGCAATTCATGAGTTGTATCTATGGTAGGAAATCTCAAAATGTATTAACGTACACATATTGACAATATTTAGGCCGTTCGCCGATGCAGTCAGGGCTGGAGTGGGATCAATTATGTGCTCCTACAATGAAATCAATGGTACATACTCGTGTGAAAACAGCTACACGTTGAATCGATTGCTGAAGTCCGAGTTGGATTTCCAAGGATTCGGTTCGTCTTGATCCCATACCCCAAAATACTACTTGTACTAATACAGCAAAGTAATGAGTGACTGGAGCGCCCAGGAGTCGGGTGTTGAAAGTGCTCTTGCCGGCCTCGACATGACAATGCCAGGAGATCAAGGGTTTGACACCGGTACATCGTACTGGGGTGGAAACCTCACACAAGCTGTTATAAATGGAAGTGTTCCAGAATGGCGCCTCGACGATATGGTTGTCCGAATCATGTCAGCTTACTATAAAGTTGGGCGTGATAAAACAAGAATTCCTACGAACTTCGATTCTTGGACAAATGCCACAGTTGGACCCCTTTATTATTACGACAATCTCAATAATCAGACTATCAACTCGCACGTCAATGTTCAAGACGATCATGCTAAAAATATTCGAGAAGTGGGTGCTCGATCAGTGGTCTTATTGAAAAATAAGAACGCTCTACCACTGAAAAATCCAGCTAGTATTGCAGTAATCGGCGAAGACGCACACCTCAATCCAGGAGGTGCCAATGCCTGCAGTGATCGTGGCTGTGATACAGGTACTCTTGCAATGGGTTGGGGCTCCGGAACAGCAAACTTCCCGTACCTAATTGCACCTGTGGATGCTCTTCGAGCACGAGCTGGAGCTGCAGTATTCTCAAACATCAGTGATAACTATGATTCTGCAGCTGTAAAAGCTATTGCTTCCAATTCATCAGTTGCCATTGTTTTCGCCAATGCTGATGCCGGGGAGGGATATATTACAGTGGATGGCAATGCTGGAGATAGAAACAACCTCACTCTATGGGGAAATGGGGACAACTTGATCGCTGAAGTAGCATCCGTCAATCCAAACACGATTGTTGTCCTTCATACTGTAGGTCCAGTCATTGTGGAAGCGATTCAGGAAAATCCAAATGTTACCGCCATTCTTTGGGCCGGCGTGCCAGGCCAAGAGTCTGGAAACTCCTTAGCGGATGTGCTTTATGGCGATGTCAATCCATCAGGAAAAACTCCCTTCACTTGGGGTAAAGCTAGAGAAGACTGGGGAACTGACATCCTATACAATTCATCCGACGAACACCCACAAATCGATTTCACCGAAGGTGTTTTCATTGACTACCGCCACTTTGACAAGTTTCATATCAAACCTACCTATGAGTTCGGCTATGGAATCAGCTACACTAATTTCACTTATTCCAATATCAAAGTCACCAAAAAGCACCCCGGTATCTATGTACCGGCAAGTGGCACCACGTCAGCAGCTCCTACCTACGGATCTATTGACATCAATCCAGCTGATAACACATTCCCATCGAATTTAACTGTTATTCCATACTACATCTATCCTTACTTGCCCAGTGCTAGTATTTCTACAAATGACACTGGAAGTTGGCCAGAGGGCTCTCACGATGGCGGTCCACAACCCTTAGTTCCAGCCGGTGGATCACCAGGTGGAAACGCAGGACTCTATGATGTAGTTTACGAAGTGACTGCTACTGTCAAAAACATTGGAGATGTGGATGGAATTGAAGTTGCTCAACTTGTAAGTTTGAGAATCATATGCGGAGATCTTGAAAGTTTGTTATTGCTAACACATAACTAGTATGTATCCATTGGTGGACCAGATGATCCAGTTGTCCAGCTACGAAACTTCGACACTCTAGCTCTTACTGCTGGTAGTTCTGCAACTTTTACCACTGAGCTCACCCGTCGAGATATATCTAGCTGGGATTCTTCGCTACAGGATTGGACTGTTACGTCTTATCCCAAGGCGGTACATGTTGGTGCTTCGTCGAGGAACCTGCATTTGCATGCGGTACTTCGATAGTTACAGGATTAAAGCTTGATGACTTGGTATAGCGCTTAAGTAGCCTCTCTTTCAAAGACGGACGATTTGACACATGTCTGGTTAGTATAATAACCAGAGCTGGATAATCCGAGAATGACATTTTTGTTATGATATGTCTCACAATTATGAATGAATATTGTTCCGTTTGCTGTAAAATGTGATGAAATTTTATGTAACTAATGTTTTGAATGTATGATCAACAAGATTTGGCTATGAAAAGGTATTTATTTATTTATAATTTCCTAACATGAGAGAATTGTTCAGTACTTGAGAGTTGCATAGTTATGGAAAACTTTTAATTATTATAGATGGTTTAGTTGAACTACCTAATATGAGCTCAGGGAAAATCTCAGTACACGATGTGACCAGAGTCATCCAGCATCTTTCGCAAAACTACATCAACGCTGTCAGACTCATCTCACAGTCAAACACTTCAAAGCCATCAACAAGAAACAATATTGCCTCACCTCAAACATCCAAAAGTAAGATAAGTAACTGATCACATCATAAGCAGAAGTGTAGCTAACCTCCCATACCAGCCAATCCTCATCACGTAACTCCAACATTGCTCACATTTCCACCTTTTCAATTCAACATGGACCTAACAGAGAAGGCTTCTCAAATCCCCCAAGTCAGCATGGCTTTTGTCAAAAAGAAGTGGGATGACACCAAACGTTACTGGATGGTTACCCATCATATAATTGGGCTCTGCGTAGCTATCGGGGTCATACTCCTGCTTTCGCTCACCTTATGGCATTTTATCCTCGCTCCGGGAACCTCCAATCAGCAGAAGGTAACCATGGCCTTCACGCCTGTTCTAGTCTCGGTTCTTTCCATAAGCTCTTCATTGCCACTATCTGTACCGTGGTACTTGCGAATATCGTCATCTCTGCTTTTGTCCTCCTATCTGTCTGCGTCCTTGGATTCATCTTTACCATCGGCTTTGATTTTATCCATGTCTCCTCTCATTTCACTTTCATCTTCATATTTGACAATCACGACCACAAGTTGCTAACTGATTCCTAAGGGACCGTATATGAACGCAACTGATATGGCATTCGATGCAACTTCATAGGTCTGAAAATTAAATGCTAGATACTTTGGTGAGTATTTCTTGGTCCGATATATAACCTGCGACTAACTTGAAGTAGATTTCGGCACTCTTCGGGACATGTGGGGCATTCATATTGTTCATCTAATGTTTGAAGGAAGAGATGGAACTTAATGAAAACATATGGAACACATGACAGAATTTCTCAAGCAAAGAATGAATATGTATGAGCTCTGGTTGTATATACTTCTGAGTGGATAATACTAAATGAAATCAAGGGCATTGTTCTAGCTTTATTATGTGATCTTTACCCATAGGAGCTCCGGCGCCTGGTTCTGCAAATAATGCATATAACGACCCTCTACTGTAATCACCTCGATCTCAGTTCCAGACCTCACATCTATTTCTAGTTCTCTCAAGCTAGCTCCCACCAAGAATGTACCCTCTACACAATCCGGAAGAGAATTTTTGGTAGTCAAAGGTTTGAGACTTCTGATCCCAGGTGCTTCAAGCATGGATTTCAGTCCATCCCTGACAGCCTGTTTTCCTTCCAACGTGTTAGGTATAGAAGAAGCAAAGCAATATGGCAAGGAGCTGAAATCTACAATTCCATCCACTGCACGCTTTTTCATCTCGGGGTCCTCATTCAAGGTCTCTGTCCTCGTAAAAATAGTCTCAAAATGAGGCCGGTCATTCACCGAGTAACTTTCTCCTCCAGCAATAAAGCTCTCCGGATAATCCCAAACTCCAAGCAGGTGGTCCATTAGCTCTTTCTGGTTTTGCTCGGGACTCATGGCGCTGTCATTTCGCTTGCGCCGATCCGATAAAGTCGTTACGGAGGGATCAAAGCCAAGTATTATAGACGGTGGCTCAAAGAATACTATCTTCGAAATGCAATGGTTGAGGGTGTGTGCTTTGGCATCTGACAAGAGACCTTTGGAGAGGAGGTGGTAGGCACTTATGACGCTAAGGTTGCCGAGTGACCAGCTAATCAAGTGTACGCGTGAATCTGGACGGGAGAGTAGAGAAAGTTCGGAGATGAAACCCGTGATCACGGAGGCCAAATCATCTCCAACACGTTTCTGGATTTCGGAGCGAGAGGAGACATCCTCGGTAAAGGGGGAGGATCCTTTGTAGCCGCGCAGGCTATATGCTAAGAGACGGGTATTGGAAGGGACAGTAGCTGCAAAGTCCCGCCATGTCCCTACATCATCAGTTACGGAGGTGACGTTTACAGGAGGAAATTCAATACATACTGTGGTTATGGGCCATTCCATGCACGCATATCCATGTTGTGTATGCCTTATCAGCTGATGGTGCACCTGTGTCGAAGTACACGAACTTAGAATCTGGGCCGATATCAAGGACGTTATCTATCAGAGGAAGTGATTGCGCCATTATGAAATTGAGTAATGAGTCCTAGGAGAGAGATGCTTAAGATATGTTGCGTTTTCAAACTCGTATGAGTGTGATCATATGTTAGCGCTGGTACGTGCTGACAAATTGTTGTTATTATCCGTACATAAAATATGTCCTACAGATTATGTCAATGGCATTGAATATAATACGTAGTAGAATGCTACCTTACTATTGCAATGTAACTTGCTGCCTCACGCTAACCTCGCCGTTGAAACCATCGAGTTCGAAGCAAAACAGCGGCTTAGGGGGTATCACGTCGACTGTTTAGGCTTAGGCTCACTCGAATATTGTGGAGCATTTAGCAGCAGCTAAGCGGATATTGAAAGGCTTGTCCTTACGATATCTGTTAAAGTAGTCGTCCTTACACAAAAAATAGCGAAGTATTTACAGTATGTTCAGGTGTTATATAATATCCACATACATATGCAGTACCAACGCGGCGGCTATTTACGCGGGCACGTCCTGCATATTCAATTCTAAGTTTCGCCACAATGACATCACATGATGATATCCGATTATGGAGAGAAAGTACGAAAAATGAGTTTTAATTCCCTCGGAACATTGCTTGTTACTTGTGGCTTCTCGACCATCAAGGTGTGTGACCTAAGCACCGGCAACTGTATTGCAGCAGCCAAGTCCCTTGGGTTGCCCACGTCCCCAGACTATATTATTTTGTCAGGAAGACGAACTTTTGCTGATTGGTACTGATGACAGGCGCGTATGGTCTTTATCTTTACTCAATTCAAATTCTTGATTTGAAGAGCTGATTTGGGTAACCGAAACTGTAGTTACAGGAGGATTTGCCAACTCTCCTATTTCCATGGCTCTGAGCCCAGATAGACGACTACTGGCTCTGGGTTACCGTCAACGTCCTCTTTCTATCCGGGATGTTGAGACCTAAGAGTTAGCCAACGTTTTCTCAGATTTAGGCAGGGTAACTCAGATGATTTGACATCCTTATAATCGTGAGTTATATGGCCTAATGCTCCATGTTGGCTCTCAGGTGTTCAAATGCTGTGCCAATGATGATACACCAATAGCAATCAGCTCTATCACCACGATTTCTTTTCCGGTGATTGGGTGAGCCCTGATTGTATCTCATTAATCCAGGCGTTTAATGACGGGAATCTACTATGTCCGCGGAACGGCAAAATAGCAATTGTCAATATACTGGGCTTATATATTTGTTCAACTTTTGTGTGATAAATAAAGCGTTTATACCCTAGAAGTAATTTTCTACAAATTCTAATACCATTTTGCCTCTTATGTCGCAATTGCTTGACAGCTTAATACATTACGCAAAAAAAACTCGGATTGGACACATTAATAGTCAGTAACTAAGTAGAGTAATTCATAAGTATTAAACTCAATAAATTTACTTCCAAAGTGTATCATAAATATTCACTCTATTCGTTATTTTCCATTTTCGGTAAGTTGGTCGTTTAGACAGCACTTGAATTTTAGGTATGAATGCTAGTTATAAGCATAAAGCATTGAAGCACACTAAGGCGATGATGGCTGATGGCCCGCTAATCTAAATAAATTGATCGGTCCACAGCATGGCGGAACGATCTCGCTAGTCATGCGACCTACTCTGTACAGTAGAGCCTGTTAAGGATTTTAATTTGGATCGAGGAACTCCACGTAAACTCCTTTCCTAGGAAAAGTACCGGTTACAATTGTCGCATCTAATGGGATGTGTAAACTTGGCCTTCGGCATCAACAAACTCTTCTACCGCATCGCACAAGGCAGATATAACGATAACTTGACGGTACATGGAGGGGCTCTGTGCTAGGCAGCACTGATGGTCACCCAGGTAACTGATTCTCAAATGATAATGTAACAAAGATCGGACTATCATTAGCAATGGCATCAAACATGAGCTGAATCCATCTCCAACACAATTTAAAGATTAGATAAATGGTCCACTCTTCCCAGGAATTCTATACATTTCTACATTTAAAGTTTTCAATAGTCATATTCCCCACATTCCCCACAAAGATGGCTGTCAATCACACGCAAATTGCTCAAGCACCCACATTTCCATGGGAACACCCAGTCCCAGATAACGAATTTTGGAATACGTTAGAATACAAACATGGGCGTAACTTCTTTCAATGCTTCTCGGCAGAAGAATTAGAGCATATGGAATTTGACTCTAGTTTCTCGAACGAAAACAAATTACGATTGCTCTCTGAGCTTCTGAAGAAGAAACTCGCCTCAGAGGACGCCAAACTCGCCCCACAGGCCCTTCACGATGTCGATTACCCGGCATGGCATAGAATAATGACCGCATTGTGTGGCATGGAACAAGCTCTTGGGCATCTAGATGAGGAAGAAAAACTTTTGCGCCATATGATCGAGAATGGTCGAGATGGGAAACGTGACTTCTCAGCGCTGAACATGCTGTCTCATGTTAAGGAATCACGGGGTCTATATGCAGAGGCAGAGGAGATGGGACGAGAGGTATTGCCATGGCTGCAGGGGCACGAGCTTCTGGGTGTGGATAGTCCCCAGGCTCTAGGAACGACAAGGCTTTTGATTAAGGTTATCTGGAAGCAGGAGAGGTACGAGGAGGCCAATGAGTTGATTGAACAAACCTATGAGCTTATCGATGCTATGGGTGAAAGTAAGTTTGAAAAGTACCAGGAAGAAGAAAGGGAGATGTTGGCAGACCTGGTTGTGAAGGTGGAAGAATGGAAGGAGTTGAAAGGCGTTGGGGGACCAGGGGTGTTGTAGTACCTAGGTCACCAAGGGTTGTACAAAATCTCGCATGTGATCTTCAGGGCTATATGCAACGGCTATATGCATTTGTTAGCATCAGTAACTTCGTATCTACCCCAAAGAGCAGTTCATAATCACAGTCAGGGAGAAAAGTGCTGGAAGACAAATTCTCCGCCATTTGAGAACTGCACTCTGTATGTACTGCGTATGTACAATTCCAGATCCAGCCTGTGAGCCATTAGCGAAACCGTTATTGCTCCCTGATGTAGCGATTGTTGCTGCGCTTTGGCCGCTTGGCTGCCGTGTGGTGGCGTGTGAGGGAAATTGGACATGGCTATGCTCTACTACGTAATGCCGAAGCTCTTTCTACATCCAGGTAGGAAAATGCGTTTCCTCTCTCCTGATCCTATCGCTTTTATCTGAAAAGCTTATCGACACCTGTCATGCCTCATTGTCTGTTCGGTTCTCGGGTATCTCCCCCCGTGCTCCCATTTATGCATGTACAATGTGGTTCAAAAGTCAAATACATTTTTACCGTCTTACCTTCTCCGCAAACCTTATCACACAATCACCGTACCTGAGATTATGCTTTGGTTCCCCTGGTCATCCTCGGTCTCTTTTATTCCTGCATTGTGATGAAGTGCGCAGGCGCCATCAATCGGCAGTTGTGAGTACTTCAGCTTTCGGTAAGGAGTTCCCGTTTTATTATTATTCATATATGGGTATGTTACATCCCTTTTTTGTTTCGTTTTTTCTTCTCGTATTTATGGGTCCGGCCTCTGACCATTACACTCTTTTGATCTTGGGTGTTTTCATATAAAATGGCAACCATGTCGGTGCTGAGTTTCGTCCTCATATTGTTGTCTATTGTTGGCCTGGGAGAGAGTGGCTTCATGAAATGGGATACCCTGAGCCAGGCAGATCGTCTTAAGATCAGTGCTGCTGCCAGTAACGGGGCTTTCAACAAGCGTGATAGTGTACCAGCAGGTTATGTAGCAGCTCCATATTATCCGACCCCAAAAGGAGGATGGGTTGCGGATTGGTCAGATTCCTATGCAAAGGCACAAGCAGTCGTTTCCAATATGACGCTTGCTGAGAAGGTTAACCTCACTACTGGGACGGGTTTGCTTATGGTAAGTCGATCTGTTGTTTTGCTGCTTTCATATGGGAGCTCAACTGGCATAGGGTCCTTGCACAGGCAACACAGGTTCTGCTCTACGATTCGGCATACCCAATATATGCTTGTCGGATTCTGCGCTCGGAGTTGCTTATACGGAAAATAATACAGCATTTCCTGCGGGCATAACGGCTGGCGCCACTTGGAATAAAGATCTCATCTATGCGAGAGGTCTAGCCCTAGGACAAGAGGCAAAAGGTAAAGGAGTCAACATTCAGCTTGGTCCTACTGTCGGTCCAATAGGCAGAAAGCCACGCGGTGGAAGAAACTGGGAGGGCTTCGGTGCAGACCCAGTTCTTCAAGCTCAAGGTGGATCATACACAATCCAAGGGATGCAAGCCGCTGGGGTTATTGCTACCGTCAAGCATTTCATCGGAAACGAGCAAGAGGCCTATCGAATGAGAACCATACCTGCGGGTGTTATGGCTGCTCTTAGCAGCAACATTGATGACCGCACATTGCACGAGTTGTATGCCTGGCCATTTGCTGAGGCCATTCGAGTTGGTGTTGGGGCTGTTATGACAAGCTACAATGATGTGGGTTAACACTATAGAAAGTTACAACACGTGGCTGATATGAGCAGGTTAATGGAAGCGCTTCCAGTCAGAACAGTTACATGATCAACAATCTTCTCAAGGACGAGATGGGATTTCAGGGCCTGGTAAGTGACGAAATTGATGTTCTCTTATGCTCATTCGACTAACATCCTTAGGTCATGTCCGATTGGTTCGCACAAGCGGCAGGAGTTGCTTCTGTTCTTTCGGGCCTTGACATGGCTATGCCAGGAGACGGAGATATTCCATTATTGGGAGAGGCATATTGGGGATACGAACTTTCCACCGCTATATTGAATGGAACGGTCCCACTTGATCGGTTGAACGATATGGTCACACGTATTGTGGCAACTTGGTATCAATTGGGCCAGGACCAAGATTATCCTCTTCCCAACTTTTCAGCAAACACTGATGATGCCACTGGACCATGTTATCCAGCAGCTTTGGTATCGCCAACTTGTGTCACCAATGAATATGTCAACGTTCAAAGCAATCATTCTGAAGTGGCACGGGAAATCTCTAGGGAAGCAATTACCATGCTGAAGAACGTTAACAACATACTTCCTCTCAGCACAGATTCATCACTGAGAGTTTTTGGATCGGATGCTCAAAATAATCCTGATGGTATCAACGCATGCGAGGAGCGATCTTGTAATACCGGTATCCTAGGCATGGGTTGGGGAAGTGGTAAGTGACCTTCTCTCTTGAGCAAAAGCATCATTGTTCAGTTGTTGAGAGTTACTAATACATTCAGGAACTGCAAACTACCCATACATTGACGCACCAATTGATGCGATCAAACGCAAAGTCAGCGATGTTGTGTACTACGATAGTGATACATTTCCATCTAGCATTACCGTAACGTCTAATGAGACAGCCATTGTCTTCATAACCAGCGATTCTGGTGAGAACCAGTACACGGTAGAGAGCAATGATGGTGATAGAAGCTATGCCGGCCTCTACGTTTGGTATGGTGGTGACGACCTTGTGGTGGCAGCAGCAGCGAAGTTTTCGAATGTTATTGTCGTTGTGCACACAGTTGGACCAATTATTGTAGAGAACTGGATCGATTTACCGACTGTCACCGCCGTCCTTATTGCCCACCTTCCCGCACAGGAGGCAGGAGATTCTCTTACTGACATTCTGTTCGGAGACTACTCCCCCAGTGGCCACCTTCCGTACTCCATCCCCAAAGCCGAGTCCGACTATCCCGACAGTGTAAGTCTCGTTGGATTTGAGCTCTGGCAAGTGCAAGATACTTTCTCTGAAGGTCTATACATCGACTACCGCTACCTCAACAAGCACTCCATCGAGCCACGCTATGCATTTGGCCACGGCCTTTCCTACACAACCTTCTCCTGGACTAAAGCCAGCATCGCCTCTGTCACAACACTGACAGCCACGCCTCCAGCACGTGATCCCAAGCCTTCGACACATTCCTACTCAACCGCCATCCCCAACGGAACAGAGGTCGCCTACCCATCGGGCTTCACCAAGATCTGGCGCTACCTCTACCCTTACCTCGACGACCCAACCCTCGTCACCGTCAGCGACTCCTTCGACTACCCAACTGGCTACACTACTGACCCGCAACCGGATCCTCCAGCTGGTGGTTCGCAGGGTGGAAACCCTGCCCTTTGGGACATCATGTACACGCTCTCGGTCACCGTGACGAACACCGGCACTGTCAGCGGGAAGGCTACCACTATGGTGTTTGTTCAGCAGCCTAATGGCACTGCTTATGATAACCCCATCATTCAGCTGAGAGCATTCGAGAAGACGCAGACTCTTGCGGAGGGAGAGAGCGAGGTTGTGCAGCTTGATATCACAAGGAAGGATCTTAGTGTTTGGGACGTCGTTAGTCAGAATTGGGTTATTCCCAGTACGACTGATAGCATCTTGTTCTGGGTCGGTGATTCAAGCGCTAATTTGACAATTGCGTGTGATAGTATTTCCGGGGCTTGCGAGAGTGGGAAGGAGAGTCCTGTTTAAATTCTTTATTTTTTCAATTCAAATAGTTGTTTATATTCACGAATTATTATGCTCTTGATTTGCCCACGACTAAGAGTTTTTTGTTTTGTTCTTGTGGAGGTTTAGTTACTTTAAGCAGGCAGCTCTTGTATAAGAAAGTTTTTTATTCTTGCTCGTTCGAGAAGTAGGGAGTTTGTCATTTATCGCATTTCAGTATTCACCTTGATTTTATGAATATCTTTATAAATTCACCTCTTAAGAAATCTTCCATGAGCAAAATATATGACATCAGAGTAGACAAAGTTTAAGCAAGGAGGCTTTTTGTTGCCTCCTACCTTCGTATTCTCCTTACTCTAGACCTTATTAGGCCGTCTAGGCCAGATCATTGCATTCCTTCTAGTATCAAATCTCAAATTCTCGTGTCTTGTTTCTGCTGAAGCTGTTTATTGTGATCATGGCTTGGGTTTTATTGCGTATCGTTACCTCATTACAAATTTCGAGGGTGGGTTTTGTTATCGATATGGCCGTTGACAGGCAACTAGCAGCACTCTAGCTAGGCGGCTGCAATTAACTGTCAATGCTCTCGATACATGATATCAAATCCGTATTTGACATTTTTATGGCCCCCATCTCTTGGAAGCTACAGCAATACTCATCTAGCTCTTCAACAATGGACAGTCAAATCTAAGAATAGCCATTGAGAGCTCCGCAGTTTTCGATAGCTGCACATTCATTGCGAGCTGAGTATTTATTGTAAGTCGTGAATTATCCAAGTTAGACAGCTATTCAGAACCCAGCCGTTTATCTATTCAAAATCAGACGTTTTCCGTAGTCCCCAGTCCATCACGGGAGATATGACCAAGTACGTAGGTTTCCAAATGGTAAGGCATAGTTATGTCACTCGATAATAAGCATGGATCTTATCGGCGTAATCGTAGCCGAGCCGATGAATCCAAGCCGCCAATCCATACAAGCAAAAAAGGGGATCTTCAAATGGCGCATGAGGCTTACAGTACAGCAGTGCGCCTGTCATCATAGGCGGAGGAGCATGAGGTATTTGTGGCTACCAAGGCGGCGGTGAGGCGTGCTTGGCGTTGACGATGATTTTGAGGTGGATCATCAGCGACGAGAGATACATACACTCAAATTCAAAAGCTTACAAAAGTGGCGACTCACAAAAAGCCATGTCAGAGGCTATTCAAGCAGAATCCACATGGGCAGATTCGAGATGATGTCTAGAATTGATTTTTGAGAGCACATGGTATGAAAAGAATTGAGACGGGGAGTAAGTGGATATCGTACATTCAGCTTTTTTTGTTGCGGCTGAGTCCATTGGGCTCTCTCGTTGTCTCAATGTTAAATAGCAATGTGGCGTTGTTATATGATTACGTGAAAGGAAAGGAAGGGAAAAAGGGTCTTCTTACAAACATGTATTGTACGCTCAACATAAGCACCAATTGACTCATTATCGTAGAGATGTATTTCCAGGATTATGCAGCTGTTGAATATCGTTCTACTTTGGTCCTTTCGTAACCATGCAAAACTCCACACGAACTACCAGATGCAATGCGTGCAAGCTCCCTTGGATGATCTAACCGTATCAAACCCACATCATTAAGCGCATTAAGACAATGGGAAGTTTTTTGAAACATGTCAGCTCCCAAGTTGAATGAGAGGCTTGGCCTTATTCCAACCAACGGCGACGTTGAAGGGGGGAGTTCAATGGGGGCCAGAAGTTCGTACGTACATGGCAGATACAATTTCTGTTTTGGTGTTTTGGTGTTTTGATGTTTTGATGAGCGTCCGAACTCTGAGTCTTGTTTAGACGGAAAATGCCCGACAGCTCCAGCGGTGTGGGCTGGTGAGCGGCCTGGTGAATGGCCTGAATAGGCGGACCGGCCCGCTTATTTTCTGCCCATCGGCCTCCAGACTGTTCTCTCAAGACTCTCAAGATTCTCAAGATCCTCAAGTGCTGCCGTTTTCTCCGGCGTCAACATGTCCTGTCCTGTCGTGCCCGTATACCATCTGTCCCCTTAGCCTCCTCGTGCATCAACTCAAACAAAACTCCAACAAACCTTCTGCAGTGTGATTGCCAATGTCAGCGGATAATTCAACATTCGAACACTCGAACCCTTGCGATCCGCATGATATCCAATATAAATAGGCCTAGATATGTGCGCTCGAACCACCATGAAGTCCGCCGCTGCGGTGCTGTGGCCAGAGAAGCCTTCAAAGACGCATGGAGAAGCTCCCCACCCCCGGTCTGCCGACACAAGAATGAAACGGACCCCATCCATCCCTACATGGCTCCTCCTTTTCAATTCCACTTCCCCACGAAAAAAAATTAAATCTACATAACAACACCACAGTACAAGTATTACAGCACAGCTACTTCTAGATCACACCTCGCTCCATCTTCATCTTTTTCTTCCTGCACTGTGTCTTCTTCTTCTGGCACTGTGCAATTGCCATTGGCTCCTTTCTCTCACCAGCAGTGCATCATGTCGACAATAGGGTCTCTCCCCGCGGAGCCAGCTATGCCTCCGGTGGCCATGAATGCTATGCATCAGGTTTCTACTCACAATACTTCGGCAACTCACAATACTTCTCACAGCGGAGAGAAGGTCACCTTCCAACCAACCTACATCCGCGAAGGTGATTCTGATGAGTCGTCCTATCAGCCAAGCTTTCGGGGCAGGGAAGACACGGTGGATCTGAATCATTATTTTGTAAATAATTCCCCGCATTGGCAAATAATTCAATGACTATAGTCACTAATCTCTGGAACAGGTTGGCCCACGTGATTTAGATAGACATTCAAAGCTCCCATTCTTTATGCGAATGCATGGCAGCATTTTACCTAAAATGATTGTACCATTACTATGTATCGGCGCTTGGTCAACCCTCATTACGTGCATTTCAAAATTCAAGACAGATCGTAAGCCATTCGTCGAGTCCTGAAATAAATATTATGAAGGTTCTGACCTATTCTTCTAGTCAATGTTTCTTCCCTGCTTCTTACTGTCCTCGGTTTCGTTGTTGCATTAGCATTGTCATTCCGCAGTACCACCGCTTATGAAAGGTACGTACATACATTGAAAATCCACCCACTTCATAAACTAACTTAACATCAGATATGGGGATGGAAGAAAAGCATGGTCAACATTGAATCTCCAGTCGCGCAATTTGGCCCGAGTAATCTGGCATCACATAGATGAACGCGAAGGCGAATTGGCCAAAGAGGACCTTCTTTCAAAGTTAACAGCCATCAACCTCATCCTGGCCTTTGCAGTAGCCCTAAAGCACCGCCTCCGTTTCGAGCCACACACCCAATACGATGATATGAAGGATTTAATCAACCACCTACACACCTTCGCGCATGAAGCCTATGACCCAGAGCAAGCTTCGGAATTCAATTACTCATGGTGGAAGACCGCAGGCGAGTATCTCGGCATCCCGTTCGCGGAGTCAAACCCCCGCAAGCTGCTCAAGCGCTCGAAAAAGCAAGTCGGACACCTGCCACTCGAGATCCTGGGCTATCTGTCCGCCTACGAGCAGATCACCGTCAACAACGGCACCCTCAAATCGCCCATCGTGCAGACGCAAATCCTGAACGCCCTCGCTGCGCTGTCCGAGTGCATGGTATCCGCCGAGCGCGTGCTCAACACTCCGCTGCCAATGGCATACCAGATCGCCTTTGCGCAGATTACGCTGATCTACGTGTACGTCCTGCCATTCCAGCTGCAAAACGCTCTTGGCTGGGTCACGATTCCCGGGACTGTGGTGGCTGCCTACATCATCCTGGGTATTGCCATGATCGGCAACGAGATTGAGAACCCCTTCGGCCACGACGTCAATGATCTGCCGCTCGATACCTACTGCCAGGAGCTTTCTGCGGAGCTCAATGTTATCACTAGTGCCAAACCACCCGTATTGGACGACTTTATTTCTAAGAAGGAGAATATGGTGCTCCATCCTATTAGTAAGAGTGGGTATGTGGATTGGAGTCAGAGAAGTGTGGACGATATTCGTGCTGCACTGAAGGCGAAGAGTACGCTTTCCGGCAGGAAAACTGCTAGGCATCGGAGGGGAAAGACACCAAATGAGGTGTAAAGTCTCGGGGGATCGAGATCACGCATAGAGAAATCTGATTCGAACGAGGGAAATTCGACTTCAGATAAGGTGGAATGTGAATAAGATGTAGCAGATTGGTACATGTTGTTACATAACTTGAGAAGGCACTTGAGCTTGGCGTTGGAAAGCGATTGGAATTGGTAATTTGACTTCGGGTAACGTGTTGGAAGTATATATCACAGTACAAATTTTTGGCATGGGACGAGGCGTCTTTTGTTTCTTTTTTTTTTTTCTTCTTCTTTTATGGCATCTACTCACAACTCATTCAACTACTTTGTCCATAGAAAGGCAACTGTTCATAGATAGAGGGGGAAGACTCACTCGGATTCTCCATGATAAGCGGTCATCAATACAATATATCTTGCATTAGTTAATCAGGGCTGTATATTTTGTTTTAGAGGTCAGATTTGTTAAGAGCATTGCACTTTATATTCAGCTGTATAGATCTTAGTGATTGAAAAATTTCGACCCGTTAATCAAATCTTCTAAGTAATCAGAAATTCACTTGCATTTTCGGATTGCTCATCATAATAGATACCATGAGTATATTAAGTAGAAATGCAAAACTCCTATTCCCTTATCCAAGTCTATCTCAAATGCAATGCACGCTCCATAATACATCAAGGACACTCCATCCCAAGCTCCAACTTGCCCATCGGTGAACTCGGCTCAGCAGCCATACTCTCTTCCGCACGCTTCGTGATTCTCCCAAAAAGCGGCTCCATAAACTGCTGCCAATACTCACAAGCAACAAGCATAAGCGCCATACTAACCACCACGCCCAACGCGATCCTCGATGCGCCAGGCAACGGGAACCTCTCAACCATAGCATCCCGGCCCGCAGCATCCTTATCCGGAAACAGCACCTTGTCCTCTCCAGCAAAAATTATCCACGCGAACACTGTCCGTAGGAAGATGCCGTGCAGCAGGTAGATCGGGTAGCTTATGCTGCCGAGCCACAGGCACACGCTGTTGCTGAGGGCGCGCCGGAGCGGGACGGAGATGACGATGGATAGGATGAGGGTTGCGGAGCCGAAGGCGCCCCAGATGCGTGCTGGATCGCGCGTTTCTGGGAGGTATGTGGTCAGGTGGAGCATGGTGCGGGACCAGGCTGTGGCGGAGTGTGAGCCGGAGGGGAAGGACATCATGAAGGTTCCTGATACCAAGAGGATTGGAGTGAGGACCCAGGAATATGATAACAGGCGAGGTAGTTTGGAGGAAAGGGAGAGTTCGGCTAGCAGGATTCCTGGGAGGATGGACTGGCCGAGAGCGGCTGGGAATTTTTGTTAGAGTCAAGATGGGGTGGAGATGGGATTGGGAGGGCACTTACGATCCCATTGGTGATAACTCCATTGGAAACTCCAGGCTGAGAGGCCAAGCACGATTATGGCTCTCCACTTGGGGCTCATGTGTACTGTGATGAGCAGCGACATGAACACCATCATCGATCCCAGCAACAGCCACTTCAGCAGCCATTGTGGCTGGTCGTAAGGGTTCTCCGAGTCAAAGGACCATGTGTTCCTTAATCCGAGAAGCAGATCCATAATGGCCTTTTTCCAAGACGCACTTGGTTTCGGATTGTGAGTGTAAAACCAATATGCATCACCATTATTTGCAACGTCATAGAAGCCCAAATTGCATAGCAACCAGCCTATGATGGTTGCCGCAGCCGCTGGTAGCATGAGCCTAAATGAACGGCGAAAAGAGGAGGTAGCTAGATTTAAAAGCGCGGCATCTGGCCTGCCAGAGCGCATGGCCTTGAGTGGCTTCAGTGAATTCACAAAGCCGGAGAGCAAGAAGAAGGTGGCGACCCAGGAATGGCCCGAGGATATGAGGCGGAGGAATGGGAGTTGGAAAAGCGACGGTGTGCGTTCATCGGGACCGCAACATGGGTTTGTGATGTCTCGTGCAACGCAGACGACGATATGGGAAGCAACGACAAAAATGGAGGCAATTCCTCGGAGGCCCTGCAGCTATATCAGTATTTGCATGAGATGAAGAGAGCCTTCGTGCGGACGAGTTGTGGTATCTAAGACGAGAGGATTGACTTACGTCTACCCATCGCGTATCCCTCAAGAATTCAACCTCATCGTAGCTCTTGAAATTATACATGACTGAAGACAGAAAGAAGGAAAGGAAGATCGAGAGAAAGAAAGGAAGCACCGCTGATGCAAGAGCAAAGGTATAAATGGAAAACGCACGACCTACCGCCAACATCGAACAATCCGCAGATCAATTGCATATACAGATTCTTGCGGGGCAATCAGAATCAGGTGTTTAGACGCGGGGATGAAGCGCTTGGGTCATGAAGGATTCACAACTCCACATACGTGATGGATTCAACTCCCGTCTCCCGTGGGATTCTAAGTTTTGTACCTTTAAATCCTATCACACAGTGAACAATTGGTCCTGGAGTAGAAAGCGGCAAGGATATATTCAAACAGCTATGGCCTGTCGTTTGGATCATTCTATGTATCTTCTCAGTCACAGGCAGACACATCTCACATATTTCGTACTTGGGCAACAAGAAGCGGTATTGTGTGTACACCACACATAGGACCTTCTCCAGATCGACATTCTTTGACCCATTTGAGAGTGTTTCAGGCGGGATCTGCGTTTTGGGATTTGTGGTTCTCATGCACCGAAAGCTTGTATTCAATGGTTTGTGGGATCTGCTGTTCTCCCGTGAGCCATAGAATCTGACGTTAAGAATAATACCGGCGTTTGGAGAAAAATGGCCGTGCTTTGGCTAGTGGGTAGATACCAATAACTGCATCTAAGCACCTTGAAGAAAGCACGAGGAGTTTGTTGAAAACTTCATATCGATATATGAAAAGCAACATCAACATATTGATTCAATTTGAAGATAATTATTCATAGCTCTCCTACTTAACTCAAAATCCAATCAAGCTTCTTCCCGATTTGTGATCGCCATTCCACCTGCATACAAAACAACACAAGCTTAACTTCCACACAAGTGCGACTCTGCGGGTTTCGGAAAGCGCCGATCTTATTCAATCAGCGCCTTGATCACCCACTCCAAACTACGATCTTCCGATACGATGCTTCAGATGCTCTACGATGCAAGTCTCAGATTTGTGCCAGTTTATAAGTATACCTAACAGCCACCCATCAGTTCTTCAAGAATCTTACGCTACTTATTCTGTGCGATTACTCTGGTTGCTCCTATTTCGCATAGGTGTGTAGCTGTTGGGTGGTAGGTAGCTTTGACTCTGAACTACTAAGAAATCTCATACGACTATCAACGGCAGCATATCCAAAGTCCCAAACCGACCTCGAGTACATCTATTCGACAAAATTACAACAGTTAAGCCGCTCCTCAAGCCCAGATTCTTGTGCCCAATGGCTTTCCAAGCCCATATGCAGGGACAGCTCTTCACGTCCAGCAGCCTGCGAGGCTGTAAGCTGTAAGCAGAGGACTTCCCAATTCAACAAAGGTGGTGTCATGCAACTTGTCGGAGAATTCGTCCGCGTGTCAGGGAATACCGATGTCTCGATGGATTCTGACGACTTCAGCTTCAAATTTACTCCCCTGAGGAAGTACAAATTCTTTCCTCATATGCTTCAAATCACGTGTGTAGCAGTGTCGTGCGTGAGAATCAAAGTAACCATGCTTCATCTTTAATTAATAGAATATTATATGCTGTGGCTACTATGCCGATGATTTACCTGCCTATCAATGATGGAGTGTTCGTTCTGAATCGCAGAACGTATGATGAACAACTCCCCATCCTCGACTCATATTCCAAATTGGCACAAGACGAGAAACGTATGAGAGGATTTCTGCTTGTAGCCAGTGTTACAGGTTGATAACCAATTGCGTATTATGAGCGATGTACTTTCGTTATGAATAAATTGGATGTACTATTCTCGCAACGACTACCTATTTATAATATTAATAAGTCCGGCGACTTCCTCGACCATGTCGTCTTCTATCACTTTCGGGCACAAGCGAGGATGTCACTCACTCAGCTGGGCTGCGACGTGCCCACCGAACACATACGTAGTATGATAATAGTAGTAGCCCATACTTGCCACTGGCCCTGGCTCCATATTCAATACCAAGTACCTAGTACATAGATATATTTTCCGCTGGGATCAAATCGACAAGTCGGACCAAAAGACAAAAAGTTAGTAATATAGGACGGGGATGCGTATATTGATCCCAAGAAGCCACTACCACCACCGCCGCCATGACGCTGGTAACAGTTCCTGCGTGGCCTGCCGTGTCTCGGGCGCACAGTTGCAAAAATTACTTGCCCGCAAAAAGATCCTCCGTCATTTCCTGTGTGGAATGGGATCCAAGGTTACGTACGTACAAGGTAGCATCAGTGACAAAGCATAATGATGAAGCTTAAAGGCAATGGAGAATTTTAGGTTGCAGCCTCCCTCTTGGAAGTCCATAGAGACTCGGGTTTTTAATATTGATAGGCAGACTTCTAGCGTGGAAGTGGTGGGATTTTGCTTTGGTGATCTGCGACATTTGGTGGTCGATGGTTGCTTGTTGATTTATTGCTGCTGGTATGCCGAGGTAATTAAGGTGTGTGCTTGGGCGGTGGGACGCGTACGTTGGCCGATCGACCCGGTCATCTCTAGATATTTTGCAAGAGGCATGGGTGTCACGGGGAATTCTGGGAGGATATGCAGAATATCTAAGGGATTGCGGGAGAAGGGACGAAGATTCCGCGGATATAATTCCCAAAACCTTGTTGTTGTTGAGACATATTCACACACAGTTACGTTAAGAGTTGTGTACTTACTGACTGGTAGATATGAATTACCTAAGTAATGTGTTTGTTTACCAAAAGCCCCTCGGCTACATCTTTTTCATCGTCATCTACCGCTATCAAAAGCCGAGGCAGTCACCGAGTCAGTCAATGCGAGTACAAGCACCACAAGCATGAAGAGAGATGAATTTTGCAAGACTTAAACTCTCCATGTGGTGTGTCCATCATGGAAAGTCCAAGCAGATATATGTACAGTATTGTATAGTTACATACATGCATGCATGCATACATACATATGTACATATGTCTGTACATGGGCAAGCCATGATTGCAACGTGAGGCGGAATGCTTTTGGCGACGGAGAATTCCAGGCGTTGAGACTCCAGCTGTGCTATGATAAGACCACTTCAAAAACCATAAGACAACAGAAGATTGTTCAGAGGCTGTTTTCCATCGTTGCTTACAATTCTACACGTTTGTTTCAATATCTGCTTTACCTGAACTTGTATACCGTTGAAAGATGTGCCTTCTTGACTAGAGCACTGATTATGACCTTTCGGATTGCTCCTGGCTGCATGATAAATTCGGCGATACATAATTAACTATAACACATCGTATCTATCTGTTGATCAAAGTGTAGCATTGCCAGCCAGGATATTCAAGATACATAACTATCACGCATTGTGGTGACTGTATGTATTTGGTGATGAGAGCGTAGCATTGCTAGCCAGAACATGCAAGATACATAAGCATATCACATAGTTTCGATTTGGTGATCAAAGTGTAGTATTGCAAGCCAGGATATGCACAATCAATCAAGAAAGAAAGAAAAAGGAACAAAGCAGAAAATGGTAGAGTATGATAAGGAAAGTCAGCCAGCCAGCCAGTCAATAAGCATCTGTCTCCTTGGTGATTGTGACATGTCGGCAATCTGCAAAGGCCGAAGGGAGTGTGCGTGCGCTTGTCACGGAGCACTAACAAGTCCTGGCACTGGTGGGCATCTAGGGTCGTTCAACTGTGGATAGATAGCGGCAACTTGCAAGAAAATCACGAACGAACACCAAGAAGATCGCCCATTCTATACCCTCGATTCTCCCTTTCACTGGTTTGGTTCAACTGTCTTGACGATCATTACCAAGCTACGAAGCTTGATCCCACTAAAAAAGGATTTTTATGGATCGCAGCCATCCTTGGTCGAGTCGTGATGGATTTAGAGGTCGGCGCGATCGATCTTGTTAATTTGAGTTCTTCATGTCTCCCATGAGGCGAGGGTGGAACGTGGAACGCATGGTATCCCTCCTTATGGTCGAGAGAAGGTAAAAAAAAATAGTCAAACTCCTTTTTTCTTGGTAATATGAAAGTCATGGTGTTGGTGGTGTCATTCATTTCCCGAGAGTTTAGCAGCTACTTTGTACTACGTACATGAATACAAATAGCATATGTTGATACATCCATACAATCATACTGCCCATATAGAAATATACATATGTACCTTATAGTCCTCCTAACGGCTCTCAACGGCACTCTCAACTCCTGCTTGCATACATACATACATACATACATACATGTGTTATTCTTCACAATCAACATTAAGACTATTGTACATGGCGTAGGAGAAAACATAGAACCCCTCCCCCCCGTTGGACAGTTATACATCACTCGCGCCACTCGGTAAGATCTCTACATTCCGCCGTCTGTCCGTCCAACGTCAGTCCGGTGCATATCCAAAACAGCTCATGATTCTTGATAAATATAATGTTCTAGCTACGCTCTAGGGGAGATTGCAGCGTACTTAGTTATTGTGCGGCAAAGAGGCGTTCGACTTACTGCTAAGTATGTAGTGCTACATAGCCACTACATAGTACCACGTTAGAACGCATTGCTGATGGAGAGTGAGTGTGTAGAGTGTGTAGAGTGTGTAGAGCGTGTAGCCGAGACATCAGGTCATGCAGGCATGGCGGCAGCTGCCGATGGCGGGTGTCCAAACGCTGGGAAGCATGAGAGAGCATCCAAGCATCCAAGCATCCAAGCACCAAAGCACCAAAACACTACAACATCATCGGCCTTTGACTTTAAGAGTCTTTGAAGAGCCTTCACCACTTCAAAGAGCCTTCGCTTAGCACAAAGATACTCATCCATATACTCTACTACGTATGTACATACATATCCATCCATACACATACCCACATCCATATCCACATCCATATCCACATCTATTGTATCCATATCCATATCCATACATACATCTCTCGGGCTGAAGAGGTCAGCAAGCTGCATCTGCTACAATAACTCATCTATATGATCCATGACTACGCGTGGATGCAGGGTATATCCATTCTAACAAACCACGCATCAATATCATCTCAACATGTCAACCCCTGCATCGATATACCTTTGCAGATGTGTTTCAACGCCGGTCTTCGAGCTCTTCGTCTCTATGAGCTTGCGCCGCATGTCTGAATGCGTCCTATCCTGGCTCCCTTATCCTTGGGATTGTCCCTAGGATGTCCGGAGTATATGGATGGATGGATTCTAGTCTGTATGCCATGTAAAGCAATAGCACGCACACAACCCGTGGGGCCGAACTCGGGTATGCTACCGTAACAAGGAAGCGTGGTAATAATCAGCCGCAGCAAAAGTACGAGCCTTGTATCTGATTTTTAGCTTGGGCACCACATTCGCGACTGGCTGAAAGCTACACAATACTCCTCCGAGGCGAACTGCTTGCATGGAGATGGTTCCCAATTCGACTGCTGCACGGATATTTTGTTCTGCCCACACTGCGAACATATGCTGAAGAGCATGATCAAGATTGCTGTGACGACGGGCAAGTCTCAGTCATCCAGGAGGTCCGCGCATTTGGGACAAACTCCATGCCGTGAAAAGAGATCCAAGTCTAAAGGCCCCGCGTATCCTTAACCATAGATCTTGAAGCTCGATTGCGTATGGGGTATGGGAGGCTGATGCCCATGCATTCTAAACTTCTCTGGTATATAGCAAGTGGTCCTGTCTATTCCATGTAAGTTTTTACTCTCCTTCCTTTCTTTTCGTCTTGTTATCCATATGCTCGCTCGGTATGGATGTTGCCAAAGGCCTCACTGGTGGACCACTTGGTCTATCCATCTTCGTCATTCTGTACTCCATTCTCTGTCTATCTCTAAGTTCTCTGCTCTGCTATTTGATATGGAAACATGATGGCCGAACTACCTGTAAGTCACTTCCATCTCTGTCAAGTCTCTTTGCGTCCATATCACCTCCCTCGGTCAACTGACATCTCCAGATGTCTTCTTTATCTCCCTCTTCACCTCCCTCTCCTCGGCGGGCTCCGTTATCCAACAAATTCACTTCGCCTCCTATTACCACTCTATCAAAGTCTCCGAGTTTGAAGAACGCTTGACCCCAGCCAAAATGTCTGAAGTTATCATCAACAGCGGCGCTCGGGGTCTCGACAAGGGCCTTTTCTGGATCCAGTACTATGGATACAATGTCAACGCCATCCTCATTCTCTTCTGGGCTATGCAGCTCTTCAAAGGCACCTGGAATCTACGTGTGGGGACCTCCTCCCAACTATCAGAGATAATCCTCACGGCATCCAAGTTCGTCGCCATTCTCCTTCCTGCTTTCCTTCTCGGCATCGCCAATGCCCCAAGCATTCTAGCCAGTCCAGTGACGTTTCTCGTGCTGTGCGATTTGCTCCTCGCCATCTCCCTCATAGCTGGATCGATCATCCTGGCGCTCACGCTCTATAAATTCGTGCAGGCCCGCCGCAAGCTCAACTCGCTATCCGGATCACGTCGTGCCATTTCCACCGGCGGCAATGTCACCACCACCAATGCCAATAACAGCGAAGCCGCCGTGACGAGCGCAATGGAGGCAGCCGACGCACGCCGCCGCAGAGACGACCGATGGATGGTCATCCGCTTCAGCATTGCCTTCATCGTGCTCGGCATCTTCGAGGTTTGCATCATCCTGTTCCAGTACCTGGGCTATGCATCGTACGTGTCGACCGACGAGCCCGTCATCGATCTCAGCACAGGCGCGCAGATTACATCCATCGCGCAGTTCATCCCCGGTGTCACCGCCAGCCTCGTCGCCTTCCTGGTCTTCGGCACCACTGCTACCTTCCGCCGCGAGATCGGCCGCATGGTGCGCTGCGAGTGTGGCAGGACCCGGCGGAGGAGTCGTCTGGCTGATGAGCAGCGCCGCGAGTCCAGGCCCTTTGAGCGGATGTCCACGCTCGGCAGGGATGATCGCATTAATGTTACGACAGAGTTGTCGGTTATCAAGACGGAGGCTGGGGTCAAGAGTGAGGCCGTGCGCGTCAACGAGTGGGAGGATAGTGATGATAATGTCAGCATCGAGGCCGGTAAGAATGGTGGCAGTGGGCTGACTAGTACGTCGTCGTCGTCAACGCATAAGTTGGCGTTGAATAGTTGACGAGTTAGACGCCTCTCTGCTGTACCTCTAAAGAAAAGAAAAAACTATATTGATAAATCTTCTTTACGCCTCATGGGATGTTACTTCATTCATGTCGCTCGGTCGGTTCTTCTGAAGACTACTCTTCTGTTGTCTAGTTCCAACGCCTCTAAGCGCCATGGCGCAAAGAACCTCCACTGCTATACCCCCGCCATTTCTATGAGGGTATCCATGATAGTTGTGGGTTAGGGCGAGGATTATACTTCGTGGGTTGCTGTGATGGACCTGGCCTGATTTTCTAAGATGGTGGTTGAATGGTTGTGGATTAGATGTTTTAAGACTCAGGGATGAGGGATAGAGGAGGATATATGTGCAGGGGTTGGCCTAATGGGGGTTATTTGGGAGGCTTGGTGAGCTGCAGAGAGATCTGAGGGTGGGATTTATTGTATGGATTGTTACGAGTGGTGAGGGGAATATGCAACACGTTGAAGATGGTGTGCTTTGAGTCTGGAGGGTGAAATTATGGTACACGGCAAATCTTGTCGTCCTGGTGGATATCAGAGGCGGACTTCGGGTGATATTGCAATACAATGCCATGTTTCTTTTCTCTTGAAGCTTCTATGAAGGCTGTCTTGTCTTGGAATGGCAAGTCAAATGGGTGGATGGCTGAAGGTGGAACTCGGACGACTTTGTATTGTTATGGATTAAGGTGTTGTCAATATGTTACTGTAAATATATGTAATCAGGATAGAATTGTGCTTTGTTGGATTATTCTTCAATGATGATGGATCTCAAATAATGTAAAGTAGAAGTTTTTTCTCAATAGAAATTAAAGGTTGATAGATTTGTCATAGTATAGATAGATTATTGAACAGATAATCATGACTTTGTTGCATCGAACGGAGGGAATATATTCCGCCATACTTCAATCTCTATATCTTCCATCAGACCTAGGATTCGTGTAGCTCTTAATAAACATGTCACTTTTATAATTACTGAACCATCTCTCGGTAATTGTTGCGAAATTCGACAAAGACCTGCTCCTCAATATTTATACAGCTCATTGGCCATCCCAAACTTCACTGCATTGGCCGATCATGGAAGATCCGGATGAAGTGGCCGAGGTAACATATAATCACATACACCCGATAAAGCCCAGCACCACAGTACAGCCAAAGTACGCACTTCTTCAACCATGCAACCAAAGCCCTAGACCACAAGCACCACGATGCATTACATACATACATGACAAGGCATTTACCCAAAGGTTGCCCGTATCACTATGTACAAGGACCAAGCACGAAAGGGGTCCTGAACTCCGAGCATTGGGGTTTCACCATTCAATCTGCACGGCAAGATCCCTTCCAGACGGCCCAGACCGTCTCCGAAGCGTTTCGGCTCGCATTTTGAGGGCAGCGGTGCCGAACGGTATGGTATGGTTTTATTTCTTAGCTTAGCATTTTAATTATTGGGGAAGGAATGGAGTTCTGGGAGGGTGGCTTTACTGCTCACGCGGTAGACACAATAGTTGGCACCCTCTACACTATATCCTACCCAATTTGCTCTTACAATAATATTTCTAGACAACCACAAAGATCTTTTAAATTTATAAAAATGTGTATGTTGCATCTCAAGATACTAATAATGATCTATGTAAAGTTTTGAGAATTTTGAAAATTTGCATTATAGGGAAATCGAATTTTGAACCTTTTGTGCGTGCCAACTATTGTGTCTACCGCGTGCTGCTGTACCATGAAGCATTGAGGGGTTTGATACTTTTTGATGAGAGCGTGAGGCTGTGCAGTGGTGGTAGTATAGGTAGAGATGAGATGTAGAGGGCTGGTGAATGGGAGCAATGACGACATTGAGTAATTGACTTCACATGAGGATCCATTGCTGCTTAGTGTGAGAATGTGCATTGTAACCGTCATACTTATTGTGGTAGTTAGGTTAGTGGTGTCGTAAGTAAGGAGAAACATTACGACTGTTAAGTACTATGGTGCTATGGTGCTAAGTGCTACTATGGTGCTGCTTACGTATTGCATGCCAGACACCAAACAGTCTAAAATCATTCGTTACTCGTTCTAGGTAGAGTGAGGGAGTAAAGACTATTTGTTATATGGTGGCATACACTACGCAGTATCTGATCACGTTACTCCTCGGAGACAGTGAAGGTGAAAGTGGCTGCGGTAGATGGGTGCACAACGGTGCCCGAGACACAATGACGTAGGTGAGTATTGCGCCGGTCACGGTGTGGGGAGAAATATGTTGGGCGTTGTGAATATTCAATTGAATACATGTAAGATAAGCAAGTAATTTAATTAAGTTGTATGATACAGTACTACGTATGTATGTATGTATGTATGTACATACATAATGAATACTAAGAAGGTAGAAGCAGAATAAAATAAAATATAATAAAATAAATATAATAAAAAATACAAAAAATAAAAAATACAAAATAAATCATCCATCACAAGTCACAAACTATATACTACAAACCCTAAATGACAAACCACCAAATGCAGGAACACAAAACAGCCCGATAAGTCAATTCCATTCAAATCTGCAGACGTGGAGAAAGGCCATTTGATCCAATCTGATCGATGTTTCTTTTTCCCACGTGCATTGATCCATATTCATCCATACAATTGCCAATTGCATTTGTCCATCTGGAAATCCTTGTAGTTGATCACTGGAGAACCAAAGGGATTGGCATGATCCGATGTGGACTCAAATCAAGAAAGCTTCTGGGTTGATGGTGAATTCGGGTGTTGAGCATCTGAAAGCAGCAGTGAAAAGGTCCATGATCCCAGCAAGAAAGTGCTGATCGAGGTCCCTAATGTCCTAATGTCCTATCTAATGCTGGCAATCTGGCAATCTGGACCACCAACCCACCACCAGCGCACACCAGCTCATACCAGCTCACTCACCCACCAACTCACACTACCCGCCCACGCAAACCCTCTAGGCCATATCCGTGCTGTCCGACGTCATTACGCTACCACAGAAAGTCACGGCGCATACCATAACAACACCGCATAAGCTCTCTCTCTCTCTCTCTTCATTTCTTCTCCTACTACAACTTCACGATATCCTTCCGACTTCTCTCGAAAAATCTACAAGAAACACTATCAAATCTTCATCCTCACTCTACAAACCCGTCAGAAAACATCCTCAACTCCGAGATCCTCACCAACCACCAAAATGCATCGCGTAAGCCTCCCACATCAATCCAAATACTTTCTCCGGGTTGCCGGCGCATGCCACAGGGCTCATCAAATCCCTACGACATGCAATTGTATACTGACATTCATCGCCTAGACATATTCCATGCGCCAGTCGAGGGCTCCAACTGCCTCTCAGTTGCAGAACCCACCTCCAGGAACTTCCTCCACGAAGAGTGAGTTTCTCCGATAAGAACATCGTCAGATGTGCATCAGCTAACTCCTACACAGGCGGTCGTCTCTTCGGAAAGGGAGGTTTTGGCCATGCTCTCAGAAATAAGAGTGCTGGTGCCTTTGGCCCAGAGCTCGCAAAGAAACTCTCTGTTTACATCAAGGCCGAGAAGGGCTTCATGCGTAGCCAGGAATTGGTCGGCCGCGAGAGAATGGAGTGTGCTGTAAGTGCAAATTCATCCACAAACACTGTGGATACAATAAGGTCCTCTTGTGAATGTGAGCTAATATTGATCACAGCAACTCCTCAGTGTTTGGGGTGAAGCATGTGATGACGACGTCTCCGATGTCACCGATAAGCTCGGTGTATTGCTTTACGAGATTGGTGAACTTGAGGGTATGTCTGTAGCGCAATTGAGTCGCATCATTGACTAACAATCCATCAGATCAATATGTTGATCGCCATGACCAAGCTAGAATGACCATGAAGTCTATCCGCAACATTGAGGCCTCCGTCCAGCCATCCCGAGACCGTAAGCAATGAGCAAATCACTTCATCAATCACAGAGCTAATACCTTTTTTAGGCAAGCAAAAGATTACCGATCAGATTGCCCAGCTCAAGTACAAGGAGCCAAACTCCCCCAAGATTGTCGTCCTCGAGCAGGAGCTTGTTCGCGCTGAGGCCGAATCCCTTGTCGCAGAAGCCCAACTCTCCAACATCACACGCGAGAAGCTGAAGGCAGCCTTCGAGTACCAATTCAATGCCCTGCAAGAGCACTGCGAGAAGGTGGCCATCATCGCCGGCTATGGCAAGCACCTCCTGGAGCTCGTAGACGACAGCCCAGTCACACCCGGCGAGACTCGCCAAGCATACGATGGCTACGAGGCCTCCAAGGCGATCGTACAGGACTGCGAGGACGCACTCACCAATTGGGTAGCACAGAACGCAGCCGTTAGCTCTAAACTCTCTACACGCGCCCGCACTCTCTCCCAGCGTCGCCGCAATAACATCCAACGCAACGCCGAAGGTCACGATCTTTCTGGCCAGGACGCCCCACTCAAGGACCGCGAGTCAGGTCTCTGGATCCCAGCATCTGCTCACCAGGGCGATGAGTACGAGGATGAGGAAGATGAGGAGGATGAGGGCCACCACTCCGTCCTTGAGAGCGAGGTCAATGGCGAGAACCGTGGTCGTCAGCACGAGGAGGTCGTCGCATAAGCATGCATAATTCATGAGCCAACATAACATAACGCATGATGCTTGTTCGCTGAGCGACCTTGCACAATGAATGACCGAACCAGTTAACTTTCTATGCGGCCGGCTTGGCTGTGGGCCAGGAGTCAATCGGAGTGGTTTGGGATGGGCGGCGGTAGATGCGATATTCCCCCTTGCTTCTTTTCATTTTGCTTTCTCTTTACTCTTCTTTCGTTTGCGCTACGTATGGTCCTGCTTCTTCAATTTTGTTTCATGTAGGAGTCGCACTCACGAGCAGTAATAACGTAATTCATGTCAATGATTGGTGGGGGTTGTGGGAAATATGGGCTGGATGGGTTGGTTGTACTTCTAGTTTTTTTGTAGTTGGGGATGAATAAAAAGGTCTCTTGTATTGGACTTGGATGCGCTTGAAAAGTGTTTTTGAAGTGTTTGTATTTGCTATTTCTGGGTATCATGCTACCTTATTTTGTCTTCATCTTGAATATGTCTGGGTTTATGGCCTGTCGTTTTTTCCATACATCAACTGGAACTTCTCCATCGATCTATGACACAGCAAAGCTCCTTGCAGCTGTCCATGTCCAGCGATGATCTTATATAACCCCCCTTCAACCAAGGGTATTATTTCAAGAAACTACCATCAACTTTTTCAATCAGAATATATCCCCATCCCTCCAAACTCCATTATATCTTTGTCTCCACTCATCCATCCCATCCCCATCCCCATCCGCAAAACCACAAAGCGGAAAGCAGAGCAAAAGCACAAGCTCACACCTAACAGCCCCAGCCCCTCACAAAAACCCCACCGAACCTCCATCCATCTCCCCTCACCCCTTCATTTGGCTCGCAAACTCCTGCAGCGCAATCTTCACAATGTGCTCGCCGGGAATCGTCACCAGGCCCAAGAAGCGTGACGTCATATCCACATCAACCTTATCATCCCCGTCCCGCACCCCGCCCACCTCGCGCCCCGCGAGCTTAGCGGCCCGCGCCGCCTCAACGGCTGCGGCTGTTGGCTGGCGGTATTCGTATGTGGATTGCAGGATCATGTTGCGGTCCTGTGGGGGTTAGTTAGGGGCTGGGTATGAGTGTGGGGGTGGTAAGGCTGAGGAGGGGGTTTGGAATTGGAATGAGTATGGGGAGTGGAATGGAACTGGATCGGGATGGAATGGAATGGGGATGGGGCTACGTACGCGATCGGTGCACTTCAAGCTTCCTAGGAATAGGCGGCCGTCTTTGGTCGTGATGAGTAGCTGCCTGTTGAGTAGGCTTGTGAGGTAGGCTACTGATGCATCGTGCTTGGCTTCTGCTTCTGCTGCGAGCGCGGCTGCGTTGCCGCCGACTTGGGCTGCGTTGTTGGCTATGTCGGTCATATTCGCTTCCGTCGACCCTCCTTCTGCTGCGCCGTTCGGTGAGGAGGAGGAGTCCCTGTCTGATGTGTCGGCGTGCTGGGACTTGGATGAGTTGGCGTCGAAGAGGTACTCGCTTTCTGCTGCGGATTCGGGGCTGGTGGGGGATATGGGCGTGTTTGGCGGCGCTGTGGGGAGTGGTGATGGAGTTGAGTGGGTTGAGATTGTGGGTTGGTGATTGGGGGTTTGAACGTTTGCTGTGGTTTGAGAATTGAGGGCGTATTGATCGTCGACTGGGGCCTGGGAATCAATTGAGGTCTGGTCGTTGACTGTGGTTGAAGTATTGTTCGGATTGACGATTTCGCTATCGCATTGAGCTTCCGAGAGCTTGCAATGGTCATTATTGATTGAGAAGCCCATGTTTATGTCGATAAGAGCTTATCAGCACGTGATGGTGGTGCTTTTCAGATAATTGGGTTGTCGACACTAAGTATTACACGTTGTTTATTTTAATGCCGATGATGATACACCAGACGCACTAGCTAAAGCGACGTAGTACTACTAATTTTTATAAAATGGCGAGTAACTTTCAATAATATAGTGGCTAATGTGCGAAAAATAGTATAACTGCCATTTCCTCTAAACTTTTGATCTTATGCTGGCTTGCACTAATACCTACCTTATTGATCTTCTAAAGATTCTCACTACAGTTAATATTTAGAGATTATGCCAGGTGATTTATGCACTTAACTCTATGTTCTTCTTTTACCTCTTTATAGATAGTTGTATAATTGTACCTTACCCTATCTTCTATAATAACACATCTTCGCCGTACGTCTCTTTCATCCTTTTATAAAAAGGAATGAAATATGGAATAAGGATCTTATCCTTATATTGTTAGGCATTTATCCTTGCTCCTTTAGGTAAAACAACCAAAGGGCCCAATTTATCTTTATAAAAGCAACTCTAAACTCTAATAATGGTACGCCCACTTTAAAAAGTTAGTTGAAGGTTCTCTTACTTAAATATAGTCCTATTCTTATATATATATCAAAATCATTAGAAAGTAAAGCCGACTTTGTAGTTATATTCGTTACTTTAACACACTTTCTTCTAATCTCTATTCTTCTATACCTAATAATGCTTTACTCTCTTTCTTATATTATCTTTTTATAAAAACGGTCTTTTCCCTCAGTTTCTGCTTAACTTTCCTATAATATTTAAAGGGTTTATGGGTTGTTAAGAGAGAGTGTTTCACTTTAGGTTTTAACGGTGTTGATAAGGCCTTTAAAGGCTAGAATGTGTTAATATGGGTAACCTATAGAAGCCGTCTTTTAGCCCTCTATAAGAGCTTTTTAGACCCGCTAGGCCTTAAAAGGCTTTTAAAGCTATTCTATAGGGGTTAAAATAGCGGGTTATTATAGTTTAGCACGTAGTTCGTGGTATATTCTCTCGCTAGGCAATCTTGGAGATTAACATCCTATAGTTATAATAAGTAATTATAATAGCTCTCTTGATCTTTAAGAGCTCTAGTCCTCTATAGGACCTTTCAAAGCCTATTTTGCGTATATTTTGAGGAGTTCTACAGGTATATTCGTGAAGCTGTTCAACATGGTGTTGCCACTTTGACCAGGGTCCTTATTGTAGGCATTGAAGCGAAACTGAACGAATATTCATTACACCTGACTGTACACTGTAGTGTTACAGTGAGCCTACTTTATTTTTACACTGATTGGTTTTTTTTCCAATAGTCTCTGCATGCGGGGTGTTAGTTGGCAGTGTGGCAGTGCATGAATCACATCTTCCTTGATATTCAGCTCGTCTTAATAGAGAGACGAGTTATTTGTATACGTAAAACCTTCATCTCTTCTATTCTCTTCATTCTTATGAAATCTTCACTTGAACCATGCTCTTTCAAAAGCCTCAGAAGCACCACCGTTCTCCTCAAAAGATTCAGAAATATGGACGAGTTCGTATGCAACAACTATCTCACTCGTTCATCGCCTTCTTGAAAGATATCCCAAAATTGATCATAGGATGTCTCACCGCAACAATATCTATTCTTTACTGGCCTCTCCTCCGCCTTGACTTATTTTCCGCCATAAGTCAAAATCGCAAGCTCAAATCAGAAGAGCCCAAGCTCATTGCAGAGCGTAGTAGACGGAAAACGCTTGGCAGTTGTATCATCCATCTGCTTCCGATCGCGATTACTGCTGTCTTACTCGGCTTGAACTTTTCCAACGTCTTTTATATGTCTATTGAAACTTCAAATCAAAATGCTCGTCTCAGCGCTTTTCAATTTGCAGCTAAGATGCACGAAATCTTGATCGCTACATCCCTTTCAGCCATAGTTCTCAATTATGTCCAGTATGAGATTCTGCATGGTAGGGGAGTTCCGCTTGGTAGCATGCTCTCTGGTTTCCAGGTTACAAATATCAGCCTGCTGTGGTGTCCTGGCCTTTGGGCCACTGCCCTCACAGGTAAAATCAAAGCCCGACGCCTGATACTTGTTGTTCTGATCGTCCTTATGGTTTTCTTAGGAGCAATTGTGGGTCCTGCCTCAGCTATATTGATGTTGCCATCTTTGGGCTATTCAGTCTATCCGTCTTCAGTAGCATTAAATTTTTATTCTGGACCTTCTCACAATCCTCGATTTTACGTTGGCGCCAATCCTTCTACATTGTTCCCACAGCTCATTAATATGGATTCCTACCCGGCAGATTGCAGGTCCATAGCCACTCCAATGCAAAAGTATTGTCCTCTTGGTGGCTTTTTGGCGCTTCTTAATGTGGCCACTTCATCCTGGGTCTTCAATGACACTTCGCAATGGAACTTTACAATGCAATTCTCTTCTAGTGCTAGCACTTTCAACCGATACGTAGAGGGAGGCCTTAGAGACTATGTTCATTCCAGTAAAGCGCATATTTCAACATCTCTCACCCAGACAACACCGTTTGTCGCCGACTATCTCCTCAATACTATAAGTGACTGGCTTAATGACCCTTCTTCGGATACCCTACTGAAGGACTTTAGGTTGACACTCTTGTCATCAAACGGGAGTCAAATTCAATCACCGGCTGTATATACTTCATGCAATGCCACACAGTATTGGTGGATAAATGGATCACTCCATGAAGGACCCCGGGAAATATCTAGTAGGGAAAACATCAATGCAAGCTATGACTTTCAGGACTACGGGATTCTCTCAAAATTGAACTTTCCCTTGGATAATGTCACGAGCTGGTCCGCCGATGTATCACCGCTCTTAGAAGTTTGGAACAGATCGACTTGGAGTGCAATATTGTGGGTTGAATCACCTGAGCTTCGCGAGAGAACCCCATCAATTGGGGCCGTCTTTGCTACCTTTTACAACAAATCATTAACCGGTGATCCGATAATAGATGGTCCAGTAGCTACGATTGTCACTTGCTCGGTATTCGCCCACTGGCAAATTGTGGACATTGACTTAGAACCATATCAGAATGGTCTCGTCCGTTCCTCAAGTATCGATACAACATACAATATGCTGAAAAGAACCGATTACCTCAATAAAAGCTACACAAGGCCGATTAAATTTGATGCTGATTGGGCCAACTCCGAATTGCCACCTAATTATACCATTGGAAACCTTACCAGGCGAAATAATTACGGCTCAGTAGATATCAGCAACTCATATATGTACTCATTCGGAGCGTCAATCTCTCTACTTGTCGCAGATGCTATAAGCAGACTCAGCATGCAGAGCAAGCGATTCTTGGAAGCAGACCCCAAGAATTCTCTAGCGATGTATGATATGAATAACTTTACTGATACTAATACCACAATTGTCGCCGCCGACAACAGAACGGAGTTTAAGGTTATTTTCCGTCGCTACGGATATGCCTACTCCATGGAAGGTCTGACCCGACGCCTCGCTGCTGGGATTCTTCTAACACACACATTAATTGCAATAATCTACATGGTTTTGATTATTTGGTTTGGATGGAGCTGTCACGGCCTTGGATCTGTTTATGAGGTCATTGTCCTTGCTATGAGTTCGCCCCCTAGCAAAACATTAGAAAATTCAAGTGCAGGGATCTCAAGATTGGACACGTATAAGCATGTTGTCAAGGTTAGAGAAGTTTCTGATACACAACTTGGATTTACTTTGGATGATGAGGGACAGATGAACCCTCCGGTGGATGGGAAATTGTATGGACGTCCAGAAACTGTTGCGCTTATCGAATCAAATGCAAATGGGAACGGATTGTAGCAAATAGTTCTAATATAGTAGATCTAGGCAGCTCATTATCTGCTCGCACGAGCATGCGCCTTTCTCTTTGTCGGTACTGTATATTCGGCATCCTCTGCACCATCTTCTCACCATCCCTTACCCTCTACACTAGCACTTGTGCACCAGACATCATTTCTGGAGAAAACGAACTCTGGGGTCTTACTGGATTGGATCTTTTCTAAGTAGACAACTTTTTCTAAAAATCCCACTGCTCTAACCAAATATTCATCCACTCGTTGTCAACCTGGTGTAAGTCCTTCATACTCTGAGAGTCTCTAATCGCGTTCTTGGTCTCAAACCCACCACCTTTACTAGAAATATCCTCTTTAATACCTTCCAGGAAATCCTGGACCTTCTTGGCTGGGTATTGCTCAAGAGTCTTCTCATCCTCGCCAAGTTCCTCGATTCGTCCGAGCCATTCCTTGAACTTGACTGCCCGAATACACTTGCATTTAATAGCGTAGTACTTCCTAATACTAAGTATCAAAGTCCTAAAAGTTGAGAGGTGTGGATTGGTCAAATTGTACACTCTAGCTCCATGCTCTGGGTTTTGTGGTGGACGCTGAATGAGCTCAACCATGACACGGCCAAGAATGTCGACTGGAATCCAATCAATAGCGTCTATGCTTCCCAACGTTTCAGGGATAATGCCGAGCTCACCCGAAGTCTTTATTAGGGATGGGAGCCATTCTTGCAAATTCCACTTCCCCTTATTGCCACGGAGAACTGGTCCACCCACCTGTCCGACTCGGAAGACATTCATGTTTGCACCATTATGGCGGGCAGCGATATCTATGATACGCTCAGAGACGTATTTGCTGCGACCGTAGCCCATTGGTAGCGGAACAGAGTAGTCTGGGAGGACAACTTCTGGGACAATACCTGGGTAAGAGCCAGAAGAGGATATAGAAGAGACGAAGTAGAAGGAAGGTTGCAATGGTGACTTAAGAGAAAGGTGAGCGAATGCCACGACACCCTCGACCTGGCTTTCAAAACTGCTAAGAGGATGGTTGAAATTGACTTTCCAGGCGTTGTGAATGATGACATTCACGTTGTTCGAGAGCTTGGCGTAGTCATCATCAGATAAGCCGAAAGTTTTGTGGCCGAATTCAACTTGGTAGAAATGCATCCTTCCTGGAGCTGGAGTTAAATATTCTTCGCCTAAAAGAGCCCAGCGCTTGGCAAAGCTCTCTCTAGCACCTTCAGATCGATCAAGGCAGTAAATATCCCCAAATTTGGGGTTGGCAAGGAGTGCCAGGATGATGTAGAAACCAAGAGAACCGGTGGATCCTGTAAGCGCAATATTGACCTTGCCCTGGCTTCCTGTTGCCGTTTTGATGGCCTTTTGTGGGAGCTCAGAAGTGTATTTTTCAACCATGGCTCTCATTTCATCTTCGGCATCCTCAGACTTGACTTGAGTGCCGTTCGCGAGAGCTAAGATGGCATTTTTAAGCTGGCCAAGAGACGGATTCTCGTAAATAAACCGGGTCGAAATGTCCTTAGCTGCTGTCATATGTTCCTTGAGGGTATTTCTAACTGTACTGGAAAGTTGGGAAGTTTGAAGTGAGTCTAGCCCGAGGACGAACAAATCATCCTCCTCTTTAATGTCTCTATCTGGTAAGATTTTGGTGACAATGCTGAATAGGAACTGTTTCACAGCGGAGATATCTGTAGCAGAAGAAAGAGTAGCATCTAGATCCTTACTTGGGTCCTTACTATTGAAGGTCTCATATAAAGAATCTACTTCGGCAGTGTATTCTTTGGTAGTCTTCCACCGCTGAATGGTACCCTTGCCGGTACGCTGGAAAGGCTTCTTTGGGTTAGAGAGCATCACTAGATCTCTACTGATTTGAGCATGAGCAGGAGAATTCCTGTTCGCTTTTTCAATAAGGGGCCAGATATCTTCGATGATCTCCAAACTGTGGTTGACATTATTCTTTAACTCAAGAATCATGGCGCACTGAAAGCGACCTTGTCCAACAACTAGAACAGATTCAATAGCCGGGTGTTCAGCGACTAAGAGCTCCATAGCAACGGGGTTGAACTTCTCTCCGTTAGAGAGAACAAGAATGTCATCTACACGACCAACATTGATCCAATAGTCTGGATTATCTGGGTGAGGCTTGTAGAAATCCTTGGTCCGCCATTTCTTGAGATGTGGGAATGTCTGGAAGACTCCTTGACACCATTCCTGTCCAGGAACTGGGACAATACACAGTTCATAGAGGTCTGGATGTTCCTCGGATCTTTCAAAGATTACACCGCCGTGTGTTTTGTGGAAGTAGAATTCCTTCCAATACTTCGACTCTTTTGAGAGCAATGGTAAGAACCCAGCCTCCGTGGAACCCATAAACTGAGCCATGACAGGAATGTGCTTGGAGAAGTAGTCCCCAGCAAATGATGCGAGAGGTCCCCCTCCGTAAATCAATATTTTTGTATTTTCACAAAACTTCTCAAAATCCTCTTTGTATTCTTTTGCAATATCTTCCAGTAAGCTTGGTGGAGAAGCCAGGGACGTTAAGTTGGTGTGTTTCATAAGATCTATGATCGCCTTGCCACTGGCTGGAGTATCTGGAGAACTCAGTACCATAACAACATCATACCAGATTGGCTGAAAATAAAATGCAAGACCGCCGAGGTGGAAGAATGGGAATCCAACATAGAATTCATCGCCCGGCCGTTGCTGAATCATCGAAGAGTTCGTTAGCATATGGCCGTCACAACTTGGGATAAGTCTGCAGCTATCCATCATATTGACAAACGCATTGTTGTATGTGATTGGTTTGGGATTTCCTGTAGATCCGGAAGTATGAAGTATCATAATTGGCTTCTTAGCCGCTATTTCCCAAGTGTCGTTATAGGCATATGAGCTCGAGTTCTGAGCTTCCATTTCGATCCATTCTGGGATTTGGAAGCTACATAACTCATTGTTCATAGCGGCAGCAAGATCGCTTGTTCGACTATCAGTGATTGTCTTGGTGTAGAAAAGTATTCGACATTTTGTATCGTTAAAAAGGGATTTGTTGTTTGCCACGGAATTCTTCAGGGACGGAAGAAGAATTGGGGATCCGATCTTGATAGCGGCCAAAACCATGATCCAATATCTAACGTCAGGGGCACCAATGAAGGCGATTGGGGTTTGTTGGCCATTCTTCTTTCCAAGCTTCTCCTCAAGCCAAAATGCCATATAATCAACGGCCTTGGCTACTTGGCCAATAGTGATCTCCAAGAATCCCTTTGAGATATCAGAGGATTTTGCGATCTTGTAGACAATGCGATTCGGGTTTGCTCTGGCAGAATCATCGACCGAATGTGGAAGTAAGCGCCGTCCGTAGGGAACCTTCAGGTCCCATTGTGGTTTCGCCAGTTGATAATCCATCACTATGCTGGTATTGGTATGGTTGGTGAGAGATAGAGTTGAATTATGAGATATCTGACAAAATACAGAGTATTAAGAGCACAAAGAATTTCAAGGTAGAGGGGTCGACATTTTATTCTAGAAATGCAAGAAACTTACGATGATATATATATGTGTGTGCTAGTTGAAGGATGATCATGACGAACATCTCGTGGAATAAGTTTTGAGCTTTGGTAACTTGGTAAGTACATTCGTTGTCAATACTTACAGCAAACGAACATACAACTGGTATCGCATTTTGTGGATACCCGGATATCAACTGCGGCTTCGTTGAAGTGTCAAGGAGAATCATCTATTGCCAGCACATCTCTAATTCCTGCAAAGGCAACTCCGTTGTCTTGAAAGTGCTCTGATTCCATCGTCTGAAGGATGTGATCCACACCCATTCCGTCCATTCCGCCATTTGGTGGATTGACTATCCATATAATATTTTTGGATAGACCGGCAATTGTATGTTCTTGATCTTGAATATGATTTATAGTAAGAATGACTTCATTGTTGATTCGATTAATTAGCCGACTGGACATCAAGACAGCGGGATTTACTAAAAAGATTCTCGCTTATTTAGCAAATAAATCCGAGCGGCTTTTAACCCCTAGTTTCGTACATGTGTAGGTGTTGTGATAGTTGCATCGTTACTATTTGAAGCCTGATCATGGCCTGACATGTACATGCTATGTATGGCGAGTTTGATCATTATCAGCCTCATTCAAGATCGGCAGTCGTTGTGGCAATACTAATATATAGCGTAGTTTCCAATTTGAGTCTACGGGCCTATTCCGCTAACATCGCGGAATATTTTCCAACGGTCTAGCTGTGGGTCTGGAAAGACTCCATACTCCCCGCTATGTTCATACGCTAGATCCTCAAAATACAGCAAGGTAAAGTATATCATCTTCATTGGCCCCAATGAAAAGGGTTATAATTTACTACTGACACACAAGGTAAAGGTACGGAAACAACCCGCATGATTTTCGGAGGTTTCAACCTAACCTTCTTTCCATGTATTGATGTCCAAGAGGAATATTCTCTCATGACGAGTCCCAAGAGCAAACTCACCCGCTATTCCGGTCACAACTCCGGTGGTTATCAAGTCTAAGAAATATGCGCTCTGGTAATTATATAAATATAGGTATAGGACTTTCTACAATTGCTTTTCCATCAACAATTTTTTACTAAATTTTTTGATAATTCTTGCTTATATTACCTCACACACGTTCTAATGGCCATCAAGCACAATTCCCAAGACATTTTTAGCACTCCTAGTAATGGCAAGACAATTCTTGTTTCTGGGGCCTCTGGGTTTGTTGCTGCCCATGTGTTAACTAGCTTCCTTAAACGTGGATACCATGTCAGAGCCACTGTCCGCTCCATGTCTTCTGCCGAAGATGTCAAGAAGACCCACAAGATATACGAAAGTCAACTGTCATTTGTGATTGTTAAGGATGTGGCTGCACCAGGTGCTTTTGACACAGCCGTAAAGGGGGTTGATGGTGTAATAATTATATCTTAGTTCTGAGTGTTCTCTACTAATATTGAACAGGTGATCCATACTGCTTCCCCTTTTGTTATGGAGTGTGAGGATTACGAGAATGATCTTCTCATACCAGCAATCAACGGGACCACGGAGGTACTTAAGGCTATTCAGGCCCATAATCCAGGTGTTAAGCGCGTGGTCATCACATCCTCCTTCGCATCTATCTTCGATCCATTCCAAGGAAACCGACCAGGCTATATCTACAGCGAGACAGATTGGAACCCATGTGATTACGAAACTGCGAAAAATGGCGGCAATGGAGTCCTTGCTTACACTGCATCTAAGGTTCTTGCTGAGAAAGCTGCTTTCAAATATGTGGAAGACAACAAGCCAAACTTCACAATCTCTACTATCTGCCCACCAATGGTTTACGGCCCGGCAGCTCACGCAATTACATCCTTCGAAAAGCTTAACACTTCCTCTGCAGACATTTACAGACTTATGAACGGCTCTGAGAAGAGTGTACCCGAAACAGGCTTGCCCGCATTTGCTGATGTTCGTGATGTTGGAGAGGCTCATCTTAAGGCCTACGAAAGCGAGAAAGCTGCTGGCCAACGATACCTCATTACTTCCGGGATGTTCACATACCAGCAAGTTTGCGACATTATCCGCAAGAACTTCCCAGAGAAAAAGGAACTCGTGCCCGAAGGAACGCCGGGCGCTGAACTTTTGGGTTGCTATAATGTCAACAACTCCAAAGCTAAGGCCGAACTGGGTATGACTTTTAGAAGCTTAGAAGAGGCAATTGGAGATCAAGTCAAAGAGTTCATTGAGTTGGAAAGGAAGATTAAGACATGATATCATCTTAAGGGTTTGACGAAGTAAGTATATAGAAGCTGAGTGAGCATTTCGAAATATACTATAAGTTTTATCGGAAATTCCTGCTATAATAGGCTGCATTTGTGAAGATGGAACACCAATTATTGTAACTTAAGTGATATCTAGCTTTGTGGATCCTTATAGCAGGAATTTTAATACTTTGTAAAGTACACAGATGGATATGGCTAATTTGGTGCTCCATATTCGGCATCCTCTCCATCGTCTTCCTCATCACCTTCTTCTTCTTCTTCCTCCTCTTCCACTACTTTCTTCTTTGTCTTCCTTTGATTTTTCCGCTTTGGCTTAACCCTCTCCACCACCGGTTCATCATCTCCGTCAGGTTGTACAGTCTCCCCCCTTTCAATAGTCTTCGCTCTTTCCTTCGCCTTCTCCTTCTGTTCTCTAACACCTTGTTTCTCTACATACTCCTTCATCTCATCCGCAAAGGTTCCCGTTAATGGTTTCTTCTTAGCCTTCAACTTACTAACTGCCTTATTCATTCGATTACTACCACCTTGTTGGATAGGTACAGGATTCCTCGCACCCACTCCAAGACCACCTCCAAAGTAACGCGTGATGTTGCTTTGAGTACCTTCGGCTTCACGCTGATTAATACCTTTAATCACAGGGACTAGAACCTCATCGGTTCTCTCGGGTCCCCAGCCTATAGTTGACATGAGGAATGACCGGATATTATCTAAGTCTGGAACACCCCATTGAAAGGGTTCAGGTGTGCTGTCCACCTCTGGCTTCAAGTATGCCTCTGTGACAGCTTGCACGGGGAAAGCTGGAGGTAGGAATAACTTTGTGGCCTGGGATCTGCGGAATTTCTTGCGGAAGGGTGAAGACATATCGGCTTCCTTAGGTCGAGAGTGAACCTGTACATCATCCCACCACTCTTTAAACTCTTCAAGACCCTTGTACTCTGGAAATTCGGAAAGAATCTCGACAGCCGTCACCGGTCCAACACCAGGAAGACCTTCGGTGTAATCTGATCCGAGAAGATGTGCAAGTTGAATCAGAGAGTAGCGGGACAGTGTGAGTTCTTTCTCAATATCTGTTGAGAGGTAACATTCTACATCTTTAACACCTTTACTGAACATATTCTTGTACACTCTGTTGCCGCCAAAGAGGAAGATATCAGAATCATCGGTTACAATACCGTCGACGAGACCAAGAGAAAGTAATTCGGCGCATTGAGCTTCTGCTTCCATGGGAGCTGTTATGTATGGAATCCCGAAGAAACGTAGGAGAGCTTGGCATTCTTGGACCATGATCTGAGTTACTTCATCAGCGTCCCTGCGATCTTTTTTCTGCTGGTTACGAAGAGCTTTTAGTTCAGCTTCGTATGCAGCAGCATTTTCCTGTGGAGTCTTGTTGTTGAGAGTGGATGCGAATTTCGCATGTTCTTCTGCTTCAGCTGCCAATTGTACCATAAGCTCTTCATCTTCTGGATCTGAAAATTCATCAGAGTCAATACCCTCTAGAACTTCAGCCTGTGCGCGTGCGAAGGAGTCGTCGAAAGGCAACGGTGGCACTCTAGGCGACACAGCTCTAGCAGCTGGAAAATTAAAAGTGGCATCTGGCATATTTACATCCTCAAATTCTGGAGATATACTCTTAGTTCTCGTTCTTGGAGACTCCCCTGAAAGACCGCTAGGATGAATGTGTTCTGATAATTCAGGAACGGCGATGTCTTCAAATAACGGTGATGGAGATTTTGATGCTGTAGCTTCACGAAATAGTCCATCTACTGGATTTGATGGATCAAGAGCTTTCTTCTGTTGGGCACCATTCTCGTGATCGCTATCCGACCACTCGATAGGTCCATCACTTTCCATATGCATCTCGTCGACATTCTCGGTCAGGGTAGCCTCATTCGGCAGTCTGTTTTGTGGGATGGCCGTCTCAGGAGGGTTGGCTTGAGAATTTCCAGCGAGTTCCCCTGCAGTTTCCTCAATTGTAAGATCGATCATTTTCTTACTTCGTACTCCTTGTGGTCTTTCAACTTCTTCGACATCGCTTCCATCTTCATCGCTTGATTGAACCTCAATGATCCCATGGTTTCTCTGGAACACTCGCTGTTCCTCTCTAGCTCTCTCGCGGTCCTCAGCGTCAAGTTCAAGATCTCGAGCCTGTTGGGCCTGGACATCATTCCTGATATCGCTTTGGCCAACTAGCCATGGTGGAAGTGGCTTTGAGGCCTCTTCAGCAACCGCATTCTTCTCAAATCCGCCTTCGAGATCCTTCTCTGAGCCTTCAACATCGACGACTTCTTCCACCGCTTTTGAGGCTTCTTTCTTCTTTCCAAACAGCGACGTCTTAAATTCGAGCTTCTCAAAAGGTAAAGGCCCATCAAAAGGATTCTTCAAGTTCGATGGTACAGGAGCAGGTCTGTGCCTACTTGGTCCACCGTTCGAGGTATTTTGTCGTTTACGAGACGCAGCCAAAGTAGCTTGAAAGCTTGTATCCTCATCACTGCTGTCATCATCAAGTATGCTACGTTTTGGTACAGCAGCATTCGCTCGATTGTTGACAATATGAGCGACCATACGTCCACTAGAACTTGTTATTGGCTTTGGGTTTTCAACAGCGTGTTGTTCCCATTGTGGCAATTGTACGTCTTCAAACTCATTATTGTCATCCTCCGGATCAGTTGCGTTGTCGAATTGTTGACCAAGTGACATTGCGATTGCGCGATTGAGGTCTTCCTCCTCATCATCAAACAGGTCCGTATTTTGATGAACTTCCGCATTGTCATCATCTGCTACAAACATGGAGTCCTTGTCCTCGACTGTAGATAGGTGATATCCAGAATTACTAGGCTTTCCGCGAGAAGCATAAAATTTTCTTCGTTGCTCTGCAGCTTCCTTGCTCTGAAGGATATCGATAGGGCGATTATTGCGAAGCTTTGGGAGACGATTGAGGCCCTCCACAGGCACATCCTCAAATTCATCTTCGTCTTCATCCTCATCCATATTTTCCTCCTTTGCCCGTCTATCAAGCTCATCAATATCGATAGGCTTGTTTCTCTGGCCCACTTCCTTATCCGTGCTCACGACACCAAGAACCCAACCCCCTTCCACTCCATCATTTTTTACCAGGACGTATTCCCTTGAGCTTTCGCCCGCAATTCGTCCACTGCCATGCAACATTGCTTCTGCGCCATTCATCCCAGTTAGATTCATTAGCCTCTGCGTAAGATCGTTGCGTTGTGCTACTCTCTCGATCTGAAATCGGCTGTATTCCATGCGATCTGGGAACATCTCCTCCAATTGTTCTTTAGTATAGCCCATTCTCAACCTAGATCTTAAACGTGCAGCATTGAGGATATTATATCTGTCGCTGATAGGTAAACTGCGAAAGAACTCGCCATCAAAGTCGATTTTTGAAAAGTCATACATGTTAATCTCCTCCCCGCTATTAAACTGTCTGGCGTACTCTTCTAATTCCTCGACACTCATGACTCGGGGGTCATTCGGTTGGCCCATGTTCTCGATATTTGTCCTCAATTCTGGTAAATGATACGCATCTTTCTTCGTAAACTTCCTGGTCTTCTCGCGTTCCTGTGCAGACATGCCAATCTCATCCACATAAACCAGAGCTGAATCATCAGGAATCTCTTCTTCTGGCTCCTTTCCTAAGGCAGAGCCCCGCACTTCAATCTCTCTCTTCCTCCTGGCTTCCTCTTCTTCTCCCGCTCGCTGCATTTGAATAGCGAGCAACTTACCTGCCGTCCTCACCGCGTCATCTCTCCTCCCCTCTCGTCTTTTCTTTCTTCCCAATATAGTCTGCTTTTTTAACGCCGGTGCTCCACCATCAAACACAAACACAGGTTTGATGCCGTAATATAGCAGTTTGCACAACCTTCGAAAAAATCCAACCACATGGGAGTTGCGCAGAGCATTTCCTTCCTTATCTCGTACTGCCTTGAGGAACTGGTAGATCCAGATGGAGGCATCGATGGCTAAACGATGACGATTTAGAGTCTCAAGGCGAGTCGGTCGTGCACATGGTTGTAACACAGTCCAAAGGCCGGTCACACCCATGGTGGCAGGCTCTCCTCAATGAATTTAGATTAACGAAGTCGTTTCGTAAAGTTTCATCAAGTCATGATTTTGCGGGGACGAGCATGCTGTAATCTGCACCGTATCGGATTTCTTATCAGCTACTACTTTGAGGTGTTCCTCAAACATTCCAATCACTGAAATGAAGAAAACACGAAAGGTAGTGATCGCTGGTGCTCAGCGAGTTCATATTTTAAGCTCACTTCACTGACGTAGTCATTGGGATCGGCTGCCTTGTGATTTCACACGACAGCCAATCATAGCGAAGGTGGAATGAAACGGCTACGCTGTAGCCAATGACCGTAGTATATTAAGCTGACTAAGTAGCGGCTGAGGCTTAGCTACAAGAGACGACAGCGAGGCTGACAGGGCTGAGGAGAGTGCGTGCTGTGCTTCTTCACCATGTTTAATTCCGTTATCAATGTTATCAGTTAAATCCTCTAAGTGCATGCTCAAGCATAAATATCATAAACAGCCCACGCAATCTGTCTCTCATCAGATCTCAATTTGAACAAATTCAATACATATCAATATCAAATTGACATCAATCGAACATTCTCAGCAAAATTCAAGTCCACAATTTCACAACCGCTCAAAAACAATCTTTCAATACAATTTCCAATATGTTTTGCGGCCTCATACGTTTCCGTTCTCGATCCCGCCGTTCTCGCAAACACGGCCTTTTCCAAGTTGGCAAAGTCCGTCCTCGTTATTCTCCTGGTGTTTCACTATAAATATTTACAACTTTACGGTTAGTGATGACAAAATCAAATAATACTTAGACTTAGCGCTAATAGGCTCTAAAGATCATCATGTATAGGGACAGGGGCTCAATGATAATACCCGGAACAGGAGCATTGAATGAGACAAAGCAGAAGTCAAGCATTTGAAGCTGGCATGGGTATATTTTTGGGTGTTCAGGTTATAGAAGGACTATTTCATTTTTGTGAATTTTTATGTCATACTATACTATTTCAGATCAGTCTCGTTTTGTACTCATCATGCATATTATGAAGAGTAAATAAAAGCTATGCAGAGACAAAATAGAGAATAAACCTCAAAATCATTAAGAGATATAGGTTTCGGCAAATAATATTGTGGTGACAACTATGATCAACAGGCTATTGTTAATGCTCACTTTAAATATCTAGCTGTTCCTATCCTTACTTTATTGTCGGAGACGAAGCCATTTACAATAACGCACATATCCAGTTATATGAAAGTTCCAAGGTAACTCTGAAATTCATCCCCAAAATACGAATATCCTACGAAGAGAGCACAGATTGTGAAGCCAGGCTTGTGAAATTCCATATTTTTAATATGATAATCAAAAGAGGCATAGTGCGTATAGATTCACAAGAAATTCGTACCTCTTTGTTAATATGGATTGGCTATGGTAACCATTAAATGTTAAGGTAGAATACTTAATATATTTAGTAGTGTTTGAGATACTGAGCAATGCTGCTGATATCTAGTCATCACTGAAGAATAACATGGGAAATTGCAGGAACATAGTCACTACACCTATTACATTGAATAGTTGCTCAAAGTCTTTATACTCTGCTAAACTTCCTGGTAGGAACATCTGAGAAGATTTTGATAAAGCAAGGGACATATAGTCAAACAATATTCAATGTTTAGAGATATATTGTATGATACATGTGCAAGCAAGCGCCCAAGATTTGGGGACTCGAGCTTACGTCGAATGATAGAAGGGAAGAACAGTTCTCATAGTTGATTTCAAACAATACAAACTAGCAAGGTTCAATTAACGACGTGTATTTTGCAGTCTACATAAACCTATCCTGTGCAGCCTGCCTACCTGCGGAGGATAAACACACTGTGAAACATATCGATGTAATAACTCAAAGGCGCCTGTCTCTTAAAACATTTCATGGTTTTTATTAGCCTATCATCTTCGACAACCGGGATTTGTTCAGTGAAGGCCATCCATTACAGAATCTGGTCCTTCTGATTCCGCAATTTTTCTTTTCCCATTGCGAATTTCCACAACCTCACCTCCATCTTCTGTCCATTCTACAATCTCCCATTCAACTTGAAGGCCGTCACTGTTTCTTTTGCTGCCTTTTGACTTTGTGACCTTGCCCAACTTACTACCCTTCATCATGGAGTCAAACCATGGCAATGTGGTAGAATCGAGAGTACCGTCATGTGAAAACTCCTCTATGGCACCCTTCTCGTTCTCTGCATCATCCAAAGCTTCCTTTGGCAAGAGGTTCATTTCTTCGAGATCATGAAGATCCGAGCTTTGTAGCGATCCGAGGGTGCAATTAATGTAATTAGCCTCAGATGGTGTTTTCTCGCTCCAAAACGAAAGAGGTGTGCCACAGTAGCCACAGAAATGACGTTTCGAGTCCATCTCATCCGGGGATGTGTAACAACGACGAATAGTGCTGTGTGTTTCGTCATCATGGAAGGAGTGCGTGGTGGATTGGTACCATGCCAGCGGAACTCGAAGCCAAGCAGAAAGTGGCGACGCCTGCGCTCGACCTATGGAAATCGACTGCTCAGCTTCGAGCCTTCTGTGCTGTCTTGTGATGCTTTTTACTCACGGTGTGAATTGCTGCTGTCGAAATATACTTGGAGAGTCTCTGACGTTTCTGGTGGGACCACAATTACATAACGATTGCGGCCGCATGAACAAGCTCCCCGAAGTGGTCGCTCGGGATTCATCGTTGTGCTTCGGCGGTCCGAGTGCTGTCAGGTGTGCGGGTTGAGGGAGAGAAGAGGTATTTTTGTGGTGTGAAAATCAACAGTCGGATTTTTGATATTTCTGGGAATCGATTGGGACAAGCAATATTAAGGAAGGTAAAAGAAGTTCTGGTAGTTTATAGTCCTTAGCAACTGCTTTGAATCGGATGATCGAACGGATCGCCGTGATTGGCTGGGAGTTACAGGCACAAAATGGCTGTCGTCATTTTCCCCACCGTTGCGATGCAAACTACATACAAACAAGCAGGTCACAAGTAAGCACAACAGCGGAGTGTAAACAGCGAGTATAAACATTCATCTGCATGTTGATCTCCATAAGGAGTATAAATAGGGCAAATAGATCTAGCATGAATGTAAGCTTATCCTTCTCTTTAATTTCCATTCCATCTACTCTTTTTGATTGCCATCCTTATCCTCAATTCGCGTTGTAGTAGAGTAGCTGTAACGTCATGAGGATCGATTTTGCAGCGATCGTGCAGCTTACGGTGCTCGCTCAAGCTGCCAGAGCATCGTTTGTATCAACACCAATCAGTCAACTTGCGCAGCAAGTCAAAAAGGTGTCGGGCACAACTACGCCCAGAAGAGACGTGGACCCTAGCACGCTTTATCCAACCTACAACTTCTCTGTGCCAATCGATCATTTCCAGAATGAATCAAGATATGAGCCGCATACCAATGCAACATTCGCTCTCCGCTATTGGTTCGACGCTAGCAATTATGCCGAGGGTGGTCCTGTGATCTTGCTTGAAGGTGGAGAGACATCCGGGGAAGATCGCCTTCCATACCTGCAAAAGGGTATCTTGTCAATTTTAACCAAAGAGACTCATGGTCTTGGAGTCATATTGGAGCATCGATACTACGGTGAAAGCTGGCCAACATCTAACCTTTCGACAGAAAGTCTGCGATTCTTATCAACTGAACAAGCGCTTGCCGACGCTGCTTACTTTGCCTCAAATGTCGAATTCGAAGGCCTCGAAGACTTCGATCTCAGCCCAACCAGTGTTCCTTGGATTGCCTATGGAGGATCGTATGCTGGTGCTCAAGTAGCATTTCTTCGCAAAGTATATCCCGACGTCTTTTTCGGAGCCATTGCGTCTTCTGGCGTTACCAAAGCTATCTATGATTACTGGGAGTACTGGGAGCCAATTCGTCAGTATGGTGGTCAAGAATGTATGGGAATTACTCAAAACGTAACTCATGCGGTTGATACTGTTCTCTTGGGTTCCAATGCAACTGCAGTCAAGGAGGTCCAAAGGCTTTTTGGATTGGGTGGGATTGTCCATTCTAAAGATTTTGCAAACGTCTTATCTTATGGCGTGTCTGGCTGGCAGTCACGAAATTGGGATCCCGAAGTCAGCGATCCTTCCTTTTCTTACTACTGTGGAAATCTTACCGCTGATGCCGTGTTATATCCCGGAACTGTTGCCTCGAAGCCTGCTGTAGAGGCATTTTTGTCCAAGGCCGGTTATTCGGACAGTCTTGTTACTCCGATGCTTAATTGGATTGGATACCTTAACCTCACTGTTGTCAATCCGTGCGTTTCCGGAGGAGAGACCGAGGACGCTTGTTACAGCACTTATGACGCGGGGTTCTATGCTCAAAGTGATATAACCCAGACATGGAGAAGTTGGCCTTACCAATATTGCACTGAGTAAGACTGCAGACTACCCCAGCATTCATCCCCACAACCCCAACTGACGATCATTAGATGGGGATATCTCGCTACTGGAAGTGGATATCCCAAGGATCAATTACCTATTGTATCCAGGGTGATCGATTTAGATTACTTAAGTGTTATTTGCAAAGACGCTTTCAACATCACGACTCCTTCTGACACAAAAATAATCAACAAATACGGTGGCTTCGAACTTTCATACCCTCGACTAGCTTTTGTAGACGGTCAACAGGATCCCTGGAGACCAGCTACACCTCACTCGCTTCAAGCAGCCAATCGTACGAGTACCACCAGTGAACCGTTTATTCTCATCGAAGGCGCTGTACATCACTGGGACGAGAATGGCTTATTTGCAAATGAGACGACTGCCACGTTGCCCCCCTCACCTATTGTGGATGTCCATGGAGAGGAAATAAAGTTTGTGAAAGCCTGGGTGACGGAATGGAAATCGACATCGTCCCCCCAGGCCAGGATAGCTTGGACACCAGGAAACCAGAGTCCGCTGTAGGGGATATATGAGATGTGGCTTGATAGCTTGAATAATTTGCAAAAGAGTTGGAAGATTATGTAACGAGGAGTGAAAAGTCTGGAGAGAAGCGTGCTTCTAGAAGAACTGTAAACATCTAACGCCAGCGTCTATGATTTTCTAAGGTGTTTTAACTTCGCATTGATTAGACGGTTGAGGTTGTTAACTAGTGATACTAAATTTTAAATGATCTCCCTCACACCGACTGCAGGCTTGCCACTACTGCACGGCATTGATGGTACTACGTAAGTATGCTCTCAACAAGTAATAAGTCATAACCGATGAGAAGTATTGCCAGGCAGCCATGGTAGAGGCGTGCACGCATGTTCAATCTCGGTGATTTATTACCGCTCATCCAAGCCTCATCAAATCATCAAATCATTGACAAGTCCTACTGTGTGTGTACTGTGTACAAAGAGAGTCTCGTGTTACTGTGCCCTCGCCCGGCTCGGTGGTTTCGGCCCCACGATACCTGTCCGGGTTTTTGGAATGAGAGGTTCAAAGGCCGCTGTCAAGATGGAGCGTGAAATTAACGCGAGAACATTGGCCAGATCTGACGCTACCCAGATTCAGATGGGCCGTCTTAGACCGGAGACACGCTAGTTGCTTGGTGCGTGAGAGTCCAGTCAGCAGAAAAGGGAATCCGTTCGCAAAGCGCCTCGTGCTTAAAACTCGCTGTGGTCCAGCCTCATTCAGCCTCATCCATAGCCTCAACCGAAGCTGCTTATTCTTCGGGAGTAGCTCGGCTACTTTGATGCTCCGCCTACCTGCTTCTAGAATAGCTCGTGATCTTGCGCGATGTTTTCTCGTACGAAGGAGTCCCGTGAGCATGATCTACTGCGTACAAGCACTGGCCTTTTTAGGTAGTGTCGGTTTGGAAGGTTAAAGGTTCATCTACGGTAGGCGTCGTGCGTTGCCGACGTCTATGGGCGTAAAAGGAGGTTTACGGAGCAGGGAGTTCAGACGGACGTCTGTGGCAGAAGATGTGCTCTGTAACACCATAACACACAACATACAACATGCAATACCACCACAAACACAGTAGTAGATGGGAAATTGCCAAGGAATGATGCAACAAGATGGTGAAGTATAACTATGCAGTACTTACATCTCCACAATGCTCGAAGTTGTATGGGCGGAGGATCAGAGGAGTTGCGGGTGTGATCTTGACTTCCCTTCCCTCCCGCTCGCCCCTTGCTCTCCCTACAGCCAAGCATTGGGCTTTGACGGCTTACCCGTCGAGTACATAGAGGCTGAGAGAAGAAGAAAAAAGGAAAAAGGACATATTGGACCCCCAGACGTCTGATGGTCGGACTTCGCATATGTCTAAGGCCCGACGTCGACATGTACTGTACTACGTATGAAAACCAACGACTCTGTGTCTTCCATCTCCGTTTCCATCGAATCTCTATCTCCCATCGCTTCAATGCATTGATCTTGATTCACAGTGACAGAGGATCGTCCTTGTCAAGAAATAATTGCAGGAATTGATTGTCGCACTTCCCCAAGGTCTCGTCGCCCCATTTTCCCCAAATTCCACAGCAACACTGTCCCCAGACCCAGTTATTCAAACTTATCTCCTTGAATCTGTACTTTAATCGTGAAGCTCCCCATAATAAGGCCGCAACATCACCGAGTCGGCCTCGCCCCGAACTTCCAAGTCTGCTACTCTCCAACACACGCTACCACCAAACTCACCGAAAAGTGTCGCTTTCTGCCCTCTTTGCCACGCAATGGCCAGGTAGCATCCTTTCGCCTGTAAGAAATTTAAAAATACGTGCGCGGCTCCACCCTTCAGGCCTGCTCCAGACATCTGCGTTCGCTGGGATATACTCCCCCAGTTGCACAGGGATTCCATCCAAATGCCCCAAATGCCCCAATTTTCCCCTTTGCTTACCCTATGCTGCCCCTGGTCTCTACTCCAGATCGATGTTCTTCTCCAGACTTCAGCACTCCAGAACCCTTTGCATGGGGCTCAATGCTGGCCCGACACTACATTATGGCCCACAGCGTACAAACGCTGCTAACCAAAACATGCCTGGTCTGACGCGAAGAAAATCCTATTGGTGCTAGAATCTCTCTAAACACCGTCCTTCGAGCCTCCTTTCCTATCCCACTAGCTCCATCTCCGGATCCATCACCCCATAGGCCCCGAATCCAGAATTTTGCGGAGTCTTCCCCAGGCCAAGCCTGGAACTGTAGACCGCGTGAGCTCCGAAGTGAGCTTGCTTGTCCAAGATCTACCACTGCGTCTTAGCCCTTTCTCTGCAAGATTGCAATGGAGCACTGTCTTCTCCGGATTTTCGGCGACTGAAAGGAGTTCGAGACTCATCTTGTATAAAGATGTCGTGCTCCCCTCCTCCGGTTTTGCTTTTGAATCATCCCTCTCAAGCTTGATCATTGGACTGGTACCACTGATCAATTGCATCTCCTGAGCCTCCCCCTCGACATCTATACCCTTTATACCTCGTCACAATGGGTTTCATGCTCAAGAAGCCTGATGATGTGCCCGGCTCTGCGGCGCCGGCCATCATCATTGGACTCTTCGTCGCGTTTGGTGGTGTCCTCTATGGGTAAGATATCCTCCTGTTGAAAGTGTTTCAGAAGAAGAAGACTTGCTGACTTTTCTTGCTTCGTAGTTACGATACTGGAACCATTGGTGGTATTCTTGCCATGCCATACTGGCTCAAGACCTTCTCCACCGGTCACACTGATGCCGATGGCAACCCAGCCATCACTTCCAACCAATCTTCCCAGATTGTCTCTATCCTCTCTGCTGGTACATTCTTCGGTTCCCTCGCTGCCGGTTTCTTCGCCGATCGCTTTGGTCGCCGTATTGGTCTCCTGATCTCTACCGCTGTCTTCTGCGTCGGTGTCGCTCTTCAGACCGCTGCTACTGCTATCCCCCTCTTCACTGCTGGTCGTTTCTTTGCTGGTCTTGGTGTCGGTTTGATCTCTGCCATGATCCCAATGTACCAGTCTGAGACCTCACCAAAGTGGATTCGTGGTACGGTCGTTGGTGCTTACCAACTCGCCATTACCATCGGACTCTTCTTGGCCGCCATCGTTGACAATGCCACCAAGGGCCGTGATGACACTGGATCTTACCGTATTCCAATTGCCGTCCAATTCGCCTGGGCTATCATCCTTGTCGTCGGTCTTCTCATCCTTCCTGAGACTCCTCGCTGGCTCATCAAGCAGGATCGTCACGACGAGGCTCTCAAGTCCCTTTCTAGACTTCGTAAGCTTCCTATTGACCACCCAGCTCTTCAAGAGGAGATTGCCGAGATCAGAGCCAACCACGAGTACGATCTTGCATCCAGCAAGGCCAGCTACAAGGATTTCCTTCAGTGGAACTCTCTCGGCAAGCGTCTCATGACCGGATGTGCTCTTCAAGCTCTCCAGCAATTGACCGGTGTCAACTTCATCTTCTACTACGGAACTTCCTTCTTCAAGAACTCTGGTATTGGCAACGCTTTCATCATCACCATCATCACTGATGTCGTCAACGTTTCCTCCACCTTCCCAGGTCTCTACCTCGTTGAGAAGTGGGGTCGCCGCAAGCTTCTTCTCTTCGGTGCCTTCGGAATGTTTGCCTGCCAGATGATCGTCGCCTCCGTCGGAACTGCCTTCCCAGGATCTGAGAACATCGCAGCTCAGCGCGCGCTCATCGCCTTCGTCTGCATCTACATCTTCTTCTTCGCCTGCTCCTGGGGTCCAGTCGCCTGGGTCGTCACTGGTGAAATCTTCCCACTCCACGTCCGTGGTAAGGGTCTTTCCCTCACCACTGCCTCCAACTGGCTCCTCAACTGGGCTATCGCTTACAGCACTCCATACATGGTCGACTCCGGACCAGGTAACGCCGACTTGAAGGCCAAGGTCTTCTTCGTCTGGGGTGGCTTCTGTGGTCTCTGCTTCCTCTTCGTCTACCTCTTCATCTACGAGACCAAGGGTCTTTCCCTTGAGGAGGTTGATGAGCTTTATGACACTGTAGCCAACGCCTGGCAATCACCTGGCTTTGTACCAACTGTCAACTACGCCAAGGCCAAGAACGAGGAGGGTGGTGTTGGTGCTGCTGCCCACATTGAGGAGAAGAACGGTGGTGTTCTTTCTTCCGAGAGCGTATAAGAACTGCGCCGGTGTCAAGGATATACCCCCCGTTTCTTTTTTTTTCTTGCTTGGGCGGAACCCAAAAATGGGATCATGAACGTTACTAGTGCTTTGCCTCGCTCACGTTTATGATATATGTAGTCACGAATTCCGTTGTTCACGAATAGTCGTTTTTTGTTAAAAGCTCGCAAGGATTGCGCATGCTGCAGTATATAATTTAGATCTTAGAGACAAATGCGAATAAACATTGTATATATATTATCTGTTCATGATACGAGTGACTTGTACTGAATGAGCAACTCCGCCGACCCTAGCTCTTTTTCCGTGCTATCTTACATTTGCACGTATCGCTGTTGAGTGCGAGTGTCCCCTCGCGTTTATTTTCCTTCGTAATCTCGCGGGCTTGCCGCATGTAGATGGATGCGATGCGACGCGCTGTAATCCTTGTTCGGAAAGCTGAGACTTGCCTCGGAAAACTACAGCTTATCCGAGGGTATTCTTTATTTTTATTTTTTTCAATGAAGGGAATTCTAGTGAATTGGTGATTCGTAATGAAATATAATTACATTGTCATCTGGCGGATATGGTACATTTGTGCTGCTTTCAAGTCATTTGGATGTGGGACTTCTTTTGAGAATTTTGCAATGGCGTTATCTTACTTGCGTACGGAAACTATGAAACAATGATAATACCAGTATTGAAATTGACGGTTAGTGTATTATTATTTTGGTTGATAGAAATACAGCTTCTCCTAATATCAACAGAAGTAGAAGTGAATTATATGTTCTTATAGACATCTCACAATGAGTTGTGTTTGAAATATCTTCCACCACTGGCATACTTGCTTACAATTCTGAGCACTGTGAAGCCTCAAAGTATAGAGTGCTATTTTCGTTTATTTTAGACATCATGAAAAGTTTTTATGAGGGCTCAGTAATCCATGACAACGGTTTCATTTTCAAACTCGTTTTATTGAATGGATAAGTGAATTCATAGTTGTCCTAGGTTGCTTGGAGTTAAGATCCCTTTGGATGCATCGCGTTGGCAATTGAGATGGTAGACAGAATTCTATGAACCTTGATAGAGGATGATAATAAACACCAGTATCAAAACTAATTAGTTTTAGTAAACGCTTTGTTGAAATCCAGTGATTTATGATTCAATTTCTCTTTAATCAATCCTGAGATATATATATAATATCATCTACACTATTTTTCAAATCGTTTAGCTTTGAGGCTTGCGACATTGCATCGGCAAATGAGGTGTCAAACTGAAATCAACTTTCATCTAGAAATGACGATAACAGAGATACCAGATATGCCGATTTTTGCAAGACTTTTACCTGCTCACATCTTGAGAATATAATCTAACAACCACAATATTTCAACCTTCTACGTAGACTAGCTTCTCGCAAAGGAAAGGCACAAAGGGGTCACGTGAATGTTTGCTAATTATTACGTACTTGGCCTTGACATCCAGGCAAACTCCGCATTGATGACTCGATCCTGTATCAAGATTTTCAGAAATATCAAGAAGCCAACAGCAGTGCATCCAGACGTCACCACACCTTCTATAGCTTCGTGTTCTGGTCAACTTTGTTTGGAGCTCTGAGTCCTGTGTCTTGAGTCCCTACAGCGTCGCCTTCTGCCCAGCCCGACAATGTCCGCATCCGCGGACACCACCCCTGCGGCTGCACCTCCCAAACGAATTGTGCGCAAACACGGTGCTTGTGCAACTTGCATCAGGATCAAACGGCGGGTATGCTACCTACAATCCCATCTATCAAGCATTTTGTAGAGAGCGCAGTGGTGACTGAGTGACTTGCAGTGCGATCAGGCACGCCCGACTTGCGGCGAGTGCAAGAAAAGGGGAATCGTATGTGAATCCAAGAACTTCAAGAATTGGAGCGGCGTGACCAAAAGTGATTATGACAACCCCTGGCCAGATTGGATTGTGACTGAGGCTTTATAGATTCTACTCGTCCTCTCGATGCACCTAGGAGGCCACCTCATAATGAAAGTGTGATTTCCGAGGCTACCAGTCTCCCGACTCCCCCTCCTGCCCCGGAAGAGGCCTCGGAGATCCAGCAGACTTCATTCATCCCCGATCAGTTTGGTTTCAGCCAGGGTTTCATCAATGAACCAGTTCTGGATATGTCTCTGGCTTCGGCCATGAACCCGTGGATTCCGCAGCCGCCGGCGGTAGACGTGCCAGTATTCTTAGGCGAAAAGCAAGCGCCCATGAACCCACTCGATTCATCATCTACCTTACTCGATACCTTTAGGACTGAGAATGAGGCACAGAGCCATCAGGATGCTTTAGTTCTTTTGGGTAATGGAAATCACGTCCAGGACAATCAGCATTCTTTGGATAATTACCGGGATTGGCTGATGACATCCACCCCTGTCCCACGCCCTCTTCGGCCTCTTCAGATGCCTGAAGAACTCTCTAATTCCAGCGACAAAGGCTTTCTATGGTCTTATTATATCCAGTCGGTTGCTCGCAACCTCGTCCCTTTTGATATCACTCAGGCTTATGTTTCGGTTGAGCATGAGAACCCTTTCTTGGTTCACGTTCCTCGCCTTGCATTCCATCACCCTCACTTGATGAAAGCAACACTAGCTTTTTCTCGAATTCGCTATAATCGTGCCCAACGTCATATAATGTCTAATGCGAGTCAGCGTAGAATTCTTGAAGATACTCAAGATGATCTTTCTGCTTGGTTGGGCTCTCATGAGACAACCGACGATTCAATACCTGCGGCGATGGCGACTACATTAATGCTTTGTCTCTATAAGTTAGCCATAGGAGATAGTCACAAGTGGCATGACCACTTACGAAGTGCACGATCTCTGGCCGCTAGCCTTACTTCCGCGCAGTCACTGCTGGGTGACCAAGACAAGAGTTTATATCGCTTCCTGATGAACTTCATTGGATATGCGGAAATTGTTTCAAAACTATCCCTAGGATCTATAGAGACCTGCTCGAGAACATTAGCAGATGTTCTCCTGCAAATTAACAGATCTGAGCCACAGCCCGAGGTTTATGGTTTGTCCCTACGGAGCCACTGTATTGTCCATCCAGTTCTTGCTTTCTCTAGAAGATTGGTTGAACCTCTCTTCAAACTTGGCAATATCATCCAGAGACGTAAGGGTATTCTAGTTGAAAGCCAGGATGATGACGAACTCGCAATGAAGCTATCCACCATGCAATCCGAAATCGATGAGGTGGAAGACATGCTCCTCACTGCCGAAGACACCGATCGAAACGATATAGTCAATGGTACTGACGACCTCTCCGACTCGCTTGCGGACAACGATGCTTTCCATGCTGCAGGCTTCCTCCTTTTCTACGCTCGCCTGCGTGATCTCCCCTCTACTGCAATGCTGATTCGCAGACGGGTAAGAGATGTCATTGAAGCCAGTCATAAGTGTGTTTTCAGGGCACAGTCAATTCCGGCAATGATCTTGCCACTGTTTACGGCCGGCTGTGAGGCTGTGGATAGTAGCGATAGACGAGAGTTGCTGGATACCTTTACGGAAATGGAACTCATGTGCTTGACGGATGCACATCGATTGAAGGTCATTCTGAATCAGATTTGGACTGTAAGAGACCATGATCCCGGATTGGCGTGGTGGGAATGGCAGGCGAAAGGTACGTTGTTGTTTTACACCTCAAGAATATCATGGACGACAGCTAATAAGCTACAGTGGAGGAGAAACTCGGGCGATGCATTGTGTTCTGAGGATTCTACATGTAGAGATATTCTGAGAAAAGGATTGAATGAATTCAAACATGGTGACCCTTCGTATTCGAAGTACATTACATAAGATATTTTGTTGGGTCTGAGTGATGATGAAAATCATAAAGATAATGGTTTGCAAATGATGGCAAGGATATGTGGCTGTGGTGTTGATAGCTTCACCGTCCCCGCGATGCCTCGGGCGGAAGGCGCACAATTTTTCAGGCAACCACACCCGGCCACGTGCCCGTGCCGACGTATCCGCCGACACCCACCGCCCAACGTTCCTGGGTATAAATATCTACCCGAGGTCCCCTCTTCCACCCGCTCACCCACCCGCCGAGACGCGCCCTCCCAGCATCATCCACTGCACTTGACATCTGTAGGTATTGTGTATATATATTCCTCAAGATGCCTCGTGCAAAGGTTGATCCGGCGAACCGAAAACGCGTTGCGCGGGCCTGCGATCTCTGTAGAAAACGCAAGGAAAAATGCGCCGGCGGTGACCCATGTCCTCAATGCCGGGAGCGTGGTGCCGAAGACCTTTGCAAGTATACACCAGTTCAAAAGACTCCGTACAGTAGTCCGGCACCAGGAAACACACCTATAGTCAATAACGCTGAGCCTGCTATGCAGTCAGCATCGCCTCCAGCCTTCAAGCAGCGCCAGCGTGTGGTCATCGCATGCGACGCGTGTAGAAAGCGGAAGGAGAGGTGTGATGGACAGAAACCTGCTTGTGGCGCTTGCAATGTGAGAGGTATGGAAGCTGCTTGTAACTACACGCCGATCACTCCAAGTCAAGCTCAGCGTGCCAGTAGGCCAAATGCCAATGTACTTCTTAGAGGTAGGGACTCCGTCGCGTCTGGTAGTGGAAGCCACGGGAATGATCGAGATGTAAATGAGCATCATACTGCTGAAGCTCACCTGACTCCGCAATCCTCAGTTGGACCTTCTGGACGTTCTACCTCAGCAAATGGGACTTCTCAAGGCTTAAGGTCTGTCGATCAGAACCTTCTATCAGCTCCTCTTCCAAAGCTCTCGAGGATGCTCAAGGATGGAAAGGGGGGTTTTGGTGAGCGGACTGCTTTTTTATTTTCACTGATGTGTATACTAATGGATACTAGTATATGTTGGCGATTCGTCGACAGCTTCATTCCTCCAGAGTGTCAGACGTCATGTGGTTACATCACTGGGACCAGTCACTTTTACTACCGAGGATGGCAAATACACAATGCCAGAAGCAACGCCGCCAGAACCTAAATATGGAGATGAGCTCCTTCCAAGTTCTTCAGTAGCTCTCAATATTGCAGAACACTATGGTGTTTCTGTCAGCGGATTACTTGATCTTTTTGATCAATCATGGTTGACTGGCCTACTCCCTTTATGGATTAATGAGCCAACGCTTGAACGACACGGAAAGCTACACTCATCAATTGTATATCTTGCTCTGGCGGTTGGCTTTCAAGATCGCAATAATGCAGGTGATGATAACGCTGCGGAAGTCTGTTTTGCAAAAGGTCGAACCTTGGCTACTACAAGACTTATGGATGCTCCTAGTCTCCTCACTGTTCAAGCATTTACACTGATCACTTATTACATGCTTGCGGCATATCGCAGGAACGCGGCCTTTGTCAATCTTGGTGTTGCTGTCAGAGCAGCTTACGTCTTGGGTATTCATCGCCATCAGGCAAATGCTGAATCAGATGATGGCCTATCTCGGGAACGAATCTGGAAAAGCTTGCGGGCTTTAGATCTCTTCATCAGTGCATCTACGGGACGTCCACCAGCTACCTTTGAGCCCGACTGTAATGTCTCATGGGCCTCGTTAGAGCATACCTTGAATAGGGGGAACTCGTCTGTACCCGCACAAGCAGCTTCCGCTATCTTCAGGATTTGCGATATTATCGAGCGCATTCTGACCGAAGTTTATTCAAAACGATCTGTCTCTCTTGAATTAGCTGGAAGCATATCTGCAAAGCATCGCGAATGGACCGCCAACTTACCCAAGATGCTCGAGATTGACGCTCTCTCCGAAAAAAAGGTTGGGTCCAGTGTAGTAACGATGGCATACTATTATTCAATTATTCTTTTGGCCCGACCTTTCCTTGAATACCGTGTCTCATCTCCGCAGAATTCAGTCACTAAACCAAACACCATTGTTCAAAGCGCCAATATCGAAACTTATGCAGATGCCTGCGTTGATTCAGCTATAAAAACTATTCTATTAGCTAACGAGGCTGAGTTTCCCCTGCGCCAACCTATGGTCATCAACTGTATTTTTATCTCAGCTCTCTGCATTGGTCTTGCATACTTTGGAGACTATGATCAGCGAGGCTGGCCCCTCGGACGAAATCTGGATTCTGCGATTACACTCCTGCAGCGCCTTGGGCATGCGAACCCTCAAGCAGCCAGATACAAAGAGATATGCTTATTACTTGAGGAAGCTACTAGACAGTATGCAAAGAATAGAGATGAAAATTGGCTACAGTCGAGCAGTAGACATGTGCGTAATGTCTTCGGTGACTTACAGACCGCCGAGTCTCCACAGCCTAGCCCATCCCAGCAGCAAACTCCCTCTCACCAGGCTCCAGATCATTCTAGCTCTCTTGCACAGCTTGTTGATGCTGCTGCATCTACACCTTCTGCGAAGCTCTCTCAAACTCCAAGTCGCCCCCCTGCTGCCTATATGACAGGTGCATCGGGCGAGAATGGTGATGCTATGGACGGAGTGGTTCACAATTCTGGAGTGCTGGGACCGAATTCATATGTACATCCGCCACGCTCGGCCACCAATGCTGATTTTTCTGCAGCGAACAAGCCTGCAGCAAGTTATCCATTTGGTGATTGATCGAGTTGTTTGGTGTTGGAATATACTTTTATAGTATGGGTGCTACTTGCATGGGAATTTTGGACGGTGTTTTATTATGGAAAGTGCATGGTTCTTTTTTGAGCGATTGATGTAGTGGTTTATAACTTAACAAAACCGATGATATTCATTTAGTAAGGATTACTAGAAACTGTAGTCATAGAATACCCAGCGATGGTTTCGAATGCATAAATTATATACTTCAAAGCTACTGATGCCCTACTCGTATATTTGAAGATCTGCGATCCCCATTTACACTTGCACCAAACATCCCTTCAAATACTCGCTAACTCTCACCACATCCTCGAGAGATGTTATGCACCCGACATACCCATCGGGCCTCACCACAACGGCAGCTCCCTTTGACTCACTGACCCCGTAGATTGCATATGCATCCTCCTTTGCCGGACCATGGAATCTCATCTCTGCCAACTCCTTCAGGCACCTTGGTACATCATCCCATTCAAAGCTACGTTTCTGGAAAGGATGTAGAGCGACTAATCCAATTGTGTCAAGTGGAAATGTTGGAATAATGGACTTCGAAATCGTTTCAAGGGCCTGTGCAGATGGAGAGTCGGCTGTCGTGAGGGTGGTGCTTGTGAAGACCAGGATTCGATAACGACCATTGGAGGGAAAGTCTTAGAGATTCGTTAATTATATTCTTGTGTAACCCCGGAACAGGCGACGATGGAAAAAGGAATCGGGCAGAACATACCATCTTGCAAATTACGAATATTAGCATCCGCGTACCGCTTAACAATTGTATTCAAAAGTCTGCGTCCAGGCCTCAAAATACCCTGTAAATAATCGTCGCCAGATACAGGACTCTTCGCCCCTTCAATGGTATCAACTAACACCCCAGCAGGGTACTCGATGCCACAGCCGCTTGTGAAGCCGCTGCCATCACTAAAGACTTGCAGGAACTGCTCGTGGGTAAGGCCATCCAGAGTATCAGAGCCGATCTGCCCAGAAAACATGGACGAGAATTTAGTGTCAAAGTCGATGAGCTGTCTAGCGATAGTAAGGCGCTCGTGCTCGAAGGTGGAGATGATACTGGAAGATTGGGAAGCGGGCGATAGGCCGTGAAGCGTATGGACTAACTTCCAAGCTAGGTTATAAGAATCCATCATGGACACGTTCATGCCCTGCCCAGCTTTGGGACTATGTGTGTGGCAAGCTGGGTTCGTTAGCTTTCTCCCCTTTCATTGTGGAACTTATGGAAAGACATAGGAAGACTTACCATCTCCTACGATGAACACCCTTTCTAATCCCTTGTCATCAGCCATGCTGAACTTCGTCGTCATCCGTTGCCCAATTTGATATGCAGCCCACCAATCCACTTTGGTACCCTCCTTTTGTTTGATATAGTATGGTGCAAATACTTTACTGGCCTGCTCCTTGATATAATCAAGCGTAATCGCAGCCCTGCGTTTCGAGCTTTTAATCTTCGAGGCCACATTATCAGGATCTGACTCCTCGGCCGACACTTCATCTTTAACTTGCACATACAACCTTGTCAAAAATTCCCCAGATGCAATGCGCTCGCGAGGGATCACCATCACGGACCCGGCCTCGGAGTGGATAGCACTGCGCTTCCGGATGTCTGGGAAGTTCGTGTCGGCCACAAAGTCTGCCACACCCCAGATATGATCTGTTGTCTCTCCTTGCAAATGGAGGCCCATGGTGCGGCGCACCTGCGAGTGGGCGCCATCAGCACCAACCAAATGTTTTGCGCGGATAGTGCGCGTGGAAATGTTACCATCTGAAGACTGTGTTTCAATGATAATGCTCAGGGGGTACTCAGCGTCAGCCGCAGCATCGAGCTTGAAATCCACGAAACGGGTGGACCTGTGCATAACAGGTTTGCTTGTGTAGAGCTTCAGATTCTCCTCGAGAATACGCTCAATGCGGCCTTGGTGGATGGTGACTTCGTGCTGGTATCGGGCAGGTACGACAACATCTGGCACGAACGAGGTGCGCTCGATTCCAACGTTTCCATTGCCGTTGGCCTGGGAGCTTGGGATAGGGTTCCAGAAGGCTACTTCTGACATGTGGCAACCATGGTTAAGAATTTCGTCCACTATATCGAGACTCTTAAGGACTTCAAGGGTACGTGGTTGGAGACCGTCTGCTTGGCCTGCTTTGAGGGTCCCTGGCTTTGCATCGAAGCAGGCTAGGGATTCTATTCCGTAGCGGGCGAGCAGGAGCGTAAGCATGAGGCCTGCGGGACCAGCCTGAAGTTGTTAGCTTTCGGTTGGATAGCTTTAAGGGGTTCATCCTCACTCCTATCACCACTACTTCATACTTGTCCTGTGACTCCACAGGTTTGGGTGTTAGTCGAGGTAGAGGACGTTCTCTGGAGGGGAGAATTCGAAAATCTCTCTCCTCATCAGCTGTCTCTTGGAAGACAGGCATATTGAGGTAGCTGCAAAGAAATTGTAAAAATAAATATGTACAAAATTGCGATTATAATTTGGCCGAAAACAGACGCCAATTCCCTCTTTCACAGATGGCAGTGCCTTCGAAAAATAAAGAAAGAATAAAGAAAGTGAGGAAAGTATTTTCAGGAGAGAAGAGTTAAAAAGAACTGTTCAATGTAGATCCCTTTGCCCCAAAACTGAGGCAATTGCTGCAGATATTCTACGTAGAGTAGCAGTTCCACTCCCTGGTCTCATCACAAAGCATCGCTAATCATCACCAATCCTCACAAATCATGCATCAAAGATGTCATTTAGTGCTGGGAGCGGGGTTGGTAGCGCTACTTTTCCGCTCTCTGCACGTGCCGGCCCCACGGCTATTGAAAGCCAGCCGGCTTGGCATTTTATAGGGATCTGGGGTAGCGCAGAAAGTCGTATGTTTGAATTACTATGTATCCACGTATCTTAACTGCACAGTGCAGTATTCCAGCTCAAGGATGACTCGACTCATTCAATGTCCGTCTCTAAAAATTTCTATGAACTATGTCTGTATCTTAAATATATACGTTGTCTTCAAAAACTATGCGTGCTCCTCAAATGCAATATGAATGCCCTCTATGCGCCCGCAAATATCCACCATTAATCATACTGCATAGGAATTAAACGTGTCCAGTCTCAGCATCATCATTTTCTTCGTCGTCTACATCGCTGCTGCCCTCCTCCTCCTCGTCCCATTCCTGAGACTCCAAACTTTCAGATCGAATGCCAAAACTTGCGATGAAGCCGAGAAATGCGATGCCTCCAAAGACGCCCCATGCCAACACCTCACCCTTTGGTTGTACCTTTGTGGCGATGGTAAACAGGCCTCCAGAAAGAAATGGACCGGCTGCTCGTCCTGCTGCAGAGAGTGTTTGCGCAAGGCCATTAAGCGTACCCAAGACAGAGTGATTTGGTGCCGAGTTGGTAATCTATGTATAATATTAGCACACTAAACAGCAGTTCAGAAGTAATTCAACTTACAAGAAGAAGGGCACTGGTGAGTCCTCCAACAGCAGCAACAGTCTTAACGAGAAGAACGAAGCCAAGTTCTACCCATAGCCAGACTTTACCAGATCCCCAGCCAAACAGAGGCGGAGAATCGCTGTAGCCAACCCAAGGCATCATAATCATAGCAAGGAAGAATCCGAAGAGTCCGACACGGTATGTGATCTTGTTTCCCATCTTCTCCTTCAGCTTCCCAAATATTCCCACTTGGAAAACAATTGTCACAATACCAGCAAATGACAAAGAAAGGCCGATTTCCTCCGGCGACAGTTCTCGTCCCGTTGGTGAAGGCGCAGATGCGAAGATGGGAAACAACGAATTGAAACTAATGTTCGAAAGTTGGAAGACGAGATAGGTGGAAAGTAACAAAATGGTGTCGCGATTGAGAATCTCCTTTGATCGAAGACTTGTGCCATTCTCTGCAAAAAAGTCAGGCATGGAGAGGAGACTTTGCGCTTCATCATCACTGCAGTCTGAAGTTTCGTCATCAGAACCACTCTCTGCTGTCCCGTCAACTCGGCCTCTTAGATTTGCTTGACGTCGAACATAAGTTGGATGTCTTGCGCCACCAGTAAACTGCCACAACCAACTGAACAATTCCCCCACTCTCTCCTTCAATGGTGGTAGATTCTTTGCCTCCTCCAGACTCTCCTCCAAAAAGAACCCAGTAAGGACCAGATCAATTAAAAGGATGACGGCTGAGAAGAGATTTGGCAAAAGATACGGGTAGGGGTTCTTTTTTCCCTTTGAGAACGGGTTATTCTCCAGTACTAACAAACCACCCAATGCAGGCCCAGTGATTCCTCCAAGCCCATATATAACCGGCAAATATACAAAAGCCCTGCTTTGATTTGACCTGTCCGTTATCTCTCCCAAACATGTACTGATGACACCTTGATTGCCATTAACCAGACCCATAAACGCTTGTACAATAATAGCCTGCCACAGAGTTCTACAGAAACCGAAAGCCATAAAGCACGCAGCTGTAAATAGAGTTCCCATCATGACCACAGGCTTTCGGCCTATTCGATCCGAGAGCCATCCCCAGAAGAAATTTGTCGTGAATTGCGCGAGCGCAAATGACGATGCGATCACACCAACATAGACACCAACCTGTGTAGTATCGACCTCAGGAAAGGATGCGGTCATCTGTGGGAGGTATGGTGAGATAGAATTGAGCGCAGTCTGTTCGGCGAGGGCGATAACAGCGAGGATAGCGAGTTGCTTTTTCGGCAACGGCGAGTTATGCGGCAGATCTGGGTTCGCATCGCCGGCGCTATTCGGACGAGTGTTCTGGTCATTGTAGCTGGAGGAGCCATCTAATGGTGGACGACCGCTGGACTTCGGTGGTGGGGTGGGAAAGGTTTGATAGTGCAGTGTAGACGACTTACGTCGATCCAGTCCCCCGGGAGCAAGACTCGAGCTCTTCATGTTGTCTTTCGTTATTGTTTGACTATTATGACGAGGTAGATCTTATGCTTGCGTTTGATCGTCGTCCAAAACGAGTCTGTCTTTGGTCAAGAGAATATGCGATCGCGTGCTGTCGAGATCCTGGACCGGATGTCTCAGTGCGGGCGGTGAGGTCGCACAAGAGAGTGATTGCGCAGCAGGAATGGAAGGACTTGTTGTAGCAGTGCTTTAATCCATGATCCCAAAGACTCAAAAGCAGGTATCCATAAGAAAGTGGAAATTCTGAGTGGAAATTTACGGGCAAGAAAACAAGTCGCAAATGACTTAGTTAGCAGCGATGATGTCGTTTCTTTCGCTTACTGTTCGTTTTGGTTACGTTGTAGGCGCCGACTTCTGGATAGATAGGCCTCGGCCGGGCAGATACCGGACACCAGGAAACTTTCCGTAGTACATACATGCATTCAGACTTAGCACATACCCAGGCACCAGGTTGACGAGACATGAGCATTTCCGCAAAGGAATCGGATTCACGTGTTCTCTGCCACAAAACACTCCATCGAATGAACGCTTTCCCATTAAAAATCTAAACTCCAATCCTTCCACCAATCCATCAGCAGTAACAAAAGCCATGAGAAAAGTCTCACGTTTTCTCCTTGTCGATCTCCCCACAAACTTAATCCCCACTATGTCTTACTCCATTTCCAGTCAAGCTCCACCTCCCGCTCTTCAAAACGTGGACCATCATCGGCGTCATGCCGATCTTCATCATACATATGAGGTGGTAGGAATGGGCATTCTTCCACGTTTCTTGCGAGGTATCTACAAACATGAGAGTGCAGCAAAATTGCAGCACGTTGATGACCTCGCTCAGTGAGCCGCCAGTGCTTCACAGGACCTACTTCATCTAGGAAGAAGTGCTGATCCTCCGGTCTTTTATCAAAGTCAATATCTGTATTGAACCACCCAGAAGTATCCACCCAGAAAACAGAATTGTCGCCTTGTTGTTGGAGTCTGTCGACTACTGAGCGTGTTTGCTCTTCGAGTTGTCCACGGAATGGCCTCATGATGAAAATCGGCATGTTTGATGACTTGGACTGAGATGAATAACGGGTCATTCCTTCAAGCTCTATCTCACCAGCAGAATACGCCAGGTTTCTTATGCTTTGTATAAGGGTAATGTAACTATCTTCGAACCAGGACGTCAGGTGCATCCAGTTTGTGTCGTACTTGTCGTAATACTGCTGAAAGGAGTTCAAGTCTGCTGCACCAAGGTTAAAGACCTTATGTATGTCAGAGCTTTTACTCGCACTAGTTTCGGGATGTATCTTACCATGACATCGGGCGCTTTTGAAGGGAATCTCCAAGTTTCTCCGGAGTAATTTGAGCCATACGCTGCACTTTGATAAGTCAGTGAAGGTTATACTGAATTAGGTTGGTGGTTGACCTTCTGAAGTAGAGCTCTCCAATACCCAGAGGAGTTCTTGTACCTCCAATACAAGACTGAATAAGGCACATACCGTCTAGCCCAATAGTAGTATGATCAATGCCCAGCATATCACCAAGAAGATACTCCCACTTTGTGTAGACTTTATGGACAGCTTGTTGAATAGAGTCATTGTAGCGCAAATACCCCGGCAAGCCTAAACTGTCCGAAACTATTTCCAACCACTTGCGATTGACACCTGGGTTGTAGACCTTTGCGTCATTTGTCCGAGGCTGAGAGCTTGTCTGGATCTCTAAATCGGATACTGGCAGCAATAAAGCGCCTTCGTCAAGCCAAATTCCATTTATTTGAATACAACTGTCGTGTGAAGGGCGTAGAAGTGGTGCAATTATGCGAAAGTTATGTGGCTCTTGGTTGTCAAGCATATCTGTTGACACTACACCTGTGGCTTCTGTATGTATGAAGTATTCAAGTTGATCGTGCTGTAATACAATGGTTTCTTCTGGATATTGATTCGATAGTTTCGATGGCACAGAACCGTTATTGTGTAGTGAAACTAGCAGTGTAGAGCTTCCATTAAATTTGATATCGAAATATGAATCTGAAAAACAAGCCTCCTTTCGCTTTCCATTTGCCGTCGTTATCCAGCGACCAACATACTAAAAGCTGATCAGTCCTAATTCCTTGTCATCATTTTACTGGTGGCCCTTACATGTATGTATGGGTGGTCTGCTTCAAGGAATTTTTTTCCATCCAGATCGATGCTGCTGTCGTTCTGTTTGTTTTCAGGGCTATAGGCTTGAAATCTCCACACAACCACAATTATACCAAGTAATGAACCTAACAATATCTTGGCATTTTTACATCCTCGAGCCCATCTTACTGCAGTCATCTTGGGCTATTTCAGGACGACTTTTCCGAGATTTATAACCAATTCGATTGGTCCACTTGCATCCAGTTGGTCAATGAAGGGATTCCGGTTCGAGAGTGAAATTATTATTTTAACACAAAGAGAGTATAGAGAACGGAGAGTCAACACGGAATCAAGTCAGAAAAGAGACTTTCGGTAAACCATGGGAGGACCGATATCTAAAGGATGATGAGTCAAGGGCAAAGGAAGGAGCAGTAAGACGATTTGGAAAGAGCAACAACTGACAATTATTTGCCATTCGACTCAATTTGATGAGCCGAGTTGATTCGAATCAAACAACAACGCATTCGATTATGTTGCTTAGCTTTCGCCAGATAGAAAACTCCAAGGCAGTTTGGTTGTTGGTTATCATCTTCATAGGCTTCCAACTATATAGGGAGATCACCTCCATGCTCAATGCCACCCTGGAGAAAACCACCAAATTAGAAGGAAATGCTTTGGACATTCTACCAGCTAAATCCACAGCAGCAGAAGATGTCATACCTATTCATGGTATCGTCGTGAACGCCTCAAGAAACCTGGGAACTTTCGGTGTCCTTGACAACCATATGGATGTTGACCCAGCTATCATTCCATCACTGATCCAGACGTCAGCTTTCAAGGGCCTCCTACAGTGCAATCACAAGCCAAATAGATTTACAAACCATATCCGACTTCCAGATATTTTTTACAATGTCTCAATGAGCACTCATTCAACTGTAACCAACAGGACCTTCTGGAACCCTACGATAATAGCACTTCCGTCATGGGCACAAAATCAATATCTAATCATTAGCATGTTATATATCGAGAATGCAACACATCGTCAGAGTGTTATGTGCGAAGCCAACATATGCCACCACGATCCTTCGGAATCCGTACACTCCCGTCATCGCCACTGCACATCGGACGATATAAAACAACTTGGCATCAATGGCGGTCTTCGATGCGCCACGGAACCTATAACCATCAATGTGCCGGCAACAACCCCCGAGAAATGTATTGGAAGATACACAGTCCACGGTAAAGTCGGTGGCTTCCACGATCCACGACTCTTTTACACCGGCAGAGGCGAGCCGCTCTTGATGCTCAGTTCGCAGTACGCATCCCCACCACATGTTAATACACAACTAACCCCCTCAGATCCAGATATTCATGTATCGGCCTCTGGGTCATCGACACACGTCCACTGTACCCGCCGCTCGAAAAGATCCTCTCCTCCTCGCCCACACGCCTGGGTCCCGGCCCCCTAAAGTCCTACCCCACCCTCACCGAACTAACGCGCAACCCGCCATCAACACGGCACGCATACGAAAAGAATTGGATTCTCTTCTCGCCGAGCCCCACAAGCACATACATTCAATATGAGCTCACGCCCGGCCGCCGCACAATCGCACAACTGATAGGATCAGGCCTGACGACAACAAACCTCACCTCGCCAAACGAGCCTTCCTGCCTCCCTCAGGAGATCCCGCCGTCACCATACGGAAACAGCAGCGTGGTAAACGCCAGTTCCTCTTGGCACCAAGCCACACCGGCACTCAAGCTGATCCTCTGCAAGCGCAGCGAGGTGCATTGCAGTGCGCGATCGCGGAACACAGTGTTTGTAGCTGCGATTCATCGTAAGCACAGCAATTTGCTGGACCTTCCTGAGCGGTACGAGCGGTATTTTATTGTCTTTGCGGCTGTACCTCCGTTTAGTATGTTGGGGATTTCGAAGTTCCCTGTTTTGTTTCATAATGAGAGCGTTTCTGGATGGAGTGCGGAGGAGTCCTGGGATGATATTGACGATGGGTCCGGGGAGGGGATGTGGGCGCGATTTACATATACTACTACTATTGCATATGCGTGGAGTGATAGGAGGGGTGACGTAAGAGAAATGGGGACGGGGTATTTAGATGATGAGGTTATCGTCAGTGTTGGAGTTGAGGATGCTGGGCAGGTTTTTGGGCGGGTAAAGGCCAGTGATCTCTTGAGTTGTATGAGGGTGTGTCCTGGATTGTGATATTGGCATTGATAACTTTATCAAGAGGATTGGGTTCTATCATCATACTAGCAAATATATGTATATGCTTATAACTAAGAACCAAAGATATACCCCGAACCACCAGTTGCAATTAAACTTTTACATAGACAGCATTGATTAGTATTCATCTAATGCAGCAAAAATCACAAACGCCATATCAGCCCCAGTCAATCAGTACATACAAAATTACCATTTTTTCCATCCGTCCAATTCGTCACCCCATCCAGCGACCCAGGCTATTCCATCCCATCCTATCCGCCCAACCGTCATGAATCATTCCCATTGAAGGGTCATTAAGCAACCATCCACCAGGCCCCACCTAGTACACCAACAAGAACAACAGTCGTCAAGAAGCCTGCTCCCACACGATCACCTGTCGTCGTAGAATCCTGCACCTGACCTGTAGCCGCACTTGTATCACTGCTACCGCTGCCAGCTGCCGAATTGCCCTGACTAGTACCACCAGTATTATTAGTGACTGGCCCGGAAACCTGCGCGATCAAATTGCTCTGGATAACCTCCAATGCGCTCATCTCCTGACCGACGCCATACGTGCCGTCGTAATTAGCCCCGTTCGTCCACTTGAGACCACACGTGCGGCCTGATGTGCCTCCGCTACATTGCAAGGCGGCGGCTGCTGCGGACGAGCGTAGTAAAGGCATAATAGTGTCGTAGGTGAAAGGTGCCATCTTGGTTGTTGCGGCGAGCCAGCGCGCTAGGTAGGCTTTAAAGGACATTTGATCGTTATCGCACTTGCCATTGGTTTCGCAGGCTACTTCGTACATGACGCCGTTCTGGAAGAAAACTGCGGTAGCATTGAGAAGTCCTTCCACGCGTTCTCTCCAGATGTCACTGCCGTTTGTCTGCTTTAATTAGTAGGGAATCCGCAAAGGGTGCGATAGGCACTTACATGGTTGTACATATTGGCTGCTCCGAGAAGATAGACGCCTGCATTATAGGTCCACTGGATGTGGTTGATAGTAGAGCAGTTTTGCGTATCATCTGTACCATCATAGATGTAGTATTTATCATCGATCAAACCGACCTGAGTCTCCCAATCCCAAACGGTCTCGGCCCATTGTGCGTAGGTATCGTTGCCAGTGTATTTAGCCAATCGTGCACCCAAATTGAAGAAGCACCCGTTGGAAATAGAGTTCTTGTAGTTATAACCGTTGTTGAACGTGAAAATTTGCCATCTCAGTCCTCCTCCACAAGTTGTGTTGTCCCATCTTGCTGCCTGTGTGTTGAAAACAGCCTGAGCTAACGCAAGCCACTGCGGAGAGCCAGCTGGTGGATTTTGGAAATTCGATTCTGCTGCTGACATTGCAGCCAAACCCCAAAAGCCCTGGTCGTCGTTACCCTCGGTCTTGGTCTGATTCGGTGGCATATAATCGGCATTTGGTCCAGTTTGGAAAATAAGAGCTTGCTCCGTAACATCGTTATATGTAGTATCACCCGTATAGTACCAATAATCAACCATGGCTCCAAACATAGCACCAGCTTCCCACCAATAGTATGGTGCTGGGAGATTTCCTGGAACATCACCAGTATGGTTACCAGTGTAATAGAGCATCATATCATATGCGATCTCGCTTGCTACAGATTTGATATTCTCTGCATTATTCAGTCAGTTTTGAAAATTAAGAAAAGCGCAAAATATTTATTAATTTGACTGACCAGGAGAATCCAGATCGAGATCAATAGCCCGAACAATATGACTGCCAGCCAGTATTGTTGCGGCAACCGACGATGCAAGTCCTGTCCACTTCATGATGGGAATGAGAGGTATTGATGATGACGATGGTTATTATAAGAAGTCGCAATGGGCTGTTTTATTATGGAATAGTATTGATGGTGACCCGAGTATATAATCCTTCTTGACGCGCAGCGCCCACACTCGAATAAAATTAAGAGTAAGTCTGAAAAGAAGGTTGATCGATCGTCTATCGTTGATCGTTGTGCTGTATCGTGATGGTGATCCGTGTGGCGCGGCGACCGTTGGAAAAGTGGATGCAGCGAGCGATGTAATTGACGAACTGTACCCCAAGTTTCAAATCCTTCCCCGCAATCTCGAAGCAATTAGATGTTCAAGCGAGTGACTGTTACTCAAATGACTATTCACACGCACAAACACGAAGAGGTAGGAGGATTTTTGAAGTTGTAGAAGTTGGAGTAAAGCAGGAAAGTGGAGAGTTTGAAGGAAGAAAGAAAGCAAGTAGGTATGAGGGTAATGGGATGTTGGTAGTGGTGGTGGTGTAAGTTGGTAATAGTACCTCAGCCATATGTATGAACGAACGTACATAGATAAATGTGTGTGGTATGGGCATGCGCTTCTGCAGGCGGGAGTGTTGCAGGTGTGGGTGGTGTGCACCCAGAGAGATGCACCTGGTGCACGCACTAAGTATACACTCTCTACTATCTACCTTATTCTTCTTGTACCGGTCTGTACAGTGTATACTTAGCCACCTACATACGCCAACAGTACTATCAACGGCTTACCATAAGTACTTTAGTATTGCGACTGCATATTACTCTACGTACTCACCTACTGTCTGTATGTACTACTGGACCTCGGAAAGCGTGGAAAGTCAGGAACAGCAGCGATCCGGATTTCCCCTCATGGAGGCACACATCACTTATATCACACGAGGTTGATTATGTGGCACGGTGGCTATGCCAGTGCCTCCGAGAAGAATGATCAGCTGCAATCAAGGAGAGTCGTTCCCCTCGTCAAGGGTTCATCAAGGCAAGGAAAATCAGTTGGAAGGGGAACTACTGCCTCGATGACCGAGAAACAGAGGGAGAAATGCAACCGTCCAATGCCAAATCAAGCCAACCAGTCCCTTGAATTGATATTCATACGAGCTGACTACATCCACCACATCCACTGGTTAACAATTAATCAATTGCTGACTGGTCAAGGGTGTGTATTGTTTATTATTTGAGTATGAATAGCCACGGCTGGCTCTCCTCAGAACCCGGCTTCGTCAATAACGTCGCAAGCCACCATCCTTTGTTGCTGTGGTGCCATTCTCCTTCACCCGGACTCAAGACCAGTAGAAGTCTCATAGAACACTGTGAAGTATGCACCATATGGATATGGTTGTCCATAATGTATGGGGTACTCAAGCATGTCAAATAATATGAGCACTCCCGGTGCTCCCTCTCACTCTCACTCCCACTCTTTCACACACTTTTACAATCTTTTACACTCTCCTTTGCACTCTCCATTCACTGTCTTGGAACTGGCCCAGATTTGCAGCATGCACATATTTCTTACCAGGTAAGGAAAGCAAACTGGGGTAGACGACACAACACCCAGTGAAGATCATCGTCTTGATGTTTTGCTTGCAGGCGCCAGAAGGGAATGGCACACTTGGGCGACTACGGGTTGGCTGTGCGATTGTCATTGCTGAAACCATACTGCGACAAGATCAGGAAAAGTTGCTTTTGCATCCATCTGGATCTCGCAGCGTTATGCGCATTGCCCACATTCTATTCTTGGAATGCGTATCCGTGTAGAGGAAGTTAGTTGAATGTTCCTGGCGGTCGGGCAATAAAGGGACCGGTGGGCGACTTGGCCTTTTCGCTCTCAGCACAGTCAGCAGCAAATGTCCGCCGAGAGAATTTGGTGTAGAGAAGAATGTACGCAATATTATGTCGCCTAATAGTCTCGGTCTTGCGGTGTACAAAGTACTGCGCAAAGATTGCCATCGCAGGCAACGAAGAATTCAGGGCTTAATCATCAAACCATGCGGCGATATGTCGTCGTGCTATGCACGCTTTAACCGCTCAGACCAGATCGTGTTCATGTCACTTCTCCCACTTTGCACATCTCTGTGGTGCTGTGGCCAAGGGAAAAGCGGCTGCGCACTTCGCCGTCTGTACTCACGTGACGTGACGTGGTGGAGAGCAGAGTGCCACTGGGTGGTAGTAAGTACCGTGTACATACCTGTACTATGTAACTTCTGTACCTTGCAGTGTGAGAAAGGCAAGTCGAGATGTACGTAGTACCTTCAAGGAAAGATCGTAGAGCATTGACCGAGAAGAAGAGAGATAATTGACTGCTTGGGCTTTGATCATGATCTCTAAACATTTCTGGTGCATCCCTTAAGATTTAGAACACTAATATGATTGTCTGTGGTGTCGCTCGGTCGTGCAATAATTCGAAAAGTACTTAGCGGTGGTGCTGTTACTCGTGCTGTTCTTGCAAACATTCACAGCGTATCCAAGCTGGCTCTAGCGGCTCGGGCGTGTCTCGCCTCTTGTGTCTAAGCCATCCTACTTCCTACGTCTCATTACAACATCAGCTCCTCGAAAACTCTCAACCTCAACCTCACAACACCTCTCACCGATCGATATAATACCGGTCAACGACTGCGAAACTTCCTAAACGAACACCTCGTCACCACATACCCAAAACTACATACAAAATGGCGGACAACGGCTTGTACGATCGTGATCCAAGAGATGTCGGAACCGCGAGCGCTGGCCCAAATGCTCAAGGCAACCACAAGACCGCAGCTCTCCAAGCAGTAAGTCCTTCATCCGTCATATTCGAATTCCACATGCGAAGCTCGCCGTGATGGTCTTTTTTTGGGGGGCATACCCGGATCTTTCGGATTGAGAGAAAGCTTCGACCGCCCCAGCCACCGCACCTTGCGCATCCCCAACATCGAGATTGCATCGTGAACAGTCAATGAAGCAAGCACTTTGAGTTGGATCTCGTTGCGAAAGTTGCCAAACCTCGAACATATGCGCAAACAGCACTTTGTGAAGACTATTGTTGGCCTAGAAAGGAGGCGCCTTCTGAGACAAGGGAGCAGTCTGAGCCGGACATTCGCTACCTCCCCGATTAGGCCTGCAGCAGTTTGAATGGGCTCAATCACAATTTTGAAGCTTTCCGCAGAACACTGTGTTGGATTCCGCCTGTGGAGCGATTGATCAAGCTTTAAAGATGTCGAAATAGCAACCTATCACTTTCAGAAATATGGAAAAAACATCAATCAAGGGATATTGGGCTAATGTGGTTCTTTGTTTAGCAAATCGATGATACCGTTGGTGTCATGAGAGACAACATCAACAAGGTCTCTCAGCGTGGTGAACGTCTCGATTCCTTACAAGATAAGACCGACAACCTTGCTGTATCAGCACAGGGCTTCCGTCGTGGTGCCAATCGCGTCAGAAAACAAATGTGGTGGAAGGTATGATTTGAGATCAAAATCGCGCTCCCGATAGAGACTAATATATTATATAGGACATGAAGATGAGAATGTGCCTCATTGCCGGTATTATCATCTTGTTGATTGTTATCATTGTTCCAGCTGGTACGTTTGCTGTCTTACCCCCAAGAGTTAATATTCGCAAGATGGCTAATGTTTGGGTAGTGGTTGCAACCAAGCACTAAATGGCTTATGAGCTTCGACATGACGATATGGATACCACGATAAGAGCTTTGGGGTTTCCTCAGAAGGATACGCTGGAAGCTCCAGGCCTGTCTACGTATGGTACTCGCAGGCGACAGGCCAGGCACAGACGGCGATGTATTAAGCGTTTGCGGAGTTGATATTTGATTTCCCTCGGGTTGTTCTGTTTTTTTCCCTCTTTACGGAAGGCGGGGTTTGTGAGGCGGTCTGAATATTTTTGTTCGACTCGTCACAAGCCCGGTTCCCCATCACGATATATCACTGAAAGTAGACAACGCGAGATGCGTTCTTGCAGGACCCTGTATGATTGATCTTGACTTTCAAACTAATTGTTGTCATAACTTTTCAATGTTCCTCACTTTTGATGCTCTAGTGCTTGCTTGCTTTACCTTTTTTTCTGTGACGAATTTACACGAGGAAGGGAGTATGATGAATATTATGGAGATGCGGAATTATGGAGTCGATACCCCACATTTCATATGACACAAAAAAAAATGCATGCCTTCTTCTCATTCAGGTTGCTATTCTATCCATGTAGCATGATATGTAATCCAATACGCAAGAGTAGTTGCTCGGAGTATGCATATTTTAAAGACCGATTCGGGGACTGTGGGCCGGCAGTGATGTACATACATATATAGATACGTTGAGTTATCCCGCTTTGGGGAATGGATTGACTCTTCATTCCTCTCTGCTTGAGGCTGGATCCTAACGAAGTTGTGTGTTCTTATTTCGTACAAGCCCTCACGATACCATAGGTACTCTACGAAGCTATCTTACTCTCTGCGTGAAGGCGATTGGGAATTGTTTGGAAGGGTTTATTCATGGAGAGATGTTCGATCTGATGAATGCCTCGATCCGATTCGATTTCCCAACCTTTACGTAGTACTTATGAGTGTAAGTATGTACATACACCTCCATCTCCATCTCCGCCCCCACCCCACTCCCACCAGCAAAGCCATACATCACATGACGTAGGCCGCCCGCCATACGAGCCTCAGCCATAAGTACGGTACCTACATGCCTAGGTACTTGCGTTAAGCACCCAAGGTGAGTGCTACCATGACTACGTAGTGCGCAGGAGTGCAATTTTCCCTTATCGTAGAGCTAAGCACGACCATGGTCCTAAGCTGCCGCAGACTTACAGTCTGGTGGTACGTAACTTTACAGTCATAGAAATTGAGCAAGTACATACGATGAGATACCCGGGATGATATGGATGTTCCATCGTGCAACGCTGCCTCGTGCTAAAGCAAAAAGGCGGAGTAGGCCAGAGGAGATGCTTTAATGAGAGATGGAGAAATCAGGCCAGATTTCAATGGCTGTGGATTTCTTTTACGTAGCAGATGCTATTGAATCGGATAGAGATGTACACAGAGATGTAGACAGAGAAGAATGACATATTTGCTCTCACTGACACACATATTCTTAACCCTGGTTCATGCACAATTGCAACGCCCATCCCTCGTTCTCTTTATCATCGGATTGCTATGCTTAATCGGTCATGTGAGAGTGAAAAAGAATGCATCGAAGAGTGAAAAGAACTCCCATCAAATGAGCGCCCTTTTTCTCTTGAAATTTCCACTCTCTCCTTTCCTTTTCCCTTCCCCTTCCCTTCCCTTCCTCCTCATGCATGTGTGGCGTTCAAAGGCAAGGAAAATTTGATCGGCCTGCATACAGAGGAGACTTTTTTTTTTTTCTCTCTCTCTTTGGCGGGGTTGCTTCCTCAGTGCAGGTTACACTGGGAAGTGCTGGGCGTTGCTGGGTGTGTGTTGTTGTGTAAGGTAGGGCCCCGGGCTCTGCGCACCAATCGGCAGGCGAAGTCACGCACTGATGCACAGCGACTCAGAGACCTACCCACGTACGGCTACGAGCGCCTTGTGTGGAGTCTACGACTGGGACTGTGACTGGGACTGGGACTCTCTTAACCTGGCTCTCCTAGCCCAACTCGCCCAAAAAAAAGACTCGCCATAGCACCATAGTATTATTATCAAAGCTTCTGACAGTACAAGTACACTCATAATCTGCCTATGACTGCATTTCCTGTCCTCTGACTCTGTATTCCTGTTGTCTCCAATTCTCGCTGTAGCTACAGCAAGTGACTTTCTACGTCGTCGCCCTACTCAATTGACTTGTTCAGGTATGTTAAAACCCACCCCCCACTCGTTGCATGGAGAAAAATCCCCCCTCGGTTCTAGTCTCTTATGACTCTCACGCCCGAATTCTGTGTGTGTCTCTTCTGCTCAACTTTCGACTAATCACGCAAATCTTCAGCAGCGGCATTTTCGATCTTCCTTAATCCCCGCAGAACATTTAAGTGCCTCTCTGCTTGGTAACTCGAATTACATCCAGTGCTCGACAAGAGCTGGAGATTTTCCCCCACCTCCTCTCCTCACCTTTTTCCATTCATATAATCCCACAGCCATGTTGGCCCTCCGATCCACCGCCGGCGCCGTAGCCCGCAGAGCTCGAATTTCCTCCACCCGCCTTTCCACCTCCACTGCTCGAATTCTCCCAAGAGCTTCTGCCAGCGTTGCCCTTACCTCCCACAGAGAATACTCAGCTGCCCCAGCCGACAACCTCTCCACACGATCCACCGTTATCCAGCTCCTCAGCAACATTGGCTCCAAGCGGGAAGTGCAGCAGTACCTCTCCCACTTCAGCTCCGTTTCCTCCCAGCAATTCGCCGTCATTAAGGTCGGTGGTGCCATTATCACCGAGCACCTCGAGTCTCTTACCTCTGCCCTCGCTTTCCTCAACCACGTTGGACTCTTCCCAGTTGTTGTGCACGGCGCAGGACCACAATTGAACAAGCTTTTGGAAGATGCCGGTGTCGAGCCCCAATTCGAGGAGGGTATCCGTGTCACCGATGGCAAGACTTTGGCAGTTGCAAGAAAGCTCTTCTTGGAGGAGAACTTGAAGCTCGTTGAGAAGCTCGAGGAGATGGGAGTCCGCGCACGCCCAATCACTTCTGGTGTTTTCGGCGCCGACTACCTTGATAAGGAGAAGTACAACTTGGTTGGCAAGATCAACAAGGTCAACAAGGACCCAATTGAGGCTGCTATCAATGCTGGTTGCTTGCCAATTTTGACCTCTATGGCTGAGACGCCAGAGGGTCAGGTTTTGAACGTCAACGCTGATGTTGCTGCTGGAGAGCTTGCCCGCTCCCTTCAGCCATTGAAGATTGTCTACTTGTCCGAGAAGGGTGGACTTTTCAACGCAGACACAAACGAGAAGATCTCTGCCATTAACTTGGACGAGGAGTATGATTACCTTATGTCACAATGGTGGTGCAGATATGGCACTCGTCTGAAGATCAAGGAGGTCAAGAGTCTTCTTGATGGTCTCCCAAGAACTTCCAGTGTTGCTATCATTCACCCAGCTGATTTGCAGAAGGAGTTGTTCACCGACACTGGTGCTGGAACTTTGATTAGACGCGGTAACAAGTTGGCTACTGCCACCTCTTTGTCACAATTCGAGAACCTCGACAAGCTCAAGGATGTTTTGGTTAGAGACCGTGAGGGCCTTGATGCCAGAGCAACCGTTGACAGATACGTTGATGGCCTCGAATCACGAGACTTCAAGGCTTACTTCGATGAGCCAATGGATGCTCTTGCTATTGTTCTTCCTCCATCCTCTACTACCTCCCTCGCAAACCTTGCTACTTTCACTATCACTAAGTCTGGATGGTTGACCAACGTTGCAGACAACGTTTTTGCTGCTATCAAGAAGGACAACCCAAAGCTCGTCTGGACCGTTAAGGAGGATGACGAGAACCTTACCTGGTTCTTCGACAAGGCTGAGGGTAGCTTGTCCAAGGACGGTGAGGTCATGTTCTGGTACGGTATTGAGAGCGGTGATGAGGTTAAGCAGCTCATGACTGAGTTCTCCAAGCACGGCCGCTCCATGCTTGGTGATTCCAACCTTGAGGCACGCCTCCACCGTGCAGCCAGAGCTGCTAGCGGTATGAGCGCATCTATTGCCCGCAATGCTACCCAGCAACAGCAAGCACGTGCTTTCTCTACCAGCACCCGCAGACCACGCGTTCAGGCTTCTCGACCAGTCGCATCTGCTCGCGGCTATGCCACCACCACTAACCCAAACCCACCTTTTGGATCCAAGAACTCCTCCAACACTCAGCCAGCAAGAGTTGCTCTTATTGGTGCTAGAGGATACACTGGCCAGAACTTGATCAGTCTTCTTAACTCTCACCCAAACATGGATCTTCGCCATGTCTCATCCCGTGAGCTCGCAGGCCAGAAGCTTAAGGGCTACGAGAAGCGCGATATCACCTACGAGAACCTTTCCGCTGAGGATGTTCGCCGTATGGAGGAAGCTGGTGAGATTGACTGCTGGGTCATGGCTCTTCCAAACGGTGTCTGCAAGCCATTTGTTGATGCCATTGAGGAGGGTAAGGGCAAGAACAACAGCGTCATTATCGATCTTTCCGCCGATTACCGTTTTGAGAGCAAGTGGACCTACGGTCTCCCAGAGCTTGTAAACCGTTCCGACATTGCCAGAGCGACACGCATTTCCAACCCAGGATGTTACGCAACCGCCGCACAGCTTGGTATTGCTCCTCTCGTCCCATTCCTCTCCTCCCCACCAACCGTCTTCGGTGTATCCGGCTACTCCGGTGCTGGTACCAAGCCTTCTCCAAAGAACAACGTCGAAAACCTCAGAGACAACCTCATCCCTTACTCCCTCACCGACCACATCCACGAGCGTGAAATCTCCACCCAGCTCGGCTCAGAGGTCGCTTTCATTCCCCACGTTGCCTCCTGGTTCCAGGGTATCTCCCACACCATCTCCATCCCTCTTAAGCAGACCATGACCTCGCGAGACATCCGCCAGCTTTACCAGGAGCGTTATGCAGGTGAGAAGCTCGTCAAGATTACCGGCGAGGCACCTTCTGTTAAGGATATCTCTGGCACCCACGGTGTTGCTATTGGTGGATTCGTAAGTTTTTCCCCTTAAATCATGAACTTCGAATAGACAGTTTGTACAAGAATGAGCGCTAATTTTGTTTCTAGGGTGTACACAGCAGTGGTAAGAGAGTGGTTGTCTGCGCAACCATCGACAACCTTCTCAAGGGTGCGGCTACGCAATGTCTGCAAAACATGAACTTGTCCTTGGGCTTCGCTGAATACGAGGGTATTCCTCTTGATTAAAGCCTGATATATTTTTCCTTTGTTTTTGTCCTTCTTATTTGTGGGTTGAAGAAGGAAGGCGGGAAAATTTAGGGGGCTGTTTGTATATATGGTCTATGTAACCTTAGAACGAAGTATTCTTTCGCATGTTTATGAGGGCTGGTTTGTGGTTTGTGAATAGGGGGGCAATGATGTACAGTGTGAGTGTATTCGCTCATCAACAGCTTATGCATAGGTAACTTGTCCATTGTTTACGCAGGTGAACTATTAATGCACATCTGTATGTGTAATCGCACTCAAAACTCCAGTCTCACGACTAACCTTCTCTAATTCTACTCTAATCCCACCCGCCATCCACACCGTTTCATCCCATCCCCTTTCATCACCCAAAATGACACCATCCCCAACCACACACCTCAAAACTCCCTCACCCGATCAACAAGGGTATCGGGCCTACCACGCCTCGCCTCGCCTCCTCGTGTCGCGCCCCCCGCCTAGCAGGAAAATTTAGATCTGATAAGAATCTTCCCTGCAACTGTGGGGGGCGTGCATATATGCCAAGCCAAATTATCTGATCGTGAGTCTGTGGTCCTTCCCCTTCCATTACTCTTCGAAGGAACTTTCCTTTGCCCGTGGGGGGTGAGCGGGTTTTCCGGAGTACGGAGATGTTTTGGAAATGATTTTCGGGCTTGGCGGGGTGGATTTTTCTCTCGGTTGCGAGTCTTGTTTGTTTGCTTGGCTTGGTTTTTGTTGGTTTTCGGTTCCGAGATGGGGAGAGCTCCGAGGGTTCACCAGTTTTGGGGATGTAAGTTGGGATGTAGGTTGTTATTGGTTATTTGTCTAATGGGTTGTCTATATGTGTAAACTTCTAAATGGAGTGTTCTCATCTGCTTATTGTATAATTATCTGTGTCCGCTTTGTTTGCAGCAGTATTCCTGACGATGATAGTTCGGCTCGTGAGGAATTACTCTCTCCGATATTTACATCATCACAAATGTGTTCTTAGAAGATGGTGCCATGCGCATTGCAATTGAGTAATAGAGCCTGTGCTGAACTGCTTTTGATCTTCAGAACAGACAGCCGACAATCCGCAGGTGTTTTAGATCGCAGCTTTGTCTTGAAATGTCTGAAATTTGCATGGCATCAATCATGAATACAAACTACCCTCCGATCTCAATGATAAATGCGTAGCGAGAAAACCAGTCCGTCAACTCTTGAGACTGTAAAACCTATACGATGACAAACATGCTAGTTTTCCTCTCTATTCTGTCTTACCCACGGCACCTGCATACGCACAATTCCCTGTCCTGCATGAAGTATCCATGACACCACGTGCCACAATGTTTCTCAGATCTCATGCAGAACCATGAAGGCCTCCATCAATACTGTTTTCCAATTCTGTCAACTCTTCTTGGTATCAAATACGGAATGCTATCACATGACAAATGGCCGGGTAGCTCAGTTGGTAGAGCGTCTGCCTAACACGCAGAAGGTCGCGGGTTCAAGCCCCGTCTCGACTACTCTTTTTGCACTTTTTGGTGGTGGGCATTGGTAGATTTTTGGTGCAGTTGTTGGTGGAGATGGTGGTGCTTGATGTGGTGGCAATGCACGGGCCCGAGGTTGTGCCGGGTTATGAGAATTTTTTTGTCACTGTGCAGAGATGAAAACGAGTTAAGGTAGGGTCATTAATATGATAAGGGCAAGTCAAGTGCTTGTTTGATTGTTCAGAACATCAAAAAATAGAAAAAAGAAATAACAAGAATTCCTGGATATTAAAGAGAGATATGAATTTGTTTGCATTCATGATCAGATTATTTTCTCCTAGAGTATGCTTGCTCATCTCCCAGCAAAAGTCTAATATGTAGACAACAAAAACTTCAAAAGTAAACTCCGAATCGGGGAATCGAACCCCGCGCTCCCGCGATCAGTAGATATTGAAATATCTAATGAGAGGCGGAAATGTTACCGATACACCAATTCGGATTTGTTGTAGGTCACCTGCGTATTTCAAAATATGATGGAATATTGTGGCGGGGTTGTTGCAGAGTTTTTCTCATCAGATGGGTCTTGGGTGGGGAAGAGGACTAGGTCCGGCCTAGTTAGTTATCGTGGCTACGACTTCGTCAATGGGTTTAAGAAGTATAATGAAGTGCTGAGACAGTCCGGCTTACGAATTTTGATTATATCTGTGGCTTTTATGATGGTTTTACTTACATTGTATTTTGCATGTCTTCTGTATGCTTATGAAGCTTGCTTGAAATCTGCAGTTATAGCCTTTGCAGTGTATTCTGATACTTGTAGACATCGTGATTTAGAGACCATATTTGCGATCCACGAGACAATAACTAACTATGGGGTAACAGTGAGTATGAAATAGATATACCTACTTGACGTATAAGATTAACATGTTTGTGCTTCAGAGGTCCTCTCCAGTATAAGTGTTAACAAACTCCTGCCTTGTGCAACTTCAAGTGCTGATATATCAGAAAACCTATTGACTGTTACTGATTTATCTTAGTGATTTGAAACATCCCTGAGCATCTGTCTCTTTATAACTCTATGGAAGACAAAGGCGAAAGTCTATATAAACATTCTTTATGGTTGTAATAAGACTACAAACTTAAACGTATAAAGCATCAAACTCGTCCTTATACAAATCAATTGTTTTCCCCATGCTTTTAAACCCCTCAACAGTAAGTTGTACTGACTTTCTCTTCTTAGAGAAAATGACAAAACCCTTTGCTCAAATGCCCATAATGAGGAGAATCAGCGTTATTTCCAAAACCAATGCCATATCAGCTACAATAACTTCCCCTTTATCAGGACCAGCAAAATTCTCCTCGGTTTAATAAACGCTAAGCCTTAGCTTCTAATAAGCACCAATATCAATACTCTTAACTTACATGTTTTCCTTAATGGTAGGTTCCAAGTTCTATGGCAGGACTTTATATTCATGTCGCAGGGCGATTAATAGCGTTGGCAAGGACAGCATAACTCATATTTGTCCAGACTTTCGAAAGACCCTTGGTGTATTTCGGCACATAACCCCATAGTTTTTCGGGTTGGTTCTTGGCGATATCGTCGATTAAAGTAGGCATAAGACGACTTCCCTAGTCACTCGAGCAACAGAATATATATTTCATTTGTTTCTAAAGAAACAAATGGTAATTGAAAATATATTTTAATTACTTACCTATATTCTAGGAACCCAAAATAATGATCTCTAGAGGCATTTCATACTTCTCACTCTCATCAGAATATGAATTCGATTTCAAAGGGTCATACACCAATATTTCAGCTATCTGAGATGATAGTCAGGACTACCGCAGGGGAATCCTTGCTTTGAACATAGATTATACTAGGAAATTTATTAGTAATTGCAATTGATCTGATTTCTGCTACACTCAATTATGCAGAAAAAGAAATTGGGTTCTGATCTCACATAGGACCAGTAGATTGGCATTTATGAACGTGATTGAACCAATGATTCTAATGAAATTAAAGTAGCAAAATGATGTGAACTCCTCATGAATACTGCCAAACTCCCTTGTGCCTCTTTTCCTTTCCTTACAAATGATATCAGCGCCCCAAAAACATGCAACATGCAAAGACCACATATGATTTACAGCCAAGCCATTCGTTGCAAAGATCAAGTCATTAACCAACTCATTGTATGTTGACACGGAAGAGATAACGTAATCGAATCTGAGCAACATCGTAACAGATGAACTCATTGTACTGTAAATAAGCCCCTGGAACATTGGTGTTCTCAGGTGGTACCGTTGTATCTGGCTGTAAGAAACAACATTAGTCATGATCAAGTAACAAAGAATCTCAAGGCTACACATACCATCTTCACGCCCTTCAGGGATTCATGGACGAATGCTGCATCCTTCCACTTTGGTGGAGCCAAATTACCCTTACCAAAGGTTGATATATGGCCATTTTTGATAGCATCGGTAGATGCAGAGTAGCTGGCATTCGTGAGCTCCCACATTGGATCTCCAAGTTCAGCGTCGCAAAGGAGTAACAATCCTGTGTTTCCCGAAGCATGGTGATGTGTATATCCGGCAGATTTGGACGACATATCAGCAAGATACACTCCTTTTCCCTGAAATTCACGTTAGCATCTTTGACCCTTTTAAATGTGCCGTATGCAAACTTACAAACATATAACCCGTACTTGGTGCTTCGGGAGGAGCAATACGAAGTCCCTGAATAACAATTAGCGTCTGTGTTGCATATATGGAAGACAAGATTTATCTAAACCTACCTGTGATAAGATTCCACCAAAATTGGTCGCACGAGAGCCATGCCAGAGAAGGCGACGTTCTCCGCCTTGAATTTTAGCGTACTTGGAATTTTCAAATCTATCGTTCTCTCCCTGACGTTCAATGCGGTAAATATCAAGAACCTGACATAAGAAGTTAGTTCTGAACAACTCAAAGTCCTCACGAGATTCGAACCTTGAAATTCATGTAGTGAGTTGGGCCCTTTGTCTTGAGCATGTAAGCCTCCAGATGTTGATATTCGTTAGATGCGTGATCCACTGTTAAATATTAGTAATGGCATTTCTCCCTCAGTCGATAAATGATTGGGACTTACAAGTTGTCATTTCATTCATACCAAGTCCCATGAACTGACGATCAAGCGGATGGACTGGATCACCAGCTTCACCCTTATCAGCCTCCTTCATGAGTGCAGTTGCAATACTCATTTCACTCAGTGAGTCCAACAACTCAATCTCCTTCTTGAGAAGTATCTCATTTGAAATGACAGGAGGTCGGTTGCGACCAAAAACGTGGGGAATGGCTGTATAATATTGGTTAGAGAACTCCTCCAATGCCTCTGGAAAACTCAAGCCATGCCTCTCCTGCGAAATTGTAGGCGTTCGAAGCAGCTCTGAGAGTTCTTTGAGAGCTGTTAGACCCTGGTTAATAGTGCGCTTGCTCAATTTTCCCAAAGGAAGTTTCTTTGCATCGTAGGACATATCCGCCATAGCGGATTGGAAATATCTCTGGTTGAAAATAAGTTGCATGAGCTCCTGCACCCCAGTGTCCAATTTGCTCTCGACAACCTCCGGCTTTGAGTCTTGGCGGCTATCGGACTTAGCGGCTTCTTCATCCTTGGTATCATCATCGTCGTCGCTATCTGGCTCGTAGTTTCGCTCGATGAAGGTATACTTTCCCTTCTTAGGCTGCTGCAGACGATCGTTCCATGATAACCCGCTCTTGGCTTTGAATTTGTCGTTGAAGATCTTCTTACATCCCTCAACTCCGCCACCATAAAGAGCTGCTGACTGACCTCGATCGCCTACACGACCCCATCTAGTCCAAGTTACAAACGCGCTCCCATCAGTTAACAGCTGTATGCGGTAGAACTTATTGTTGTTGGCGCCGGCATTGGTCTGGTTCAAAGAAGCATCCCAAATCATGTCACTGTCGTCAATATATACATTCCAGTTACCATTAGCGTTATAGCATTCATCCACTGGAACCTTGAGTGTCTTCGAGGTTGCCTTTTGGCCGTTCTCTCTCTCTTTCTTGAGCTCCATATCAATTTTGAGTTCGTCCTCAGAGTCCCCATTAGCTGCAGGAAGATCAAGCTTATCATCATCTTCTTCTTCCTTAGGCTCGTCCTTGACCTTGGTTGCAGCTGCTCTCCGAGGTTGCTTCTTAGTAGGCTTGTCATCTTCCTCTTCACTTGGCTCATCCTTGACCTTGGTTGCAGCTGCTCTCCGAGGCTGCTTCTTAGGGGGCTTGTCATCTTCCTCTTCACTTGGCTCATCCTTGACCTTGGCAGCTCTTCCACGTTTCTTGGTTTCCGCTGGGGCGGGAGTTGCTTTAGAATCATCCAAGGCAAGGAAACCTTTCTCTGGAAGTTTCTTCTTTTTCTCAATTGAGGAGAGTAGCCAGTCAAGCTTGACTACTGGCAAAGATGCTGCTTCAGCTTCCCTGACTGTAAAATGATGAGTATTTCGAAACTACGATCAAAGGTCGGCTACTAGAGACACACCTTTCGCTGATATTGTGGTTGCTTCCTTTTCGCTCACGATCAAATGAGTGCAGCTGCCATTAGTGACTTTGGGTACATAACCCCCACCATTGTCACTGACCAATGCGCTAAGATCACCTGTAAATGTGTTAGAACATCGATTCGTTTAGGGACACATAAGATCCCAATGATAATCAAATAATAGACGTGACATCCGATATTGACCGGAATGGGATTAATGCACGATAATTCCTAGGGCAGGAATCTTTGAAAGCATTGATTAATAACGTACTATGAGTATACCCAGGGAAAGTACCCGATAGAGCTATAACACAATTTTTTAGGAATGTGGGTGCCATTGTGAAGGATTTTGTATAGAATTCAACCGTAGTAAAGGAGGGAACGAGAATCGGGTTGAAAACAAGCCGTCTTATGAGTTCAATTCGTCTTCAATTAGAGTAGAGTTTTTGAGAGTGGAGGATTGAATAGATGGAGTCGAAGGGGATGAGCATGAGAAATCAATTGAGTGAATGTGGAAAGTGAATGGGGAGAGTGGGAATTTGTAGATGATTTAAAGATGAGGAAGTTTGGGAAAGTGATGCTCCATTTTGTTGTATTTTGAGTCAAGGTAGGTAAGAGACCTCTACTACCAGAGGGCCGAACTGGGTAAGGGCGAGATGGAAAGCTAGGCAGCCACGGCCTCCTTGGTCGCCCGAGTTGCCGCTACAACACGATTTGGGTGCGCGCTCACGTGATACTGGGCCAAGATCGCATTGTCTTTTTACTTGGGTAAGCGATGATTTAATTCCCGTGACTTGGCTTCTCATAGAAAATGCGATTGTTGCCTTCTATGGTGCGTTTTTGAAGGAAGAGGCGTGTTTTGACATGCAAAAGATGCTGCATGCACCGATGCTGATCAGCAGGCAACAAGCGCTATCTTGACTGAGCAACTGAGCACAGATCATGGTATGGCCATGATGCGGGAGCTGCCTGTTCACTCTATTTCAAGCATAACTCATAACTCCCTAGCTCTGGATAATGCGTATTAAATGAAATTCATTCATCTTAGACTGTGCTGGCCCCTATAGCTATTATCCTTGGCATAATTATCGAAATGATTGAACGAAAACATATGTATATAGAGGAGGAACTTTATCGAGGATATAGCCAATTACCCATAGATGCATCATCGTCGTTGCGACCCATTCATATTCCATCATGTCGTCAAATCACGGTGCATTACTAAGGACGGCTTTGTGTGATTTGGATGTCTGGGGAAACTACGTCCAGTCCGTATCAATGACTCTCCTCATCTAGAATCTGTAATTGACTTGCATAGGGGGCCTCTTTACACCCTCCGCGAGCTTCGGATGATGGCTTTCATGAGCGCCGTAATGGACAAGCCAAGTTGGGTGTCCAAGGTTTTCGACAAAGACATCATTCAGAAATGGAAAGACGAGACGGTGATCGCACCGTTCTCAAATTTCTCCGAGAAAATGTTTGTGTACTGCATAGATGAACTGCAACACAAAGCGAAGAAATATGAAGAAACGGGCTTCGTTACTGTTTTCAATGCAGACGTGGTAAAGTCCGATACTTTCGTCTCAGAGGAGCTTCGTCAGAGCCTGATTGATGCTGTCAAGCCTTTAGAAGATGTCCCGGAAGTAAGTAGAAGACGAGCCTCATTTTCAGCTTCTTTAGTCAAGTGTACCGAAAAGTCTTAATTTCAAGTACTGACATAATTCTAGAAAGTCAAAGATTGGCATCCTGGGTCTAACAGAACGGTTCTTGACCTTGTACACCCATCTCTATTTCCTCTAAACTACGTTCGTACACGGGTCCTCGCAGAAGGAGAGACTGTCAGCTTGGATAACTGTATAAGCTGCTGTGGTGAAGGGGAGATTCTGTCTCAGCCTGGCCACAACAGCATAAAATACAGTGAGAACTTCCAATGGCTACCATGCGAAGTCGATATCAGTGGAGAACAGCCAAAGTAGGTTTTCAGATGAGCATGTAACTTCCTTACTAATACTGTGAAGAATAACAAGTTATATCAACAACCTCCATCCCCAGAAGAACCGAGATCTATACCATGTAATTGAAGACTACATTCGGCTTTCAATTCCGCTCTGGAACCAATCATTAACCCCTCTCGTGGCAGAACATGCTGCACCTAAGCGCATTCGTTACATACATGTGGAGCACGACTGGCATCCGGACGAATTGCCAGAAGATGAACAGCCACAACAAGGTGAAAATGAATCAGATGAGGACTGGGACTTAAGACAAGAGGAATGGAGAGAAAGAATGCTCGAACACCATGTAATCGTAAAGCAGCCAGAGCCGGGACTATTCTCCGAGAGATTTGATAACATTGGGGAATGGTACTGTGGCGTTTACTTTAACGTTAGTAACCCTGTGCGCAAGGAAGACTGGTTCATGGATTTGAAATCCGAGAATGCACACCGCGGACTACAGATAATTGTCAAGCTGGCTAACATCGAACTAAATCCCGAGAATCCCGAGTATGGAGGCGGAAGCTGGCACGTAGAAGGAGCACTCAATGAGAGGATTGTTGCAACATCGCTGTACTACTACTCAAACGAGAACATCAGCACATCAACTCTGTCATTTCGTCAGGCTAGTAGCACCGAGCCACAAGTTCAATATGCGCCGCAAGATCAGCACCAGTGGCTGAAGCAGGTCTATGGTTTCGAGAACGACGGACCAGCTGTGCAGACTCTTGGATCTGTTTCAACTGTTCAGGGGAGACTGCTCACGTTCCCCAATACCCTCCAGCATCGTGTTGACCCCTTCCACCTTGCTGATCCAAGCAAACCGGGACATCGTAAGATCCTTGCGTTGTTCCTTATCGACCCCAATCATAGGGTTGTTTCGACGGCTAGGGTTCCTTGCCAGAGAGCGGATTGGTGGGGAGAGTTAGTGACCAAGGAGAAGGAGGGAAGACTAGCGAAGTTACCAGTTGAGATTCAGGATATGATATTAAAGCAGGTTGGGGACTTCCCTATCTCTTTTGCAGACGCAGAAGAGGTTAGAGAACGAATTATAGAGGAGCGTTCGATGTTTAGTCAGAAAGTCTCCAACAAATTCGCTGAGGCGACATTCTGTTTGTGCGAGCATTAGGTTCACAGTAGTTTCTGTTGGTTAGAAAGCCCCTATTTAGAGTCGACCAAGAACTGCCTTCTGGAGATTTTATCATAGTAAACATATTTATCACTTGAGAGTACTTTTCCTTTTATTTTATTTGATATTGATGCGTATATTGTGCATTGTTTAAGCTACTACTTTGAAAGTGAAGAACACTAGTCACTATGAAACTTGACAGAACAGAATGGCTACGAAATTTTGCATATTGAATTTGAGAACATATTGAAGCATATTGCCTCTAAAAAGAAACATGGAAGAGCGCGCTTGCTATGCCTGCTGTGTACCGACTACTAAGATGGCATTATTGTCCTCCAATAGCCAACACCCTCAACAATATCATATTATTTTGTACCTAAAACTTACTTTGACCAATTGTCTCCTCGGCAATAGGTGGTTCCTCGACCTTAGCCTCGACATCTCCATATCCATTTCCAGTCTTATTCACAACCACAGTCTTCCCATTCGGCATCTGAACTCCCATATTCCCACGGACGCTGATCGGTATCATGTTATACGCCCATCTAGCAACGAAGAACGAGCTGACTGCCCATATCCAGACAATAATCCCAATCGATACCGTGATAAACAGTGTAGGTAGTAACAAGAGCAGCGCGACGCCGACCCAAAACGCAATGAACAAAACGGCAGTTCCTAGCGCGAACACAATGGTGGAAACAGTGAAGCACAGGAACATGCCGATGAAGAAGGCCGAGAGTATGAGTTGGATGGCCAGGAAAGCCTGTATAATTGCTGGTTAGAAAGTAGCATTGAGTGCAGAGTGCGATATAGCTTACCGTCAGCAGCGGCTTCTCGCTCGCAAATGCGCTCACATTGTCGTAGAATTGCTGGCGCGTGGAGGGCGAAATCACTTTGTCCAAGAAATTCTGGCCTGTTTCGAATAGCTTCGAAGAGCGTTCGCGGACTTGGAATACAGCCATTTTGAAGTGCTTTGGTAAATTGGGATTTTGGTTTTCGTGATAAGAGGAGACGTCAGTGGATTTTGTTCGTGTGCTTTCAAGTAGCCTTCCCAAATAGCCTTGTCAGTATCCCGGACGTTTCAGCAACTCGGCTCCGTCAATTAAGCAGTTATTATCTGAGAACAAATTTCTCTGTTAGTTATAATTTAGAGCTGAGTAGCTGTAGATAGAACTCTCGTTGTGCAGTTCATAAGTCTTAACTTGGAATGTTGGCAGGTGGTGACGCACATTGCATACCCCACCGCATCTGATAGGTTGCTACATGTACGCTTTGATGACTGTGATTACGGTGTCACGTGTGACAGTATATACTATTCGACACTATTACCTTGTTGTTCTTTCCGAGCTCATGAATCGCTCATAAGTGGTATCTGAAATTACTTCATTGCTGGCGTATCGTTTTTGATTGGAAATCATGAGTTAGATCCACATTTTCGAAGCTTCCCTAGTATTGTACAAGATCGTAGTCGGAGATCGGTGCTTCTTTCAAGATGTCCCCGAGAGACGGCTTCTTTCACTTCAACACACCGACATCTTATGAATCAACCTCAAGGAATCATGGACTACTGTAAGTAGCTTGAGTTGACGAGTATTCTAACCATAAACAGAGAGGAAAAGACAACCATACAATGCAAAGCTATATATTAAAGATAATCTCAATCCTAATTGCTGTAATATCAACAGCATCCTACCTTATAGACCTACCAACAATTCTCTCAAAGCCACCCATCAACACAGTCACAATGGATTCCAAGTCTGCGCAGGCTATCCTCGATTTCTGGTTCTTGCCGTCACACAAAGCCCTCTGGTATAGCCAAGATGCTGCCTTTGACAAGGCTATTAAGGCCGAATTCGGTGCTTTACACACTCAACTCTCACCTCCAAACAAATTCAAGTTTGTCCCCTCAGCCGGGCCCAAGGTCGCGCTGGCAGCGATCATTCTGCTAGACCAATTCTCACGCAACCTGTACCGGGGATCGCCCAAATCGTATGAGAATGATGCCACGGCATGCGAGGTTGCTGAGAAGTGCGTTGCGAGGGACTGGGACCGCGAGCTGAAACATTTCGAGAAAGCTTTCATGTATATGCCCTTTATGCACGCTGAGAACCTGTCCCGTCAGACAATGGGCTTGGTATTGTACAGAGATCTAGCGGAGAAGGCAGCGGATGACGACAAGGAGTATGCGGTTATGGGTTGGAAATTCGCGAAGGCTCATTATAGGACCATTGAGAAGTTTGGTAGGTTTCCGGCGAGAAATGAAGCACTTGGGAGACAAAGCACAGAGGCGGAGAAGATGTTGGTGGCGGAAGGGAAGGGAGGCTTTGTGTTTGATGAGGAAGAGTAGAATGTTGGACTTTTGTTGTTTGTAAATAAATCGATTGGATGAGAAGACACCCTTTTAGAGGAGTGATGCACGAGGTCAGATGACCTTTTAGAAATGTATCATATATATCATTTAATGCTGTAAAATGTAACATTAAACGGAGATATATCTTCATTGATACCAACAGCAGCAATTCTTTTGATCAGAAGAAGAAAGAAGTCCGATGAATATATGTGTGAGTGTGGCACAGGAAGCTATCAGTAACCAGGACAACAAACACCTTCTATGATAGGTAGCCTTATCTAATATAAGAAAACTATAAAAGGGACTATAATAGCTAAGACTATGTAGAAATCTATATCAGATTCAAGCTTTCAAACATTAGAAGCAAGCAACATATCTTTGCCCACTCATATAAATCTACAGAATGGCCATCTACACTTTTAACCCATCCGAGTCTCTCCCGGCCAGCATCCTCAAGGCCCGCAGTACAAAAGCCAAAGTGCAGTTTGATCCTATGGAAATATTCGTCAATGCCACTCTCATAGCGCCATCTTCCAATGAGACCGATGGCGAGAGTGAGGGGGAAGTCGAATCATGGAAAGTTATGGTGGACACTGTACCTGCACAGAAGTTATCGAACCCTGCCTTTCCACCACGTACGTTCTTGCATGTCACAAAGGGGGAGTTTGGAAAGCATTTGGGCACTATCGAATTGAGAAGATCTTGAGCGGTCTGGGGAAGGAGAATCCGAAGCCTTGTGGCTTACTTGGTCATCTATTGGCAGATACGAGGATGGGAAGCAGGAACACAGTGATGATGTCAATGACAAAGCGTATTTGGATGAAGCCAGACACTTCGGAAGTAGGATCATGAACATCCAGTGATGAGGAGTATTCTAAGAAACTCTTCGTTTTGTGTGACTTTTTATGCTCGTGACGGTGCCTCCGAAAGAAAGAGGCTGTGGAGTTCCACAGCTTATCGATCGTCTCTGCAAAGATGACAACATTTGCGGCTGACATGTTAAATGCCTTATCACCCACATGAGCCCCCACCAACAAACAACTGACAGGCTTCTCCGCAAAACAGAGAACTGACTCTCGCATGTGCTTACATTGTACATGTGCATATATCGAAAAGCCCATCCTTCTCTCGTGTTTCTATGTGTCAGGTTTTCAGGGTGCTCTATGTTTCAACAGTGAAAGATCTACCTATGGTGCCTGGGCATGTTTGCACGGTGAATCTTACCTGGCGTTTTTGGGCTTGTGTCGTTGATGCAGGAACATCCCTGATGCATCGAATTCGTCGGAATTGAAAATCCATCCACGTTGGAATATATTGCAAAACTCTTGGGTGCGCACGTTTTCATTAAAATTATTAGTCGTCGTCCGTCCACGTTTTCTATGCTGTGTTAATCGAAAAGAGCCTGATGGTGCTTTTCAAGCATTTGTCAGCTCCATTGCTTTTTGTGCATATGCTTTTGTCTCCCGGTTGGACAGTCAGAATTCTTGTATTTTTGCTCTGTTGGTTCCCAAAGAGGGGCTCTAGGCTGGCAAATCCAATGACCTGGTTATTCTATACTTTCTATCTCCTTGGCGAATTAATTGATTAGATGCCCAAAGGAGGATTTTAGAGGCAAAATTCTCGAAGTGATGTTCACATAGGCTGAACTCCAATAGAGTATACATGAACGAGGTGTACCGAACGATGCATGAGGCTTGCATATTTCCGCTTAGTGTTTGCGGAGGAAGACCCTAACTTGCACCACACACTTCTGACACGAGGGATTACTTTAGAATTTCTCTCTAGCCATTGAGCATCATCAAGTAACCCATAAAGCATGTACAAGTTAGTCTACATAAAGGTTAGCAAACGTTGTGTTTATTCTTGGTACCTTTTTAGCCCATGGTCCAATCCAGATGGGAGCCATTTTCGTCTTACGACCGTTGCGATATGTACAGGTTTGCCCAAATGTAGAATGCAGGCAGATAAAATCATCCGATTAGAGCTGTTCTACCAAAGTCTTCATATAAGCGTAAATGGCGTGCCTCGGATGCCCAGACATTGTCAAGAGAGAAGAAAATTTATTAGCTTACGGTGTCATCACCAATATTAACCCACAGGTTATTTGTGAGTAGTTCAATCCGACACGAGGGGTTTGCTGTAAGAAACAACAAACTTCCCTAGATCTCAAATAATATGCATTGTAACATGCTGCCATAAACCCGTCCAAAGTGGTTCTATGGGATGTCGGGAGAACTTCAAAATCAGGCTGAGATGCGCTCAAATTGATCAACGTCTCGTATCTGCAGAAACTTACGGAGTGCATTCTTTCTATTATTTGTAAAACGTAGAGAATACTATAGAATTCCCGTTCTCGTTGCCGTATACTCCGCTCCGTGGAGCTCTCCTCGAACTCGGGAAGCCATTGATATAAAGAACAGCCATTCTGCTCTTGTATGGTCATCTCATCATCACTCGCTATTCAACAAACATTGATAAAGAACACTCGCTTTTACTTCCAAGTAACCTATTCCCAAGTTTCAATTATTTTAAATAACTCCGAATCTTGCAAGATGGGTTTCAAGAGCATCATCTGCCTTGCTCTCTTGAGCCTGAAGTAAGTCAGCCACACATAATTGATATTCAACGTCCCTATATACTGTTGTTGTTTCCAAATGATTAGAGCTATTATCTCTTGTATTTCCTTGAATAAACTGGACTGACAAAATAGCTCTGTAATTGCTGTCCCGGCTCCAGGCTACCCTGGCCTGAGCTCCACGAAGACAGAGTCAACGACCCTTCCAACATATGGGTCTACAACTTCAAGTACTTCTACTTACAGCAGCCCTACATCTAAGTCTTCAACCAGCAGTGTTGAGACATACACAGTTTCCACCAAGTCGTCAAGCACTTGGAGTAGCTCCTCGACCAGTTCCGTCTACACCAGCCCTACGAGCTCCAAGTCTTCGTCCACCAGTATTGTGACATACTCCACACCAACTACCTCGTCTACTACTACGTGGTCTTCATCTTCGAGTTCAACATACTCTACTCCTACTACTAGCTCCAAGACCACTTACTCTACTTCGACTACTAGTTCCAAGTCAACATACTCTACCTCGACTACTAGTTCCACGAGCACATACTCTACTCCTACTACTAGTTCTAAATCAACATACTCTACCCCGACTACTAGCTCCAAGAGTACATGGTCTTCATCCTCGAGCTCAACATACTCTACTCCTACTACTAGCTCCAAGAGTACATATTCTACTTCGACTACTAGTTCCACGAGCACTTACTCTACTCCAACTACTAGCTCCAAGTCAACATACTCTACCTCGACTACTAGTTCCACGAGCACATATTCTACTCCCACTACCAGTTCCAAGAGTACATACTCTACTCCAACCACTAGCTCCAAATCAACATACTCTACTCCCACTACTAGTTCCAAGTCAACATACTCTACTCCAACTACTAGTTCCAAGAGCACTTACTCTACTCCCACTACTAGCTCCAAGAGTACATACTCTACTCCAACTACTAGCTCCAAGAGTACATACTCTACTCCAACTACTAGTTCCAAATCAACCTACTCTACTCCTACTACTAGCTCCAAGACGACATACTCTACTCCCACTACCAGTTCCAAGTCAACATACTCTACTCCCACTACCAGTTCCAAGAGCACTTACTCTACTCCCACTACTAGCTCCAAGAGTACATGGTCTTCATCCTCAAGTTCAACATACTCTACTCCTACTACTAGCTCAAAGAGTACATATTCTACTCCAACTACTAGCTCCAAGAGTACATACTCTACTCCAACTACTAGCTCCAAGAGTACATACTCTACTCCAACTACTAGTTCCAAATCAACCTACTCTACTCCTACTACTAGCTCCAAGACGACATACTCTACTCCCACTACCAGTTCCAAGTCAACATACTCTACTCCAACTACCAGTTCCAAGAGCACTTACTCTACTCCAACTACTAGTTCCAAGAGCACTTACTCTACTCCAACTACTAGCTCCAAGAGCACTTACTCTACTCCTACTACTAGTTCCAAGAGCACATACTCTACTCCCACCACTAGTTCCAAGAGCACTTACTCTACTCCAACTACTAGCTCAAAGACGACATACTCTACTCCCACTACTAGTTCCAAGTCGACATACTCTACTCCAACCACTAGCTCCAAATCAACATACTCTACTCCAACTACTAGTTCCAAGAGCACTTACTCTACTCCCACTACTAGCTCTAAGAGCACGTGGTCTTCCTCATCGAGCTCAACATACTCTACTCCTACTACTAGCTCCAAGAGCACTTACTCTAGTCCAACTACTAGTTCCAAGAGCACTTACTCTACTCCAACTACTAGCTCCAAGAGCACTTACTCTACTCCAACTACTAGTTCCAAGAGCACTTACTCTACTCCAACCACTAGCTCAAAGACGACATACTCTACTACCACTACTAGTTCCAAGTCAACATACTCTACTCCAACTACTAGTTCCACGAGCACATACTCTACTCCAACCACTAGCTCCAAGACGACATACTCTACTCCGACTACTAGCACCAAGAGTACGTGGTATTCCTCCTCAACTTCAACCTACACTGTCCCAACAACTAGCTCCAAAAGTACCTGGGTCACATCCACAACCCCAACAACCAGCTCCAAATCTACCTGGTCTACTTCTTCAACTTCGACCTACTCTACTCCAGTGACTAGCTCTAAGAGCACTTCGTCGACATCCTCGACTCCAGGCTACCCAACTCCTTCTTCCAGCACCAAAACCTCCTACTCCTCTTCTTCTTCTTCCACAAAAGGCTACTAAAGCCCATCAACTAGCAGCATCAAATGGTAGAGTGTATGCTGAGGATCAAGAATACATCGAACCAATGGAAATGACTGAAATGACTTATTGTTATATCTGGATTTGGATGTTACCTACACTCTTTTAGCTTACAATTCTTTTTTTCTTCACTTCGATTGCACGATCTCGGGAAGACGTGGCTGGATTTTGAGGCAATTAAAATATAGGAATGAAAGCTGATTCATCAATTTTCTTGGCACACGGCCGATGATAGACAATGCCCTTCTCAAATATGAACTTGCAAGTGATATTAAATTAGCAGCTGAACAGTTATAACATCGATTTTTACGACTTGGTATGTGCCATATTTAGCTACATGCCCCAATAATATGCCTTTATTATTATTGAACTTCTACATGCTAAAATAATGCCGACCAAATCAAGTCCTCCGTCTTTGATTTCCTGAAATAGATAAAGTTGTCTAGGTGTATTATTGCATCAGTTCTGGAGTGAAATAGAAAGATACCATTTCTTGAATCAACAGAAAGAGGGCCTCTATTATGGCAGGCATAGATAAATTCTCAGACGATATAAACCCCAGCTGTGCAATAATGATGAGACCAGAATATTGAAGCTCTAACAGCTTGGGTGTCACCCTCTGAGACCCAACAGGTTCCAGACTATCAGTCGTAGTATATACCCGCCATTATTGTGTTCGTCATCATCATTCCACTTCTCATCATATTGGGTCGGAAGCGAAATCTTCATGTATTTGAAGTATGGTCCCCATTTCTATAAAACCACCCATCTGCACATCGTTTGTAACCTGAGTGGTGGCACAAGAGAGATGATGTGATATAAATAGTCAGAACGAAAACTGCGTACAAGGAATTTCAGGTCACTAAGACCTCAAAGTGATCACAAGGGGTAGAGGGCTATCGTTGCTTAGCCCTTCTAGAAAGTACATAACCCTTAAATAAATGCAAAAGCATCTTCTGATAACGTTATCATTAGTAGTTAGGGGTCAATGTTGGGAGGTGTTTGAATTAATTTCAAGTGTGCTATATCATGTATTTTCGATGATTGAGGGTAGTACTAACTATTAGACCACAAAAAACTCGTTTAGAACGATCGATGGATTATAGATTGTATATCAAGCAACTATTTAAACTTAATCTATAGCATGTTAAGTCCCATATCGAATTTTGGACTTTAACCGACTTGCTTATTCGCGGCTCATCATCGTAGGGTACTCAGCTAGTAAGACAGCACAATAACTACTCAGTATTATTAACTACCTGCCGCCATCATTGTTTCTATCATCAACACCGCAGCTTTCATCACCATACGGGACAAGTAAGGATTTGAAACAGCTACATTTGGATCAGCTCTTAAAACCGTCCATCCGCATGCCTTTCTTGTATAGTCGTATAGGGAAAAGGTGATATATAAGCAGCCAGAACGATGACTCACATGACATATTTTGGTGATCCAACCACACGAGGCACCTAAGCACAAATATGCTACGAAATAAGCACTTAATTGTTGCTAACACTCGCTTTAATTTGTGATCAAGTATGCATGCCATAAAGTTTTTCCAGCCATTGGTATAACGGCAACCCATAAACAAACTCCAAACTCCATGCGTGACAGGTCGTCTAACCACATCTATGCCTTCTCCAACTTCTTCTCGATCTCCTTCAACAGGCTGACCAGATCCGCCTCATTGCCCTCCATCTCCAAACCCCTACTAACCCACTCCTTTGCCTCTTCCGGTCTACCCATCTCCATCAAACACCGTCCACGTCTCCACCAAGCCTTCGCGTTGCCCACCTTCTTTGCCTCCACACTGGCCTCCGCATCCAACGCACCCTCAACCCATGAATTGCCTGCCATATAAGCCTGCGCTCTATTAGCGTACAGGCCCGCCACTTCATCCCTCAACAAGCCCGAGGGCTCCCAGAGCGGGCGTTGAAGAGCCATTTGTAAGCCAAGAGTGTATCTCTCAATGGCCTCTAGGTGCTTGCCCTTGCGAAACTCCGCATTGCCCGCCTCGCGCATCTTGTTGATGGCGGCGCTGCGCTTTGGGTTGACAGGAACCGGCGGTGGTGGCACCGTTGTCTCGAGACTGATGAGCTGGCGGTGTAGGATGTTGAGTGCCTCGAGCTCTTCGTTCATTACACGCGACGAGCTGTGAGCGCTGATGGCCTTTGACTGGGGGTCGATGCGCAGCGGGAGTAGGGTGAATGTCTCCGAGTCCTCCATTTCGGCGGTTGTCTTGTGATATCTTCTTCGGAATTGGATAGGGAAAGTGTACGCGACCAGTGAAAATATATTGCGCGGTGTTGCGGGCTCCAAATGGGTTGGTTTCTTGAGACTGAGATGTATGTTCTAAGTGTCTTTGTGGTGGTTCATGAGGACAGTTATGTGTTTGCATGGCGAGCAAACATTGCGTCGTCGGAATTAAGGTCCGCGCAATTGGGACGACTGCCAAGCATCGACAAGGCTGGCATCTCCAAATTCCCAGCATCTTTCCATCTTACTGTACATCGGCAGCCATTTATTGTCAGCTGCTGATGTCACAGCCTCAAAGTCTGAGATAGTTCTGTGCTACCATGTAAGCAACTGCAAATAAGGACGTCTCGTAGATGACATAGCCTGAGTAGTCATGAGGCAGTGTCTCAGTGTTACAACAGCACCAAGCAGAATCCATATCATATAAGTCATCGTCTCTTCTACTTCTTACTCCTTTCTACATCTGTAATCTCCAAGACCCTCAGTATCTTCAGCAGAAAAGCGCTCTTCTCATCCAAACAGCTAAAAAAAATTCTTTTGATGTAAATTGCGATTTCGTCAGCAAATCTTATACAAACCTTCTTCTCGTTCAAAATGTGTGGTGTAATTTCTACCATCTTTTATGAGATCTCCGAGCTCTGGGGAGCATTCCTTACCTGTCTTGGGGGTTGCCTGGAAGGTTGTGGCTTCTAATATACAGCTTGAATGGACGAAGCACTTATATCATAATGCTTCTCATAAAGTCCTGAGATGACAATAAATTGAGTGCGCAACTCATCCTCTAGCCCCAAGTCGGGGTACTGTTCAGAAATCTCCATTCCATCAACAAAAGTTCTCTATACCGACATCCTCTTATGTTGTATTTCTATGACTGTTCTTAAGTCGCCAAGGGTCATTCAGTTTCACGTTAACAGAAGTATACAACCAATCGCATCAAACATCGATCAACCTTTCAAGCCAAAATCAAAGTCCCGACCAGGCCAGCAGTTGAACTCTCATTAAAGATCATAAATGGAAGCACATCCCCGATAATATGTTCTTCAGCCCTCGCTTTACATCTCCATTTTGCGTAAGCCAACCTTTTTACCAGGTTATGTTTTCCCAGACCAATCGTAACTAAACTTCGTAATAGAAATTACTCCCGCCATCTTAAACGTGTTGCTGGCGTTGTCTGCCGCCTCGGTAGCTTGATATCACGGGTTCGGTGAGAGGAGGAACATGCCAGGGAGGATTCCTCGGCACCTCGGCATCAAATCCGGCGAGAGGGAATACATATCGAGGGGATCTATATTGAGGGGGGTATTCTGGGCCATGACATATCAAATACCCCAGATCATAGTTGGAAAATGCGGCAGGATTATTCATGTTATCCATGTCTCTCGCATGGATGCTCATTAAAGAGTTGATCTTCATGTTGGCGTTCCTGGAAATATGGGGCTTGATTTCAAGGAATATGGAACTTGCAACTGTGTGCGGGGAAGTGACATGGCTAGAGTTTTGTTTTTATGATAGTTATAGGAAAACACGAATGGGGTTATGAAGTTCTTTGGTTGTGTGGAATATATGGAGCCTAGCAGATTGGGCATGAATATAGTAAAAATTCATAATATCTTTAAAGCAACATAGATGCGTAATAAGTAATCTAAAAAGTGTCAAATTTATATTGCGGGCAGATTGAAGAATACAGCTGCTGCTACTCGTAGTCAGTGCATGTTTTGGGGAATAAAAACTTGAAATAACGTACAAAAGCGAATGATACAAAGTTGGCTCATAATCAAGTTTGCTTGCCTGTGAAAAGAAACTATCATCACAGTATCATCATATACCCATAGGTTAACGCAAACCGAGGGACCTTCCAGAACCATGCAAATGTCCAGCTAGAACACGTAGGTTGTAATTACTTCTTATACAGTGCATGTAAAGACTAGTCTCCTGCAAATTATTGTAGGCTTAATTACTTAGGTATGTTCATTACAGATATATATCTTTATATATTCAGTGGGTCTCATAGACCCTGCTGTCTACAAATATTCGGGGGTCTATGAGGACTTCAGAGTCTATGAATGACTTACTATGAGTATATGTAGGTGGAAATTTATTATGCACATAGGTTGTGTGGTTCAAGGTCTCTGACCAGAAGATGTGGCTATAGCGGCTGGATAATAGGCAGTGAATTGATAATATGTAACTTACATAGTTTTGGTAAGTATTTACAGGGTGAGAATCAAGACAGAAAATGATGTCTCACTTAACCTTGGCCCAGTCAAGTGCGAGCTATGCGTGCTGAAGAAAAGAGAGAAAAAAACATATCATTCTCATTACTACATATTTCAAGTGAATTCTGAAATTTGGAGGTTAGTCTATCTCACTATTACTTGAATTACATTTCATATATAGTGATTTGTTGAAAGGTGGTCCTGGCCACTGTTCTTCAAGGTCAAGTCAAGTGAGTGCCTTGTAACTCTAAAAAGGCTATGATATTAGTATCGCATCATAATCTGATTAAATTCATGAATAATTCAAACTAGAAATGCATTATTTCAGCATATGGCCAATACCAGACCTCACTGCGTGACTGGAATACGTGAAAGTGAGAAGTTCTCACTTTCACCAGAGCACCGGATTAGGCACGCATAGCACTACCACGTAATCTAGATAGCTGCAAAGTAGAATCCTGCTCTCTTTCCCCTTCAATAAACTCGGTACTAAAACCCTGATACTGTCTGTATCATAGAAAATTGGAAATACCTGCCCATTCCAAGCCTCTGGTTACACAATAGTGGTGAGATGTCAAGATACTATACTGAGTATAAATATATCTATATTTTCAAGGCTTTGAACCAACGTAACATCGAATATAGATGTTCAAGGAATATAATGTGTTGACTGTAGTGTATGTGAAAAGTTGTCTTAACTCACACTCCGCAATGTGCATTGAGAAATAGATATTATAGGAAATTTAGGGTTGTGGTGATATTGTGAAAAGGACTCCTCAGTCAGTCATGCTGTATTCCTTCATATCACGAAATGACCCAACTGTTTCTAAATCAACGGGGAAGTAGTCTAGTGGTATGACGCCTGCTCTGCATCCTATAACCAGCTATTGTTCGGCGCCAGGAGGCGTGGTTGTTGGAGCAGGAGGTCCGGTGTTCGAATCATCGCTTCTCCACCCTTTTTTTGTTTTGTTTTTGACTGTTTTTGATATAGCTACTTATTGGTTGTCATTCATAGACAGTATCTAATATCTCTTAGTATGTTGTTTTTTCAGCTCTCAACTCGTTTCGTAATTTCTCTTGTGAATGAATGTTTCGAACAATGTCACTTGCACCCGCCAAGCAAGTGTTCTTTTTTTCTTTCAAATATCTCTATAAACTGTATAGTTCTACACCCATATTTGTGTACTTTAATATTTTTAACATTCTTTAATCTTATGCCAAACAATAATCACTGACGATATAGCTGGTGTCAATAAGATGAACGCTGATGATTTCTTTTGTAATAATTATATTATATTGACTACTGGACTTGACAACGGCAAGCTAAAAAATCAAGAAACTTAAATATATAGTAGTGATTATAATGCTCCACGGCCTTCTCAAATGACAGATTCACTTGAAAACCCAATCTTACGACTCCTACCATCTGTCAAGCACTTGCTCACATAGGATGCTATGATATTGGGTAGGCTTTTCAGGATATATAAATACTGACTTGGGAAGAGAATGTCTCAATTTCACATAATAGATCTCTTGGCTACAATAGATGAAGACGCTTCATGAGAGATATTGTCTTTCGAGGAAGGCATAGCTTATACACGTAAGAGGACAACAAAGTAAATAGAAGGATCTCCCTCAGAACCATCTTTTTTTGAAACAAAATTCGATAGATCCTGCGTTCAAGTTGTTCCTCCCACTCAACAGTCATTTGATTCGAACCGTTGCACTATACCTGCTTTTGCTAGTGTTGAATAATGGCTCCTCATGATATAAATATACAACTGCTACCTTTGGATTACAATCTAAGCCAAAAGTAATTAGTGAGTCCTTTTGATGATCCAAACGACAGAATTTCAAAGATAAATCATTTGCAAACATTCAGCTAACAAAAAAGCAGTTGTAGATACCGCGTCCTCAACCTTGAAGCCAACAAAAGAAATTACTCCAGCCTTGTTCACGACAGAACGCGAAACTTACACGCATCCCGACATCCATGACGAAAACCTGCATCTAAAGTATCACAAAGCCGCCCATAATCAAATTCTATTAATACAGCATATAACGACGGCATAAAGACGGCATGAAGCATCAGCAATTAATATAAGCCACATACACATACAGTCTATAGTGCAGCTGTACAAGCACTTCATACCTCGTCAGCGCGGCGGGCATCAAAGAATCCACACCGTGCAGTTCTCCGGACCGCCAGTTCAGTCCAGCAGCACTCAACACCGGCGGCAGCAACACACATCGAACACGTCCGTACCTTACTCCGTACCTTACTCGTACCTTACGTCGCAACACACCATCCGCCAGCAAAGACGAGGGAGAGCACGCAGAAGTCCGAAGATTCCGCATCGTCGAAGTGGTCCGCGTGCTACACAGACAAAAGAAGCCTCACGACTCCTCCATCCCGCCTCCATCCTACCCCCCCTTTTGGTCTGTACACGTACACTCAGCAGCACTTGATCAATATCGCGCTGCGGATTGCCCTTTGCAGGAGAATGACAGCGGAATATCTGCACGCCGTGACGGCCGCGCCACACCGCTTGAGCTCGTGGCTCGTGAGTGTGGTATTGGGGGCTACGAAGACTGGGAGTTGGGGGCGACGAGGACATGATGGTGGGAGGATGAGACGGTGACCGTGGAGTTGGGACGGTCGCTCGTGTGTACGCCTTACCATGTCCCCCCACGATTTTGTGGTGATGGGATGGGGGGTTCTGGATGCGATTACTCTTACTTGTGCAATGATGCGCTGCGGAGCAGGGAGGTACGTGATGTATGCACAAACATTGAATGCCAAGATAATAGATTGTGAAGGTGCATAAGGATATGCATATTACATTAGCACGTTTATTGCTTATTGTTTTTCTTTTTTCTCTTTTTTCCTTTCTCCCCTCTCATAGAGAGGTGAAGAGAAGAGAATGAAGGTATGTACTGTAGTACTGTCCAGTACGACCCCCCGAAAGATCCTGGCGCTGAAGAGAGAACAAATATGAGGCTGTGGAGGCTGCGGAGGCTTAGGAGGCTTTCGCAGGTCCGTGAGTGATTTCCAATCATCTACATCAATCTATCTAACTTCTCGCGAAGGCCAGATAGACATGCGAAGGGGCGAAAGTCAGGTACACACTGTACAGTATGTATGTACGTACTTTGCGTACTGTGGTGCTACAGACTTCGTACCTGACAGCCAGTGGGTACGTTACTTTCTCCCCACGCAATTAACGTCTTCGGGGTAACCGTATTACTTACACTGCGTACAGACCTCAGCTGGCCCACGGAGAATGGAGCTCCACGTTTAAATAGGGAGATTGGAGAGCGCAGGTCGGAATATGCTTGAACACGCGATTTAATCTATTCGCGCTCGTGTTTTAAATGAATCAATGAAGCTTGACATGACAGGCACAAGCATTTCCCGTAATGATGGACATAACATCGATGAGTATCATTACGCCATTCGCCGCGCGCAAGCCCCGTTCCTTGTAATTAATCGCCATCTTAACATATTATAGCATAGCATAATAAAATGTAAACCCAGGAAATAAACAACGTACAAGTACGAGATCGATGGCGCAACAACAACATCGCCCAGGGGGTGAAAGACACACACTGATTTGTCTGCAGATGTTTGGAAATGATGCTTCGGGCTTGTTCACCGGTCGGTATACAGGTAGCTTTCAGGTCATCGTCGCGACGGAGGTACAGGATATACCCCAGGATGCGGCGCGAGACATAGAGATATCTCATAGCCGGGGAAGAGGTCGTTAGCTGTGTCGATCCTTTCACAGTGTTGAAGCTATGGGCACAGGGCCAAGAGAGAAAGGGAGAACGGACAAGAAGAATGGGAGCAGGGTAGAGTAGGGGAGGATGGAGTGAAGGATGTATTAGGTGTATATTGTTTTGATTTCAAGCCCAATTGAGTAGAATGGAAGGAATCCGTGACTCGCTCCCGGCTCCTGAGCGCGCTTCTGAGGGACCACGTATCAGGATGAGGCTACTTTAGCTGGTCCCAGACGTTTTGTCGCCAACAATCGCGGACAGTCGCGCCCTTCAGACTTTCTCGGCGTAGGAGAATTTGCGGCAATGATCACCTGGTAGGCCCCCTAGACGCGGCTTTTCCGTGCTTCACACCAGTGACTCGACACCACTTACTCCGTAAATAGAGTTAGCAGATAGCAAATACTAGGGAGGCGGCTACGCGGCGTGTCTTTGCCCTCGACAACACGGCGGTTTGAGATTTGTACTTAGAGCCGGCGTCCACTGCGTAGGTGAGAGGTGATCATTAACGTTAGAGACTCGATGGCCAGCGGCCGCGTCTACAAAGTCCGGACGACCTGGACTTGGACTCTTTGGGTCAGGGGAGAGCAATCGCGTGTGCACTATTGCACTATGCTTTCCACTACATTGGACGGCGCTGTACTGTATTCGAAAGCTCGGGCTGCTGCTGTGCCGCTCTTTGAAGGTCTTTGCAAGGAGTGCAGGGCCTCTGCTACACATACGTAGAGTATGAACATCAACAGTGCCGATGCTGGAAATCACCTGCGAAAAAGTATGCAGATCCCTTTGCTTAATCATCCGAACGTCACCTCATCTTTCTCTCGCATTTCATGTTCGTCGAGTCGGCAAGTATCTTGCGTAGGTTTCGCCGTGCATGAGCAATCATCGATGACCCGAAACATATAAGTCGATAGGAAGAGAACGACGATGTCACTAACCCTACAGCCCTCGAAGTTTAGTTTAAGTGTGTGGAAATGCATCCACTACTAGACCCCAAGAGAGTATGGATATTATTATGTGTATGTACATACTTTGGAGTCCGCGCTCGATCTTCATCTAGCCGTACAAGCCATGTGATTTCAATAGGGCTCAGGATCAGGGGGTTGTGTAATTAAAGAAATCGTTTATAGATGAAGCTGAGACAAAACATGCTGTATTTAGCGACCGGGAAGTCGGACGTCGAGATGAGAATGCAACTCTGAATGTCCTGCGTACGCTGACCTAGAACCTGAGAGGGCCGTTTCTTTGCGCTGTAAGATTACTCCGAACACAAAAACATGGTCAATCATATCGTCAGAGTATGTTAGCCAGTGATCTTGGCTGGCTGCCAGGGATTTGGGATTACAGTTATGGTTTTGTTTGATGGGCAGCACAAACCAACCGCTGATTAACATAGGGCTGCTCACTCTCATTCTTTCGGACCGTCTGAGAGGCCCGACGAGGCATTACCTTGCACATCTTACTCACTTGTCAATACATCAGCTGCAGGACACTGTGGTACGTGGATTGTTCTCAGAGAGGTCATCGCATGGCATGATATAGTATGGTAATTTACAAGGTTTAACGCTGGGAAAGTAGAGTGCCGAAGGTGGTATCAACGACAATGCACGGTGGGACAGAAAAATATGAAGAAAAGATGAAACCATGAGGCATAACTTGTTCATTCGATGATTCACAACACTGCTGGATGCCGCCGGGGAGGCAGACAAACCCCTTCCGTGCGCATCAGAGTTACGTTGGACGTCTGAGTTGATAGAAAATTGAAAAATATCTGCAGCCATAATGGAGTTGTGACAATAATTGTGGATGTCAATCATTCGATACACATACCACCCAGACTCGTGGGTTATCCCTCGAGATGGGGTACAGCGAGGATCGCCATTGTGAGGTTGCACTGGGCTGCGAATACAACATGATTAAGCGGTCAATTTGCATTGGCTCGCTGCATATTCGAGACGTCCCAGATGATGGGATCTCTTCCATGGCGCCGGACGAATGAAGGAGAGCTGGGAGCACTTCACGTCTTCACGCATCCGGATGAATGTTATGGGGGCACTGTTCAACGGGAGGTCTTCCAAGCAGTAGGAGAAGACTTCATCCTTCGTAAGCTGCATTAGAGATGCGCGAAGGAGCTGATGTATTGAGTCTATTCGCACTTGGGGCAGATATTTCACAGCTGGTTCTGCATGAGCTTTGTTTTGGCTAGCTTTTGATAGCACCCTTTGAGATCTAGATACTGGCCTTGAGATCGAAGACCCGTCATTGTGGTTAAGAATAAGAAAACGTTAGGGGACGTTGAGGATTTAGATGGATCAAGTGGGACAACAATGAGAAGAACCGTACAGGAAAATACATGGAATGAAAATAGAAAGAAAAAAAAGAGAGAGCGGTGGGGACTCCGATGAAAATTCTGTCAACCTTACTTCATAAAGTTTTTCTCTTCTTTTCTTGGAAGCTTGTGAATTGTCTGACGATGATGATAGATTCCCAAGGCAATCCATAGTGTTTTCATGCTGCAACAGTCATCATGCAGTGCTACCCTGTATATTGGTGTTGTATTGATATTGGAATCTGCTGCACCTCAGCTGCAACGATCCGTCCCTGTGACCGCCACAATTACAGCCAGATTCGAAGAGCAATATCTGGCAAAACTCTAGAATCAGCCCCAGACTGAACATCAGTGTGGGATTGACCCTCCCAAGAGCCTTCTGGATGGCGGGGATGAATGGGTTGAAGGTATGTATGTACGAATGGGGAGCTGAGGCCTCACGATATGTCTCTCCGAACATTGTTCCCAAACGAACCCTCGGACCCGACAAATGAGCAAGCGAGCAAGCAAGCACAAAAGCAACGACGAGCATGGAGAAGGCCTGAAGTAAAGTGCCAAAGGACAGGACTTTGGCTGGATTTCGTGGCTTTCCAAAGCATCGTTGCCTTCATTGTTCAGTGGGGGTACGATGTTTGTACGCGCAACTGCACTGCCCTGGCTCATGGGCAAGATAGAGTGTGGTGGCCCACATCGCCGCGACTATGGAGCAGAGCCATGGCTCGCGAGGGGAGTACGGTACGAAGGTAGCGTAGTCCAGTTGTTCAGATGTCTTGTCTCATCGTACGGCAGATAGAAATTCTTTGCAACTCCAACACTCTACTATGCATGGCAGAGAACTGAACCGTGCAGATGACGGAGCTGGATAAATAATGATACCTTTCCAGAATGCGGCAGAACTGAAAAAGTGGCATTAATAGCCATAGATCCTGTGCTAGTTGGGTGAGGTTGAAGACAAAACGGTAGAATGGTAAATGGGAAAAGGGTATTTTCGGGTATCAGTATCATATGCACCACACCATGTGGAAACAACCCCTCAAGTCTCGCGTACTCCTCCTCTTCCTCCTTCTCCTCCTTTATCACCAACACATCAATTCTCCGGCACCAACGATATTCCTTTCCCCTCCAACGCCTCGCTGTCATTGAGGGAGCAAGTGTCTTGCCATCCAATAACCAATTTTGAACGACCCTCTGTTTCGCCCAGGTTTGACAAACACTGTGTTTTATGCTGATAGTGTCAACGCATCAGCCATGATCTATCCTTTCCACCGGCCTTCCCCGGTAGGATACACTCCGCTGCACAGACGGACGAAGCTACTGAGCTCCGACTCCCAAAATCCACTCTTGTCCATGGAGTACGATACTGTCCACAAAGCTCCACAGTTTTGACCTCAAATGTTTGCAGATACGGAAGTCGTATCGAATACCGAGGGCTGTGAAACCGTACAGAATATACTCCAGATGTACATGCTAAGGTACACATACGGACACCACTTTTGGATCGTTGTGCAAATCATTGGTATTTCTGAATCATCATCTCTCTCCAGTCGAAACAAAAGACATGGCAAGTGCACTCTCGCATGAGAGATAGTCCAAGTCCAAGTTCGAGTCCAAACCAAAATCAAAATTCAAATTCAAATCCAAATCCAAACCCGAATCCAAATTCAAAGCAAACAATCACACATTGCCGAAAAAGTACCACTGCATTGGGAGTACTCCGTAATACATAAACATCATCTTATCTGATTTTTGTACCTGGGGAGGCGAAGATTCCTCAAAGAGAAAAGGTGGGAAACTCAATTCGGTACCCTGATGTCTCTGCCTCGATGAAACGAGAATACATATCTTCGTTGCGTGTCAATAAGTCAAAAAGGTCTTTCAAACGCGTCATTGATTTGCCTGTATGCAGACACTGGCCGCATAATAGTATCTTCCTTCTCGTGCATCGGAGCGGAGTCTGATAGTCACATATATACAATAAGCAAAAACAAATATCTGCCTTAAATACTACAATACTTAGTATATGTATTATGCTCTGCACGTCTCCTGGATGCATGCTTCTGCAAAGCAGAGTAGTACTCCGATTCCCTCTCGATAGCACAATCGTATCCACAGCCCTACCAAGACGCCGCTGCTGGCCTTTTAACCCATAATATGGGCCTAGCATTGGCAGCCCCTGCTAGCATTTCGCTGCTCAAACGGCTAAGTGTCATCGGAAAGTCAGTATCACACACCCGGAGGCGTCTTGATCAGGTAAACAATGAAAATTCCAAGCTGCGAGGGACGGGCCTCAGAAGGGCGAATTCACCACACAGACATTCGCCGGCCTGGGAATGGGGTGCAATGCACCTCATACATAAGATCAGCGCCCCCCGGCACAATATGGGCCACCGGCCATGGCACAGGGGTTTTGGGCAATCTCCATGCCTGTGCTGCCAGGCCCGAACATGGGCTCCCTGCGGGAATTTGGTGAGAAGAGAACAAACAATACTCGAGCTTGGATTTGCTGTGATGATGATGGCCGATTGTACTTCTTGTGTTTGCTCTGGAAGAACTCTAGAAATTGTTGAGAAAGACTAATGAAGAGAGAAGAAGAAGTTTAATGTGACCGTTCATCCTCATCCACTCTCTTGTTAGATTTCTCATGCCTTTCCGGTCTCTGCTTATTTATGTCAGTATGACTTCTGAGGCCTGTTTTGCATATCTGAGATACCTTTGCACTTCCTCATAGGACTAGCAGGTCTTTCGCGAAGGGTCGGCTTTCGCTATTTTCGCAGGATTGGATAGGGCACGGGACAAGTTGATATCAATGCTTTATGTTTTAATTTAGAAGAAGTCGCCTTTTTGTACATTTCGACGCTCCCAAATGCGTGTATGTATGCGTGGGTATGTATGAAGATTTCCGGATGCGAGGTTTGAATTTGGAGGCGCCATGGGGGGATGTGTGTACGTAGTACGAAAGATTCGATATCTAATATTATATTCTGAGGGTCCTATGTAGGTGTAAAAGTAACGAGGTGAAGTCCGATGAGTTCTCTTGTGTAGGTGTAGGAGGAGGTGGACTCGGGTCGTGATGTACAGAGAGTACGGAGTATTCGGAATATCGATAGTTTTTGCTCATTCCATGTTCAAGTCTAGACGCTCCATACAACGAACGATCGTGCAAGATTCTTCTTCCACGTCGTTCATGTCTATCTGTCTCTTTCTTTTCTGTCCTGTCGTCTCACACACAACTCTCCAGCGACGCTTCACCTTCTTACCTGACAGACCCCAGCTCACTCGTCCATGGCTCACTAGAGCATCGCTATGCCTGCTCTCCTCCACCACCTTACCATGCACTTCCATGCGATCCCATGCTGGACCCCCTCTCCTCCCCCCCCTCCCCTTCACACTCCCCGAGTAATTAGCATGGTCAAGCAATACAAACATGCCTCCACTACTGACTGTCTGTGTTCAAGGGACCGAATGGACCTAATGGACCCAACAGGCCTGGGCACCCAGGTACAGACCAGACCACACTAATTGGGCTCCATGGGCAGAGGAGTAGCGTAGCTAAGCGTATGGACTTGTAGTGCACCGGAAAACATGCGTGGACATGGGAAGGGCACATCAGAATTGAGGCAGAACCACAGTCCACCAGGTCCATGGTGGTCTTTGGTAAGGTGGTAAGGTAGTTAAATGCCCGCAGAAGTAAAGTTCACGTCTCACTCGAATAGTCACTGTCGTCGTGGGATTCCCGCCTAAAAGTGTATGTGACGGAAGTTAGCCACACATAGCCTTGAATTAATTACCATGCTCACTTGAATCTGAGCTTGAGAGAGAGAAGAAAAGAGGAGCGTCGTGTGCACGTACGAGAAACTTGCGTGTGTGAGCAAAGGAAGAGGGTAGAAAAAAAAAGAGGATCTCGCCCACCAACGACCGGCTGACTACTACCACACAAGCAACCTCTCTCACTCTCACTCACTCATTATACTACCACTACCACCACCATCACCGCCGCCGCCCATTCTCTTCCCCATATACCTTACTCTCACCCCCCACCCCCAAATCACCAACTCTTTATTCCCTTCATTTTTTAAATCTTAACTTCTATTTTGGCCCTCATATCCCTCTTTCGCAAATCCCTCCCCCCCCCCAGAAAAAGTCAATAACTGTTCTTCTTACTTTCGGATATCCTGTTGCGCCAGTTCTTGTTTGCGATATATCCCCTTTCAGCCATTTCAGAAACATAAAAACCTGTGCTCCTGGAGATCACACAAAAAACCCCCCGTCTGTTGTTCTCGAATCTCGTCATATTCGATACTCGATCTCAAACCAACAGCAATACTCTCTCTTACTCACCTATATCAGCCTAAGTGCTCGATCTGAGAAATAAACATCACGAGCCCGAGCAAGCATCATAGCACCATATCGAGCATCATACGCAGCCATCGAAACGGGTCAATTGCTATTTGTTCAACCCCTACGCTCTCCCCTCTCCCTTCGGCACTGACGTGCGCGTCTCTATTTTATCCTCAATCGTACGTGCAAGCTCTTATCACCCAGTAACTCCTCTCAATGCAGTCATTCGCGTCGGCATATTTGGGAAGGAGACGCCGCACAGATGCCCAATGCCGGTCAATAGTGATCAATAGTATTCCACTCGGAACATCTTTGACCTTCCCTCACAAGACCGGATTATCCTAGTGATATAGCCCTTTCGCGTTCACAGTACTGATTGTTATAGCTTTCCCGCGACGATATCATCCTCTTTGAAGGACTTTCCTACTCAAGCCTGACTGCCACGCATTTTCTACAATCTCTACAACTCTCATACAATTCCTCTAGAAATTGTGCAACAGTTTCGTTACAGAGGCAAAAAATAGCCTAGCATATCCTCCGAGTATCTGCATTTATCTTTTAAGTGCCGCATCTTGATCGACCTACTTATAATATATATTATATTCCTTCGCGCGTTCGCATAACACCAACACTTTGCGCTGCAATATAAACACGGTTCAATCCCTGCGCGCCTGGGTGCAAATAATATATATCCCCCTGCCCAAAAAAGCAGCCAGAGTTTCGAAAATACCTCGACAACCCTCCGAACACTAATACATAATGTTTGGCTCTGCGAATCCAATGGTTCATGGAGGAAGCGAGTGGGATAATTCATACCTCCATGCTAACCCCTCACCATCATCGCAACAGATCCGTACAGCATCGCTAGAAGGAGAGCAATTTGATGAGCCGATTTCACCGGACGCTGCAGTTGCATATCATGATCAATTGAGAAGGGCTTCTGTCACTACAAGTCGTACAGGACGCACTCGAAGTAACACTGGAGCCTCAATAACTTCATCCTTCAAGTCTTCCGAATCCGCCAACACTTCAGTAGAAGCAACTGATCTCGGGAGGAAATTGTCTGGAAGATCTAGTGTGAGTAAGATGACCAGCCGCACCGAAAGACCGGAGAGCAACCTTTTCAACAAATCCATATTTCAACGAAGTTCAAGAAGAAAGCACGAAAGCATGAGCGTGGCTCCAGCCCAGAAAGTTGAGATGCCTGTGAGCGGCTCTGCCAGAGCAAGATACTATGGAAGAAGCCAGTCTGGTAAGTAGCTACTCTGAAGCAAGAGCTTTGGTCGAATTGCCTAATTAATTTTTTTTCCTTGATACAGATGCTGGCCGAAAGTTTAACATTTCTGAGCCATATAATTTCGAGCATCTCACCCATCACGCAAAGAACGTTCCTCTCCCAAAGAACACAAGCCGTGAAGAGCTGATTTCGGAATTCGCGACGTTGCGCACATCTCAAGTGCCCGCCCGAGGCCAATTGAAGGGAATTAAGGCACAGGAGCTTCAACGTGTTAACAATTACTCAACTGACCGGATTCCAACCATTCATGGACCGGAATGGCGACCATCCACTGGCAATGAAAAGCCAAGATCCCAGCGCAACTTATTACAGAAGAACTCGGCAAGGAACCGTCATAGTATCAAGCAATCCAGATCACATGATAATTTGCGACAAACTCCGCCACGACCACCGCGATCGCCCGAGCCAAGTGAACAACCTCGACTTGACTTGGCAGGACGTGGTCTTTCTCATGAAGATTTCCTCGCTGCAGTGGACCCATTTGCACAGGCGGATCGCCCAAAAACTAGTGGATCTGTAAGACAAAATTTCCAATCACAACTGCCTACACCGCCGCGCGCGCCCATGTGGCAGGGACAGGATTATTTCTCACCGCACGACGTGCCCCACGATGCACCTCACGCAGTATCGACACCCGATGAAGTCGCATGGCCACTTCCAGCATCGTCTCCATTGCCGACAGACAACATGCGCACCGAGCTCGCCGAGGTTCCACAGGAAAGAGCAGCACTACCAACGTCGATCAACCGAAAGTTATCCGCTACCAGAAAGCCGGGAGTGCGCATATCTCAGTCATTTTCTCAACTCCGCCCAATTCGGGAACCTCATGCGGAGCCATATTCCAACTTCACAGCCATTCACCATCAGGATCGAAGAGAGACCCAGTCATCCATTGCTTTGGCATTTCCAGAGCCGATGCATGCCGTCATTGAAACTATGGATGAATCCGGTGATGACAGCCGTGACCCTGAGGACAAGTCGAATGCAATTCGTGACTCGTGGGAGGATGATATTGATTACTGCTATGAGCACGAAGCTGAAGCGGACTGTGATTATGATTGGGATCGCGACTCTCAGCGGGGTGATGCAGCTTCTTTCAAGGATGTAGGTGTTGATGAGTGCTACGCCAACCCATCTCAACTTGATGACGATGATGAGGATTTCGTTGTTCCTGATCACAGACGCTTCCGTCCTTCGCTCCTTGTGCCTTCTCCATTCGACATTCCCGAACTTTCTCCAATGTCGCAAAACTCCAACTCGAGCATTAAGTCTCCTCTACCGCATACTCCGCTCCAAGGATCTTCTCTTCGCCACTCACAGCTGATCAAGGATCCAAAGAACAGTGCACCAACTCTCTTGATACCCGGAGACTATACCCCAGAGATCAATCAAGAGGCGATGTACGATGAGCTTCTCTCCAACGACCAGTCTACCGAAGACCAGAAGCACTTTGTTTTCCGCAACGAGAGCGAAGAAACCATCTCTCCAGTGGACCACCGCTCCTCCATCACCTCTTACCGCTCATCACGCTTCTCTCGCTCCTCATCTACCAACGCCTCCAACTACAACTCCCAGGAGAGCATCTTACTTTCACGCGCAGCATCCATTGTTGCCGGCCACCGATCTGCCTCCTCCGGCGGCTCCCTTCCCGACTTAATTCCTTCCCGCCGCCGCAGCCGCACCCGCGAAGAACAAGAACTCGCCAGCCGCCTCGAAGCCCTCTCCATGACACAGCAATCCCCTTCGCAGGCCAACTCCAGCCTCGCTGTCCCCTGGAACAATGAGCCAGCGCTCTCGCCTGTTGCAGAGTCCTTTATCGACCCGCACTTCATGCCTGAGCGCCGTGTCGAACATCTTCCCGAGCTTACCTCTCCCGTGTCGCCTGTCGCCTCACCACCAAGAACCCGCTTCTCACCGTCCAGATCGAGAGAAGTTTCTGAGGAGAGAGAGAGACATGGCCGCAAGGGTTCGATGCCTCTACTCAACACCAAAAGAGGCTCTGTTCTCATCCAGCAGCCTGTCCGCGCCCGTGCCGATTCCGCTGCTGTACGTGCCTCTCGTCGTGGCTCATATTTCATGGGCCCACCTTCTACGCACCAGAACTTCCCAATGGGTGCCAACGTCATCTAAATTACCACAAGCCAGCGCATCACCGCATATCTCTCTTTAACATCATTGTCTCTTTTTTTGGTTTTTTTTCTTTTTTTTCTCCCCATTTCTTAGTCTCAAGTCTTAGCATGTTATGTTTGTCCTTTTTCGCCCGACATAATTTTTATAGTCATTGATAGTCTCTGGGCTTTGCTTACCATCTACATCCTTCACCCGAAACATCTTTTTTGTTTAGTTTTTAGTGTTTACACTATCACCACCTCACCGTCAGTCAGCCAGCATCTCTTTGCTACTCTTCACTTTTTTTTTTACTCTTTTCATTTCTTCTGCTCTTTTTTTTTTGTGTTCTTTTTTGTTCTGTGGTCTTCTTAGCGAAGGGGGTGCCAGGGCCAAGGATAAAAGTTACAGAACTCGGCCGGACCGGATTTGGGATAGGGGGTAGGGAAGGTTGATATAGATGGGATGGGCTTAGATGGATCGGTAGCATTGGGCATTTTTGGATGGGGAGATTGAATGCTCGGATCGATGTTTGGATGCGTAGACCGATGATGAGGGTTGAACTAAGCTGAATACCCTAGGGGGAATGAAACGAGGATGACAGATGGATAGTATAGAGATAGTGTATCTAATAGTGGATGAATGAAACGGAGTACTACCTCATATGATGTGTTTGGATCTATGTGCGCGAAGTGAGAAAATGTTGTGGTTAAGAAATAACGTTACTTACCAGTCGTCCATCATCCTTAACCACACTTTAGGTAGCTATCAAATAAGAAGTAGGGGGGGACACGGCCCACGACGTTCTATTAAAGCACTTTTATTTAGACTGCAAGGGCCTGAGACCCTGAAGGGTTCCCGGCCACATCTACAACATATCAAGACATACCGAACTATCTAAGGAATACCAGTGCAGTTGAATATAGGTCAGGACCCTAAAGTTGTTTCCAATTACAATTGAGTCGCCGATTCCAGCGGGGGAGGTACGGAAGCACGCATGTATCATAGCATAAGGTATATTTGTGTCTACACTTTACATATCACTTTTATTTTGAAAGTTATACAACTTCACTATGAAATTGAGGTAGGTAGATATCACTATCTAACAATTAGAGGTGTATTACATTGCGTATGTTAACGAAGACTAACCTAACAGCTTCCCTTGTTACTCTAATTCAGGCATACCGACCCTATAGTCCAAGACCTTAATAACACTCCAAATTCGGCATGAACTATTCTATTCATTACATATATCATTGACTAACTTAAATAGATTCTCACTTGGAAAAACTAAATTTGGTTGGTGTTTTGAGGATAGTCCCTAAAAGCCGACCGTACCTTAATGAACTGTTGCTACTACTTCCTGGTGGTCCATGAGGGAAGAATACTATCAGGGTCTAAGGAGCTTGAAGTTTACTTAGGTGACTAACAATAAATTCTTACTACATATTGAGAAGGGGATGAGTATACAACATTGTGACCCACGTCTTTCTCGAGAATTGGTAGAAAGGGGTCTCAGTACCTTCGTAAAAAATCTTAAATTATGGTACCGACACATGTTTGTCCGAAGATAGTTAAGAATATCACTTACACAGGCACCTCATGGACTACATTAAAGTACCAATATCGAGAACTATGCCCATTTCGTATTGTGAATTTCTGAATAGACACAATAAAAATATCAAGACTGTCAAAATCGACCCGTAAAATATCCTCAATGGATTTGACCTACTGTCTGGGAACATCTCACCCTTCCATTCAGCCTACATAAACGGACCTTGGACTCCAAAATCTCCTGTTCTTTCTCTTCTACTATGCACACTTTCCAATACACATCAAACAGTTGTTTCTGCTGTCTTCAGAAGTATCCAACTCTGGAAACGCTCTCGTTATCATTTCAACGATCAAACAACAATCATAAGTTGCCTCGTCAAGAGATAACACAAACCCATCAAGTCGTCTAATATCACCAGAGACATAACCACCAAAAAGGAATACTCTCACCAAGAGAACGAAAATCACCCGCAAGATTATCAACCAAGTCGCATCCTACCAAAGAAGGTTTAACATAAAACAACCCAAAGAATCAACACCGTCTATCAGTTATCTCGTACTAGACAATATGCCTTATTCCAATTCCTCACCCCAGGCTGGACCCAGTGGCCCAGGCTACCACAATGGGGTTTATATTCCCCCGACCTACCACACCACTCCAAGATCAATTATCAGCCGCGACAATTGGAGATCGATCAATCAAAGATCTCAGGACAGGTATAGAGTCACAAGATCTTGCGGGAGCGGTCGTAGAAGACCTAGCAACTCTAGTAGCTCCAGCCGATCAAGCAACTCAAGCAGATCAAGTTCCGGGTCCTCATCATCCACGACTGTGAAAGAAGAAGAGATTGACGATGATGAGGGCCTGAAAGGATATGAATCAGAGGAAACAGCAATCAAGGAAGAGAGTGATGGGGATGAGGAACTAGATGGATATGAATCAGAAGAGACAGCAATCAAGGGGGAGAATGATGAAGATGGGGGTCTGAATGGATATGCTTCAGAAGAGACAGTAATCAAGGAAGAAAGCGATGAAGATAAAGGCATGGACGAATATGAACCATGGGATGAGACTGTCAAAGAGGAGACGGACGAAAAATCACCAGAGACAACGATGGCAGATGAGACGACCCCTGAGACAGGCACTACTGAGAACGAATACTTGGAAATTTCGGAAGAGACGACAGAAGAGGAAATGCTAGAGGTGGCAGCTATGGTTGCATTTCTTGCCCACGATTTTAACGAGACATTTCAGGAGCTCTATGAGACTGACTTGGGCTATTTGGCGAGTAATGAGGAGAGCGATGATGAGTCTGACGAGGAGTCTGATGAAGAGTCTGATGAAGAATCTGAGGAAGAGCCCGAAAAGGAATTGGAAGGCGAAGCTGAAAAGGATCTGGAGGAATTTGAGGAAGAATATGAGGAGTCTGATGATAAGGGCGAAGCAGATATAAACGGGAGGAAGATGCTTGTTTTGAACGTGAAAGGAAGACAGATGACGTGGTAGGATTCATATGTCGGGGCGGAAAAGAATTGTATGATGGCGTGGAATATACGTGGTGTCCAAGGGTATATTAGTGTTCGTCAGTTGGAATAAAAAGGGTCTGCAAACACAACCTGCGAATCTAAACTTATGGCATATCGTCGCTCTTTAAAAGCAATCGCATCAATAACAAACTTAATACAATTTTCCAGATCGCAAAGTGCAGAAAGTAAAGATGCTTTGATTCAACTGACCTGCCCTGTGGCACCGCTCAAGTAGCTTACACGCTATACCATGATACCCAGAACGCCTTACACAAATTTATCGTACACATGAGAGAGAATAAAAATACCCACCATGTGAATGGGTTTCGCACCAGTGCGGTTTCCACTCATCTATTGCTTGGACCGGGTTCAGAGTCGTGATCTCCCTTCTTCCTTCTTTTACCCGCCAAGAAATCCCCCAATGTATTACTTAAGCTCCTGGCTCTGGATCGTTTGCTCGGTTCGGGATTATAAGCGTTATTGCGCGGATCCTCCGCAGTCATTGTCTGCTTGAGAGGGGAGCTGCCAAGCAGGCTTTCGGTTTCTGCGTCCGATTCTTGTACTGTTTCCGATGAATCGCCTACTCGAGTCAAGCCAGATTTTGTTCGCCGGACCTGAGCTCGTGGTCGTGTAAAGGATGATTTACTTCGGAGTGGACTATCAACTCCGCGTCGTAATGACTCCGCAACAACAGCGCTAAGTGATGATGATAAAGGAGAGATCAAAGGTCCTGGCATAATGCGTGATATCGAGTGACGAGTGCTAGGCCTTACCGCATCGGAATGTGGTGTATACGGCGAAAGTTGTTGATGTGGATGGGTGAGATTCATTCCTTGAGTAGTAATCCTCGAAGTGCCAGGTCTAGAGGAGTTAGGGGACGCCTGTGCATCTGTAGGAAGAACAGGTGTGGAATTCGCGTTGATCATTCCTGGAGGACGGTTTCCGGCTGGACTGCCTTCTGAAATGGTCGCCCAGGGGGTTTCCAGTACTGGAGCGATGTCATGCCCATGTGCCATCTCCGTTGCGGACAAGGCTGGCGTGAACATAATGGATGGCGCGTGTGTGGACGCGTTAGAATAGAGACGCTGTGGCGTTCGAGGACCGGCTGTACTTTCCCCAAAACTGATGCGGGACGATCGTCGGGATTCTATCTTGCTGGAAGAGTCAATATCGAAGTAGCCATCTGTTGTTGGTCTAGGTAGCCTCCTGATAACAGTCCCGTTGTCATATCCATTCCCATCCTGATTATCGATGAGCATTTGCTCCTCTTCTTCCATGCCAACTTCCTCCTCTTCCTCATCGTCATCATACTGGCGCCCACTAGTGATAAGATACACTCCAAAAAATGTAAGGAGACAACCACCAACAAACTTCACTGCACTATCAGCAGTTGCTGATTCGAAATCCCGATAAAGAATAGCACTGCCAATGATGACTGAGATGGTGAACATGACGAACTGAACTGGGATGACTTGTGTCGAGTCAAATCGCTGCAGAGATTTGTTCAAGTACTTAACCTGCATAATAGCAGTGACGATAAGAACCAGTATGAGGACATACGTGACTGGAGTTGTGAAGGCACGCCACAGCGTGAACGATAGCATGGAAGCTACACCTTTCGTCGAAAGCGCTGTGTAGCCACCAAACAATCCCACCAAGCCAAGGTCAATGAGTATGGTTTTGCTTCCGTACCTTGGACTCAACCAAGCCAGGAAAATGATCAAGCCAATAGTTATACCCATATACACCTCAAATTCAGTTCTTGTAATTGCACCAAGAACCTCATGTGGCCCCAACTTCTTCTCCTCTTGTTTCGCACTTAGTACAACTGTCACAGCGCCCCCAACGGCAATCACCACGCCCCAAAAATCGCGCATTCTGAACTGCTCTTTGAGCATGATCGGTGCGATAACGCAATTTGAAATGAGCGCAACGACTCCGAGAGGGGATACAATAGACGCAGGCGCAAAGCCATATGCCAGGAAATTCCCCGTCTCACCCAAGGTCATCAGGGCTATCCCGGCCCACCAGTACGGTGAGTGCAGATATGACAGGTTCGCATCGTCGACATCGTACTGTACATTTCCGGCGCTGGACTCACCGTCGCCAGACTCTGTGTTCTCTGCGGATCCATTCTGTCTTAGACCGTTGGTGCCATAACCAGTGTTCGATCGCGACACCTTCCTCGACTTCTCCTTCCTAGCCTCTCGTTCCCGGTTCAATCGGATATGCGCATATCTCTGGATATTGAGGGCGAAGGATATTAAGATGTTACCAACGATGGCGGTAATGATGCCAATAAAGGACGACCATCTTTGCAGTTGAGATCCTCCATCTTTCGCAATTTCATAGCCAGTTTCGTACGTGTGTAACGCTGCAGCTCGTAATAAAGGCGTTGGCGTGAAGTCTGCGACGCCCGCCGTTGTCAGGCTTGCTGATATGTACATTGCGCCGTGTGCAACGAGGAGTTCTGGGTGCAGTATATAGAGCTGCGTAGCTCAGAATATTTAAGAAAGGTACCTAAACATGAGGCAAGTGCTGTGATTGATGGCCAGCATGAATCATCTACTTCTGCCAAGTTGTGAAGATTTGTTGATGTTACGGACGGGAATGCATGAACTTCGTCATTAGCCTTCCATCGTCATTTTCACAAGCTCGGAGCCTCGCGTAAAGACTCATCTTACAGCGCCAAACTCCAAACGATAGCACATCTTACAACAAATATGAGTGACGATGAGGATTACGAGGTGCAGATGCCAGAACTGGCAGAGGATGATCCTATGAGAGCATTCCTGCCAACATCATTTGGGAAGAAAGCAAAGGAGACGAATATTGCGGCGCAAATCGATAAGACAAAGAGACCCAAGGCTGTAGCCTCGAGCGAACCGACCAACAGTGACGCGCCGCAAAGGATTACACAGGAACCAGCTGAAAAGGATTTCGGGTCAGATGATGACTCGGACGATGATGATTCGGACGATGATTCAGACGATGAAGATGAGTTCCCAGTGTCGCATGAGCTAGTACTCAAGACTCATGATCGCGCTGTCACTTCTACAGCTCTTGACCCTTCTGGTTCACGCCTGGTCACTGGCTCCAACGATTGTACACTCAAGCTACATGACTTTGCGTCTATGACTCCTACTACTTTACGAGCCTTCAAATCTGTCGATCCAAGTGAGCAGAAGGGTTCAGCAAATTCCGAAACCCATCCCATTCATCATGTTGAATTTCACCCAGAGGCCGGTGGACAGTTCCTCTGTATATCAGCACACCCACAAGCAAAAATATTGAGCAGAGATGGTGAAGTCTTGACGGAATTTATCAAAGGAGATATGTACTTGAGGGATATGCACAACACAAAGGGTCATGTTTCGGAAATTACAACTGGTGCATGGAATCCTGTGAACAGAGACATCTGCGTCACTGCAGGCACTGATAGCACTCTACGTATCTGGGACGTCAATTTCAAGAGAAGCCAGAAAGAGATTATTGTTCACAAATCTAGGGCATCTGGTTCCGCTGGTAGGACAAGAATGACAGCCGTTGCTTGGGGCAGTCCATTGCATGGTGGGAACAATGTTTTGGTCGCGGCTGCTCTCGATGGTAGTTTGGTAATGTGGAATGGCGATGGACCGTATTCAAGACCAGCTGCAGAAATAAGAGATGCCCACACACCAAACACATGGACTGGGGGCATAGACATGAGCAATGATGGGCGAATGGTTGTTACCAGAGGAGGAGACAACACGATCAAGCTCTGGGACACACGAAAATTCAAGGCTCCTGTGGTCACCGTGTCGCATCCTTCAACCTCGGACCAATACTCTGTTACAAACATAAAATATTCGCCAACATCCTCCAGTATCATCACTGGATCCGCAACTGGCCATCTTCACATTCTTAACCCTGGTAACCTTAAACCAGAGCTTGTTACTCCCGTCACACCAGGATCTCCCTTGATCACCGTCAATTGGCATCCAAAGATCAATCAAATCGTCACAGGCTCTGTGAATGCCGAAGTCCACGTGCTCTATAACCCTAACACATCCTTCCGAGGCGCCAAAGAAGTTATGTCTCGAGCACCGAAGAAGCGTCATGTAGACGACGACCCCAACTTCACCACTGACACATCAGGAGGTATATCTGGCGACTCCATTGTAACACCAAATGGTTTGTTATCTGCTGGTTCTGGTACTTCTTATGCCGCTCGTCATCCAACTGTAGGGTTAACCGCCTCTGGACGATCTCGAGACCCTCGAAGACCACAAGTTCCATTGCAAACGCCGTTCATGAAGAGTCAATCTGACGAGGCATACATCAAGGACGCCATCCCTCTAAGTAGTATGCGCGACGAAGATCCTCGCGAAGCTCTGCTGAAATACGCCGAGCTTGCTAAGACCGATCCTCTGTTCACAAATGCATGGAAGGAAACACAGCCAACAACACAATACAGAGAGATTAGCGATGACGAAGAAGAGGAGGGACCGGATAAGAAGAAGGCTAGAAGATAAATTAATGGGATTCAGTCAATTTCCAAGCAAGGCGTTGGTTCATGGCTAAGTCAACCAGGGAGTTGAATTCATACAATTGCATATCAAATAGGTTACTGGTGTCCAAAAGTTTATAAAACCGAATCCCAGCCGTTTTCATGCCCCCAATACTGGTCTATCTGATTACTGAGAACAAAAGGTCAATAGTTACATTGAAAATTATGAATATGGGAATGATTGAAGGTGAGAGAAATCGTCAACTACTTTGCGGAATATTGTTTATACATTGAAAGGTAGGATGTTATGGGTCAATTACATAATAATACTCTACAGACAGTTGAGTGGAATATGGAAGTAGCCGTATGCATATAAACGGTCTGTACGTTCTTGCACCACACATATATCCTGACCTGGTGCATATCTGATGAGAGCGGAATATCAAGCTCATGTTATCTTCTGCAGTAGCATGCCGAAGGCTCTGGGTACCTTGCACCGTAAACCAATTAGTATATTATCCCTACGCCACATCAGCGGTTTCTTCCCGCAACTGATCGACTACAATATTTTGAAATATAATCAGGCAGGTCCCATCTCCATGTTCCTGAAGCCTCTATCTTAAATCCTCATACTGAGAGAGATATATACTCTACAATACTCTCTTATAATGATCGAAACGGTAAAAATTTGAGAGATATATAATCATGCCGAGTTAAAATCATTCAACTCTAGAATTATTGAGAGTTGTAAAATCATCCGAGGGCGGCGCATTTATCAAAAGATACACAGTTAATGGGAACCATTGATCTTTAAGAGTTGTAGTTCGTCAAGCTAAATTCTACGGAAAATCTACATACTTCAATCCGTCTGAATGACAGGGTTGTGGATAAACGCATTGGCTTTCCTAGTTCTGCCCCGCCGGTTGCTGCATATAATAATATCGCGGGGTCAAGTTATTGGATAAATTTCAAGTCAATTCTGCAGAGGGATAGAAACCCCTCATAGTATTTGCTACGCCGCAATATTTATGACCAGGGCTCGTTCAAAAATATTAATCTTCTCCGACGGTGAGTCGAAGATAGTGTTTTCCAAATATTTTAGATTCAAATATTCAGCCGCCTACACTTGAAATTGAATATATCTTTACAGTTGTTCCTAGGATCCCTAGATGCGATCAAAAGTTTCAGCATTTTGTGTATTCCTATTTTGTTTTTTTCTTTCTTAAAATGCATACCATACGTATTTCAGCAGTTCTTTGGTTTCTTTCAAGTATTGCCGGTGTCTTTGCACAATGTAAACCCTATCCAGGCAATGCTGCATGGCCAACAGATGAGGATTGGGATTTTCTGAATGCGACAGTTAATGGCAGACTTCTGGGGCCGGTGGTTCCTCTGGCAGCTCCCTGTCATGATGGTGGGCTTGGGACTTATGATGCAGAACTTTGTGATAATATCACAGCTCAGTGGTATTATCCATCCTTTCATCAATCGCGTAAGTAGAGCTTATTTATGTGGGCAAGAATTACTTGTGCTAATATACAACCAGATCCGACCGACATCATGATACCAGTCTTTACAAATAATACCTGCGTGGTTGGAACGAATGAATCAATTCCTTGTACCATTGGTTACTTTCCTGTCTATGTGGTCAATATCACCAGCGATGCAGAAGTTGCTGATACTATTGCATTTGCCAAGTCACACAATTTGCGACTCAATATCAAAAACACTGGCCATGATTTCCTCGGGAAAAGTACTGCTCGTGGTAGTCTAAGTGTGTGGACTCATTACCTTAAGAGTATTGAATACATTGAACAATATAAAGGAAATTCCAACTATTCTGGCTCGGCTTTCAAAATAGGGTCTGGTGTTCAGTCCTCAGAGATATATGATGCGGCAAATGCGGTTGGTAAAATGGTGGTTGCTGGGGAGCAACCTACCGTTGGATATGGAGGAGGATATTTGAGTGGCGGTGGCCATAGCCCATTGTCATCTCTGTTAGGCATGGCGGCAGATTCTGTTCTTGAGTTTACCATTGTGCTTGCAAATAGTACAATCGTGTCTGTTGATCAAGTTACCCATCCCGACCTTTTTTGGGCAGTTCGTGGAGGCGGAGGCGGTAAGTCTCTTTAATCTATACACTTGACAATATAACTTATGATTCTCCCAGCTACATTTGGTGTGGTTACTTCGTGGACCGTCAAGGCCCATGATGGTCTTCCAGCAACCGAAGTTCATATTACTTTCGAAAGCAATGATACAGTTGGATATTGGGCAGCAGTGTCAAAGTTCGTCGAGATCGGACCTTCTTTGTGTGATGAGGGAATCTACTCGTACTACTTTCCCCAGCCCAGTTCCTGTCGTATAGCACCAGTGTTCGCACCCAACAAAACGCTCGATGAAACAAACGCACTTCTAAAGCCATTCCTCGATGTACTTGATTACTACAACATCAGCTATGTTAAGAATGCTACCGAATATTCTACATTTGAAGGGGCTTGGAAAGGAACTTCTGATGCCTACCTTTGCTTTTGAATATGTAGGTGTGGATATTGCGCCTATGTCGAGGCTTATACCAAGAGAAACTGTTGAAAACAACCTCACGAGTCTCGTTGAACAGATTCAAAAGTTTGCAGAGCTCGGTGGTGAGCAATTAGGGCTTATAGCGATTTTCAACGTGGCGCCTAGTTACGAAAGGGGTGGTGAACTGAGTGACAACTCTATCAATCCAGCTTGGAGGACAGCTGTTATGCACTTCATTACTGGTAAGTTGACAAAGTCAAATTTAGAGGTTAACAGCTAAAATTTTCAGCTTACGTACTAAATTTGACTTCCACCGATTCTGAGAACTATGCTGCAAAGGAGAAGTTCGTTGTGGATCAATTTCAATCAATGAGGGACCTGACTCCAGATTCTGGGTGCTATATAAATGAAGTGAGTCACCGGAAGTTTCATAACACACAGCATTTTTTTACACACTCAAAATTACGCATGGACTAACCTTTGAATAGTCTTCTGATATCGAGCCTAATTGGCAGCAGGGATTTTTTGGCAGCTTTTATGACAGATTACTAGAAATCAAAAGGGCTGTAGATCCAACCGGGGTTTTCTATGCCACAAAAGCTGTTGGAAGCGAGGAGTGGACAGTCGAAGATGGAATCTTATGTGCCGCGAAATCTACATGAGAAAAGACATCTATTACTTTATATTACATTTAAATATTATATTGGCTGACATGAATAATATATTGACACCAGAAACGTAACACCATGGGTGACTAGAAGTTTTGGTCATTTGGGAGCAGGAAATCAACGCCTAAAGACAAGGGTATCACGATTTATATACAGATAAGAAATCTTTGTTAATGGTGAGCTATCTGTATCAGTACTACTTCATATAAATATAATAGTTTTGGTTTATCAATGCCTTAAGCATGCATGCACAGAGTAAAACAGCTCGATTTTCAATATTTATTTTGAGAAGTGCCCATACTCCGAGAAAGTATCTCCCAAACTATCTTAATTTTCTTAGTGAACCTCCCAAAACGACACCGCAATATGCAAATTACCTATCATACAACTCCTACTCGTCATCCTCATCGTCATTGGTTCCCGCCATTGGCGTGTCAACAACAGGTTCATCAGCCTCCTTAGACGCAGGCTCGTCTTCATCCTCGTCATCATCATCCGCAATCCTCTTCCGCCTGGGTTGCCTCACAACTCTCGCAACCTCCTCTTCATCATCGTCAACGTCCATACCTCCAAAGAGGTCGCCCTCTCCTTCAGGCTCATCGTTCATCTCAGCCTTGGCATCTGCAACCCCGTCATCCCCGTCACTATCGCTCTCCACCACGATCTCACTACTCTTGTACTTGCTGGAAGCAGCAGCAGAAGCACCGTTCTTCCTCGCCAGCTTCCTCTTTTTGGTCTTGGGCTTCTCCTCACCGTCTTCATCTCCACTCTGTGCCTTTCTGCTCTTTCTACGCCCAGAACTCTTGCCCTCAATAAAATCGGCACCACTGTCTTCATCACCGGTGTCTTCACCATCCTTCTTCTTGCGCTTGCCGCCACCGCTACGAACCTTTGGTGCTTTCTTGCGCTTAACACGGTCACCAGTCTCCTCATCTGTAGTATACTCTGCTTCCTCTCTCTGTCTGCTCTCTTCAGCTCTCTGTTCCGCAAGCAGACGATCACGTTCCTGGATCTTTTGTCTCTCTTCGGCAACAGCACGTTTACGAGCAGCAACAGCTTCTTCCGCAGCAACCTTGGCCTCCTCACGCTTCTTAAGTTCGCGCTCACGTTCTTCTCGAGCAGCAGCTAGCTTCTCAGCATTCTTCTCCTCATATTCCTTCTGTGCTTGTATCGAACGTTCGAGCTGGCGACGCATGGTGTTACGGGCCATGTTAGCTCTTTGCTCGACATCATGCTTTGGATATGGAGTTTGAGGGTGTTGTGCAATTGCCTCGAGAGATTCGATGGCTTGCTCAAGACCATCAGCAGCAGATTGTACCTCAGCCAAGGTACGTTGTGCTTCTGGAAGGTTGTAGATTGTAGTTGCGAGTTGGATCTGGACAAATGCGATGTTGAATTTGAAGTGGATTTGTTCAGGAGCAACCTCAAGAGCCTGTAAATACATAGTTAATATCTGCTTTTATCATTATGGAAGTGGTACTACACACCTTTTGGGAATAGTCAAGAGCATTCTTGTAGGCTGGGAAGGACTTTTCAGCTCTGCCCTTTGCAAGCCATGTTCGTCCCAAGCACGCTAAAATTTGTGCATCATGAGCACGATCCTTGGCCAAAGCAAGCTCGTAGTGCTCAATTGCCTTTGAATATTGTCGAAGCTCGGCAAAGATATGACCAAGATTAACATAAACAATGGGTTCTCGAACCGTGTCTCTAACCTTGACAAAAATGCCAAGGGCAGTCTTGAAATCCTTCTTGTCCTCCACAAGAGCAATTGCAATTCCTTGTGCTGCATAAGCATTCTTTGAGTCAAGTTGTAACGCCTTATCAAAGAATTCCACGGCCTTTGCATACATATCGCTTCGCTTTTTCTTGTCTGAATCTGACTCACGTCTCATTTCTCGAGCAGTCATGAGATACAGATTACCCATACCAATCAAAGCATATCGATCATGTTTCTCATAGTTTTGAAGAGTATGCTTATAATGGCGCAACTCTGGGTCTTCGGCAATGTTTGGACTTCTCTTGCGGGAATGAACACGCCCAAGATACCACCCGTACAATGCGCGGACTTCCAAATCTGAAGAAGATTCTGAATAAAGCTTGGCTACGGCTTTTGGGCCCTCGTCTGTGGGGTTCTGGCGTAATGAAATGTACGCAAGACGAGTCTTCGCATCAGTATAATCATCGTGTCTGCTCAGTAGACCATTGTAGACGGTATTAGCCTCATCCAATAGCCCATTGGCCTCGTATGTTCTACCAAGGTTGTAACTGATCGTGGTGACAAGAGCATCAGTATCCATACCCTCTTGTTTCTCACCAACCTTAACACAAGCGCTCAATGCGGCTTGGAACATCTCTCGTGCTTGGTCGAAACGCTCGGCCTGGTAGTGGAAACAACCCATGTTATTGAGGAGTTGGGGTGGGAGATTTGCTCGAATTGTAGCGCGAAGTGTAGCCTCATCCTCAATGTCTTTCGGCTTCTCTTCCTCGGGAATTTGGTCGAGCTCCATTTGTTCGACGTGTTGCAAACATTGCAGACTCCGCTCAGGTTGATCGATCTCGTAAAGCCTTGCAAGGTTCAAGAGAACCGATGCATCAGGACTGATGTTCTTCTTCGTATCTTTCCAGGCCATGCGTACATTCTCGAGATAGCCAACTGCTTTCTTGTACTCGGTAGACTTGTCCTCCTTCGTGTTGCTGTACTGGGTTGCAAAGACCTCCTCAGCATATAAGGTTCCGAGAAGGACCATAGCCTCGACGTTCTTTGACTGTTGGATGATCTTCTCCAACCTAAGCTTGGCTTCTCCAAAGTCACCTTTCATCACTGATAGTTGTGCAGCTCCAAACTTGGCAGGCAGGTAGCCCCGTTCCACTCCACCTCTTGCTTGATCCGCACGTCCATAGTAGTCGTTTGCTTTCTCCAAGTCCTCATTGTAGTGCTCCTTTCGTGCTAGCAAATACCAACCATCACTGGCAATAGCATTGACATCGGTGTACTGAATAGCCTTGTGCGCAAGAGAATCCACATTTGCAAGCGACTTTCTCGTCAGAAAGTATCCGGCAAACGTAGCACAGGTCAGTGGCTGATCTTTGTCGGTTTTGTAAGCTTTCTGGGTGTATTCCATTAACGCCTTCTTGTAAAGTGCGATGAATTCGGGGCCATTTAAAGGAACGTGGGCACAAGCGTCGAGGTAAGAGACAGCAAGAAGGATGTTGGCAAACTTTGAATCAGGGTTGACTTCCAATGCTCTCTCCCATGCTGCCTTTGCATCTTCCTTGAAGCCAAGCTGCCAGAAGCAACAGCCAATTCCAATACGTGGGTCCGGTTCGGTCAAGTCTGGCATCTTGTGTAAAACTTCTTGGTATCCGTCCAGAGCATCAGCATATTTGCCCAGCGAAAATTGTGCCCTTGATTTCCCAAGTACGGCCATCATATTACGGCCTTTCGAGCTTCGAAGCGCATCGTCAAAGGCCTTGAGCGCAGAGCGTAAGAGATCAACCTTCTCGGGGTCTAATGTGGAAGGATTGGCGGACTTCGAAGGGGGTTGTAATGAAGCTCGGAGGAGGTAGAGAACACCACGCGCAAGAAAAAGTGGTGGGAAAGCTGGATTGAAACGCGATGCCTCGTTAAGAGTGGTGGTGGCTTGTTGGAGGTAGTATTCCTTCGTCTTCGCCTCAGAGGGCAATGTCCCCTCGGGAGCTACACGAGGCGCATCTCTGCTCTTCCATAGATATAACCAACAAAGACAACTCAGGAAACCTAGTCGTTCCTGTCCACTCTCCTTCGCATTGGCAAGGTTCTTCGACTCCGCGCCTAAAGTACCCAGACCTTTGAGGATAATCTCAATCGCATGATCTGCCTTCTTCTGCTTCGCATATGCCAACGAAATCGTCATCCAATATGTTCGTGCAGCTTTCTCGTTCTCCAGCAATGTACACAGTTCGGTTGGATCGTCCAGTAAATCTTCGAGGTTGACTTCTACAGCTTGTTCATCGCCTTCGAGGCCATCGACAGGAATATCGATAGCAGATGGAATATCTGTGAAACGTTTGCTCAGCGTGGCCGCTGAAGCCGTGCCATTGCTATGGCCATTTGCATGTTCATTTTGGGTCGCCATAGTGACTGTCTCGCCGTTCGTCTGATCGATGTACGAGAACTTGTAGTCGAAGTTGGCGACAGTGTCGAAGCTATCACAAAGTCGCGTTCAAGCGCGAAGGCTGATTGTAGCTCGCAGCGAATCCTAGATGTGTCGCAACATGTAACGAAGCATCCAGTAAGTCGAATGAAGGATTTCTCAATTCAGATGCGAGGATAAATTGGCGTTTGTGCAAAAGTACTGGAGTAAATTGTAGTCCTTTGGCTACGCAGCTCAACTCTAAGGGAACAATTAACACCCGGACGATGATCATTAGCGTGACTCGATTCCACGCTAGTACAATTTCGCTGACACAACACCTTGAAATCGTCATGATATCCCAGAACATAGATGCTATCTGCAAATAGTAAGAGGAGGTACAGAACCAGAAGCTGAAGTTGATTTTGGAGTTGTGTGGATCTGAAAATTCGAAAGTTCCCAAGGGTACTTGAACATTATGTAAAAATCATGGTGACCAATGTGAGCAATAAAAGTTAAGTGGCAATATCTGCGAGCTGTTGTGAAGTTATCTAGAATCGCCATTTAAATAACACATGTCAATCATACTGCATGACATGTCCGAGTATTATCAAAATCTTGATTCTTGGTGCAATCTAGTAGAATACAAATCTAAGAAGCGCAGCCAAAAGCACAATGCCTTGTTACAGTCCTTCCAAGGCAATTCCCTCAAAACGCCGCACGAAGCAAGTATCCGCCTCCATGTATCAAACAAGCGCAAATGCAACTCCCTTTCCTTTCGTGAATACAAGTTCATAAATCCTCCCCAAACCCAAATTGATTAGAAGCGAAGATCTCATACACGTTTAGTCCTCATTACCACTTTGTACCCCACTGCTTCCACCATTCGCATTATGAGCACTGTTGGCATTGAAGGTTAGTTTCAGCTTGCTTGGGCCGCTAGATGGAGGCATTGGTGTGCCAGCATTGGTCGTTGGCGCAGTTGAGTCTCCATTGCGCGAAGAGCTTTCCAAGTCAGCAAGCTCTGGGTGATCAGCCAGTTCATCCGCAAGTTTTGAGTTGAAGCCGGCCTATCAAGATGTCAGTATAAAATTCAAATATCAGCACGCATCAGTAACTACACACCTCGATAGCATTGGCATCCTTGAACAAAATACTGCCGTCCTCATTGTAGGTTCGGGCATTGTTGCAAAGGAGCTGGATGTCTTTCTTCATATCCTCAAGACTTGTGTATTGTTCCTTCTTGATGTTCTGGTCAATAAGCTTCATGGCAATCGGATTCTTGATAAACATATAGTAATCGGCATAGAACTTCTTGTGCGGTAACGTCATGAAAGGTCCGATAAGTAGACGTCTCTCAGCTGGACCATCGCTGTCAGGCGAGCCAGGGTCTGAATCTGATTCGAGGTTGAGCAGTGCATTGTAGATGTTGCGTAAGCTCTTTTGAAGTAGTGCTCGCTGCGTTGAAGTGAGAATATCGCCATTTGCTGAAACTGATTTTGCAGGGCGTCCCACGGGCCCTTTTCTCTTCTTCGGCATGACATCTTCATCCTCGTCATCGTTCCTGCGCTTGTCAACCTTAGCCTTGCCACGTCCCCGACCCTTCTTTACGACCGGTTCAGGCTCGGGCTCAACAGTGCTTTCGCGGCTGCCAGCATCGGAAGGATCCGGTGATGCCGGAAGTTCACCAAGTCTCTTCTTCTCGCGACGTTCTTTGCGAGCTGCCTTTCGAGCTGCTGCTGCTTCAGGCGAATCTTCATCGTCGTCAACAGCATTGAGCCACTGTTCTTCTGTAAGACCATCATCATACTTGACACGAGTGCGCTCTCTGGCGCCACGACCCTTAACTTCTTCGGGCTCGTCGGAGATCGGATTGCCATCAGACATATAAATCTCTGGCAGTTCATTCTCAGCCATAAGACGTGGCATCTTCTTTGATCCGGCGTTTGTGCCATATACAGGATCCTTAGCTCTTTCTATATCCATTTGTCTGAAGACCTCTACCTCAGCCTCAGAGCGAGCAAGAATCAAGTTCAGATCATCATCATCCATCTCTTCCTGCTCAAGCGTTTCGGCAGCTTCAGCAGTCTCCAACATCACTCGCAACATAGCATCACGGTCAGTCTCAGAAGACTTGTTGTCGAAACGACCGGCTTGGATAACCTTGCCATCCATGTCGAGCTTGAACTTGGCACGCTCAAGAATCTTCTCTTCAACGGAGTTCGAACTGATTAAACGAAGAATTCGTACTTCATTCTTTTGTCCAATACGATGGGCACGATCCTGAGCCTGCAAATCCTGATGAGGGTTCCAATCAGAATCGTAGATGATAACAGTATCGGCAGTCTGCAAGTTCAAACCCAAACCACCAGCACGCGTGGAAAGAAGGAACATAAAGTAAGGAGAATCTGGCCGGTTGAACTCCTTCAGAAGGTCAGAACGATCATCTGACTTGGTGGTACCGTCAAGACGCATGAATTGGATACCGCGCAAGCGCAAGAAATCCTCCATGATATCCATAATAGCAGTCATTTGGAAGAACATCAAAACTCTGTGACCAGTCTTCTGGTACTTTGGCAAAACACGGTCAAGAAGTTCAAACTTTCCGGAAGTACGCCACAAGAGGTCATTGTTGGTACTAGTAGGGTTCATCTGGTTTTCAACCTCGTCGAAAACGAAAGGATGGTTGCACAACTTTCGCAACTGCATGATCATGTTGCTCAAACCACGAGCACCGGTCTTTCCACCCTTGCCATCGCTGACAACAAGTTTGTTGTGGGTGACCATCTGCTTGTACAAACGTGCTTGAAGCGAGGAGAACTTGCACTTGATGACCTTTTCTGTCTTGTCTGGAAGATCCTTTTCGACATCCTTCTTAAGACGACGGAGCAAGAATGGTCGCAAAACCTTGTGGAGACGGCGGATGACCAAAATTTGTTCTTCTTCAGTGAGCTCCATCTTATCCTGGCCACCGGTGTTCGCAAAAGGTGTATTGAACCATTCATCGAACGATTTGACCGATTTGAAGATAGTTGGCAAGACGAAGTTGAGCAACGCCCACAATTCAGGCAAGTTGTTTTGAAGCGGTGTACCAGTGAGAATGAGACGGTACCGGGTGGAATAGTACTGAGTAAGCGTAGCACTGAGCTTGGAGTTGGAGTTCTTCATACGATGACCTTCATCGATGATCATGTGAATCCACTTGATCTTACTCAAGATTGGTCTGTCCTTGATGATATATTCGTAGGTGGTCAAAAGAACTTGGAAGTTACCATATCTGATTTGCTGTTGTTGTGTCTTACGCTGGTTTGGTGGACCCTTGTAAACAATTCTAGCAATACCAGGGGCCCACTTCTCGAACTCCAGATTCCAGTTGGTGAGTGTACTCAAAGGCACAATGACCAAGAATGGACCGTTTTGCTTCTTGACCTCGATAAGATAGGTAAGCAAACTGATGGTCTGAATGGTCTTTCCGAGACCCATTTCGTCTGCCAGAATACCGTTGAGGTTGTTGTTGTAAAGCGAAATCATCCATTGGAGACCCTTCAATTGGTATTCCTTCAATGTACCACCAACAAGAATTGTAGGTTGCTTGTGGACTTCTTCCTTAATACGATGTGCAACAGCATAGTAATCGATCTTACGTGTGTCTTGTTCCTCATCCTCATCCTCGGATACATCCTCTTCGTCAATGAAGTCTCCATTCTCGTCTCCATAACGCTCAGCAGCCTTGCGTTGTTGTGCTTTCACAGAGGCAGCAAGCTGGCTCAAGAAACCATCAGTCTGCTTAAGCAAGTGAGTAATACGAGTATCCTTTGCTTGGTCAAGAAGTTTGAGATATGCTTCCTCATCGTTGGACTTCAAGGCTTGGAGACGTTGCTTGGCAGTTCGCTCAATGCGCTTCTGTTCTTCCTTCTCAATGTTCTGGTGCTGAGATTGCATGAGACGGCCAAGCTTGGTCATCTTCTGCTTCTGAACCGTTGCAGCAGTGGCAATTTCACGGCCATGATTGAGAATGTTCTGAATGAAATCGGTGTGCTTCTTCTTCTCCCGAGTTTCCCTCGCGTCACGTTGTTGCTTTTCAAGCTTCTCAGTAATACGTGCTTCGCGAAGTGCTTGCTTCTTGGTGCGACGGTACTGAGAGCGGTTGGCAGTCATCGCGAGATTATCGTATTGAATGAGCTGTTTGCTGATCTTCTCACGCAGGGCTCGCTGTTTTGGCAAGAGTCGCAACATTCGAAGCTCCAAAATGGTCTTGTTCCTCATGCTATCATCAGCTACAGGAGTATCTGACTTTCGGGTATCCCAGTATGACTTGTTTGTTGCTGTCTCCTCTAAGAGAGACATGCGAGACATGATGCGGCTATAGACAACTCGCTCCCGCTCCTCTCTAACTTTCTCAATATCTACACCGGAAGGTAAGACACTTGGTAGTAATAGACGCTTTTCCCGATCAGAATGAGTTTCATAGTTGACCTTGGATGGGATTGCCTCGTATGGAGAAACAAAGTTCTCATAGAATTCTCTACGATGAGCCATTGGATCTTCTACGACAGGCTCAGCGCCATTTACTACAATTGGCTGTGGGCCATCAATGATCTGGCCTGCAGTAGCTAAGGCTTGTTCTGGTGCTGCAGACTTTGCCTTCTGTTGAGAAGCAAAGAGTGCTTGCTGTGTGCTTTGTGGCACACCCATGTTCTTTGATAGACATTTGAAGGCCAATATCTGGTGCTTCAGTGTGCTCAATTGATCTGGTGTGAAGTAGCCACTTCCAAATGCATTTGGTCGTGTGCTTGCTGCGGCAGGGTTCGAGGATGGGGCAATCGATGTAGGTGCCGCGCTTGATATTGGTGCTGTGACAGGCGCTGATGCTGCGGCAGACGATGCTTGAGCAACGGATGCTGGTGGAGCGTTGGGGGTTTGTGAAGTTCGTGGTGGTACAACTCCATTCGTTACAGTGTTCTGTGCGGTCTGCTGTTGTTGCATCTGGGCAGCATATAATTGCTTTTGCTTGATGAAATTTTGTCTTTGTTGAATAGCCATCATCATGCCGTGGAGCTTTTTGTACTCTGGGTCTTGGTCTGAGACCCCCTGCTCCTTCATCTGTTGGAATTTCTGAAAAAGCTGTCAGCAAATATTTCTGGGCAAGTATGTCATGGCATATCCCATTGCAGACTCATGGAGTATACCTTATAAATCTCCATCATATTTTGCTGGCTGAAGTTGTTCACCGGCATAGACTGCTGCCCAGACTGCTGCTGTGCAGCGGCAGCGGGTTGGACTGAAGCCATATTATGCTAATCAAGTGGTTGATGGCCGTTTTCGCAAGTGTTGGCTGGCTAATGACAGTCTATGCGCATATCATAGACTAGCCTTGCGCATAAGGTGTCGATGGAGCGGATGAGGATTGATGGCTCGAGTGCAGTGTTGTGGTGGGCTATGCGACTTGGGGGGACTTTTTTGACTCGAAGTTGGCGAGGCTGAGGGTTGTGGAGTGGCGCGTCGTTATAATTCGCGTCGATGTTGATGGGTATATCAGTTTTCGAGATGAAGCGCGATGGTATTGCTGATATTGTGGATGATCGAATTGCCGCAGGTTGGTCGCGTAAGCCTAGGGTGAAGGCACAAAGGCCGTGGGTGAGGCTTGGTGGTGAGACGATGGTATATCGTCTTCACACTTTCGAAATGATTGTGTTGATGTGGAAAAGGTCTCAAGGTCGAGCAGGACTTGTGGAGGGGGAACTGGCGCGAAAGCGGTAGCTGCTGTCGCGACACTGACTGCTGGCCTTGGTGTGGATGTGACATTCAGAATGGATGACTGAAGAAGCGAGCTGAGGAGCACGCGCTAGTGAGATTGCGGCCTCAGACATGAAGATTACAGCCAGTCAGAGAGGCTCTGCTGACATAATCACAGCAGTTTCCGGACGTGTGTGCCTGATTTATGGCCTTAATACTTTATGCCTGTCATATGAGGCTGAAACTCATGACATCCGTTTCTTCTCTGCGACAGGATTACCATCGCCTTTCAACACACAGGGCCCAGTAGAACAGTAGAATATGTGCTGAATGAATGAACAATATCGTATTTGTGCCATCGGTGATACCGTCTTGATGCCCCCCCGCCCTACCACCTTGAAAATTGGGTTATCAATGGCTTATCTCCTCCTACCTCTACCCATACCAGATTGAGCTCAGTACCTGGGGTGGACTCGCAGGATACGTGGGTGGGTGTGAGCTCAATACCTTCCATGTGTTTAAAGCACTTTGACTACATTCATGTCATTTTCATGCTTCCTCACAGCAGTAAATCGAAGATTTCGATTTTGGAGCACACTTTTCCGTAATCTACATCAACACCAGAGGCACCGTTTGTTCGTATCGTCACCCAACAGGAGACATTCTGCTCTTCCTGCTTGGGTCTATCATTGTTAAAGTTCGTACCGCAATCGGATAGTTCTGGGGCTCAAGATCTCATCTATCAACGCAGATTACAATAGATACCGTTGATAACAGCGATTTGCCGGGAGCCCATATGATTATCTTTCCATCCCATACTCAGTCCTTTTTATGGCTCAAATAATCCCCGATTTCCTAGCCAAGTGTTTTTATATCACATTGCACTTATCAGACTCGTGACGACCATGTTGACAGATACAACAACTAGAGACACGAGGCTATAAGTCATGCTACCAATTTTGTGGCCCCCCACGATGATTTGGGTGGACTTAGTTCATCTAATTAATAAGACTTTACAAAGTTTCCATATCATCAAAAAACTGATTTGCTGGAAGTACTGCAAGGTTACTTGAAATATTTGGTTGAGTATAAATTTCGTTCCACGTTTGCCGACGGCCTATCACAATCACATCAAGTTTCGCCAATCTTAAAGGAATAAACTGGTCATAAAATAATGCCGTAAATTCGATACCTTTATACTTTTCTTATCATCAATGCTAACAATGTCTCTTTGGCTTTGCTTGTTATGTTGTCAAAAAGTTATGCATGTTCACTTGGTAAACATATGAATAGATTTCTACCGAACTAACAATAATGATAATAAGTAATAAATAATGCATATGACTACGTTCATAGATGTATTCACCCCATTAAGTTTTTTCTTCTGGCTCTGCATTGGTCTATCTCTAAGTATATAAGTTATAAGTCAAGTGCAACCAACCAGGCGAAATAAAGGAATATGTCTAAAACACGTACTCTGGACTTATCTTATTGTCTCAAGTCTGGCAGCATCTACTCATACGATACTTTTTCCAAGGATATATTACAGTCTTCAGGATTCGCATTGATGTGTGGAGGGATTATGGCTTCAGTGGGACAGAACTATTCAACTCAAGAGCACTTGAATACTAGACAATTTGGCTATGATTCATAGATATCTTAGCCATATAACCAACTGAGGTTGGATCTAATTGTAGAAATTCAACAGTGGAAGATATTTAAAAGATACTGATCAGGTTGTAATATTACTTTCACATTTATCAATTGGGATTATGCAACGAAAAGAAACGGAACTCCATAGCAAGAAGCAAATTAGAAAATGGCACAAGGAAATCACATCACAATAAAATAAATCATATACTGGATGCTCTATCTCTTCTTAAATTGCTGTATTACCTCCACGCCAAAAATAAAATAAAATAAACATTATAATTATTAGTTCATGGTGCAAGTTGAAACTACATCCATCAAGATCTTTGGCAGCACGAAAGAGCAACAAAGCAGTCGCCAAATCAAATCCTATCAGATCAATTCTACAATGCATTTCAAATACTAAAGGCAAGAGTGGTACAAATTTATTCTCGTGATTTAAATTTCATTTCATATCATACAAACAACTTTTCCCTACGCCCCAATTTCTAGAGTAGTGATGTCGCGACTGTCCAACAGCAAGCATTCACAGACATGCTTTACCAAACTCCAAGCCCTACCAACCAAAGTCTGTCATTCCCCTTCTCGAGTTATCCTGGTATACCAAGGTGTTCTAGAAGTATTTAGTGCTCAGCCGGGGCGGCAGCATCAGGGTTGTATGGTCTCTGAAGAACCTCGAAGTTACCTATTGAAGCATTAGCTGAGCCCGTCTGCGGTTTAGATGGTATGTATGGAGGTGACTTACGTTGAATCAAGCTCAATGCGGTTCTCTTGTTACCCTCAGAATCGTTGTAGGATTCCATTCTAGCATCGGCCTCAATGTAGAGCATAGTTCTACAAACACAGTATGTCAGCCAAGAGTCCATCATACTACCCCTCTCAATCCATTCCCAACAGGGCCAACACAACAACCACAGCAACAACATATATATCCACCACCCGGAGAACTCACCCCTTAGGAAGACCAGTGAAGTAATCCCGACGTGGTCCCTCGGAATCAAAGCTGGTAACACGGAACCAAGAAGTTTGCTTGTTATCCTTGGTGCCAGTGTCAGTGCCGAGGGCAAACTTGACGATCTCACGACCGGTCGAGGTGGCCTGGATCTCAGGCTGGTCAGCAAGGCGGCCAATGATGGTCATCTTCGCGAGCTTGTGAGCTGGGGAGGTGGAGAAAGCGCGCGCGGAGCGCATGGCGCTTGGGAGGGCCTGACGGCGGAGAGCAAACATTCTGGTAGCTGTGGTGGGTGACTGGGGTAATAGACGATAAGACAGTTGTAATTGAGTGGGTTGTGTGCTTGTTTTGCTTGTTTATTTGGTTTGTGCTTGTGTTCGCGATAACACGTTAATAGCGCGCGATAGCTTCACATCTTTTCCTACGCGCTCGCGACTGGGATGTCAAATTAGCATCACGTGATCCATTTTCGATGCAGCGCTGCGTATTGCTCTTGCAGTTGGGAATAACTACAATATTTATCGCAATCCTTTGTTCGGTCGTTCACCAAGAGCTTCCAAGAGGTTTATTAACAGCAAAGCTATTTGGACATCATTGGGAAAAAAAATATGTACAAGTGCTGGACTCTTAGGTCTAAGTAATAGTAGTTGACAGGAACGGAACGGCTGTTTAGCTAGTAATGAAAGCAGAATTCACAGGACCTTTTGAATTGCTTGCTTTGAATGAATTTTCCTCAATTAATGCGTCAACAGCATACAATAATGAACGCGTCATAACTCTAAGTACTATCTTGAATGCTTTTGTTAGCCTTCAACGGCCAGTAGCTGATGGCTTCGGAAAAACTACTTCAACGTTAAATATCACTTTCACTGAGACAAACTTCCGTTTGCGTCAGCACAAGCAGCCATTGATCATCATGACCATCACCTAGTTGTAAACATGTCATGTACTCGGAGCATTCTATTCCATGGTTACCAACTCAAGAAATGATTCTCGGCCAAGTTTGAAGATGAAGATCTGCAGACCCGATACACAGGATCCATCCCACGACAGCACGTTTTGTGACACTGACACGGGGACCCTTACCGGCTGGAATTGCCATTCCGCAAGGAACTACCATACCTGTTGTGTGACATGTTAAAAATGTGCCGGTTTATGTGTGTGACAGCCATCGTGAAAGGAATGAAGGATCGGTAAGAGTCAGATTGGCAATCTGTTCTATCTACGACGAGTCCATTAATTGTGTTTGGGCTGGATGATCAGTGGTTATTCTCCATTTTCTTGCTCTTCCATCGCATGGCATCCAGGTTAATATCGTGCTTTTACCTCCTTGATCTTGATGCGGGCATCTTTCTCCTGAGCCTCAGCTGCAAACAAAAGGATGTACTCCATATATTGATCGATATGTATGTACACCATAATGACGTCGCACCTGACCCGTGGAGAAGAAAGAGACATGATGATTGATTATCGTGCAGCACGTACATATGTACTTGCAATCGATTCGATCTGAATGCGTGGAATATCAGGCCCTTTAACCCCATCCTTTTGCGAGGTAACGTGGAGAAGGTGGTCTCCCACTTACTCCACAGGAGCCCACAGTGAAAGCCACTCCGTCTTTCACGAGGCCGCTAAAGAGTGAGACTCGGCTTTCTTTCCTTCCCCAGACTTACGAAGACCGGTGTACATTCCCCAGTAAAACGTATTGCTCTGGGCCAAACTGATAAGTACCTTAGCAATTGAGCAGTTGTGAGGTAATTCTGCCTTAGGTGAGAAAAAAGATTATTGCCGATGTCATCGACCTGGGGTACATTTGTTGGTGCTGGTGTCCAATTCTTGGTAACAAGAAAGCCACACTCTGGAGTACATGACCTATGATCTGGGGAAAAGTTGGAGAAGGAGTCACAAGACCTTGGAAGTTGGAGTTGGATTTTACCCCCTCCCAAGCCCCCCGAATATTCCCCACTGAAAAAGCTTTCACCTCGGTCGTTAATTGTCCTTTGAAGCAACTCAAAAGCCTAGCGATTCAGGCAATAAATACCTCCACGAAGTTGCAGCGGTGGACGTGCTGGGATCGGCAAAGTTCCGTTCGACGTTACGGGAAACAAGTGAAGGGATAAGAGTCGAAGTAAGTACATAATCCAAGGTCGCAGTGATATGAAGTGATACGAAAGGAGAAGCGAATTTAATGTCGAGAGGAATGCCAAATTCTTTTGAATTGTGACAAATGTGCATAGATTGACATTCAGGGTTCTTCTCTGTAAGGAATGGTATGGTGCCACTGGTGCTACACAGACCGGCCACTGGCGGGATTAAGGAATGGAGGCTTTACGCTCCCACCGCCTTCTTGAACTCTCGTGTACGGGATGGACATATTGTTTGCGGGGTGTGCGCTGATTCCTTCGCTTTATCCACTGCATTATCAATATAGTGCATGAGTGGATAAGGGCTTTGCGGTTCATGAGGCTGCGTGTCAGCCTTCGTCCTTTGCTGTAAGAGGCACAGTAAATGTAAGTACCTACATGTATGTGCGTACCTAGGTTAAGGACGCATGAGTAAAACATGGGAGGCTGGCCCATCTGCCAAGTGCTTTCTCTTCCTCTCCTGGAAACATGCCGTATAGTACATCCGTAGATAAGCAGAGAATATCTTTCAAAGACCGAGATAAACTAGAGAACTCTGCAGTACTGTAACGTTTTTTGCTTTTGCCGCGCCGCGGTTGAAAGGTTAGCCGTCAGAAAAGAGACATGCGACTCTCAACATCAACCAACTTGTGTTGCTCCCGATACGATTTGATTGCATCGTACAACTTCCGATATCGATAATCCTTCACCCTCGCTCAACATCTTAGACACGCACAGGGACGCATGGCTCATATCTACGTCACTCGGCATTTCGCCAAGGCCGCTGGATCTGAATGTTTTCGCAGCGCCGAGGCTATTCCGAAATGGCAAGTCAGAGGATTTCTCGACGACTTAACATCGCACAGCACAGCGCTGCACAAGGAATGTGTAAAGACCCTGCATAATTGCCCGGCGTTTGTCCAAAAGTCGGAGAAAGTGTGCAATCAGCGAGCAAGGCAATCGCGTTCTGAGGAAAGATCTCCGAGCTTTTGTGGGCTGAAAAGTGGATCTCAAGGTGGGTTTTCTGGAGATGATGGTGGAGAAAGTAGGGTAGAGATTCAGGACCCGCAATTAAATGGGAAGCCCGCCTGTGAGACGACGACAAATCCAACAATTATGTAGATAATACGTACTGCAGTAGCATCATCGTGCACGTCTTGTTCGGCTTGCTGAATTGAGGTGCGCTATGTGCGCTTATGTCCTAGGATTTTGCAGTTGAGCTGGGGGGGTTTTGAACTGGGATGCTTTGGTGTGATGTACTTGGGAGTAGAGTACAGTACAGTGCAGTATAGAGCACAGCCTTGAAGAGCGAGAGTGAGGACTGTAGATGGATGTACTCCGTACATACGACGGAGAACGAGGAGAGGGAACGAGGAAGCGAGGAAGAGAGGAAGGGTTCGGAGTAATGAAAGCGAATAATGTGATAGATATCTTTTATTGTGTTATCGTCGGCCTTAGCTCTCTTCACGTGAAATCCAACACCACAGCAATTGTCGTATTTGACCCAAAAGAGCAAAAGATACCAAGGGTGGTCTGCAAACGCATGAGAGTATGAGACTCGGCCAAGACGGTTAGATGTGAATTGAGCACAGCTCAAGACGATTTGTAAGAACCGTAGAGGCGTAGAGAAGTAGAGGAGCATGCATACGGAGCAAGTAAGGCATTATGCGTGTATGTATGTATGTATGTATGTATGTACGTAGTAGACTTGATACTTTGGGAATATGAACCATACAATTAACCTGACCTAAACTCAATACTGCCTTTCATACTTACTCCTTTAATTCATATTCATATATTCTCACGGGGATACTGTATGTACATTCCATACCACCAAATACCCACTGCCCACTACCCGTTATTATTATTCTTCATTCCGACGCCTTTGTCAGCAAAGGATGGGTCAATTGTAAAATATATCCTCGGTCCCTGTGCTTGTACCATGGGTAGGCACATATACATTATACATACGTATGATACATGATACATACGACACATACGACACACACGATATACCCTATGCATCCTCCGTTAACTCGACGGCCAAGTCCGAGAAAAATCATATCAAATAATCATTCCAAAATCACGCTTCCCCCCATTGAATCCTATCAAAGACTCCCCTTCAACATCTTAAAACCTCTGCGGAAATGATCGGCTATCGAACGATATCGTTCTAAGCAACGCCGCCCATTTGCCGCCATTCAGGCGTCTATCGGCGTGCCACAAGTGAGATCGTCTTAACAGAGTTTTCGTGCCAAAACGTCCGCTCTACGCATTATGCCGTCATATTTCCGCCAGGCAAGCATTATTCGGACGCTTTGAGGCTCCATCCACCAGCCATCCGCGACCCTTAGTAAGGCCCAAAGCAAAGACATGATGCCTCATTCTCCCCATAGTGCCACTTCTCGAAGGCTTATGCTTCCCTTCAAGGCTTGGTACAATGGAGTACCTCGTCGCGCCTTTCACCTCTTTCTCACGCTTTTCCTTCCCCTGGTCGTCGCCATTTGATTCGGTAAATATGCCATTGACAGCAGATCAAAGCCCTTTCCTTCCCTAGCCTTGACCAATCTCTAGCCATGGACATGCATTGTTACAACCTAAGTGGATCTCTGTGGGCGTCATCGACGAATTGCGGGGAGCCAAACACCCAACGGACGAAATATGTTTGGATGATGTGAGTGGTGTTGATAGTGCGTACGGTGGTGGAGTAGTAGTGGCTACGAGTGGCTAGGAGTGGCATCCCCCTGGAGGGGATACTCACTTATTGTGGACGGGAGATGCTTGGATGTGCTTGGATATGCTTGCTTCGGCCTCTCGACACCCATCGTTACCTTGCCTTTTACATCCTTTTTATGAGTTTTCATGGGTTTTCATGCCTCCGCTATGAAGCCAGTGCCTCAAAGTTTTCAGGGTCCCTGTCCACTATTACTCAACCATTTAGCCACTCACGTTCAATCAAGCCCACGACAGGGACTCCCGAAGCCACTGACTTGGCAAGCCAGAGGGATGTTTCCCTACGCCTCCTGCGGTCACCGCTCGACCAAAACCAGTGTTCCGCAGCGGAGAGCCGCACGGAAAAGCCAAGCAAAGCCACTGTAAACCTGATTAGATGGATAAATGGATAAATTGATTAAATATCGGCATTCCTACATTGGGATATGTCGAAGCTCTCGGTACCATGGCGGATCTGGCTGAGCGCCAAAGATCATTGGTCTATCTGAAGGTAATCTGGCAATCTGCGGGCAAGACTGGGCTGGCAACCCGTTCTCATCTGTTGGAATTTATCTCTCCATCTGGCTGGTATTACGCTGATACGCTATGTCTTGTTCTACCCCAAGGAGTGTGATACTACTACTAAAGTAAAAAAAATACTAGGAACTTAATCTTAACTCATACGACCTCTCCCACCGTCATTCTGACATATACATTCCCTACATTGACGCACGAGTAATCCCATCGCTCGTTACGGTCCTTGTCCTTGACGCAGGTGGTTCCAGATATTTTTTGTGGGTAACTTGGGGATGAGGATGTCTGGTGCAGACGACCGACCTCCTTTGGTCTGCCTTCTTATATGATGGGTCTCTTCCCCAACTCTTCTTCCCGCTCCCATATCCTTATTTCACTCTCCTCCATCATCTTCCACCCTCCCCACCTCTCGCCCCATATATACTCTTGGGCCGCAGTCATATACAGGAACTTGTTGAACAAGTCACTCTCGATACCAACTAGTTGTATCTACAATAGAGGGAGTATAGTATATCACTTGCGATTTTGACCAGCCATCATGTCTACGGAACTCGAAACGCAAAAGACCTTTGTGGGCTTGAAAGGACGGTCACTTAACACGGCCGTCTCTATCATTGCTACCACTGGTTTCCTCCTCTTCGGTTATGATCAAGGTGTGATGTCCGGTATCATTTCCGCGGACCCTTTCAACGCCTACTTCCCACAGACCAAGGATGACTCGACATACCAAGGATTTGTTACTGCTATCTACGAAATTGGATGCTTGATCGGTGCTATCTTCGTTCTTGCTTATGGTGACCATCTTGGACGCAGAAAGGCTGTAAGTGGTCTTGAAAAAATTGAAAAATATACAAAGACTAACCGTATATATAGATCATGGGTGGCGGTGCTATTATGATTTTGGGTGTCATTATCCAAATCACTGCTTTCAAGGGACACCATGCTACTGCTCAACTTATTATTGGACGTACTATCACTGGTGTTGGAAACGGCATGAACACCTCAACTATTCCAACATGGCAAGCTGAGTGTTCGCGATCGGCAAACCGTGGTCTTCTCATCTGTATTGAAGGAGGAATTATCGCATTCGGTACCATGATTGCCTACTGGATTGACTTCGGTGCTCAGTATGGTGCTTCCGAGTTGTAAGTATTTCTAAATTTCATCTATCAGGTCTTAAAATACTAACTGATTTTTTCAGCACTTGGAGATTCCCTATCGGCTTCCAAATTATTTTTGGTGTAGTCCTTATTGTTGGTACTTGGTTCCTTCCAGAATCCCCAAGATGGCTTCTTGCAAAGGATCGTCATGAGGAGGGTCTTCTTGTGCTTTCTGCCCTTACTGGACTCCCAGCCAACCACCCAGACACCCAGCTCCAGAAGGCTGTTATCATGGACTCCATTGCCATTTCCGGTGCTGCTGAGAAGACCAAGTTGAAGGAAGTTTTCACCAACGGAAAGACCCAGCACTTCCGTCGTATGCTTCTTGGAGCCTCATCCCAGATTATGCAGCAGGTTGGTGGTTGTAATGCCGTCATCTACTACTTCCCAATTTTGTTCCAAAAGTCCATCAAGACCTCCCACTCCCTTGCTCTTCTTCTTGGTGGTGTTAACATGATCGTCTACTCTATCTTCGCTACTACTTCCTGGTTCATCATCGAGCGTGTTGGACGTCGCCAGCTCTTCCTTTGGGGTTCCGTCGGACAATGCCTTTCTATGGTTCTTGTGTTTGCTTGCCTTATCCCAGGCACTGCATCTGCCGCCAAGGGAGCTGCTGTCGGTCTCTTCACTTACATCGGTTTCTTCGGTGCCACCTGGTTGCCACTTCCATGGCTCTACCCAGCCGAGATCAATCCTCTCAAGACCCGTGTCCGTGCTAACGCCCTCTCTACCTGCGCCAACTGGTTGATGAACTTCACCATTGTCATGATCACCCCCATCCTTATTGCCAAGATCAACTGGGGAACCTACTTGCTCTTCGCCGTCGCTAACGCCTGCTTCATCCCAATCATCTACTTCTTCTACCCAGAGACCAAGCAGCGTTCCCTCGAGGAGATCGATCTCATCTTCGCCAAGGGTTACGTCGAGAAGATCTCTTACGTTCACGCCGCACAGCAGCTTCCAAGTCTCCAAGACCACGAGATCGACGCTGTGGCGCGCGAGTACGGCTTTGAGGGTCGCGATGATGAATTCAGGGCTGGCGAGAAGTTCGACAAGAACGATGAGAAGCCAACGGATGACACCGTCCGTACCAACTCCGAGACATCTTCCGTCAACAACATCGGCCGTACCGAGACTGAGGATCGCGGCTTCCGCAACGACTGAGTATCATAAAGATCATCTTTTGTCGTTGGCAAACATGCAGTGCATGCATCCCGACACTTTGAGAGTGTCTCCCTTGTAGGGGAAGTGCGCGCTTCATTAGATATGAGCGCCGATTAAGAATGCTGCGCATCGATGGCGCGGAAACTATTATACCCTGCCCTTTAATCCCTCCCTCGAAGTGGAGTGGTGACTCCTTCGTTGAGGGGATGGGCTATGCGCTTTGGGCCGCATTCATGGCGTTTTTGTCTTTTTTATCTATTGTTTATTATGACGTTGGCGGTTCTTATTAAACTGCACGAGTTAAGAGAGGAAGAAGAAAGACTATACATAAGATATAGAAGGGGGGTGGAGATGTTGATTTTCCTTGTCGCTTTTTTGTTCTTGACTTTATTTTACAACCTGTTTGGAAAAGGTCAGATGATACCATGATTTATTTAGACTATGACTTCCACTAGATATAGATCAATCTAGAAATATACATACAATTATCGAAATTTATTCTTGCGTGCAATGGCATTGTGTGAATTTTTTGATATCATCGTGATCAGTGTGAAGACGTGTCGACAATACAATGCAATGTACTTCACACAGTTACAGCCAATAATATTAGGAAAGTATGCGGATAGCTACATGACAATCGAATTGATTCATCTCAAATATCGAATTACTCATTATGCTACCGAGTGTCCTCAAAGGCAGCTTGGTTCAAGCCCGAAACCTACGGTCAACTCCATCGCTAACCTACAATTTCCCATACCAATTCCCATAGACATACAACATTCAACATTCAACATTACAATGCCCTCTTTGTGCTTTTCTGAGGAACCCGATCTCTTTTCACCTTGCGTACTTTATCCTCATTAACACCAAGCAGGTTTCGACCAGTACCTATAGCCCCATTGATAGCCCTGAACGGAGCCCTGATCACTGCACCAGCTATCTGTAATGGTAGGATCAAGATCTTTGCCACTCCTTCAATCATAAAGCCCCCTATTCCACCTCCTGGGTGGTGCTTTGCAGCAGAAGCCGCCAAAGCTACTGCGTCTCCCAGACGTGCCTCAATGTCAAAAAGTCGAGACTCGGTCTGCATCGTTTGTAACGTAGCTCGTTTTTCATATCTGCGTACCGCACGGTTCAAAGCGTCGAGGTCAGGTTGCAGAGTCCTCCGTACATCTGTCGATATCTGCTTAACGGCCTTTCCACTGAAATCGCCTTCTATTGCACTTGTTGGAGGAGTGTTGTTAGACTTTGCCTCTAGCTCCTCGATCCGGCCAACCAATGCCGCTATCTCCAGCGAATTGACATTAATCGTGCCGGGGGGTGTCGATTGGCTGCCATAGGGGTTGGCGTTGACAATACGCTGAAGATGTAATGTGCGCGCTTGTATGAGCTTCACCAGATGAGCCATCGGTCGAAGTTCTGATGCCAGCAAGAAAATTGTGAGGTTGTAATTTGATACCAATCCTTCAGATGGACGTGTAAGCTGGCTGCGTATTGTATGTAGAAGATATGCGCCAAGCACTGGGAAAATGAAGCAGGATAGTAATGCAAGTGTTTCGTGGGTATATAATTCGTTACTCGCAGCTTCATGGGCAGGTACTCGTTGTGTCTTCTTGGGAATTTGAGTAGGGGCAGGACCTTTGTCTTCAGGTATGTTGTCTAAAGAGCCCCGTGATGCTTCTAAATTCCCATCCTCCTCGCTCTCATCGTCGACGATGGGGCTACTGTTATATTCATCGTTCTTGCGAATGGTTTGCGCTGAATGATACCAATCCCTACGCTTGTTAGATACTTCTTATGAGAGAGGTTGAGCGCTTATGCGTACCATGGTAATCTGACTGACCAATTCAGAAAAACAGCAGCCAGGCCCAGAAGCATAATGTCTGTGATTATAGAGCTTCCATTTGTAAAGAACATACCGCCCAAGGCTGGCAGTAAAGCAAAGGCAAGTGGCGCCGAATCCCAATGAGAGCCAACATTATCATGGTCACCCTCAAAATGAGGTTTGGGTCTCAGTATATCATCGGTTGAATCACGTATACTTTTACGCGCATCGTCAATAGAAAAGTCGGTCAAGTTCGAGCTTCTGCGATGGACTGGAGGTGGAGGAGAATCAAAGTTGCTGGACCATCGATTGGCAGAAGGTCTATGCCGAAACTGTGAGATATCATCTCCAGAAGCTCGACGATGAGCGTTCAACGGCGATGTGTTTTTAGAACGTGGGGGAGGAATGGTCTCGGTCATGGTGACGCGGAATAAAGATATTCGTATAACAATCCTGGGTGCTCGTAGAGGCAAGCGATGATCATCAACATGGACATGGGCTGGAATCCTAGTAGTAAGACCTAGTATCAGCGAGGATTGGTGTTTCGATGCTCAGCTTAAGAAAGATAAGGAAGCTGGGAGATTCATATTAAAAGGTTGAGGGTATAGCGTAGAGGGCAGCTTTCAAAAGTCAACAGCATTGTCATTGTCGCGACTGAGCGATGCTCTATCTTTTTCGCGTGCCGTCACTCCATACGCCACGGCAGTCAGTCGTTGGTGCATTTCAGAGATCGACAGTAACGCATAAATGGGAAGAGGGGAGGGATAAGCCTTGATTGGCTGATGCAGCTTTGCGCTCGTGCTGAGTTGCTGCCTGATGAGTGCGTGGACGTGCACTGAGGCCCAAATCTAGATCCCTGAAATATGAGGCAATATAACCTGGCCCGCAATACCTACCTAAGGTACCTTATTACCTCCAGTACATTGTCGTCGGCCTCATCTCATATCCGGGAACATCGCAAAGATACATTAGAACCTATATCAGCCCAGTGGTGCAGAAGAATATAGACTGTGGTTTGGTCTATTCTACCCGTTCTGCTAGCTAGCACTATGTTGCTTTGAGATGTGTCTGTTTCATTGCATTTTTACGGTAAACTGCTTGAGTTATACCGTCCAGGTAACACATAGAGACGCTTGGCTACATGCACAAACGACATTTTTGACATCTTCCTTAATGACATCTTGTCTCCAATTGATACCGAGTATTACAATGCTCTTGTTCGAACTTTCATTCATCAATTCCCTTTCATGTTGCGGACCGCGCCTCATTTCTTGACGCTTGCCGCAAATAGTCCTCAATAGGAACGCCTAGAGATTCAGCCATGTATATCAATACCAAATATATCAGCATATCTACGTGGTCTTAGTCAAAATCAAGGCTGAACACAGACATTTGTCATTTTCTTCTCTTTTGGCAAATTCCCTGAGACTCCAGAAATACCTTTTGATTGAGGCAACGTCAATAGTCGATCGAAAACATCAGCTATTGGCGATGCTTCAACCGCTTATTGAACGGGTGAGGGTATTGACAGGAACTTGCCTCAATACTTCTCAAACACTGTATTGCCATCAATGCATGCCATTGAGATTTCATTCAAATATCCTTACTACTTTCATCCTTAATTGTATCAATCTCTTTCTGGTCTGAAAACCTTTCTTTCTTACTTCTCAAACTACATCATCTGGTCTTGAACATTTTGATTGGCACTTTCGATTATACAAAGCTCCTATACCCCTTTTCAATTCCCACTATCCGCACATAATTCTCTTTCATTGGAAGGAATCATAGCCTGTAACAACACCGGCTTCTGGACTCCCTGTTTCACAGCTGTGTTGTGTGTCACCTATCGCCTATAAGGCAAAAGACTTGATAGTCTGTCCTACATTCTCCAAGTTTGTACTGTCAAAATTTCAAAAAGAAACTTACTTTTACTTACAAATCTTCAGTTCATATTTCAACTCGGCTCGAAACTTCCTCAGTATGACGGAACCAATCATCCTCTTGACAGGCCTCGAGAATGATTCATCATCAAGCACAATAGGACAAGCCATAGCTCTCACGATCTTCTCAGCCTTTGCTATCATCATTCTCATCATTCCAGCAATTTGGCACTACAAAGTCAACAATGTGGCAGCTTGCAGCCTAATCTTCTATCTCACCATTCTCAATCTTATGTGCTGTGTCAATACCATCATCTGGCCAAGCGACAACTACTCAGACTGGTGGGATGGTCAGGGTCTTTGTGATGTTGAGGCTAAATTATATTGGCCTTGTACGACCGGACTTGCCTGTGCTACGGCTTGCATCACCAGAAATCTTGCTGTCGTTCTAGATGTCGATCGGGCAACCGTTCATACAACAAAAGCTATGAGGCGCCGCAAGCTCTTGATAGATTTGGTAATCTGCTTTGCAATTCCAATTCTTCAGATTGCATTGCACTACATCTCTCAACCAAGCCGATACTATATCTCTGTTATTGGTGGTTGTATGCCATCTTATGATCGTAGCTGGCCTACTATTGTTCTCTTTTTCATCTGGCCAACGGTTTTTTCCCTGATCAACAGTTACCATGCGAGTTAGTCCTCCTGACTCCCAAATATGCCTTCTACTAACAGATCATAGTTATGGTAATACTGCGCCTGAAGAAGTATCGCTCACAGTTCTCCAATATCCTTTCGAGCGCCAGTTCCCATTTGAATAAGGCTCGATTCATTAAGCTTTTTGTATTTTCCATCATTCTCTTGGTAATTTACCTTCCCGTCACAATCTACTATCTATATATCGACGTCAATATTGCGTGGCTTCCGTATTCCTGGTCAGCAATTCATTCATCCGAGTGGAACACTATTGTGTATCTTCCAGCCCTTGGATCAAGAACATTTGACCGCTGGATCCCAATTGTCACAGCTTTCCTTGTCTTCTTCTTCTTCGGAATGGGTAGTGATGCCATGGAAATCTACCGCAAAGGACTTCTCAAAATCGGGTTCGGACGCATCTTCCCAAGTCTCAGCCAGCCTAGGCAGCCCACCAACCCGGGAGATCGTACTTGGGCAAGTAGATGGTCCATTATCAGCCGAGCTCGCTCTTACTTGCACAGTCACAAATCGTCGCAATGTAGCTCCAAGACCACCAATTCTAATTTGTAAGTTCTCCTCATATGATTTTTAGTTATATCACAAAGTCTCACATATAGAACCAGTTCAAGAAATCGTAAGGATTCCATTATGACGTCCACGTCAACAACATCCTCTTCGCCCTCAAAATCCCAGTTCTCAACAAATTCTCATGCCCAACCTCTCACTCCAGTTCTCGAGACCCAAACCGAGAATGCCAAAGTCTCACAATCCAGATCCTACACCTTTTCGCCAAGAGTAAACACAGGTATCTTTCGCATGCACTTCCAGTTTGACCTCCGTCCTTTGTTCTCTTCAAAGTACGAATCCGAGCCTAGAGCTTCAGAAGTCTTGCCTATGCAAAACTTGGAAGCTTCGACGAGGAATGAAGAACAGAAGGTGGTGTTCAATCATGTAACAGAGCATAGTGAAAGTGCAACTGCAGGATGCATGCGCACGAGGAGTTGGCCGGTTGATGAGAGGAGGAGAGAATTTAGGGAGAGAATGGCAAGCATTGACACTGTTGCGGCGGATATGGTCAGGGTTAAGGTTGAGGTTGAGCGGGTATAATCGTTGTATTGGACAAAGTAGTCTGGATGGTTCTTACAAAAGTCCTGGTATTGCATGAGAACGACAGTCATTTCAATAGTCAATAAAAAGCATTCTGCCTTCACCCAAATCCATTGACTTGTTTACTTTGACAACGATACCGTATACTCTGTCTTACACCGCAATACTTTCTTTTGTCACTCACCATCAACCCATTCCCTCCCCATCTCATTTCATCCCATCCAACTTACAACGTAGAAACAGCATCCACTTGATGATACCTCCCCTTTCTAAACCACAAGACATCCTTATCATTCACTTGCATCCAACGCCCGGAATGCCGGATGTGGAATGGAATGCATTTGCATACCTCAGCTCAGCTTGCTGCATCTGGGACCATTCCGAGCGGCTGATATACAGCTGGATTAGACGCGCAATATTCTTTACGAAGCACAGCCAGTATATGTACTGCTTATTCATTTTGCCAACTCAGGAATGGAATTTATTTGTTTACATGTGTCTGGGAGCGACATATCTTGGTGATTTAGAGGAGAGCTGGATCTCAGGAGAAGGATGAAATTGAAGGGGTGTCAGCATCTGTGTGATTTTGACTTTCTTCTGGTTTGTTTTTTTGTTTGGAGGAGGGTCTTTGGGTACAATGCATGCTCTGAGTACTGTGGAGTATATACATGCATCCATCCCCATTTGGAATTTCTTTATCATTTGGATGAGGTTCCACCTTCTTGGGTCAATTTAATGTGCATGTGATGCGGCTCCATCTCACCGATTGAAAAGAAAAAAAAGAAAAAAAACTTAAGTCCGATCTGTGTATTGGGCCTATCTGCATTCCAAACAGATATCAGGATCCCGAGCACAGCCTGCTTGACAGTTGTCGATCATGACGTTGGCGGGTAGGAAGGGCGATATGAGACACCGAGCCGTTGATCCTCTTACCGCTGTATGGAGGAGCTTCGATTCGAAGGAGCTTGACCGGCTGAGGAATAGGCCAATGCCACGATTAGAAATGGGAGCACAGTCGGAGTACAGTCAGAGGACAGTGGGAGTTGGAGTGGGATCTGGTAATCACTGGGATTCTGAGTGAAGAAAAGCTTGACGTGCTATGGTCGTTTGATTATGCTATTGGATCTTCTCTATTATGTCGGCTACGGCACCACGGAATCTCAATCCCGCGTTGTCATTGTTTCGCTATTCTCTTCTTATCATTTCGGATTTTTTTTATGGGCGATGTTATCAAACATTGCTATAGTCTGATATATTCAAATCTTGTTCTGATATTCCACAAATGAGAGCGCGATGCGAAATGTCGGTTCTGTACGATACATACCATACAGTGAGGGCCTTCCATCGAATCTGGATTCATCAACATACATAATAATAATACATACTTCTCCACCGACATGCGCGAGCCGCCCCGCCGTCTGCTGTGGTGCTGCGCACTTGTTTTATCAGCCACACAATTCAATTGCACACGCAATGCAAGCCACGGTTATTAGACGTCTTAAATGAAGCTCGTGGTGCTCGGCGTGCATAGCCTTGTATCAAGTCCACAGAGCAAGATAAAAGTAAAAACTCACAACACTTGTACGAGCATCATACGTCGCTCAAACAACCCCTCATCAATCCGGCACAGGCAAATCGTAATCGTTAGATTCAAACGTGCCGAAATACACAGTTGCAAAGGCCAATCCTTGCTGCCCATCATTGACCGGGTCAGGGACTCTCTCTCTCTCTAACACACAACCGTACAATCCGAGTTTGGATTCGCGTGCTGTAACGGGCAATCAATCTACCAACCTACGCTTTTCAGCTGGACGGGGCCCTCGGAGCTGTGACCTGATCCATTTCTTCTTGCTGCAGAGTTTTCTCTCCCCGAAGGATCCCTGGTCACGAGGATTCTTGGATTTGTGAATGATTTTGATTTGGCGTTAGGAGTATTGTCCGGTATTGGGTGGTGATGTGCTATTTGGTAGCGAGGAGTTGGATCTGGAAGGATGAGAGCGCAAGCGAAATGAATGAGCGTGGTGTGCGTCGCTGAATTGGCTTCCTTTGGGGTAGAGTAATATAACTACTTTGGCACTACGCACGCCATAATTACCTTACTCTACTCTACTCTATTATTTCGAGATGACTTACATTACAGTAGATGGACTACTATGTATGTATGCACCGTATATATCTGCACTTTCTTACCTACATGAACGACCAATTCCGTGCAAATTGAGATGATGAGGTGATGAGGTGATGAGGTGACGAGGTGTTGAGTTTATGAGGTTATGATTAAGGTTGATGACTGCTTTACCGACAGATGAAAAGCATCACCAAACGGAAGACTGATGTGGGTGAGGTTGTGAATAAGGTTGATCTGTTGATCCGTTGACTTCTCCTTTACCGACGAATGAAAGGAACAACGACGTCGTTGGAATTTTCCCATTTGTTCTGCACGCTAGGGACCTGATGGCGTCTACGATATGGTGAGACATGACTATTGAAGAGTATGACCCTGTACAGCTAGACGTCCATGCTTAATTGTGAAGTAGCGCTTCGTGTATGTGTATGTGAATGTCATGTACTCTTTTGGTAAATATGGCTATTTCTGACATTGTCAGTATTACACGGAGAATAGACCAGAGAGTAGACCAGTCACAATTATAATACTGCGCCTTATGGTGTTATGCATAATACATACCCCTCAATCTCCTTGAAATCAAAAGGGATTCTGACCATAATCAACTCTGAGGGTTATTCATAAATCATACTTCTACTGCTACTGCTACTGCTACTACGACTATTACTCCTCCTTCTCCTCCTCCTCCTTCTACTCCGCCCTCTCCTCCATATACTCCTCCCGACATCTTGGATACTTATGATGCTTATGAATGTTAACCTAATTCGAATCGCTTCCCAAGCGGCAAGATCATTCTCGAGCCGCTTTGGCCTAGCCCCATCACGGATCTTCCTCCATCAGCCCATCGCGCGCCCATGCAGTCAACGTAATTTCAACATTGCCCACATGTCCACGCCGAAGACCGAGCAGATGGAAGCAACATGCCACCCACAGCACCCAAGCAATGCCTCTTGGCTCAAAGTCTTTTAACCTTTCCATCAACGACCTCTTCCCTGTTCATAACCAGTCCATTCAAGCTCGTGTTAAGCAGGTTCCTGTCTGACAGCATACACTCCCCTCCAATCATCAGCAACCCGTCTACCATCATCACCCCCGACCATGCCACCCCTTCTCCTCAAATCCGTGAGAATGGAAGATTCCAAGTGATGGAATTCCCGTCTCCCCCACTGCCATTGTAACTCTACTGCACCGCTGCTCTATCCTACCCACCGAACTGTTTCCATCCCATGCGCTGCTAGATGATCTTTTACTGCAAACAGGTAGCTCACGGAAGTACAAAGTATGTATACGTATTATGTATCCATACAATATATCCCGGCCAAGAGAAGCGTGCGAGGTACAATTGAAATGTATGTATGTACAAGCAGGTACATGCAACATATCCATAGGCCGTTGCTTAGACCACGCAAGCAAAGAGGAGACATTCGAACGAAAGTGGCGCTTCCAGATTCCCTTTTGCCATTCCTCAAATTCAACACTACTAAATACTTATTACTCTCTGCTTACTACTAGAATCAAACACTCCCCACTCCCTTCCACGGAGTAAATCTGCGGAGTAAAAGATTGCCCAGAGTATGTACCTTGTCCTTGCTCGCTCTCACGCCCAACGAACGGAAGCAAAGCTCAGACCCTCAATGAGGACATCGTGAATCATCGGCTCAATCTCTAACATCTACCACCTTTTTTTTTGCCCTACCAACCCTCTTTTCTCTGACTTTCTTAATTCCTACTCCCTGTCAAGCTTGAACAGCTTGCATCATCAGTTTTTATTTTTACTCTTCTGTGTTTTTTTTTATTACTTTTCTGTACTATTTTGCAGATGCAAGAAGTGGAAATGCCAAAGGGCCCCCGCCAGATGTCACTCTTTACTGTTATCCAACGCAACTTGTAGTAACTACATCGCAAAGCTACAAGTGCAACAACATTCTTTTTGATCATCACGATAATTGCCGGGGGATCCGAAGAAGAGAAACCCTGGGAAATATCAATTCCCTCCCAAATAGTCTTTCGAAATGCTTACGCGACCGTATTGTTTTCTCTTCGCACTTTTGTTGCTGTGTTTTTGCGGTCCCCTCGTCGTCGCCTATCCGAATGACTTTACGCTCCAGAACAGAGATGATACTTCAGTCTCACCCACTTCCGAGACAACAACCTCGACTTCAGCTTTGAGCGCTCAAAGCTCCTCCTCTCCCTCCTCTCCCTCGGGGACTTCAACAATTTCGAATACAAATTCTTTGATGTCGAGTGCGGGAACTTCTGCGACTGCCTCGGATAGCATGCCAACATTGGTTTCCATTATGGCGTCAAGCTTGAGTGCGAGCAGCGCACTTGCTTCGTCCACCAGCGCGGCCTTGAACTGTAAGATTAAGAAGAAACATTGGGGAAATACAAGCAGCTAACATCTGAAAGCTACACTTACATCGAATGTACTTCCACTCACTCCGAAAATCACCCCAGCTTTCGGTATTGCCGGGATTATATTGATGGTATCGGGAATTGCATATGCATTTATAGGGATTAGAAAAAGATTTCTACATGTCTCTCTATCTACGGCATATTCAACTGCTCTCTGGATCACGATACTTATTTTATACCTCACCCATCTTCCTATCAGCAATGCGATACAAGGCGCTTATTTAGTCGCCGTGGTTTCGGGTGGTCTCATCTTTGGAGCCGGCTCTCTTCTTATTCTCGACTACGCACAATACCTTGGCGGTGTTTTGGGAGGCTATTGTATAGGCATGTGGATCCTAACTCTCAAAGCTGGAGGGTCGATTACGTCGACCGGAGGGAGGTCAGGCCTTATTGTAGGCTGTGCACTAGTGGGGCTTGCAGTATCTTTTCTTCGCCACACTCGTCCCTACGCGATGTCACTACTAGTTTCATTTTCTGGAGCAACTGCTATCGTTTTGGGTATTGATTGTTTTAGTAGAGCGGGCCTGAAAGAGTTTTGGGCTTATATCTGGGACGTGAATAAGTCGCTATTTCCATCCGGAACCAGCACTTACCCACTCACCACAGGAATCAAGGTCGAGACTGGTATCATTGTTGTACTTTTTGTTGCAGGTATGGCGATTCAAGCAAATATCTGGAAGTCTTTCAGGGAGAATCGCGAGAGGAAAAAAGAGCAGAAACGTACTGCCGAGAGAGCATTAGAGATTGAGGAGGAAAATGTCGGCCAATTAGTCGAGCACCAGAATAAGATCGACAAAGCCGAATGGGAAGCTGTTTATAGTGGCAAGGAAGCCGGAGGCTATCCCAACCCTGCGGATTCAGGTGTTGGTGAGATGGAGAGCTTGAAAAAGGCAACGAGCACAATTGCTTCTAAACCAAACTCCAGAGATGGAAGTATTGGTTATGCCGAGCGGGACATCATGCCGATACGGAGGTCGCCACTTTTCTTGACGGATGAGGAAAAGATGGGTATATCTATCGAAGAGATGAGACAAAACCTTACTTCTAACCTTACTGTTATGATGGTCCACGAGGTTCCTGTGCCAGAGATTCCAGAGATTCCAGCACCACAGCCCCCACAATCTCCCATTTCAGATACCCCAAGTATCACGGTCCGCAATTTTGGTTCTCTGAAGGTGAGTCCCAAGCCCTCTGTAGCTATGTCTGAACTTTCTGTGTCAGACAGAGTTCCATCGCAGATGGGTTCGGAGGCTGGATCACGTGTTGGCTCTCAATACGGTTCGCAACGACTTTCAAGAGTTGGCTCGCAACTGAGTGGCCACGACCAGAGCAGGAGTCAGAGCAGACAGTCGGTATCCAGACAAGATTCCGGCAGGAGCAGTGTGGCTATCACCGAGGCACCAGCCATTGTTCCACTCCCATTTACGATCCCAACAACACCCACAGAAGAAGACTTCCCAGATGACAGCTCTTCGATAGCGACATTCAATGACAACCCAGAGGACCTGAAGCGAAAATCAAGGCTTTTGGGATCCTTCGATCTCATTAACCATTTTTCAGACCCACCTCAACAGAACCAGGTGGACCCAGAACCAAGACCGCGCCCAACACAGCGAAACTCCTCAGATTACTTCTCAGACCAACCCCAACAACGCCGGTTGGTCTCAGGACCGAGACCGCGTCCAACTCAGCGAGGCTCCTCGGGTTTGATGGTCCCGCAGTATGACGAAGACAAGAGACTATCTACCCTTGCCAATATTGATGACGACTCAGATGTTGATATCAATGAGATTGGTGACTCTGAAGATCTCACTCGGGGCAATGTTCAGATCTCGTCTCCTCAAAGAAGTCCAACCAGACAGAGTTTTGCTAGAGGAAGCAGCGAGTGCGGACAGATCGAAAATGCTGAAGGTGCCATTCCAGTTGAACATGTTGACATGACACACGAAGAGGCAGACATGACATTGGAGGAAGAGCCAACTCCGGCTTCGGAAGTCTTGAATGTGGAAACTGGTGCCTCGGATCAGCCTATCAATCCAGCATCAGTAGAAGAAAAGGACGTGGTTGAGAAGCCACAAGAAGTTGGTGAATCGGAAGCTCCAAAATTTTTGCCATTGGTCGATTCGGCTTCAGTATCAGGGGCTGGCGAGTCAACGAAGGCATTTTCAACAACTGAGGATAAGAACGTTGAGCATGCTGAACCTGCTGAACCTGCTGAACCTGTTGAACCCGCTGAGCCTGTCGAGCCTGTCGAGCCTGTTGGAAGGCCTAGTTTGAGCAAAGATACCCTTCCAGCATCTGTGTCAAAGGTAGTGATGTCCTATCGTACCAATGAATGGGCCAAGCATCTCGACACAGCAGATATACCAATAGTTGAAGACCCAAACTTGTCTCCTTCTCCAACCACAAGCGAGCCGGATGTCTACAGGGAGCTCCCAGCGCCAGTCAACGTTGAAGCTTTAAGACAAACTCCTGAAACTGCGGTCATTCCACCCGCACCAATCATCCCGACAGCACGTACATCCCAAATGCCTCGATCGTACTCTCAACCACATCTCCCGCGTTCCAATTCGAACAACTCACAACTGTCAGCTGGCTCTCATCGTTCTTCTAGACTTGCAGCGAAACCTGGCTTTGAGCTAAGGAGTTCGATGAATCGTTCGTCTAGTCAAAACTCCCAATACAACGCACTCAATCGTTCATCTTCGCAGACATCGTTACACAGCAATTATACCACGACGCCCAACAGGCCCCGCGATGCATACGCCAGAAACAGAAGTACATCTACCCCCGTGATCGGGCCTGTGATGGAGGACCCGCAGGAAGATATTCCAGCAATCCCCAGTCGCTTCTCGAACATGTCCTCAACCGCGCTTCCATACGCCAACCACAACACCCTCATGTCCCAGCGTGATAACATGATCCGCAGCAAATCCTCTTTCCGTGGGCAAATCAATGCCCATGCCCTCCCCGCGCCGCGTGAAGAAGAGGACGACGACACCATGTCGATGTCCGCGCGCCGCGAAAAGCTGCGTCAATCCACGCTCAACAAGCTCACCTCCGCCGTGCCCACGTCAAGCCGCAACCCACCGAACCCAGCGCGCGCTAGTACGGCCCCGCCGCCGGAGCAGAAGGATCAGATGCTGCGTATGTGGCGTGCGTCCGTTCAGCAGGACCTCCAGGCTGGTCATGGCTCTCGTGCTAATATCGAGAGGCAGCGCAGTGAGCTTTGGGAGAAGAAGCAGCGTGAGGCGTCCCAGAGACAGCTTGAGGGTGAGAGGGCTAGACGCTCGGAGTATATAAAGGATGAGAGACTGCGGAGAGGAAATCTTGAGGAGGCGCATCGGATGGCTATGAGGAGGATGCAGGCTGGTGCTAAGAAGTAAATCGTGCCTGATTATATCTTCTTTTTTTCTTCTTAATAAACTACTACGTACAACGTACGACAACATTTTTTTTAATATTTAATTCTTGGGTTGAGATTGATGGGGTTATGAGGAATGAGAGATGAGAGATGGGTTGGGTGATCGGCAGGGAAGAATGGAAACTGGTGGGGTGTGGATATGAATATGCAGGGAGGAGATGTTGGATCGTATATTATTTATACGTTTCACTCGTATCCGATAAAATTATAGCTGGAATGTCTGGAATATCTTGGCCGTGTGTGTGTGTGATAGTTTATGACAGTGTTCCAGAGTTATGCAGAGGCGAGTTGCGGTAGTCAATGACATTGTTTCCGATGAGAATCTTGGGGGACTTTCGGTCCAAGTGTTTGATGTGCCAGATGCTCGACATTGCGATGGTCGTGTTCCAGACTTACGATGGCGATGTGATGAAATGTACTGGAGTACATAAGGTATGTGACATCTTTGCGCCATGTAGCTTTCGCAAAAGCCAAAAGCCCGTTTCTGTTTCGGGTTTGGCGGACAAAATCGGCGTATTTTGAATAATGCGCATTGTTGTGGGATACAGAGCGTAGACATTGCGCGGGAAAGGGGCTTATGTATTCTTTTCCCTTCTTCTTCATACCATGACATGCAGGTACATATATACATACATATTACACACATAGGAAGACATTTGTACACTCCACCACTGCCCATCATCGTATGTTCCCTCGCTACTCATTCATTACTTGTCCCAATGGGATATAGAAGCAGTGATATCCCCTCCTCGTTCATCTCGACTAAGTGACCACATGAAGTATGCTGCAGTGGTGATAATAAGGATCATCAAAGTCAAAGGTCCATAACTCTATATATATACACTCATTCTTCCCAGGTCAAGATTATGTACACAGTCCACAGGATACACGTAGACCATTAGGCCAATCAATGGGTCTCTGGTTTTGTCCTTGTCTTTGAGAGTGGGAATGTGTTGCGCTGTGCGTGGGTGCGCTGTGCATGGTGCGCATGTTACATTGGGTGCTTTGGCAGTGGGAAAGGGCGCGCTCGTACCGCAGCTTGACCATCGCATCGCTGCAGCTGGGGGTTGAGAGTGTGTTGGCGAGTAATGGCGAGGATGTTGGCGTACTTTCTGGCGCAGTGTTTTACATAGTACAAGACCATGTCACCCCCCGAGAGGCTACTTTGCTTCATTGTAGTATGGTGGTAGAGAGCCATGATTCCAATTTCACCAAATATGCTGGAAAAGTCTATGCCGATATTCCCCATCACGCCTCGAGTATCACTCGGTGCACACTTGGCAGGCCTTGCTTGAGGATGAAGATGAGCATGAGCATGAGCATGAGCGTGCAATGTAGTAGTGTAGGAGTGTAGGAGTGTAGAGGAAAGTAGAGTAGTATCGTGTCCTGTTGTGTCAAGTGAGTGCACGGGGTGTCTTCATATATAAAACGGCATATTGTATCTATTGTATGTATGTATATACATACATACCTATTGTACGTATCATACTGTGTGCGTATACGTGGATGGCTGTATGTACATACATAATGTACTTAGACCACCTAACCCCCGTGCGACAAAACCTGTACTACTTCAAACATTGTTTCCTTCGTCCCTTGTCTCTAATTTCTATAAACTTACCTTAACTTCCATGCCTAAATTCGTCATCTCTGTCTTTATCTTCGATCTCCAATCCACTTCTTGAGTAAAGGGAAAAAAAGAAAAAAAGAAGAGAATAACTTCAGCCCTACCGCTCTCGCCCATACCTTCTCCTCTCACTGGAAGATATATTTACACACATTTATACGGACAAAGGCGGTAAGAGGTATCAATTGGCCATCAACTGCCCTTCGCCCCCTGCAAAGCTCGCCAAACCCTGTACAAGGCAAAGAGGAGCTTATCCCCTTTGAACTTGTTGCAGCAGACAGCGAAGCAGCGCTTCAATACCGACTCCACCACCACGATCTTTTGAAGTCGTCAAGCTGTCGCGTACACAGCATCCAGCGGCTGCAACGGCGTCGCATGCCTCGAATCCTACACAGGACAACAGTATTGCGTCCGGCAGACCCGTTGCAACTTCCTCTACAACGGCATCTGTTCCACCGACAAGTTACAGTGAAACCAAGTCATTGAAATCCAATCGCTCCGACAACATCACCGACTCTCAGAAAAGAAACCAGGAAATTTCGTCGTTGAGAAAGGCTCTCAATACTGCTTCTGCTGCGAGTAGCCAACATCATCCCGTCTTTCCGAGTCGTCCTCGACGTCCCTCACAGACGAGACTCTGGAATCCAACAAACTCCACCCCTCGACTTCTCACGCCGAATACAAACGATATCAACCCCGCCACACTTGCAAAGCAAATCTCCCACGATCGTCTCCCCGCTGTTCCTCTCCAGCACCCCTCCATCGCCGGCGAGAGCGAAGGCAAGGACGCTTTCCCACTGCTTACGCTTCCCGAACAACGACAATCCCGGCATAGCGGCAGCTCCCAAACGCGAGCGAGCTTCCAGATCGACCAGCGACTCAGCGGCGGCAGCGAAAAGCGGATATCGTATCCTAGGGCCTCAATTGAGCAGACACAACGCAGCAAGAACGCAATCCCCGAGAACACCAATACCGACGACAACCGTACATCAATCTACTCCTCCACGAGCACGAATTTTGGGCGCAGTCTCACGAACAAGGACAAGGGCAAAGGACGGATCAGAGACCCGAAGATGGACGCCGATATGGACCTCAAACAATCGCAACGCGAAGCCGCCCTCAAGGATCTGGAAGCCGGTATATCAACACCGGCAAAGGGCCTATACAATCCAGGCGGACGAGCCGGTGTACCAACCAACGCTTCAGCGACGTCTCTCGGCGCGGCCAGTGGAATCGGCGCGGCACTGAGCAGTAACGGCACAAGCATTCACGGCTACGATGATGAAAATGGTGAGGCCGACGGCGGCGAGTGGGGACCAGAGCACCCGTGTTTCCCACATCTTAACGCTCATGTGCCTATGAGTGATCCGAGGTACACGACAACGCGCGTCATACGTATCAAACGGGATTGGATGGTGGCAGGTGACTTGGCGCCTACGTTCTCAAATCTTTACCCTGAGATTTTAGAGGATGCAGGCCTCCCCGAAGGTGACTTTAGAGCACTTATCGAACATCTTAATCATCAGCTTGTGTTGGCTTTCGACCCATGGCAATGGCGGAATATCGTTGATGGCGTGCTGGGATTGATTACGGGCTGGGTATGGGAGGATTTGGGATTCAGTGGTGTGAAGGGCCGGCTGAAGGATGTAGAGGGGTGGATTGAAAGGTGGAACGCGGAAAGAGACGCAGATGGTGTGAGGATTCTACCGTTGAGACGGACGGGATACATGAATGTGAGTATTGTGCTATTCTAGGCTTTCCTCAGCTTGCGTTGCGGTTACCCTCGATGGGAGTAGGCAGGAAAAAATGTTAGATCATTTACTAACGTATTCAGCTCGATATCCAAATTCCCGACCCCGGTCTCGGTGAAGCTGGCGAGACGGTGCGTGGAAGCAGTAGGGGCAGCAAACCCGGCAGTTCAGGTCTAGGTCATGGAGAGACTAGACAATTCATGACTTGATAATATTGTTTCTTTCGTCGTCCCCGTCTGGGGTTACGGCTTTCTGTTTTACTTAGGATTTTTAATGAGTACGGCTTATGGTCTTGCATAGCATGAGTGTTGTGCGGGGAGAAGAGGGGGCCAATAAGAGAAGGGAAAGGTGTGGACTTGGTTGGAGAATTGGAGTGCAGGGAGTGTCAGGTGTGGAGAGGACTGCGTTTATATACCCCCGTGTTTTACTAGTTGGTAATGAATCAATGAGATGTGTTTGTGAATTTCAATTCATGTGTCTTGGAAATTGGGTAGTGATGTGTTGTGCTTATAAAGGTCTATGGTTGTGAATTTTGGTGGGTATCATTTTTTGAAGTTGTGGCTAAGAAGACGTCTACCTCACGCTCACTATCTTGAAACTGGTGAGGAGTAATGAGTATAGATGGCCTACCCCGTCCTCTTCTTCTTTCCCAAACTGAAGCCCGCAGAACGACTAGAAGGAAAGTAGTCATGGATATGCATTGAGATCACACTGCACTAAAGAATGAGCGAGATTTTTGACAGGATTCTGACAGGGTCTCGATAAAGACCCTGAAAAGCATAAATCAACTACACAACCAGACTGTCACTTCTTTTCTTCGATACATAAACCAGGTGCCACGATCCCAGGGTACAAGTAATCGATACAGTAAAACTGACAGCAACAAATGAAAACAGGATCTCTGTCTTTCCCAAGAAACATGCTGAACCGACAACCAAGTATCTTAACAAGTTACCGCTCCAAGCAAGATACAGGTACTGGATAGAGCCCACCCAGTAGCAACGATCGAAACGATAACTCCTTCTATCCCAAGGATAACAATGAACCAAGATGCAAAATGAGTGGCAATGCCTCTTCCTTTAGCATCTCATCTGTATCCCCAAACAACGCTAAAATAAAAAAGCAAACCCAATGATAACATTTCGGCTTAGCACCCTGCAATCACTCTTATCTTCCTTTAAGCCTGTCTGCTTGACTCTCTAGCCTTTCTCTTGGCTGGTGATTGCATACTCGACTCTCCAACCTTTCTCTTTCCAGTCGTATTCGCAGTTGGCAACGGAGCATGCTTGCTCGACTCGCCAGCCTTCTTCTCTCCCATCCCCTTCTGAGTCGACACAACCGATGCAGAAGGAACGATGGGGCCATGCGCCTCAGCCCATAAGTCGGTATCATTCTGGTATCCTCTGCGACGCTTCTGGGCCCGCGCTTTCCAACAACGGCCTATCACTTCCTCCCAGGATATATCGGCAAGATCTCCTGCTCTATAGGCTTCTTCGAGCTCGGCATCTGAGATGCGGAATGACTTCATGTGGTCTGGAATGGGCGTTGTGGAGTAGGGTTTGTTTTTGTTGCGGATGGCTGCGAAAATTCTGGCTGCTTCAATGCGTTCGTCATCTTTGTCGTACTGCTCTGGTTGAGTCGTTTCGGTGGGCTTGAGACTGGGATCGTTGTTGCTTGTTGCACTCTTGCCACCGTTGTCACGACTCTTGTTGTTTTGATTGTTGCCATTGATCCATCCACTATCAAATCGAACTTGCACTTGGGCTTGTTGCTGAGTATTGGCTACTGTTGTGGAACTCGACTGTGAGGCGACATTAGGCTCCTCGATAAGTATCATTTGAAAGTAGCTTAAATTGTGATTGTCATTAGTAGGCTTGGCTGCTTTGAGGCTGCCCTGGTTATCGATACTGTTTGAGCTCGATTGAGGGGGATTAATCGGACTGAAGCCTGGGCGTATGTTATTTGTAGCATTAGAAACTGTCCGAACCTCCTGTTGGACAGTATTTGTATTGTCCCTGCTATCTGCAACGGGATCATGGTTAGATATAGATCTAGTATTAGCCGTTTCCTTGCCAGCACCCCGCGCTGTCTCCTTTGGGACCTGAGTCTCCTTCTCTAAGGCAGCTGCCTTCTCGGTCATTCTCTTTGATACTTTTCCTGGATATTCGACCGACATCCCAGACTTCTTCAGAGCATACTCTTCGTAACCTTCTCTGATAAAGTACTTGGCCTTACCGTTGACAGTTTCTTTTTCGAAGCACTTGTCCTTGGCTTCATCATTGGAGGCGAAATCCCGAAGAGATAGCTCCCTCTTGACTGTGCCGATCCATGGGACTTCGTATTTCTTGAAACCCTTGGCTCTCCTTTCATCCATCATATCTTGGAAGTATGGGTATTTCGCTGCAATCTTGTCGACGATTTCCATGGCAGTGAGCTTTTGCCCCCCAGCAAGAGGTTCAGAGACCAGAAAACGCCAATTTGGCTTTTTCTTGGGCACTTGTTGCTGTTCTTGGGTAGCCATCTTTGTTAAAGGATACTAAGAATTGATACCTGAATCTTTAATGGTCGAGTAAAGATGTAAGCAATGTTTAGATGGATATAAGTAACAAAAGGTTCAATAATCTGATGTGTGTCTGGGGCAATGAGATACGATGCTTGTTTTTCGGTCGTTGTGATGAGGGAAGGAGCGGAGGGTGGACTCGAGGGAAATTTATATATTTCAGCAATATGTTTCCTTACTAGTGATTCTTTACTGGACATATTGAATTGTTGGTTCGAGTTCTGAATTCACTTATGCACATTAGCAATAAACGGAATAGAGCCCTACTCAAGGTTGTCATCAGTACCTTCATGTTTTCGTTTATGCTGCTTTTGGTAACACACAGAATTTCAGAGGATTGGATTCGTAGATCCATCAAAATACACCAACAGTAACAGACATGATCATTATCTAATTTGTCTCAAGTACCTTCATGTTTGTATCTATGCTACATTGGCTACTTATCAGATATCACTCATTCCAAAAAGAACAACTCATATTTCAAAGTTGTCAAATAGGGCTCAGTACCTTCATGATATTTCCACTAATGATTTGGAATATACCCTCCAGGTGAGCTGCACTTAAGAAACATACGTGATTAAAGATATGTACTGAGATTCTATCTGATAATACGGTGGAATAGATATTACAAATTGATAATGACACTATAATTTATATTTAGTGTAGGCTCAAGTTCCTGGGAGTGAATAGTAACGTCACAGATCTTCACAGTTGGTTTGATATATGCATGTTGTTCACAATATGTCTCTATGGTCTGTTCTAATTTCTCGCAGATGACCAAAAGATATCCAAGGTATGCATCAACCTCAACAATAGCGTCTTAAACCAATCTGACACTATCCATTGCGCCGAAACCAGCAGCAACTCCTCCCTCTTCACTCTGATCTCCCTTTGTTCTCAATAAATACCCTGCCTCCTCATTATGCAATATTTCCTTAGTCTCCTGGTTCCACAAACAGGTACCGTACACTCCCAATTCGCATATCACGCCTCCCTTCTCAATATTTCCATTTCTCAAGATCAAGTTATGAACAGGTGGAGGAGTGATGATTTCCATCAAGATGTAAGACTTCCAGTGAGATTCTGGCAGGGACTTGAGAAATGGCGGAATAGCAGAACGATAAATATTGTTGCCGCCTCCTTCTCTTTGTGGCTTGAGCACGTAGCCCTTGCATTTCTCTGGGTCAGTTGCCATGGCGCGTGCCTCAAGACCTGATGGCGAATCATCAAGTGGGTAGATGTTGGTGAATGTCTTCTCCAGCTCAGATATCTCAGATTCGCCACTATTAACAAAGCGAGTCAATATTGATGGTGTCGATGATGCTGTTGGTGTTGCAAGTACTTGTTGAACTTTCTTAGCTCCTGCTAGTTGGGTGAGAATCGAGGGGCACTTGATAGCATATGAGCGTTCAATTTGAAGACGTGCCTCCCATGCGGATGAGTCCTCATAATCTCCTGGGTCATAGCTTGAACGGAAGTATACAACAGCTACTTCATATTTCTTTGCAGGTTGATGAGGTGGTGTGTAGAAGAGACGTCTTTGAGAAGATTGCTCAATGCTGGTGTGCTTTAGAATATCAACGAATGGAAGTCGGAATACAGGAACTGAGGATGCCTGTAACTCGTACTCAAGATGGCGCTGATCAAAGATGTTGCGCTCCGGGTTTTGTACAAGGAACAAGACGCAGGTATCTGGAGAAGATTTTGGGTAAGTTTCATAGGCTACACGTAAACCTGCCGCAAGGGATTGTGTGCTTGAGTTATTAGGCAGCTCAGACGCTGGAATTGATGAGGGATAGCTGCCAGCAGACAAATACCTGACAAGTGTTAGCTGCGACGTCTCACGTAGAACAGTATAAAATTTCATACTTGTGCAGTTGCGAGGTTTGAGCAGAAAGTCCACCAAATGAAGCAGCGATGGTGTTGAACTCAACCTGCTTGATATATGGGCTAGAGCCCTTTACTGTCGTGTCTTGATGAACCATGTAGTCTGATCTGAAAAGGCCAAGAGACAGTGGCTAAGGGCAGTCAGTATGCGAATCACAACTTCAAGGATGTCAGCGAACCTGCACATAGCCTTCCTCCTTGACTTTGAGGTGTGCTTGCCATAGCTTAGCAATAAAGTCATCCACTTCAAGAAGTCTAAACAATATATGTATTAGCACAATGCGGCCAGAGGCAGGCATACTGTACAGCAGGCCATGAAGTAACGAAATAAATTAAACGCCTGAGAGGTACTACTAATCACATACTCTTCAACAATTTCTTTTAAAAAGGACTCATCTTGGGCAATGGATGCATATAGCCCATTGTATGCCTTTTGGATTGTCTTGGCTTGATCATAACACACTCGAGGGAACGGACTCGGAAATAACGTGACTGGTGCAGTTGTTGCGAGTACATTCTTGGGATCTGTATCCGCAGAAACAAAAGATGGAGGAGGTCGAACAGCAAGACCATGGGCAATGGACCAATCCTTGATGGTTGTGACCAAATGCTCACTCTCCTCAGCTGAAAGCTCAGGAGGATATGGGACTTCAGAGCTCAATAGTGGGGCCATGATGAAGGAATGAAACCAGCTCTATAAAATCAGAGGTAGCTCAAAGTCGTAAGTGTGCGAGACTTTGGATTTCGTCTTTCGAGGGTCTGCAGGTAAGAAGAATTGAGGAGAATCCCAAAAGTGATTGAATTCTAGGGGCACTTTTCTTGAGGATGCTAGAATAAAATATCGGAATCCAATCGGTGGCTCCCTGCATTTCAAATCACGACAAACCCCAGAGCTCCAACACTATCGCTAGCACTGAAGCTAAGATAAGCTCCGGATCAACCTAGTTCCGTACGTACTCCACGCTGGTGCCGCAATCACTTTATGACTTCGCGTCCCTCAGCGGCGAACGCGCGCGAGGTCATTGACTTTATCTACGCATAATCTGACTGTAGTTTTGTAAATACGTTGTCTTTATATTTTCTGCGTCCTTCAATATCCCAAGTTATTATTTGATTGCTGTTCGGCATAACCGATACATATCCATGCCATCACTCTCACCAATTCAAACGCTAATACTCACCAGAACCGCGCGTTTCTGCATGCTTCCGTGATCTCGTCTGTGGGTTGTTGGTGGGCTGTCTGTTGGTATCTGTTGGTACAGGGCAACTTTCTCAACTCCATCACGAAATCTGATCTCACCACGAGTGGCATCTGACCGTGTCGCTTCTCTCTACCAAGCATATACAGTTTATTGCTCGATCCCTTGTGGTTTTTTCTTTACAGATTCCTTCTTCGATTACACAGTTGAACAGTGAACAATTGTTGAGCTCATCCTACGTAGGTAAACAATACCCCTCAGATTCTTCCTTGATCAAGGCTAACTTCATGCTTGGTAGTTCTCTATGCATCTAAAGTGATGCTTACCCATATCTGTGGACGCCCATTCAACATTCGCTATACTCGTGCGACAGATCCATCTGCGTCCAATTCACACACCTGTCTCGATATAAGTCTACCAGATTATCAGCGACAACAAAAACCATTCGCTACTCAGCGATTTACGATTGACGAAATCCCTTGGGGGACCAAGCTTTGATTAAGAAATTGGGACTTGCGTCGACAAGATCACAACTCGTAGTGCCCAAGGATTCCCCATCGACTTCGCATTTACATATAAGATTTGGGCAGCAACGTCTGGAAGTGTACCTCCGACCATCACCAGCCGACGCAATCCAAGCAAGACTTGCTCGAAACCTATATACCTCTAACCAGAAGTAAGTCTTCCATTAGTCAAATATTTTTTAAAGCTATGCTTCTTTGCACTTGCTTGCGCACCTACACCATCTTCATGCGCTCTTACGGAGCTTGCTATAAAAACATAGTTTTACTCTTTGCGAGATCGCGTGATTATTTAAGCATAAATCCTTATGTTTCTGCATTGCGATTGCTATAACTTGACAACCTCTCTTACAACATGTTTGATTCATTGATTTAGGACTCGACTAACGTTCCAAATTCAAGATTTAAGTCGAACTGTAACTCAGTGCTGGGCTACCCAGGAAAACACCAACTGTTTATTGCCGAGTCTGAGTAAAGGCCGTGTTTCGGGAACCATTTCCCATCTCATACGTCTAATACCACAAAGTCTTCTTGTTTGACGGTTGAATATTACATTCATGTTTTCCTGAAACCCCACCACCTCATCATGGATGACATAGACGATGACCCCTGGGATTGGGGCGTCGATCGAGTCGTTCGTGAGTTCTGTACAAATAATCGAGTATGGAAACTCAGGGGCTCGCATCGCCTTCCAGAGCCTATAAAGTTTGAAACTGCACTAAGAGAAAATGAGGTCGACGGGGAAATGCTACTCACAGAAATCGACCGTGACAGGATGAGAAACTACCTTGGCATAAAGGTGATAAAGGAAGAGAGTTCCATGTTATCTGCTATCTCACAGTTTAGAACGTCCAGCAAGAAATATCGTTTGTATTATGAGGCTCTCGATAAAGCGCCACAAGCTAGTCCTCCAGCGCCTAATAATGCAGATAGAGCTCTAGGACTGACGCATTATGTCGAAGACATTCCAACCACTAGACTTATTCAAACATCTGCTGAAATCCCACTCTCTATTGTGTCTGGCACATCTGACCATGCAACTGCTCCACTTGCAGGCGATCTGTCAGATGCCAATACCGATGCCGATGCCGCGACAAGTAAACGACGTAAGCTCAATGGTTCAGGTTATGAAGACATTGCAAATATCTCTTTTGAGGAAGATGACTTGCAGCAAAACATCTGCCCTATATTTGCAGAACAAGCAGACGAGGTGCCGCCAACCTCGAACAACGAAAAGAAACGCAAACGATTGGCTCCGACACTCATCACGTCAGCCATTGACCCAAATAGGGACAGAACTGTTCCCACAGCAGCAGATAATGTCAAACTCAATGACCCACACAATATCGAGCCAGGACAAGCTTTCCAGGATGAGGAGGGTCGCAAGCGCGTGATTCCTATTCGTCGAGAAGAACCAGATGATGAAGAGCCTTTCAATTATGCTAACGCGCTTTCTGCTAGAACCTCTTTATTAAAGGCAATCAATATTGCTGGCGTGGAAGCCTTGCAAGCTGCCAATGATATTGTAGCATGTAAAGCCCAAGCATCTAGCGCACTTCAGTCAGCCTCCTTGTCCGAGGGGTACCTTGGTAGGAAAGGGAATCCTGTTGATAACATCTTCTACGGTACCAGTCAAGTTGGTGGTGAGCTCACTACTGTCAACCCATCAGCATTTCTTCATATATCACATATCAGTAATGGTCGGCGCCTGTATGTTCACAACATGATGAAGAAGTTCCTGGTCAATTCCAGAGAATCTCGATTTGTGCGTGGAGATAAAAATTTCTCTGCTATTCAGCCATACGAGACACTGCTTATCAAGAAGCATTATCAGCCTTCTTTCACACTTTATCACTCATCTCCAAATGGCGAGGCTCATGCTACCCGGGAAGAACTATCAAAATGGCCTGAAGTGACTGGTAGAATCCACGTTTCATCTTCTACAAAGCCTAGTGATGCAAATCAGCTTAGTGCAGATTTCTTGATGCCAGAGAACATGTGTGCAGATTCAACAAATGATTGGGATTTCCTTGAGAAGTACCGTCACATGGAAGGCGGAGATGAGATACTTCCAGTGTATGGTGAATCTGGCTCGGAAGGTGAGTATGACGTCGATACATGGAGAGAAATGGAGGATGAGAACGGAACTCTGGATCGGCCTAAGCTTAAGTCTCGAAGACCACCGTTGACCATAACGGAGGTTGATCAAATTATTGATGAAGGTATTGCAGAGTTGATTATAAAATGGAACCAGAAAAGGCTTCCAAAGCATCAGCTTAGTGCCTGGAAGACTTGGGAAAGGTCTCGCCGTGACAACAGTAAGCGCAAACGCATTGTTGAATTACAAAAGGACTTAGACAGAATCAATAATCAACGCCTGGTCAGTCTTCGAAAAGAGATTGCAAACGAGGTATGGACTAGTGCCCAACAATTGCGGAGACAGACCAAAATTATGGAGCAAAGCGTATTCGACCGCGAGTCCTTTAGATGGGAGATTGATATGCTGGAGCAAAGAAAGTGTCCAGCAAAACCCTCGGAGGAAGAACTTGCGAAGAAGAAAACCAAGAAGCCAACTCAGACTACACCGGAAGATGTCGATGGCGAGTCCATTTATTCTAGTGATGGGTCTACCTCCACTAATGAGCTAGACAACTTCATTGTTGACGACGACATTGACGGATCAAGTGCAGATGCTCTCATTATAGATGACCCAATTGACCATCTAGATGACGAGGAGAACTCCGACGACTCGTTAATTTCCCCTCGAAAACTGGCATTTGAGGCAAGAAATAAGCGTAAGTCAAGTATTCCCCGATCTTCATACGAGGCTGACTGTCTACAGGCAACTCTTCTGCTGCAGCCTTATCGGTATCAGAGCCCGACGTAGTTTCTGCCAGTGTAGAACCATCAGAGCCGGCATCTAACGACGTTGACATGATTGGTAACGATGAGGTTAACACAGATTTACCTTTAAGGCTCACCATCTCAACGCCTAATCGAGAGAATATCGTTACAAAAGCAGAACCCATGAGCTCAACTATTCCAGTGAAGTCAGAATTGCTGTCATCCATCTCACGTATTGCACCTAGTTCTTGGGTGATAGATCTCACGAATGACACTACAAGTGCAGAGGTTTCACCAGTGAAGTCTGAGGTCGTTGATTTAATCACTCCGACTAAGGCAAGGAGTAGGGCAGTTTCTGTCGATTCACTCGATTCGCCGTCTTATAGAACCTCGAGGCTGTTCAAGGTTCCGCGATTGGAAGATGAAAGTGCTGACGAGTACTATGATCTGTCTGGCACCGATGAAGAACTATTAGAGGCGTCTCCAGGTGAAAAACCAATTCCACCGTTGAAGGATATGAATGCCATTGCAAAACTTCCCTACACATTCTGGCGAGCGAAAAATGATAGAGTGCGTTTGGTGATTTCTGTTGTGCAGAAACTTGAAGAATCACGTAGAAAGCGTATTCTGGATCTGAGCAAGGCACTTTCCGGGAACGATCTGTGGCAGCAAATGAGCAATGTCATGACTGCTATAGCCAATACTAAGTCGAGTGCTCGGGGCATTGATACAGATACTTTCAAAACACTCGCAGATATTGTACGCATTTTTGACATATATGTTGATTGTCAACATCATAAGCTTACAGCAGCAATTATACCTGCCACTGTTGCAAAGTTGGAGCGTGCTAAGACTAGCTATTGGGATGGTTTCGTTCACCTTCTCCACAAGATCAATGCTGGCTTCGAAGATGATAGCGATGAGGAAGCACCTACACAACGTCTCGCGTACAATGTTTCATCGTGAGTTCATAACCACTAAACTTATGGTAACTACTAATAAGATATAGTTCAAGTGATAATACTGAGGATGAAGATCGGGAAGAGTCTCCCAGTAAAAAGAAAGGGCATCGTGGAATCTTTGAGAATACCGATGCAAGAGCACAGCGTGACCAAGACCAGCAGAGATTAAAGGAACAGGAGGAACGTCGCCGAAACCTACATAAAAAACTAGGACCTCTGGTATCTACAGACAGTGCAAAAGTCATCATTAATGACAGCAAATCTGAAACTCAAGGGCTTGTTTACGTCAATAAAGCGATTGCGGAACGTATCAAAAAGCACCAGATTGACGGCGTCCGCTTCATGTGGAGACAAGTTGTCAATGATGGCAGTGTAAATGTTGAAGAACAAAACCTAGAGGGTTGCCTCCTTGCTCACACAATGGGGCTTGGAAAGACAATGCAAGTGTAAGTAAAAACTCATTCTGTTTTTGTGTTCTTGATCAGCTAACGATATCATATAGAATCACTTTACTTGTGGCGATAGCAGAGGCAGCCAGCGCAGAAGTTGAATCGATATCCTCACAGATCCCTAAACACCTTCAACAATCAAAAACACTTGTCTTATGTCCCCCAGGTCTCATTGACAACTGGATGGATGAGCTACTGACGTGGGCCCCACCCGGTGCTCTTGGTCACCTTCGAAAGATTGACTCAGCTTCTAAATTGCACGAACGATTCATAAATATCACAAAATGGTTCAATGATGGTGGTGTGCTGGTTATGGGATACCAAATGTTCCGCAATTTCACATCGAATGCTGGTAACAAGCTCAACGAGGATGACCACAGTCGACTTGAGAAAGAGCTGCTGGAAGGACCTAATCTTATCATAGCGGATGAGGCACACACCATGAAGAATGCTACTGCTGCCATAACTGTTGCTGCTAGTAGATTCAGGTCTAAAAGCCGAATTGCGTTGACTGGATCGCCATTAGCGAATAATGTCACGGAGTATCATACCATGATTGACTGGGTAGCTCCCAACTATCTTGGTCCAATCGCTGAATTCCGCGCGAAGTATGTTGAGCCCATCGAGGCAGGCCTCTATCAAGATAGTGTAGCAGCCGAACGTCGGAAGGCTTTGAAGATGCTTGGGGTTCTGAAAGAAGACTTGTCGCCGAAAGTTAACCGTGCTGATATGTCAGTACTTTGTGATAGTCTTCCGCCAAAAACCGAGTTTGTTATGACTTTAGCCCTCACCGAACTTCAAAGTCAAGCTTATAGCATCTACGTTGATAGAATGCTTTCAAAAAGCGCAGAGACATCGGGAGCTCTAACCAAAAAAGGCGAACTTACGCAGACAAGTCTTTGGCATTGGCTTGCTATCCTAGCCTTGCTCTGCAATCATCCATGTTGCTTCAAGATGAAATTGGATGATCGCAAGGAGGACGCTCGGGCAGTAATGGCAGGTGCAGATGCAGATGCCGCAGTTGGGGATATTCCATCGCCGGTGGACAAAGATGCTGATGTTGACGATCTTGATTCCCCTGACGGCATTTCTTTGTGGAAGGTTGGTGTTACGAGTGAGCTTGTTCAGCAAGAAATGGAGCTATTCAATAAAATCAAGGACATCACAGATATCAAGTATTCTAAGAAGGTACAGATACTCATTCAGATACTCGATTTTTCTCGTGAAGCTGGCGACAAGGTCTTGGTTTTCTCCTCTTCCATTGCAACTCTAAACTATCTTGAAAGTCTGTGCAAAAGGACAGACAGGAAATACCGGAGGTTGGATGGCAGTACAACTATGAACAAGCGCCAAGGCCACACGAAAACCTTCAATCGTGATGATACCGAGCTCTATCTTATTTCTACAAAGGCCGGCGGATTGGGTCTCAATCTTTTCGGTGCAAATCGAGTCGTAATCTTCGACTTCTTATTCAATCCTGTTCTTGAAGAGCAAGCTGTTGGCCGAGCGTACCGTATTGGCCAGGAAAAGCCTGTATACGTGTATCGTTTTGTTATGGGTGGAACTTTTGAAGATTTCATCCACAATAAGACTGTCTTTAAGACGCAGTTAGCTTCCACTGTCGTTGACAAAAAGCAACTACAGGCCTCGGCTAAGAAGAAGAGTACAGGTGACTTCTTGTTCCATCCTAAAGACGTTGAGGTCCAGGACATTGATGAGTTCCACGGTATGGATGACAAGGTCTTAGACAAAATCCTCGATTCTCAAGATGTCAGCAGGCCGATTAGAAGCATTATCCAGACAGACACATTTCAGCGTCGGGATGATGAAAGGCTGACTGCGGAGGAAGAAAGGGAGGTCAAACAAATGCTAAGTGATGAGCAATTGAAGAGAAAAAATCCTCATGCATATGCTGCAATGATACATGAGCGTACGGTGGCTAGGGGAGCCGAAATTGAAAGGCAGGTGCAAGAGATGTTAGCAATCGGTGCTCAGGCACCTGGACATAGCCAATATGCAAGCCCTTACGCACACCAACCTCACTTGCAACAATCTAGTCGCAGTCTCTACGTTCCTCCTCGGTCGCTCCATTCCCTAGCGCACCAGCCTCTCAATCCCACATCCACGGCACCACAGTCTTCGTCGTCAGCCTCATCGCCGATTGTACCGTCGTTACCCGGTTTTCACCTTCAACCAGTGCCAGGTGCGAATACGAGAGTGCTTACGGAGCCCTCCAGTGATGATAGAGTGACTGAGAATGCCAGTCTGCCAGATGTAGCGAGCACTGAGACACCTGAAGATGCTGCTGCATCGACCAATGACAGTCTTCGTGACAGTCCATCGACCATCGGGCTTCAACCAACGCTGCATTCTACGTCTGGATCTAAAACCTCATCTGTTACACTAGCAGAAAGATTGCAAGCTGATAAATTCGCCAGAAGCCCACGTTGGCCGCATGCATGGCAGCTTCGGGTAGCCTCCAACGACGGGGAAGGATCTGGTACACTAGCCATCCAGTCAGTGGAGCAGATACTTCAAGAAGCACTTGAAGCAGTGCATGGCAGAGCATCTTCCACGAAACGCCCATTTAACACCATATCACCGGTATCTCGCCAAGTTGAGTCCGTGCTGGAAGATTTATTGCCACAAGTCGAGAAACGTACGACTATTGCGAGAGCTTTGGCAGCTCGTATAAAGAGTTCCCAGATTTCTGAAAATTTGTATAAAGCGTACGAGTCTCTCGACGTCTACAACTTTACCAAAGACTTCGTTGAATCTCAAGAAACCACGGGTCCATTCTCCTCTACAATGCCACCTTCGCGTAATAACACTCGTCGCTCGGCAAGTTTAGAAGAAATTCCCAGGCCGGCCTTGGCTCAACCTGCATCGTCAACAAATCTTGAGCAGTCGCGCAATACAAGTTATGATAGTGATAGTGCAGGTACTCCAGTCCAGCAAAGCGAAACCACTGCTCGTGGTGGTTCTTCTCGACTTGCATCATCGTATCGATCTCCACAGCATCCAGTAGCTTCGGTTCCACCACAAAGCCAGGTAAACTTAAGTTCCAAACCTCTACGTTCAACTCGCTCAACAAGACATCAAGCGGGATCAAACCGATCCGCATTGTCTTCTTCACAACCTGCTCGAGAGGCGGCTCGACCCAGCAGGATTGCTGAGCCACTGGCGCTTGATAATGGCCCAGTGAATGCCGAAGATCAACAGGACTCCACACGGGTGCTTGCATCTACGTTGGAAGACTCCTTGAAAGATGTTGAGCACGACATAACTACGGCTCAGAAAGGCAGAGCTTTGTATCTGAAATTGAGCTATGCCCTAACCTCGGCGATTGCAAACAAATATCCGACAAGGATATTGTTTCATGCTGCGGCTCTTGAATTGGTGAAGTTCCTGCGTGAGCGTCATGAGGATGTAGTCGACCTTGCTACACAGATACAAACTCCCAAGGACCTTTTAGAAAGCATTAGAATCCCCGAAAATCTTGACAACGTCAAACCAATAGCCTCTGCTGGTGGCTCTCAAGACGGCAGGTCAACATTCCAAGTAGGCACCAGTCCATCCAATTCACCTTCTATTCTCAAAGAGAACAATCAACAGAAGACTTCATTTGCTGGCCGTGCTCTGCAGGTAGCCGCAACGCTCTTCCGACCTAGCCCAAAAAACTAACGATTATCAGCGTTCCAACTTATCTAGGCAACCGGTTGCGGAATCCTATCGTCCGCCGAGTTCTGCTCCTGTGCAACGCAAAGATAAATCTCGCAGCTCTTCTCGTGCCGACGATGCCCAGGTGTTGAATATGCTCCAACGACGAAGAGCACGACGATCGACCAACCTGCCTTCATGGGCGGTCAAAGACCTCAATGAAGCTAATTCGCGCAAGTCAAACTCTCCCCGACCTTCTCGATCCTCTTCCAGGTCCGAATCACATCGACGCTGAGATACATATTTGGAGATACCAAGTTATATCACTTGGCAATCACACTAGACAACTTTATCAAACAGCTGGCAGGTTAGCTACTCGCTACAATGTTTCCATTGGCACATCCCCCCCATTTTCCCCTTTTATTTCCTTGTTATCATAATGACAGCACGAAATTCATGAGCAGCATTGCATGGTTGATGAGCATTATTTTCTGCGTGGAGTTGGTGGTATCTTGACTACTTCCTGACTGGCTGCGATACCCAATTTCTTCTCTTGTCACTCGGATCACGGAGTTGCTGCATTTGTTTTGGTAGGAGGTGGTTAGGTCATATAGTGGGTTAGCATGGAAGTGGGATAAGGATGATCACATACAATTTTGCAGTTTGTTCCTTGTGTGCAGCAACACAGGCCTTTCTGCTGTTTCAATATGAATATGAACTTCCAATATATCACTATTTGAAGAGTTCTCAAACATTCACCATTAACAATTACTATGATTGTTCGCCTAGATGTGAAGCTGATTTCGGGTGAGGGACATGAACATTGAATAATAGAAGGCGAAAATGAGAGCGCGACTGGTGACATTGAAAATATATACCTTTTCTACAGTTCTGATCATGGTTCGTCAATACTCCGTCACAGATGCTAATACGTCATGATCTGATGTAGAGTAAATGGGATTGAAAGGACAAAGAACCTGATATAGCTTATATTACTTATGCAATACCATTTACATTTAGAGATCGCTAAAAGCTCTCGAACCGAATCTCACCGGGCAACAAAATGAAGGAGGATGGTGGGAATCACTCCTTGGATGAGAGCGACGGGTAAACCTTAAACCTATCAGATCTCGGATCTCAAGGTGAGCAATACATATTTGTCGACAGTAAAACAGAACAAAAATCAAAATAAAACAATATACAACTGCCACGTGGGGTAATCGAAACCCCTTCACTACCTTGAAGGCATAAACTGGGAAGGTAGTATCATACCAATAGACCAACGCGGCGTCATGTTGTCAAGTGGTGTTAATGGAACTTATGACAGCAGTGACAGCTACACAAAATGTCCGTGCGCCCCACCTACATTCTAGACTCCACGACTGGGAGACTGACGGAACTCTCAGCCTCGCACAAGCCATTGCATTTAGCAAAGACTACGACAACATAGATACCCAAGATGAGCGCAAAGATTGAGAAGATCATTGCTCGTCTGCAGCAAAGGTATGCTTGTTCTTCTCTGATGCTCTTGAGTGCTTGGGCTAATTTGGAGCAGGACCGAAGAGGGACAGTACTACGAAGCACAACAAGTAAGGATAGCTATCATAGGTCTGGATAGTTGACAACTGACATTCGTTCTAGCAAACAAGAGTTGTTGCCGCCCGATATGTAAAACAAGAGAACTGGACAGCTGCCATTGACATCCTGTTCAATGTCGCACAATCGCTTCTTAAGGCCGGCCAAGGTGGCAGCGGCGGCGACCTTTCCCTCTTCCTTGTCGACGTATACAAACAGGCACAGCTCAAGCCAGACAGTGGTAACAAGGGCAAGCTCTTGTCACTGCTGCGGTTGTTTGATGCCGAGGAGCCTACGAGGAAGAAGTTTATTGGGGAGATGATCGGGTATGTCTGTACTTTCCATAGTTTAGGCTTGCTCTCTAACCAGTATTTCTCAGATGGTCTTCAAAATTCGGCGATTACCCTGCGGGCGAACCAGAGCTGCACCACGTTGCAGGCTCACTGTATGCGGAGGAACACGATGCTTATGATGCTGAAAGACACCTCACTCTCGGAACCAAGGATTCCGCAGAGTTGTTGGCAAAGTTAGAGTATGAGTGGTACACGAATGACGAAGCGCATACCGCAGCTCTCTACGCCGCACGAGCAGTATTCCCATATCTCCTTGTTGGAAACGTCCGCGATGCTACAAAATCTCTCCGAGTATTCACCAGCCGATTGAGCGATGCAAATAAGAGTCTGGGTGTGCAAGATGTCGCGAGCCAGCAACACGAACTCCGCATCTACCCTAGCCTACCACTTCTGAACTTCTTGGGACTTCTATTGTTGGCAGTACAAAAAGGAAGTGCAGATCTTTTCAGACAGTTGCGAGGTCATTATGCTGCTCATATTAAGGAGGTTGGAACTTGGGATGAGGCATTAGAGACAGTCGCAGAGATCTACTTCCGTATTCAACGACCACGACAGGGAAATCCTTTGATGGATATGATGGGTAGCATGTTTGGAGGAGCTGCTCCAAAGAAACCAGCACCAAAGCGCGTAGTAGGTGGCTCCTCAGCTCCTGTGGCTGAGGGTCTAGATTAGATAAGAGAATTGAAGCAAAATTATTCAAAATTGATTGGATACAATAGCAACCCAGGGTATCATCTAACCATCCGTAAACGCCATCCTAGTTCAACAAATTCCCGTAATTCTAACTTTGAGCTTTATGAAGTTGGTAGGGGTTCATCTTCGGCTTCGTACATCCAGTTGTCTTCCACAAGCGCCGCAGTCTTCGCTCTCAGGCTTGCTCGTACAAGCTCCAATAATTCTACTACAATCAGTACTAAAATACACTCCAGTTGTCAAGTGGAAAGAAACTCACCAGCAGGCTCGCTGGGTGTTCGGTTTCGATCCCGACAATGAGATTTTACAGCATCTGCTAACCTCTGTCTCTCCTCTACATCCACCATCAGCTGGAGCACAGTTTCAAATCAATGTAAACATACTTTCGTCGTCGCCCTCAGCATCGCCTAAATATTCCTCGATATCCCCCATACCCCCCACATCAAAGTCGCCATTTTGATCTCGGATTACAATGTCCTCCGTGCCCCTATCATGTTCGACATCCAATCTCAGCGTCTCTGCAGAAGTAGAGGTACTGCTAGTAGTAGGGCGGCGGATAAGGTCTCGATGGAACAGATTACGGCGCACACCCTGGGTTCTCGATGTTGCCGGCGCATTCGGAGGAGCTTGGGAGCGCTGCGCCATAGAAGAGTGACTATCGCGCTCGTCGGAGTGTGGAGTTATAGGGTTTTGAGTGCGGTTGCGCATGCGCCTGGCGGAACGGGTAGTGATTCCTGTATTGTTTTGTAACGATGGCATGGTGACGGGGCGGCCGCTAGTCTCGTGGGATATCTGGGGGTGTGACAAGGGCTCTTTGTTGCTGCTTTGTTGCGACGTTCCTGTCGGATATTATAATGAAATTGACGCCGTATTGTTTTGTCCTCTGATGAAACAGAGTAAAGGCAAGAAACTATTCACTATGGCGAACAGATTCAATATCTTTCCCGTGCAGCGCTTTGGTGGTCCGAGTGCTGCTATTCGAAGACCAAAAGTAAGTGTGTTGTTTCATTTAGCTGTTGATTGAGTCCTGCTTGCAGTTTCCCAGCCGTACGCATGCAGCAATTATCTCGAAACCGCTTCGTCTTCTCCATTTCAGTTGATCATATTCTCAAGGGCTTCATGTACAGTTCTTAAAGACTCTCTATCGCATGACTAATATAAATAGGAAATCACCTGTTTCTCATACGATGACAAGCATCAATATCATCCAGATGAATCATCTCTTAAATACTATTACACACCCCAAATAGGTGCCGATCTATCCAAAGGCTTTGAAACTTTCCAGAAAATGGATGATACTGCAGATGATCATCTTGATAGTTTGCTGGAGACCATTATGTTACATGAGCAAAAAGAAGGCAAAAAAGTAGATGCAGATCTGATTACATGGCGAGGTATGATGACCAAGGTACGACTGGTCGCTGAAATTTACATGTACGATATTAATGTAAATTCTAGATTATGGCAACGCCATTCAGTGACAGAGATGGGTAAACTCAATCTACCAGCAAATTTTGTCAAAGCTAAAGAATAAACAGTTTCGAGATGAACGCAACATTATTCCAAGTGGGCAATCCTAGTGCAAGAAAGTGGCCAGAAGCTGACAACGATCTAAGGGAACAATGTATGGATCACTTCATGATACTCGTGCCGCTGACTAACAAGCATAGCTTTTTAGAAGAAAACCATGACTACAAGCTACAGTCATGGGCAAAACAGCGAACACAGGTCTCACATCCAGGGAGACCCTCGCAGGATATGATGAGTTACTGGGGTATTTTCCTCCAAAGCCAACACATAAATTTTGCTGAGCAGAAATAGGGTATAAATTCGAGACGTTGAGCCTGCTTCCAGCAACGTGGGCCGAAACCAGTCGAGATTACATTGAAAACCGCGAGAATGAAATCGTAAACAACTATGCCCAATATTGTTCAGTAGTACGGACAGGCATAGGCAAGACAATCATGGTATTGGGAGGAGAAGTAGATGCTGGTAAGTTAACCCACTATATGTTATGGGCTCGTCTAACGCCTCTCAGTATGGGATGTCAAGCCGCCACCTCCAGCAACGGGTATCAATTTCGTGGAGCTGAAGACCTCACAAACCGTGCGCTCTGACCGCGATGCTATGAATCTCGAACGCAAGTTGTTGAAGTTCTGGATTCAGTCCTTTCTCCTTGGTGTTCCGAAAATTATCATTGGATTCCGCTCACCAAATGGCATCCTAGAGAGCATTCAGGAGATGGACACGAGTAGCATCCCCGGGAACGTTAAAAGAATTGGGCGTGGTAGCTGGGATGGTAATATCTGTATTGGATTTGCGGCTGGGTTTTTGGAATGGTTGAGAGGCGTTATTCAGGGTGAAGGAGGGGTTTGGAGGGTTAGGAGGGGGGAGAGAGGTGGTGAGATTGAGGTTTGGAGGATAGGAGATGGGGATGGTGGGATTATTTCGAAAGATTTCAGAGAGTGGAGAGAGAAGTTGGCGAGTGTTAAGGTGTCTGACTCGAATGCTGGGGGAGAATAATGATCCGGTGGTTATTGATAGTTTTATATAAATTATCAATAAAAGGTCAACACTGTCATTCTGCACTCTAGAATATGGAACAATTGGGAAGAGCTTGATCGAGATTAGATGATGTCGCTTTCCAGATACTTTACTGGTGCTTAAGTAAAGTAGCAGAGGAGTTACAAGGAGCGTATTCTCTAGATTCAGCACATATGCTCTTACTCTTAACCCAATGATAGACAACCTGAAATTAATGGTTCCTAATACCCCTACTGTTCTACAAAGTTATATGTCTTTCATAAGTATATGCGCTCGTACCTAAATACTTGTTGATAATAAATACGCAGCCGTCAACTCCATATAGGTCTCGAGGAATAGCCAGGTTTTCAATTTCAAAAATCCAGTACTCCAATTTCCCAAACTTTCCTATACTTCAATGATTTTTAGGCAGGTTTGTGAAATGCACCTTCACGATGCTTAAGCTCAGATGGTCTGTCATTAATATATTAGCTCGTGATGGACTAACACAGTGTAATCTGAGGAAGGTCATCAAGAGGTATTACACCGGTATTTGGAGTGATTCAACTAGCTGGAGCAATAGGAATATTCAGAGCTTTCAGTTATCTAGAACAGTGGTTTTGTTCTGTGTTTTGCGACGATTTGGGGTCACATGGGTATCAAGATTCACACAGTTTCGAAGTGGTCCATTTGGAAGTCATAAGTGAGAATTTCAATTATTACATGCCAACTTCATAATAAATTCTTGTTTGTCCTTTTTACATGTACGGAGGGAACTTATGATCTGGTACGAGTCTTATGGCACATGCATTTTATGCAGCGCCACTTCTCCGTACACTTCAAACGCATCCTTTAAACGTTTTTCAGTCGGGAATTTCAAATAATTGATATTATACATACTTGGTGATGTGGTTGTAGATTGGCTTTGAGAAGAGCTCAGTACTGCTTAGCTTCAAGATTCATATGGGCCCGCTCTAACTGAAGCACTTCTTTCAGAAAGTACGATCTCCCTTCAATCGATCAAGTTCCCATCTCTTCAAAGACTTCCTTATACCCCAAGGACTTGGTAAACTCCAGTTTTTCCTTTCAACTTTTTCCAGAAATACCTCCCAAACTCTCTCCCCTTCCGCTTTTGCTTCTTCACTTTCAGTACCATCCGCCATATGGAATACCCTCACTTTATCTCCTTTTTCCTCAACTTGGCCTTGTACAATACAGAGTTTGTTGCTTCTAATGCATCTGGTGCATGAATTATGGTTGAATGCTTGCTTTTGAGTGTTGAGAAGCGAGCAGCCGCGCAAATCGGATAACTTGCAGTGGACGCAAGCAACTGCTTGTTTTGGGATTTCGAGAGTAAGTCTTGGCTTTGGAGATTTCTTAATGTACCGAAGGGGCGTATTTGAGGGGCTGGTGAATGGTGTCGACAATGATGAGCTTGCATGTGTTTTTAGACTTGGCGTCGGTGATGCCGGTTGCGATCCTGCCATGGTGGTGTTTGCTATGCTTCTTGAGGAATCAAAATATTCACAGAGGAAATTGGAATTTCAGCATAGTTCTAAAATATATAATCCTCTCAATTAGATGACAGTTCACAATGCAAAACATGCTGATTGTTGTTCCATGTCGCTATTCACATTGTTTAAAATTGTCTCAGCTGAACAATGAATTTTTGTATGTGGAAGCATCTACAATACAAGAAATGAGCCATCGAGAAAATTTTTAACAAAGCAATCTTGTTGATATTTAGGAAATATTTGTGGTCTGTGAAGTATGCGCAGTAGCTAGACTATGCAAATAGGTATCTTGATGCTTCTCATGCCAGTAGCAGGTTGTAAATGAACAACGATAAGAAAGTACCTGTGCACCATAAACGGCTTCACAATTTCCCACTGAAGCACAAAACACAAACCTAAACTTATGCTTACAACTCAACCGAAGTAATGGCTCTTTTGGTCATCTCCCTGATCTTTGTCATTATGTCCCCAAGCAAGCATTCTCCACTTCAGTGTGCCCATTTCCGTCTCATCCTGAACATCTGTGTGAGGCTTATCCGACAATGATCGATGAGTTTCCACCTGGCTACACATACTATGATCGTTCTTTGCATCAGTAAGGCTCATTACTGCTTCACCAGCAGCAATCATTTCAAGTTGCTTTGAATTGCCAAAGATGTCGTTCCCATCAACCGATATTATATCTGATTCCTGCACATATGCATGTTGGTTAGTATCGGTTGATTCTCTCGATGTAATGAATCCGCTTCGTGACTTTTGGGCCTTTCTTAGTGTTTCTACACGATTTGATGGCTTTCGCGGATTGATATGCTGATCAAGACCAAAGCGGACCGCAGCTGTAGCATCAACTAATCGGCTCCTCTTTCGTGGTCCATTTGGGCAGATAGAGGCCGAGCTCTCTTTTGGTACAGTTGAAGAGGTTTGAATTCCTGACAGATATTGTCTGATTTCAGAGTCTGCTGGTCTTGGTTGCCAGTATAATCGAGATCTGTAATCAAGATCGAGCAATTCATCCTGGAGATATTTTGGTGTAACCCATGGATGTTTTACTGCTTGGCTTGCCGTCATTCTTCTTTGTACATCGTGGACCAGAAGCTTTGTGATAAATCCTCTTGCTTCTTCTGGCATATCTCGCCACCACTTGTTTGCAACTGATGTTTCATTGGCTATTGCGCCTTGAATGGTCTTAAGGACGTATTCAGCCGGTGCTTTTGATATACCTTGCTCGATCACACATTCTCCAGTCAGCAAGATGAGGACTATGATGCCAATACTCCACATATCAACTGCTCGCGTGTATCCTTTCTCTCGATCTTCACTTAAAACCTCTCTGCAATATATTAGGGCTATTTAGAAGAAAATATAGTGGACGTAGAGCCACTTACGGCGCCATGTAATCTTTGGTTCCGACAAACGACTTCATTCGCTGCTTCACGACAACATCATCGAAGGCATGGCCAAAGTCGGTGATCAATATACGGTGACCCATATCATTGTTGTGTGTAACTAAAACGTTCTCAATTTTGAGGTCTCGGTGGGCGATGTGTTTATTGTGCAGAAATTCAACAGCTTGAACAATTTGGCGTGTGATTATTCGAGCATCAAGAATTCCAATACGGAAGCTCTTTGACTCTGCATACGAAAAGAGGTCTCCTCCCGCAGCAAGTTCTTGGAATATGTACCTATAGTAAGTGAGTAGTGGGAAATATTAGTATGCGCAACGATACTGACACTCTGTGAGGAGATATGAAGGCTTTCCTAATGCTAACAATGTTGGGCTTCAAGCCATCAGATTCTGAAATATAGTACAAGAAAATAGACTTACGTGATCCAGCTTAGATAAAATATTGATTTCTGTATTGATCTTTTGCCATTGTGACCTCTCAAGCTTGACAATTTTGCAAGCCAATTGCTTGCCAGTCGAAACGTGAGAAGCTAAATGAACTGAAGCTGTCGCTCCGGTACCAAGAAGTCTATCAGAAATAAGGAACTCGTTCTTGAATTCCTGTAGTATGGTAAGAATATGAAACCAGATTGTAAAATTCAATGGCTAACCTCTTGCTCTTTCCTCTGCTCAACATCGAAGGAATTGGAGTCTTTATTGTGAGGTTGATGGAACGTGAAATTCCAGTAGGGTTTGATTGAGATAACATCTCCGTTGCTCAGAAGGAATCCATACTGAGGTGTTGCGAGGCTTCCAATAAGAAGGCCATTAACATAGGTACCATTTCGAGATTCCAGATCTTGGCAGTAGACATTCTCGGTAGTAACATTCTCAGCGTCATTACTGAAGGAAACAGAATAGATTCGGAAGTGGTGTTTGGAGATCAGGGAATTGTCCACGCATAAATCACTAATGGGGTTGAATGAGAAAGTACGATTGAAACATTACATGATATGACTTACTTATCACGGTTTCTGCCTATACAAAGCTCCTGTCCAGCTAGACTAATTTTCTGACCTACGCCGTATCAGAAGCTGAGGAAATTAGCTTCGAACGAATGAAGTTGCACATACCTGTGACATTTTCTGGGTGGCAGCTCTCGAAGCTCAATTGTGCAATTTGTACTATGGGACTGACTCTATCATCCTTTTGTACGGACATATTAGTATAAAATCTAGCAATCCGTACAGATGCAAGACAAGATGAATTTCGAAAGGAGAAAGTAGTTAAGAATTGCAGCTCTCACATTCGAATGTGAAAGTGGTAAATAGACTCAGGTAGTTGGGTAGTATCATTGCGGCTCTCACAGTCGAATGTGAGCCCTTCCTAATTAGGAAGTGTGCACTCCAGCACCTGCACGTTACGTAGTATAGACTTGTAGCAATCTCAAAGAACTTCTCTCTCCGTAATCAATCAAACAACTACAAGAAGAATACGCATTCCGAAATGTACACTCCCAGAATTCCTGTATATATCTGGAGACTTTGTCTTTTCTTCCTTTCTTTTCTCTTTTCCATGTACTGGGAATCCTCTCGATTAATTGTAGTAACACTTCTGTTATTATAAGTGTCATATACTTATGTTTATAGCAGGAATTCGATATTGTACATACTAAGTATTTATCTTCATATATCAAGTGATATATTGCTAACTAATTATAGAAACTAAGACTCTATCCTCGATTAGAAAAATGTATCCATATGTAAGTTTTCTTCAATTGGATTTATAAAATGAAATTTACTAACAATTTCAAGTATCACGGATATGCGTACCCTCCCCCTCCTCCACCACCGCCGCCGCCATCCTCCGGTCACCCTCCATACCCCCCTCCCTACCCCTTCTACCCCCAGCAGCAGCAGCAGCCGCAGCAGTCGCTGAAGCAGAAGACCGGGAAGCAGAGGGAGAGGAAGAAGAGAAGAGAGAAGAAGAAGAAGGCTCTTCAAGCGGCAGGGCGTGAAGCCCTGAAGAAGGAAGTAAGTTGAAAGCTCAGTTTTAATATAGTTATAACTAACTCCAGTAAAGGGGGACGAGGAAGAAGAAGAAGAAGAAATAGTCAACATGGATGTTGACAGCACGATCCCAACCACCGCCATCGACACCATCTCCCCTGTCGACCCCGCCCCTCCAGTCTCGAAGATGTAAGTATATGTTATTTATATATTATACATTTCCTATTTTCTTTTCTCCCCTCCCATTTTATGGTTTACATATACTGATACTCTCGTTTAATAGCCCGATAAGGTCAAAGAAGGGGGGTTTCCCAATTTATAACAGACGATAAGGACCGCGAGGACTATAAGGAGCTTGTGGAGGAGGAGAAGAAGAAGCAGAGGCAGATCGCCGACCTGCTTGGAGACATCGAGGTCTCCAAGCGGTGTCGTGCTGATATTCGTGCAAAATACGACTTACCATAAGCATTTGTGTGTTGCTGTTTGCTTTTTTCTTTCTTTCTTTCTTTCTTTCTTTGCTGGGCTGGGTGCATTTATTTTATTTTACATACACTTTCAATTGATAACCAATTCTTATGTTTATGGAACGTTTTGCCTCGTGTATAACAGCTGAACATGAAGTACTATGTCTAAATCATTTTATAATGAGTGACATAACTGTATACTTAAATATACATATATACATATATTAAACATAGGCCTTGGCTTTTGGTTCCTCAGAATATATCCTGCTATTTATCATCCTCCGCTATATGTCCTATTGTAGCTTAAAATAAATGAAGAATCTTATGATTAGATTGTCCTTTCAGCATACTAGAGAATAGAAAGATGATAGTAACTTATAGATATTCTCAATCAAAGTAATAAACTGACTGCTATGGTGCTATGCAAAACAAAAGAATTCGTTGTGGTGTGGTTGTGTAGCCAACAGAATTCCACACTCTCCACAATCTCTACTAAATTCTTGCAATAACATCAGACAGCCACAATGCTCCTCAATTATAATATTGCTACATCATCTCGTGAAATTCCAAAATCTCCATTTTCCCCCAATTTTTATCCCACTTTTCTCTCAGAATTCGGTTACTATTACCATTACTACGTAAATCTGCTCCTCAATGTTTGTCGTGTTTGTGTCTCGGTCAACTTTGATGGGGTAAATGCCTGAGGCATCAACCACCGCATAGGGTAAGGGCAATAGTAGAACCGATTTTCCATCATAAAAGCTCGTCAGTTTCTCATCCTGACACTTTTCTCTTCACCACTCATCACTCATATCATCGAGTATGTCAACTCCATCCCCATGAATGCCAATTGCTAACGGAAACTCAAGAAATGCGTGCTAAGTGGCGCAAGAAGCGGACCCGCCGCTTGAAACGTAAGCGCCGTAAGACTCGTGCCAGATCGTAAGTGATCCATATCTTTTTTTGAGATTTTCGAGATCCATTGGAAAAATTCTAACAACCATTGCAGCAAGTAAACTACTCACAACACCTCGATCTCGATGTCTCCTACCTTAACTTCAACCGCCATGACAAAACACCCATGATTACGCCATCTCCCGCATTGATGTCTACCGCCTATTTCAGCATTCCTCCATCACCAATCCCAAAGCTGGGCAACCAAATTGGGGAAAGGTCGGAGGGTGTTCTAGGAGTGGAAATGTTCAATGACGCGTAGTCAATGGCAAGTGGAGGATTGTCTTCTTTGGAAGCTAGAATCGGTCAATCTATCATCGAGCTGTATACTGTGTGTTTGCTTAACAGGGAGTGTTGGTTTCATGGCTGCCGCAGACGCCTATATTCCAGCAACTTCAAATGCAAATAAAAGAAGTTCAACTTCAACTATTTTCCAAATGCAAATGTGAATGTAATATCAATGCGAATGTGAATATACCAAATTTGTGTGCCCTGTCGGTTTTATCGACGTTGGAGAAGTGGGTTTCAGCCTTGTCAGACAACGAGCCAGTAATCTACACGGGTCACTGGTGTGTATATTTATTCTCCGCAGAAAGGAATATGATCATCTGGTGCATGTATGTACTCTATGGATTAGTTATATCGACGAGGATCTAGTGATGTATGCAAAGATCGGTCCAGGGCACGATCTACTTGCAGTATGTAGATATTCTATAATTCCTGTAACTTGAGCTCAATTGATAATCAGCTTAAGGATCGTACATCAAAGTGATAATGTATCGTCTACATGCTTTTGGGCTCTGGAGTCTACGATCAGCTTCGTCGACTGAATGTATTATCACACTTGCAATGTTGATACTTGGTGGTTAAGTGAATGAGGTCAGAGGTCTCGTGACCTTGCCAATGGAACCCTTTCCAATTGAATATTGATTAAGACTCGAGAGTGTACAAAGATTGCTATAAATTTGTTAATAGCAAGTTCTTAATTACGTTTCACATTTTAACCATAGTACTGTTGACCAATGGATACAATTGACCCCATACGTCGTATTAAAATCTGCTGTGATATTCATAGTAAATATATTCAAATCTTAAAAAGAAATTGAACTAAATTCCACCAGACCCCAAAAAAATAACACTTCACTATTTGGCACGAAATTTCACCTAATCTGCCATCAAAGGCAAAATCTCCCAAATTACTTGGATCATTCTTGGGAATATGGAGTTGCTAGATCATATATATAGCAATATCCTTTAGTAATTTAGTAATGTCCCCTGCATTAATATTAAATTATTGAATATCATGGTGAAATTGATTTTAACTACTATTTTGGAGGATAAAAATACGAATAAAATTTGCAAATTTGTAAATTATGCAAAAAATACAATGCTGTTATCGCGACGAATGTAGAAGAGATTTACTAGCTCAGCAAGTTGGTTATGAGATAAAAAATTATTGTTTGGTTGTGCATTGATACATGATACTTCAATGTGAACGCTCAATCGGGACAATCACTTAGCGGTCACAGCCGGCAAAAAAAAGTGAATTTCCATCCTCGACGACGCCGATCACAATGCAGGTCACTGCTCGTCATTGACCACCATTCACACACATATACACCATGGCTGAAAGCGGGAAAAAGAGAAAGAGAGATGTCGGAGGCGCGGCAGGCTCCAAAAAGAAGGTCGCAATTGAAGCCCCATCTTCAGTGCCAAATGCAAAGGTGAAAGTCGTTTCTGAGGGCGATAAGAGGGCTCCAATTATTGGTATGTACATTTTTATTTTCTCATAAAACACATCCCAAAAGATCTCAGATTCCGCAAAGAAGTAATCCATGAATCTATATCTGACATAACTGCAGCCTCTGTACCTGGTCTCGCAGTACCTTCATCGTTAAAACTTCATCCATACACAAAACGTCGTGACAACGCTCCTCAAAAGGCTGGCCGAAATGGGGCTCTTGCAACGACTGAGATGCTTTTACATTCATCGGACCACCCAAAACTTGACTATACTGTACGGGAAGAGGAGGCTGGTGGTACAGACGCCTTACTGAACCACTACGTCGGAGTTTTTGACCCGGAAACTGGCAAACTGGAATTGATACAGGCGAGAAAGATGACGTTGAGAGGTATAGTCAGAGCACAGCAGGCACCGGTTGAAGCCATGGTTGAAAATGAAGATCATAACGTACGTCATTTCGGCCTCTTTGCAGAGTATCAATCACTAATTTCTGATAGAACATGCGCACTCTTCGTAACGATCTTGGACAAACGTTCGGTACCAAGAAGGCAAAGAAGGCTATTGCCTCTCTCACGGAAAACGCCATCTCTGGACCTCGTGATCCTAAGGCTAAGCCAAAGATTGATGCGGCTGCTGCTGCCATGCTCGACACAATGGCATCCACCACAGCCGATATGGCAACCAGAGCTCAGCTTCAAATGGCAGCTGATGAATCCAAGCCTCGCCCAAGAGCCGATCTCGAGGCCACCAACATCCAAGAAGTATATACAATCGAAGAGTTGGTTGGAATCGAAATCCTCAAGAACGTACAAGTCAAGGAGTGGCAGGATGCTGCAAGAGAGAAGAGAGATGTGGCTGTTAAGTCTGCATATGTGGCCAACAGACTGCAGAGATTCGCATCGGATACGGACAATGTACAGAAGACCAAGCTGCTACGATTTTTGCTTGCGCTCATCGACTTTTACAACGTCTGCAAACCAGCGCGAAGCTCTCGTCGTGTTCCGGACAGAAGTGAGTTACGCGAAGCTATGAACTGCCAGGACAGTGTCATCGAGTCTATCCGCCGCAAATTCTCCACCTCTTCGATGATGTCCAAATTCCAGATCGATCTTCTTTTTACCCACGTCTGTGTACTGGCGCTTATGATTGAGAATTACGAGGTGGACATGTATGATCTGCTCACGGACTTGAAGTTGGACTTGAAGCAAATGTCCCAATATTTCCAGGAAGTCGGAGCTAAGATCGGAGCTGCTCCAGCAAAGGTAGTCAGTCAGAATGGGTGGAACAAGTCGTTGGCAGCGCAGCACAGATATGCTAAACTGAAACTGCCGCTTGAATTCCCAAAGGTAGCATTTGCTAGAAAGGCTAGGTAGAATATTGTACATATGGGTAGTAAATGGAGTGTCCTGTATATTTGTGTTGATACGAGTCATAAAATTTGCTGCTAAGCCTTCGCGTTGACAACCATTTTACTCGTGTACTATAGAATCGAGAGTGGCGGATGTCACTCGAGTCTTGGCACTTTGGAGTTTTCAATAAACAAGCTGACCAAATTGTCAGCGACTACGTCAAATCTCAGAATACGACACTGAAGATCAGTGTACAGAGTAGAAACTAGAGAGCTTGTTGTACAGCTCATACCACTAAATAGTCTGTGTTGACGGGTAATTAATAGATTCTTCTTGATGCTGCGCCCCAATGACCTTTCCCTTTGATCCACTACTACGAAGGCAGCCTCACACAGTACGAGATGCCAGAAGTAACTCTAAAATCTACCTTAAAACCCGTTCTCCCAAGTCCACAAATCCATAAAAGCCGCAAAGCTTCCACCTTTTAATATAAGGCAAGTTGAATTGAGTTAAGAGGATCACGTCTCACGAAATTCTTGGGATCTGCACACGGAAACCGGAGTGTGAATCGTGGTGGTCGTCAAATTAAAGAAGTCCGACGACATCCCGTACTACGTACTCTCCGCCTTGAAGAAACGAAATACGAAACCCACCCACCGAAAACTCAGCCTCATCATTTGCATCCACCATATTCTGACTTAAAGTACCTATCGTGGCCTGTACCTCATCTTTTTCTTGTCCATCGAATCTTCAAATATCCACCAAGCCTTCATATATTCTCGCCACGGTAGCATACAATCTTAGTCCTTTGGAGTCCGTAGCGCAAGCCCTCAAACCCAGCCAGCAGGATGTCGGATGTCAGTTCACCGAAGATAGGGGCCGAACCCAACCGAATCAGCACTGAGCAACCCGTGAGTCTCCAATCTCCAATTTTGAATAGGCACGTGGAAACATTGCTAATTGTTACCAGCGCTTGCAGGAAGATAATATGTCTGCCGCGCCGGGTGGTGGGGGTGGGGGTGCGACGCGGCTGCGTGGAGGCGGCTGTAATCCATACGGCTGTCGTGACCAAACATGTGATATGTAAGTTGCTCTTTGACACCGATTATTCTGTCCAAACCTTCCTATATGGTTACTTTATGCGGAAGAGATTGTAGTGAAGTGAAGATTCCTGGCTGATAGGTTGCAGTTGTTGTACGTGCTGTGAACTGGCATGTTGCGAGGCCTGCTGCGATGCGATGTGTAGTAGTTGTTAAGGAGTTTGGGATCCGAATGGTGACCCTTTAAAAATTGGCTTTTTTTTCCCCTGTGATTTTATTTTATTCCTATTTTATCCGAATCTGGGATGGGAATTGGGATGGAACTTTTGGTAGATGGTACATATACCCGTTTGTTTACTTATAGTGTGATACGAAAATACCTAATAAGAGTAGAGACGTAATTTTAGATTCAGGGACCTTTGCTCTCTCGTCTGTATGAATAGCTAGCCGCGCATGCCCATTCCTTCGCGTGAAATATTATTTTTTGATAGACTACACCAGCTGATTTTTGTTTCACTGCTTGCTGAAAGGAGACGAGAAAAATCGGTGTATAATAATACATATTACTTAGATTTTCTCATTCAAGTCGTCTGATGTTTACATCGTCTGCGTCATTCAAGCCTCAGGTTAGTGAAGGCTACCGAAAGTATCGTTATCCTTTGTGCCTTTCAATTGTTGATATGTATAGAAATTGCGATGTGGTGTGCAGGATGAGTAAAGTAAGATAAAAAACGGTAGTTATGAGCACAGCATATAGTAAAGATGGTTAAGGATTATTACTTCGTTTCACGTACGTTGTTCTGCCATGGCTTCTTTCTCACTTTCACTCTAGGGCGGTGTATTGGCGCATAGTACCGCGACTTGTCAGATCAGCAATCTCACAGCAGCGGGATCCTTGCAATAATTACAGTAAGATACCAAAGCTGTAGATAAGACAAGCAATATATCGAGGAAACACAAAGAATACAAAGAATGAAAGAAGCTTATCTTCAGGTCTGTATGTATATGGGTACAATCCAGATGAATATATAAATATATGTATATACATCATCTCTCGACACACTTCAGCACCGATGCTGCCAAGCATGCCCAGACGGCAGGTAGAGCTTAGTCAACATAAGCCGTACCAAGAACCACAAGCTTTCTCCATAAGTTGGGGAAACGGCCACGTCAAGCAGGACCCCTAAAAGTAAATCCTCACAATCCTCACAATCCTCATTTACATCATTGACACCTCGCTCACACAATCCTACTGCCTACACCAACTCTGTTGGCATTACCGCGACCACGACCATGACCAAAACGAGCCCGTATCTCTGAGGCGCAGGGACGAAATGGCTCCATGGCCCATGCGCTATAGATACCCCAGCAGCAGCACAATATTAATGGACAGCGCAAATTATGCTCTGCCTATCAGGTGTTTGAAAGGCTAGTCGCCAACCTATCGGCTTGCGTTTGATGAGGACGCCCCGCTGGATTTCCCTGTCTGTGTATCAGCCCTGCGTCAGCTCAGCCATGCACCGCTACACCCAATTCTCACGCTGTCCAACTCCATCCCTCTCGTCCTTGTCTCCGTAAACTATTTCAATCCGTCCTCCCCCCGAAACTTCTACACTCGCTTCGACTTCACCATCGATTTTCCGAACCACCACATACTCAAAATGCCTTCCGAGATCAGCCAACAGCCAACGGCCAGCCAGATGGTCATGCAGACTCCAGAGCAGGAGAATGAGCGTGTCAGCTCTGAGCAGCCAGTATGCCTCGCAACCCTTACAACCTCTTGAACCATGGATCTAATCTTCATCGCAGCGTCAAGTTGAGCAGATGGTCGCCGAGCCAGTCAAGCTCCGTGGAGGAGACGAGGCCGCGGATATCTGTTGTGGCCTGTATGTGAAACCTTCCCGCATTGATTGATCTTTGCTGCAAGTCAGTATATGAAGTGAATGGTGCTGACATTGACAGTTGCGCCTACGAGTGCTGCAAGTGCTGCTGCTAGACGATATATAATTGAGGATGGACAGTTGGGATTGCTGAACATGGCTAGCTATGGTTGAGTTACGAATATCAAATGAGGCTTTTTTGTCTGTTTTATCCAGCCCTGCTGCAACTGCAATTAATATGCTTGGGAATAATACATTAAGTGAAAACTACAAAAAACTTCACTTCCTAGTGTGAATGCTTATGTGAAGATTACCCAAGGAAAATTGCTGCGCTTGGACGGGACCTTTTAACTCGTAAATGCCATTGATAACTACATTCATGGTTGATGTATACATTAAAGTACTCTTCTGTTTACTGCTGCATGCGGATAATCACAACGGTGAGAGAGATAATGCATCTTTTTTGGATACAAACTAATTACGGCGATGTGGAGACACGGCGATCGATACGCGGCATCTTAGCCGGCATAGCACTAGGATCTCGGTTGTCGTACTCGTATTAAAAGCTGTTCTGGGCGGAATACGACAAACGCGCGATTCTATGAGTAATGACATAACTCTGATTGATTTTACATTACTCGCAGTGTTTGAAATATTGATAGTTGGGAGGAAATTTGTAGATACTTCTGGAAACGAGACAGGTGAAACGTGGAAGGTGATACCGGATATCACTGCTGTCAAGGAGCTCACTGCCAGCTCACAACGATGAGGTTCGAAATAAATATATAGCTGTTAATAAACATATAACTTATAACTGTACAGCTCTCAGTGACTGTTTAATTCTGATAAATATAAACCAGTGCCCAGGGATGATAATGGATTTACCAGGCAGTCCACAGTGTTTGATACGGAAGCAAAGAACATCAAGTTCTTGCCTACATTCGTGTACTTCAACTTTGCTGCAAGCAACCTCCTAAGTACCATCTTACTTACCTAACTTTCGCCTTTACTCGGATCAGCCTTCCAATTTCCATGTAAGCCCTCGGCTTCCTCGCCCTCTCTCAATGGCTTTGCAGATTCTATTCTCACAACGTCAAGAATTTCCTTCTCTCCAGCCCCCTGGCGTAGACGTTCCCACTTCTCGTATTCCCTCCACCACCACCCGTGTGTGACCCCATCCTTCCCGAGATACCCCGCCATGCCATCATTTCCAACCCTTTTACTCCAAGGTTTGTCAACAATATAATGTAAATTTCGTACTTCGTCGTCTCTCCAGAAGTCTGCATGCCAGTATCTCATCGTCTTCAATGCATTGTATTGCCAGCCAATGCTCTTCCACCTACCCTTGAAAAACTCCCCTAGGAAGTCCTGATCTGGAAACATGAATGTTTTAAGAAGCTCCGTTTGCGTATTGAAGAAGTCTAATATTTCATCCCATTGTTCCTGGTACGGCATGAAGATGAACATGCCACTGTTGAGCAGTGTGTGCGTATGCTTGCCTTCATCATTGCCCGGTACAGGACATGGCTCTTGTAAAGCACGGGGGTGCGTGAGGCCTGTATAAGCGCAGTTCTCTTTGGTCCATTCTTCAGGAGCCCAGCTGTCTTTATCGAGATTACAAACACAGGCATGGTTTGCAGCAATCCAATTCTTGCCTGGCAACTCATAATTGAATAGTTCGTCCATGTTTCTCATGACCAGCATATCGGCATCCAGGAAAACCATACGGTCATATTCAATGAGTGAAAATACCCGAAGTTTTGTCCATGTATCCTCAAAGCGTGCGGCTATAAGGGAGACCTTCGTTTCCGGGAGGAGCACGTCCGTGGGTACGAGAACAGCGTTCGTAAGGGCAGCTTCACGTCGAAGGGTTGGAAGGCACGATTGAGGGAGGCTCGGCGTGTAAAGGATTATGAGAGGGTAAGCAGATTGATGTTCATGTAGAGAGTGAGCGAGCAAGACCGCGCCAGGTAAGTATGAGGTTCGAGTGAGTAGAGTTACCCAAGCGCGTCTAGGTGTAGAGCTATCATTCGCATTCCTCATAGTTCGTTTCGAAGTTCTATAATTTATCAATATGGTAAAAGGACGTGAATATTAGCAACTGCTCTGTATTAGATATAACATTGAGTGATAGCAAATGATCTAGTGTTCTTGTTGACATCGTCTCCTGCATTTTCGATTATCAAAAGTCGTTGTCGTCACGATGAAAGCATGTCGCAATCCGAAGGCGCTATAAACGCAACCAAACGTTCTTTGTTTTGGTTCATGGGTGTTTGTTTGTCGATGTGCTTGTGATTGGTTTAGCCATCTGAACAAACCATGGCCAAAGCCGCTAAAACGCCATAATGACGATCACCGGCTCGAGTGATAGATAAATAATAGTATTGTGCCTAAAAGATCCAGATGTTTCTTCTCTACATCGTATGTCCTTCACTCGAAACTTATTACGCACAGGCTAAATTGAGCGTTCCTGGAGCAAGACAATACCCTCAAATAACCACGTGTGGCAATAGTTGAGACGGCTCCTCTTTATTGGACTCTGCTTCGCAAGACGTGTGGTGTATCAGATGATATTACGAAGAAATCCCTGTTGCTTTGAGCTTTGAAGGTCCAAGGATCAGCCGTTGAGATCGGGGATCTAGCATCGGGTAAACCGAAAGTGCGGAGTCAATTGCATACATATGTATGGCAAACAACCTTAATCCGTCAAACGCCTCAATGTTTCTTAAAGAGTACTGTGTGGACATGGATACTTTAACCAGTTTTTATTTCGTTTTTCCTTTTACCGGCCAACAAGAGAACATAGGAAAATGCCGAAAATAGACGGGACCTGAGCGCATTTACCCTGGCTATTTACTCGTCTAGCCGACGTTATGAACCCCTCACTATATTTAAAACGTCACCAAATAACCGTATGCCCAGAACCGAATATTCTCCAAAATATAAGGTGCTTCTCTATCTGAGCGCATCAAAAACTCTGAAACTTCCATAGGCTACTGTCATCATTTGGTAATGGATAAATACCACAACCTAGTAGCTTCTAGTTTGGACATCTTTGGCGGTCTCTTCGCTTCGTAATTATCGTACGGTATAGTATCATCTATCTATATATTATGTCTCCTTTCCTTTTTGTTACAAAGCTCCATTCTCTTTTCCTCTCGTTAAATCTCATGCAAGTCTCTCCTTAAAGTATCAGCATCACATCTTTTCGCCATGTCTATTAAAACTCTTCTTCCTATCACTGTCCTGGCGACAGCAGTTTCTGCACAACTTAACACACTTGCTCAAGCAAAAGGTCTCACGTACTTTGGATCTGCTACAGATAATGGAGAAATTTCTGACTCTGCGTATCTGGCTATTCTCTCGAACACGTCCGAATTTGGACAAATTACCCCTGGTAACAGCATGAAATGGGATGCTACGGAGCCGGAACAGGGTACATTTACCTTCACCAACGGAGATGTGATTGCAGATCTTGCAGCAAACAATAGCCAATACTTGAGATGTCACAACTTGGTTTGGTACGAGCAGTTGCCATCATGGGGTAGGTTGATTTGATGAATCTCAATATCAATTCTAACAGGATATAGTTACCAGCGGCACTTGGACCAACGAGACATTGACTGAAGCCCTCAAGACGCACATCACCACTGAAGTCACTCACTACAAAGGGCAATGCCTTCAATGGGATGTTGTGAATGAGGCTTTGAATGACGACGGCACCTATCGCGAGAACATCTTCTATACCACAATTGGAGAAACATACATAGATATTGCTTTCGAAACCGCTCGCGCCGCTGACTCATCTGCCAAGCTCTATTACAACGATTACAACACGGAATACGGTGGTGCAAAGTCAACTGCTGCATTAGCTCTTGTAAAACGTCTTCTTGATTCTAATGTTCCAATCGATGGTGTAGGTTTCCAGGCCCATTTCATTGTTGGAGACACACCAGATGCCACCGATTTGGCCTCTAACTTGGCCACCTTCACTGCTCTTGGCCTTGAAGTTGCATACACCGAACTCGATGTCAGATTCTCCTCTCTTCCGCCCACTGATGCTGGTCTTGCGCAACAATCCACCGACTATGCTAGTGTTACCACTGCCTGCCTGAATACTGATGCGTGCGTTGGTATCACTGTCTGGGACTTCGATGATGCTGTAAGTCTTCCCCCACGGGTGAGATAAAATAATTCTAATAGATATAGTACTCTTGGGTTCCATCTACATTCTCTGGACAGGGAGATGCCGATCTTTTCAACAGCAGCTTGGTCCGAAAGCCAGCATACTACGGTGTTGTTGCCGCTCTTTCGTAAGAGCCATGCAACCGAACGAAACGATGTTACGATGACTAATATGACTGGAAAATAGTTCGGCCTCTGATATTTCTACTTCCTCAGCTTCTTCTACAGTTTCTTCTACAGTTTCTAGTACGGTCTCTACCATTGCGGTTTCTAGTGCGGTCTCCACCACAGCAATTTCTAGTTCAGTCTCCACCTCTGCCTCCATACCAGTTTCAACTTCAACTGCTGTTGCAACTACGACGAGCGCCTCTTCATCTTCATCTTCATCCACTCTTACTGCTGTTGCTTCCGCAACTTCTACCGCGGCTGAAGAGGATGTGTGTGAGGAGTAGTATGCCTGCATGACTAGAATTTCCTCATGTAGTTCCTGTATATACTTTACACTTACACCAGTCTTTCAAAATTTACAATTGACATACATACCGACAATGCGCACGTTAATAGTTGACTATGATTTTGATTTATGGGTCGAGTTCTACCTCATCTGTCTCGCCAATTGCCTTATGGAATATAAACTTTTCAGTTTGTTCCCGAACTGGAACAATAATTTATCATAAAGAATTCTGTAGGAAACCTTAGCCTGAACAGGATTAGATAATGTAACTGTGAATGAACTGGGTAATGAAACATCAAACACCAAAGAACTGACAACGGGTGCTGTGGTGCTACCTCGAATAAGACTGGCATAACATACAGGAAACCCTAACCGTAGAAAATCTCTTGAAAATATGCCTGATAATGATTTAGGTTTGAAAGTGCATGCGCGTCTCTTGGTTACTATGGACTGTCACGATTGTGTAACAACAAAAGCTACGCTAATTGAGTTATTGTCGCCCCCTTATTCCGTCATCCGCGTCTATCAACCACCATTTTTGAGAATATTATTGCAGGTTTTCATCTATTACGAATTGTGTACTTCGTAACAATAAAATAGTACAGCCGGAATGTTTTTAGTGGCTACTACAGCTAAAGGCCTCCAACGGCTCCTGACGAATTCTGGTTGCTGTGTTTTACATGTCACTAGATAACGCTCTACAGTACTTGGGTTATTTTCAGAAACATGAGTGTTTTCCTGTGCATCCGGGCCGCGTAGGCCGGCATGCTTGGTTGCCGGGAATATACTCTGTAAAGGTGTCTGGTTGATAAATCTGTGTTACAAAGGAATAACGGCTGTAAGTCGTTTGCCAAAGTATATTAGCATCCCTTGCTTGCTCTTTTTGGATAAAATCTAACTCACATTCCAGAGATTTCCAACGATTGGCATCGGGATGAAGCAGTTGATACATGCCTACCAAGCCAAACTAATATGGCTGAATCTGGATGTTGTTTTGAAAGCTCTTGGTAGATTATAAATGGTCCGGCATTGCACCTAAGCAATACCTGAAAGCAACTGACCAACTCTATTTCAAAACGAAATGTCAGGTATTATATACAGAACGCTCAAGTCAAATGCTCACAACCCCGATATGCTCGAAGATGACCACGATAAATTTGAGAGTCACCCATATAGATTTCGAAGACGAAGGAGATCATGGCTATTTGGCCTGCTTACAGTTTTTGGACTTGTGATAGCAGGCATATTTGGATCTTGGATACTTACTACTCTTATAAGAAGTGCCGGTCTATCGGGTATCGATAACGAGTCAACATCAGCCTCGTCAGGGTCATCAGCAAACCATGAATCGCCATCAAAATCTACAAAAAAAGCCATTGACCTTGGGTATGTAAAATACGGTGGCATCCACAACAGCTCATTGCGAACTACCCAATATCGTGGTATCCCATATGCTGTTCCTCCAACAGGGCAGAATCGATGGCGGCCACCCCGAGACATTGAGAGCGAGAATGATTTTGCTGGAAGAGAAATCTCTGCAAACAAAGCTGCACCGGCTTGTTATAGACTTTGCTTCTCAGACCTAGATTGCGACATATATGAAGGCCAGTCGGAGGACTGCCTCACACTCGATATTCTTGTCCCTGACCATCCCAAATCAAAACGCTTACCGGTGGTTGTATTGATGCACGGAGGTGCGTATGCTTTTGGAAGTTCACAACTTCCAGGGGACGCTCTTGTTCATGCCTCCAACGGTGAGATAATCTTCATATCCATCCAGTATAGACTTGCTGCCTTCGGCTTCTTAGCAGGTAGCGAGATCAGGGGGGACGGTGTTGCAAATGCTGGCTTACTCGACCAACGATGTGCTTTGGAATGGATCCAACGCCATATCCTGGCATTTGGTGGTGATCCTGCTAAAGTAACGTTATGGGGACTTTCTGCTGGTGGTGCAAGTGCGATTTTCCAGATGACAGCATATGGTGGATCTGGCAGTGTACCATTTCGCGCGGCGATCCCAGAGTATCCCTGGTTTCCTCCTCTCCGTAACGAAAGTTCTCAAGATATGATCTACCATAAAGCTTTGAAGTTATCGGGCTGCGATAGCTTGAGCTGCCTTCGAGAACTGTCACCGGAGGAACTTCAGGATGTCAACAACAGAATCGTTGGTCCATATTCCGAAAAATTCGTCACTGAAAAACTATACTATTATAGCCCTGTAGTGGATGGCGACTTCGTCAGAGACCTACCGACACAAGCTTTCAAGAGCGGCAGGTTCCATCGTGTTCCTACAATGATAGATCATGTAAGTCATTTAGTATATCCCCGAGCAAAGAAGGCCCTACAGCACTTACGCAAACTAGAACATGTTTGAGGGTGTTATATTTACTCCGTTTTTCGAAGACCAAGTCGAAGAGACAAAAGATGCTAGAAAGAGTTTTCCCTTCGCTGGCCCCTCATTCTATAGTCGCCTCTACGACCTATATCCAAGTTCTGACTTTGTTAATGCCTTCTGGCAGAGACAGGCATGGTATGGGGACTTCCTTATCAACTGTCCAACCTACGCAATTGCCTCCGCATTGGTAGACCATAACCCTAATTCTACTGCCGTTTTCAAGATGCTGTTCAATGCGGGCACCCTTGTGCATGATGCAACCAGGGGCTACCTTTTATCCAACGATGTTAATTTACCACTCGCCGAAAATCGGTTTCTTGCAGAAGCGATACCTTCATATTGGACGTCCTTCATCAGAACTATGGATCCAAATCCGTTGAGAGCAAAGAATGCGCCATTTTGGTCAAGTTATTCAACAGGTGGGCGTGGGAACGATGAGTCAGGGGAGAGCGTCGGGTTTGCTGTTATGACAGTCACAGAAGAGAGTATGGATATGCAAACTGATCCTGATATGTCGGCAAAATGCGATTTCTTTTTGGCCAATGCAGCTGTTATCAGGGTTTGAGCATGGTGTTTAGAGAGCTTGAGCGATCTTGTTGTTTTAGAAGTATTTCATCACAATCTGTTTGCCTGTAACCAAATAGATTGTACACAGCCAGAACTTCAATAACGAACCATCTGATATTGCATGCTTCTGATATGCTTGGGTGTGAAGAATTCCACGATTCTGGCCGATTCTGTGTTTCTTAGTGTTTGCACAGTTTAATATATTCATTGAGTCGTAGTTAGATCCGTAAGACTTGATATTTGGTAATGGACTAGAGTCAATAGGCGAAAGACGCACTGCATCCTCCTGGCAGAATGTCGAAGCTGATCAATGCATAGGAGACTCGAATCAGCTTCTGATAGTCCGGCTACACTTATCGGGAATATTTTGGAGATTGTAGGCGGTCTTACAGCGATTCGGCTTTGAATCGTGATGAGTCTCATCAGTTGTGTGAAGCCGTGTAGTGGTGTAAAGCTATCAGGAGGTTACCAGAGTCCTTGGATTTAAAAAAAAACAAAAAAAAAACATGATAAATTCATGTAGCACTTGGGAAGTGGGTTTAAACCTCCAATTCTTAATTTTATTTTGACCTGTATCTGACGTTACACGCTCGCTGTTCAAACAGGTTTAAAATTGTACATATCGCATCATATGCTTCGTAGTGCCCGACCCAGCGATAACGGATACTCAAAATGACATTAAAGTGCGAAAATGACGCCGCTGTCAATTAAATCGAGTTGCTGGATGCCAGTATATGGCGAACATCCCTATTCTTGAATTGTCTTAGGACTTTAGGATTACTCTAAATCTTGGGATAGATCCGACCTCGACTCACATGAGGATCCAGATTGTATTCATTGTTTCCAAAAAAAAAAAGAGGACCCCATCCCCTCAAAACCTAGATAATATTTCATTGTTTGAAACAGAATTGCTCGGTGCCCACAATGCCTCAATATTGATTGCTGCAACTATGGATTATTGCCTGTCGTGGATTCTAAGCTGGTTGGTACACGGTGTAGAAGTACTATACCAGCCTGCCTATTGGTAGAGAGACAGTCTGAACTTCTGACGATACTACATATTTCACAAACGTCCTGAAAGATGATAACAAAGGCTAAATGAAAAACTTAAACTGATCCTGCAGTAGATGCACTGATGTGATCACTATATAATGTTAGAAAACGATGGAGTGGGAAGGAATTCTAAGAAGTCAATGGATAATAGAAGTGATCCTCGGATCACGAAGTATATATACTTGTGGACTGTACTCGTCGAAAGAAGATTCGCGAATGTTCTGTGCGTGAATATTCCCGTAATAACCGCACAACCCATGTTTGGACACAACGTCACCGGCGAATCGCTAAGAATCATATGAGCTGATGTCGACTTTCCCAATTCTTGATTCCCAAATAACCTCGACACCATAAAACATCAGACGACTGAATATTAATCGACAATTTACCACTTCTCGACTTTCACTGAGTCATCTCACATTGGTCAATTGGAATTCGCACCATCGTACACCGTATTACTTTGTACGACGCTCATTGTTCTCATCAAGCATTGAACAATCACTCAACCTTATCGCGCTGCGTTGACAAGACATCACTTCTACAACTTTTCGAATCCCATATTACTTCGAAACTGCGCGGGATTTATTTTCAGATCAGAACGCAGCGTTCATAATCGATATATACTCTGTTCCGAGCTGCTCAAAACTGGTTGAACGGTTACTCGGATTCGTGGTTCACGCCATTCACATACACATCTAAGCTAGTTACTCATTTCTATCAACAATTTCTGTCAACAAAATGGTAGCAGAAACAAAGCTATACGATACCCTAGGCATCAAGCCTGATGCCACTCAAGACGAGATCAAGAAGGCCTACAGGTAAGTTTTTATATCTTTGGTACCAATTTCATGCGACAGTTCTTGTCATTTGGAGAGGAACCTCTGGAATCTCACCCAGTAATATTTTGTGGAACGTTCATATGCTAACTAAACTTCAATAGGAAATCAGCTTTGAAATACCACCCAGACAAGAACAAGGACAACCCGGATGCAGTAGAGAAGTTCAAAGACTGTTCTCAAGCATATGAACTTCTATCCGATCCCGAGAAACGCAAGACCTACGATCAATATGGCTTGGAATTTTTGCTCCGTGGCGGCCCACCACCACCGGAGCCTGGTGCTGGTGGTATGCCTGAAGGCTTCGCGGGTTTCGGAGGAATGCCCAGCGGTGGTGGTGGCGGCGGCGGTGGAAGAAGTTTCCACTTCTCCACCAGTGGTGGCGGAGGGGGCGGGTTCAGCTTCAGTAATCCAGAAAGTATATTTGCTGAATTCCTTAGGGGACAAGGCGGAGGCATGGGAGGAGGCATGGGAGGAGGCATGGGGGGCGATGATCCGGATGATGTGTTTTCTGCATTCAGTGGTGGTATCCCTCGCGGTGGCAGAGGCAGTAGCCAACGATTTGCAAATGGCGCTGGCCCTCGAAGAGAACTCACACCGGAAGTTACAATTGTAGAGAAGCCATTGAAACTCACATTAGAGGAAATGTTCAATGGGTCTCACAAGAAGATGAAAGTTAAGCGGAAGGTCTTTGACCCACAAACTGGCAAGAGAAGTACGGAAGATAAGATCTTGGAAATCGACACAAAGCCAGGTATCAAGAAGGGTTCGAAATACAAATTCAAGGATGTTGGTGACCAAGAAGAAGGGGGCCAACAAGACATTCATTTCATTGTTGAAGAGGTAAGCTAATTCCCTATATGACTTAACAAAATTATTGCTAACTTTGTAATAGAAACCGCATGCTTTGTACACACGCGATAACGACGACATTGTCATGGCACTCAATCTCGACCTCAAAGAAGCTTTGACAGGTTGGAAGAAAACGGTAACAACCATCGATGGCAAGAACATTAATATCGAAAAGACGCAACCTACGCAACCTGGCAGCTCGGATTCATACCCAGGCCTGGGAATGCCAATTTCTAAGCAGCCGGGACAAAGAGGAAACTTTGTCGTCAAGTACAATGTCAAATTCCCAACGAGTTTGACTGCAGACCAAAGAAAGAAGCTGAAGGAGATTTTGTAAGATGACCCTTTGGTGGGAATATTCTTGATATTGAAGTATGATGATAAAAACGAAGCATGAATGGGCGGATTAATAGGGAGTTTGGCGGGTAGCATTACTTTTCATGTGTAATAGATTTTCAAGTTAGTTCAGACAAATCCAGACTTTCAAGTTTGTTGATATTTCAATTATTGTCTTGTGGTTAGATCTTTATATCTTATTCTTTCTGTGAACAAGGATCTTATACTTAATTCTAGCACCATCCTAAGCCAAGTTTGTCGAAGCATATATAAAGTGAAGTCATTACTTATTCGAACTCGTGACATAAAGACTTAACAATTTTGCTATTAATATACATTGAAACCTAAGCTTTGAAAGCACTGACGATACTGACAACATCCTCATCCGCAACAACATGACTCAAGCCCACTCTCTGTGGTACATGCTTAGCACTCGCTCCCCATACAAGAGCATACTTGAAAGTATCCTTGAGTGTCCTATGAACTTGGTCACAAACATCCTCAATGGTGCTCTTATTCCTCACAATAAGCGCCTCGCTGAAGTCTGGATCGGTACCTTGCCTCTTCGTATAGATTCGAATAAGCCTGAGTTCCTGCCAACATCTCTCAACGACATCATCGATACCAAGATCGTCTTCGCAACTCATCACCACAGTGTGATCTTCTCTTGCAAGTTTGTCGAGGAAATCAAGCGATACGGAATCAATCTTGTTATAGACATAGAGACACTTGATGTACTTGCGGTGGTCTTTCATAATAACATCGATGAAATCATCGACAGTAGCATTCTCATCTCGTACAAGTACTTCGCAGTTCAGCATCTTGTAGTCTCGAAGGATGTTGTAAAGCATCTTCTCGTCGAGATATTTCGGTGGGTTTTGGAATGTGATTTTCATGCCACCTGCCTTCTTGGGCTTGAGGTAGATGTTACTATTTTAGTTAGTTTTGATATCGAAGAGGGAGTGAAAGAACTTACGGAGGTTCTCTATTGAGTCTGATTCCAACGGCTTCTAATTCTGCTTCTAGCAATGCTCTCTGCTCTGCCTTCTTTGTGGCATCCAAAATCATAAGAATCATGTCACTTGTCTTAGCAGCTGAGATGACCTGTCGTCCTCTTCCCTTACCCTCGGCAGCTCCCTCAATGATACCAGGTAAATCCAAGATTTGAATTTCAGCACCACCATACTCAAGCACACCTGGAATAGCAGTGAGAGTTGTGAAGGAATACGCTGCCACCTCGGACTTGGTTTTGGTGATTTTGGACAGGAAAGTAGATTTTCCTACGGATGGGAAGCCAACAAGTGCTATTCGCGCATCTCCGCTCTTGCTTACATCGAAACCCGCTCCACCACCAGAACCTGCTCCTGGAGCTGGTTCAAGAAGCTGGGCACGAAGTCGAGCAAGTTTTCTGGCTTTATGTCAGTATGCACATCTTTAGGTATTTAACAATTAAACCTACCCTTTCAAAAGACCCAAATGATATTCTGGCAAGAGGTTAGACAATGTCACGTGAGTTACAGACACGAGAGCGCATACATACCTGTTGCCTTGTTCTCTATAGGAATGTCAGTTCTGATCAGCAGAAAAATACATCAGGGGACATACTCTGGGTCCTTCTCATCTCATCCTCAATCTCCTTGATCTTCTCTGTAATGTTCACCATCCTGGGCGGGTGTGATGGTCAAGCAGACCAGTCGTTGCCAAAGATGTATTAGCTAAATTGAAGTGGCAAACAACACAAGTAGTCTAGCTTCTGACCAAGCCCGATATCTCTGAGTGTTTAATAAGTTGTGGCGACAAAATGGACCAAATGCACATGAATCTCACAATTTGTTCTGCTCTCCCAGATACATGAATTCTAGCGGGCTCCAAACGAATTCTGCCACTGATCGCCGCCTTCGCGAACTTCTACCTCGAATCTCAGCCTTCTGACTTCATCTACTCAAAAACATACCGAATTGCGCCTCTACAAAAATGGCTCAAGTCGAAGCCTCAACACCGCCCACAATGGTCCACCCAGATACTGAATCCACCGAGACTTCGAACGCGCTCACCACGATTTCACAAGATGTTGCGCAGGTTCCAGAACGGAAAGTCAAGAAGATCATTCGCAAGAAACGCCGCCCAGCGCGCCCCCAACAAGACCCTTCAACGATGAAGTCTGAACCTCCGCCTCAGACTGGTACCATTTTCAATATTTGGTATAATAAGTGGTCTGGTGGCGATCGCGAAGACAAGTTCCTTTCTCAGCGCGCTGCAGATGGTCGCTGTAACATTGTGAAAGATAGCGGATACACGAAGGCAGACAGGGTAGTCGGATCATACTTTTGTCTTTTCTTCGCAAGAGGACTTTGTCCTAAGGGCCAGGAATGTGAATATCTTCATAGACTGCCCGGGATTCACGATCAATTTAACCCAAACGTAGATGTGTTTGGGCGCGATAAGCATTCAGATTACAGAGATGATATGGGAGGCACTGGAAGTTTTATGAGACAAAACCGCACGATCTATGTGGGAAGGATACATGCTAGTGATGATATTGAGGAGATTGTGGCTAGACATTTTGCGGAATGGGGTCAGATCGAGAGAAGTATGCCTTCGAGAGCTTAACTCATTGTGAAAGAATTCCGACTAACGATATATCTCCACAGTTCGTGTTCTTAACACCCGCGGTGTGGCATTCATCACCTACACCAACGAACAGAACGCACAATTTGCGAAGGAGGCTATGGCTCACCAATCTCTCGATCACAACGAAATTCTCAATGTACGCTGGGCGACAGCTGACCCTAATCCAATGGCTCAAGCTCGTGAAGCCCGCCTTATCGAAGAACAAGCGGCCGAAGCTATTCGCCGGGCATTGCCTGCAGAATTTGTGGCTGAGATCGAAGGTAGAGACCCAGAGGCCAGAAAGAGAAAGAAAATCGAAGGAGGTTTTGGGTTGGAGGGCTATGACGCTCCAGATAATGTATATTTTGCTAGAGGGAAGAACGCCGTCAACCCGGTGGGAAGACAGGGCTTGGAGTTGGAGGATGAGCAAAGACTGATGCTGGAAGCTCCTCAAGAGGAACAATATCAAGAACCAGCACAGCCCGAGGGAGGGATTTTTGGAAGCAGCACTCTGGCAGCACTGCAGAGCGCGCAGGGCGCCATTGTGACAACAAAGAAAGAGTCGGCGCCTTCGGGACCTCTGGTTGCATATGATAGTGATAGCGATTGAACTGCATTGGACGGATAGGGAGTTAGGCGTTTACAAAAGCGGCATAGTATCACGGATTGGTGTAGCGGGACACTGTTATTGAAGTCCCTTGAATTCTGAAAGTTCAAGTAGAACAAATGAGATGACAATAGAATCTGTTTACAGCTTTTGAATGATTTAACAAGACACCAAGTAGTCGTCGTGTCAACCATGTGAGGGAGGCAAAGATCAGTCACTCCGGGCTAAGATCAAAGTAAAGTAATGTGTGTCATTGATTGCCTGTGTCCAATCGAGCATCACACCTAGGTAAAGAAACTTCGCCCATTTAACGGCCACACACACTAACGCCCTAGCCACCAGTCGTACCCTGTCCCTAACCACTGAGAGCATGAAGTCTCAAAAGAAAACTAAAAAGAAATAAAAGATGTGTACAGTACAGGCCAACAATGTAGAAGCTCCATGAGGAGCCACAGAAGTAAAGCCCAGTCAAGTATCCGTGTTCATTCCAGTGTACCAGATACCATTCCCACCCCAACGCCGTCATTTCGTAAATTGGATTGCCCCAACACCGTGGTGAGAGGAAGCTACGTGATGCTTAAGCATCGAGAGGCTTTCCAACTGTGGAGCCAGGAACGGCCTTCTTCTCTCCAAAGAGACCGAGGTTCTTGCTCTGGGTCTTTGCAAAGAGAGATTGTGGCTTGGCCCTGTAAAGATGTTAGTTATACTCATTATGGTCTTCCAGATATTCAGAATCTGGAGCGTGGAAAGAGAAGTGTAGCAAGTGGGATGATCACTTACTTTCCAAACTGCTTGCTCTTATAGGCACTAAGCTTGGCTGTGCAAGGGCTCATGATGGTGTCGGATGGAGAAACGTATTTCTGGTCACCTCTGGCAATGATGTTAGTGACTTGGAAGAGAAACCCGGGTGTGAAAGACGAACGCTTGCTCATCAAGCTTGTTCTGCAAGACTTGGCGGTGATATTCCATGCTCTTAATGTCTCCGTTGTTGGAGTGCTGCTGAGGAGCAGAAGCGTTGACGTCGCGGCTGGCGAGAACGTTGGTAGCAGACATGTTTGTTTGATTTGTAGACGTTTCTTTAGACTTCTGAAAGTATAGAGGGTTTTTGAAGATGTATATGGGAGTTTGGAAAGGTCTTTTGCTTTTGGAATGCGAGGAGGAAGTGTGATGTGGTGTTGGATGGTGGTTTCGATATGGAAGTAGGGACTTTTTAATGACTTTAGACGAGTCCCGGAGTCAATAGTAACCTGTTGACACGGCAACCAATTTTTTGGTAGGCACGTACCGCCAAGCGACGGATGAGGTCAGCCCGCGTGGATCCTACGAAATGATTCGAGATTTGTTATGTTGATCGTTACTACCGCTGTTCACTTTATTCTCTCGAAACAAGAATGGTTCGATTATGCATTATTAATGGTAGATTAGTACAATATACTCACCCAGAACTTCTAGGTTGCAATGATACGCTCGAATTCAAGCACGTAGGCAAGCTATGCGTGTCCTAGGCCATGACCTTGCCCTAATCGTAAAACTATCCATTATAACAACACCTAAGAACATCTTGGAGTTGTATAGTTTTGACAACTGTATATATATCTAGAGCTATGCATCTATTGAGCGTTGCAGAAATATTTGGAGCTATGGACTGTCTTAAGGGTCATAGGTACAATTTGATGGTCTATCAAGGAAGACACGAGCGAGTAAACAAACATGGGGTACGTTAGTTGGACCATGGGTTCAGAGATAAATAGTAACTAGCTAAAATTGGTAAGAGCAAGACGATTTACAGCTGCGATTTGATGTTGCCCCTGTGTATATTGGACCCTGGCTCCACATGCTTAACGTTGTACTGTTGCAGCAGCTTCTGTGTGTATTCCTTTTGTTTAGCAATCAAAGCAGCGACCTCCTTCCCTCTCTTGTTCTCGTTCTTGCCAAGCTGTTGCAAATGAACTTCATCAGGTCCATCAGCAAGTCTTAAGGTACGAATATTTGACCACATATTAGCCAGAGGGGTATCCTGTGAAACACCAGCACCACCGAAAGACTGAACAGCTCTATCAATGACGGTCAGAGTCGTTGTTGGAACTAGAACCTTTGCCTCAGCAATCTCTTTCAGAGCGCCCTTAGCATTGAACTCGTCAATTTTGATAGCGGCATTTAGAACAATGAGGCGAGCAGCATCGATTTCAATACGAGATTTGGCAACCCATTCCAGAATAACACCATGCTCCTTCAACTGCTTGCCAAATGGGGTCTTCTTCGGGTCGTTGATACGCATAAGCATCCAGTCAAGCGCTTTCTCAGCCTTGTGCTTGTTAGCTCAGTGAACACATTGGGAATTCATGTGGACTTACAGCTCCAATAGATCTCATGGCATGGTGGATTCGTCCAGGACCTAGACGACCTTGAATGATTTCAAATCCACGGCCATCACCTAAAACCATATTCTTTGCTGGCACCCGAACATTGTTGAATGTGATATGACCGTGACCATGAGGTGCATCATCATAACCATAGACCGATAGCATTCGTTCGATCTTGATACCCTTCGCCTCTGCCGGCACGAGAATTACAGATTGCTGTCTGTAAGGATCCTTGTTGTTAGGGTCAGATTTGCCCATAACTATGTAGATTTTGCATCGTGGGTCACCGGCACCAGAACTCCACCATTTCTACCACGTTGTTAGAACCCAACTCGTATCAGTATGCCAATGCTTACATACCTGACCATTGAGCACATACTCATTCCCTTCCTTCTTGATGCTCATTTGGATGTTCGTCGCATCAGATGAGGCCACATCCGGCTCTGTCATCAGGAAAGCCGAGCGAATCTCACCGTCCATCAGTGGCTTAAGCCATTGCTTCTTCTGCTCTTCATTGCCGTACTTGGCAAGCACCTCCATGTTTCCAGTGTCAGGAGCGGCACAATTCACGGCCTCGGAGGCAATCCTAGACTTGCCGAGGTATTCTGCCATCAATCCATATTCCAAGTTTGTGAAGCCTGGGGATTCTTTATAGTGGCCTTTTGGCAGAAACATGTTCCACAGGCCGAGCTTCTTTGCCTTGACTTTCAAATCGTCGATGATTGTTGGATAATGATCCCAACGATCTGGTCCCTCACCAATCTGGGCATGGAAGACTGGATCTGCGGGCTGTGTATATTAGCACGTAGGGATCAAATAAATCACGGAGGACATACAATGCATTCTTCCTCGACAAACTTTGCTACAATATCCAGAGTCTTCTTTGCATTCTCGCTCACCCTCGAGGCAGCCTGTTGATATGAGTTAGTAAGAATAGATGGAGGAGGAAGATATATGTATACATACAATAATGGGAATCTTAGATGATGCAGACATTTTGAAAGTGTCAATAAACGTCGATGCTTTAATTATTGAGACTTCAATGGAAGATCAGGCTGCTAACGAAGGTTCGATTCCTTAAATACCTTTAAATACAAAGTTATATCACTCGGCTGTCTGTGTCTATGGTCTGACCTTTGTCGGCTCAGATGTTGTACACCGGCAACCTGGGGGAGCGCGGGGAAGGCGTCAGTCCAGGGACCGAGGTCCGTTTCTTAAACGCCTCAAACCCACACCCCGCAGCCTAAGGTAACGACCAATGAATAAAATATTATGTGATCGGTCATGGACATCGGTGATCAATGCTATTCCATTCGCTTGTTATCATTCATGAAACCTCACTTAACAATAATTATACGGTACTCAATAGCTCGAACACTAGATAAAATACATAGTTCTGAATAAATCCACGATTCTAAAATACCGTCAAACCTGTGACAAATCGGTTGCTATAAATGGTCCTCTTAATCTTTAACAACTCTATCGCATTTGATGACTACGATTCTTAATAACCACATGGATCTGAAATAGGGCTTCAAAACATAAAACAACACTAAAAATTTCCAAAATTCAAATATTTTATAAGGTTCAACTCATTCACAGGAAGAGCCGATGAATATAAGCGGTCATGTGGCATAAAAAGACAACCCTGATGAGTGGAAATATCTCCATCATTATCAGGTCGGACATCGAATCCTAATTCATTGTCAGGATTATAGAAGGCTGTTAAAGAAAGGCATCATATTCTTGATAGATCTGGAACATAGGTTGCCCTGCTATGAGGCCCATGTCTAATTAACCACCAACGCCAATTCAATGCCAGAGAAACTCCAGTCTCAACCAATTTGAACCCGTAAAGGATATACCAGAACCAAACAAACAGCCTACAACACTTGTCCATCGGCAAAGTAGTCAGCTCTGCGCTTACCATTACCCTTGACACCACCCTTGAAGTGCTTCTTGCTGGTCATCAATTTCACATCCTTTGGATCAATGTCCTTCTCCATAGCAATCAGAGTTCTTTGCTTTCGGCCACTCAATTGTTTACCAGATGCAGTTCCCTGGGCTGAGTACTTGTGCTGGAACGGCATTCTCAGATGTGCGGTGCTTCCCTGACCCTGCTTGAAGTAGTCACCATCAAGCTTGGTAGACTTGGCACCTTGTGGAAGCTCGACAATATCCGAGTCTGCGGCTGAAGCGTTATCGCCCTGAAGAGAAGAATCGTGCATAGCAGCGAGAGCCAGACGACGCTTCTCTGGAAGATGGCCCTCATCGTAAAGTTCACGGTTGAACTCAAGAGGATCGTAGTCTCCTGGTGGTGGAGCGCAGAAAAGAAGCTTGCCGTTGACATAATCCTTCAAGATGAAACGAGCAGCTCTGGACTCATCAGGTTGACCCTGACCAGTTCTTGTGAAGCCACGAGCCTTTGCGTATGCCCAAAGCAACTCCTCTCCAGTTGGGGTGCCGGTTCCACCCTCCTCGAGAGGTCGAGTTACAATCTTCAAACCGTAGACGGCCTCCAAGAACGCTTGTGGGATACGCTTAGCAACAAGTCCAGCAGGTCCAGTGTATTCTCTCAATTGATCAATTGGAAGGATACCGTTACACACAAGATCAGCCTTTGTCGTGGTGAAATTTGGGAACACGAGACCAGGACAATCACAAAGAACGACCTTATCACTCAAATGAATGGTCTGGAAGTGCTTCGTCTTTCCAGGAGTGGACGACACAGACACCTTCTTAGCACCAATGAGGGCGTTAATTGTGGAGGACTTTCCGACGTTGGGATATCCAACAAGACCAATCTGAGTCTTTCGTACTTTACCATCTTCGGAAGCTATTATTTATTAGTAAATAATCTTAGAGATGTCAAAAGACCTCACACTGCATACCTTGGTTTTCGGGAGCATGCTCTAAGAAAAGAGCCTCCAACTCATCAACGGTCAAAATTCGGACCTTCTCATCTTCCTCCTCCTGCTCGGTTGGCTCAGCCTCTTCCTCTTTCTTGTCCTCGAGCGCAATGCGCTCAGTCTCTTTTGCTAGAGCAGCAGCACTACTTTCAGCTTCTGGCTCATCCTCAGAAGCCTCATCATCTTCGAGAGCTCTAGCCTCGTTCATCTCCTTTGCCAAATTTGCAGAGAAAAACTTGTATGCAATTCCAGCTTCCTCGAAATGCTTTGACCAAGCCTTGCGCTGCTCCAAGGTCATCATATCAGCCTTGTTGACAAGTAACAAGTTCTTCTTGCGAGGATCAACATCCGTGACATAGTTTTCCAAATCTTCTGATCGGAACAAGAGAGGGTTTCGTGCATCAACAATTTGAACAACCAAATCAGATCGCTCAATAACTCTCCAAAGTTGCCTCCAAACCTCCAAGTTACGCTCGAATGGTGTCATGAGTAAATCGTTGTTCTCTTGTAGTTCAGCCAATCCTCTGCGCCATTCTAACAGACTATCACGCTCTGCACGATCAAGCTCCGCTGGTGTAGTGGTCGAGTCCCACTTGGGTCTTCTGGGAACCGTCAATCTATCTTTGTGAGCCTTTTGCTTTCCGACCGCTGCTCTTTCTTCCGCCGACGACAAGAGATATGGATTTTTCTGATCGGTATGAATGATCTTCACATTGCTCATCTTTTCAGCCGTGAAATCAGTCCCGGCCAACTCTGCTGTAGACAAGAACTCGTCAAGGGCTGCTTGTTCCGTAACGGATCTCATCTTCACCCATGATGCCTCTTCTCTTTCGTTTGTAACGTACTATTCACAATTTATTAGCCCTAGAATATGATCAAATAATGAAGATACTCACAGTTTCTCCTGTCGCATGGTTGATACGATGAATTCCTCCGCTAGTGACCTTTCTTCTGTCTGCTCCTTTTCCCTTTCCGAATCTGTTGTTCATCAAGGCATTTCCCAGACCAACAGCGTTCTTTGACTTTGCTAAAACCATTTTTGCGAGTCGTGATATGCTTCAAATTCTCGAACGTTGTACGACAACGCAATAAATCGACCGTAGACTGGTCGGCTGTTATTTGTATCCTTTGCGGATGTGTTGCAAAGGTTTCAAGATTGATAATCTTGATGTGTATATCAAGAAGGGTATCTGGTGGGGATTAGATAAATGAGGCAAAAACGTCAGTCCTTCAGCGGGCACTTTTTCCGCGCCCCGCTAAACTTTTTGTCAGCCCGTGGTCCGCAGCCTCGCTCTGTAGAATAAATTTCCCACGCCAATCTAAGGCAATACCCACTCGCGATAATATCGATCTCGACATTTTGTGCAGTTACGAATCGTTCAAACGACAACAACATTCTTCGGTACCTTCTTCAGTTAAATCGCACTCTTTTACACAGTCGTAGAAGTCAACATGGCTCGCAAAGGATGGATGTAAGAAAACTGCAACTTCTTTCAAAAAATTGTAAAATATCGTACTAACAGCACATGATAGTGATCGCAAGACAGCCAGTCATTTCCAGCTCGTTCACAGACCCCAAAATGATCCTCTTATCCACGATGCTTCCGCTTCCTCCATGGTCTTGAACCCAACTCAGCTACCAAATTCCAATAAAGTAAAGAAGCTTAACGATTTGGAGTCCGAGTTGGGCTCCGAAGCCAACCTCAGAGACAATGAAGGAGAGGCCGCAAACCATGGAATTTACTACGATGATACCGAGTACGATTACATGCAACACATGCGTGAGATTGGGCAGGGATCTGGAGATGCATACTTTGTTGAGGCACCATCAAAGGAAAAGAAGGGAAAGAACAAGCAGTCATTGGAGGATGCGTTAAAGGGTGTGAAACTAGACGACGAGATCTTGCCGTCAAAGAATCTCCGACATGAAACCTACCAGGCGCAACAAAACATCCCGGATGCCCTTGCAGGCTTTCAGCCAGATATGGACCCAAGACTAAGAGAAGTCTTGGAGGCTTTGGAGGATGAAGCTTATGTTGACGATTCCGATGAAATTTTCGGCGATCTCACCAAAGACGGCGAGGAAGTAGATGAGTATGATTTTGATGAAGCACAGTGGGATGAGGATGATGAGGAAGGCTGGGAGTCGGATGCTACTGCTAAGCCCACCAAAGAGTACAAGGACGCACCGGTACCCGACTTGGTTGATATGTCTCAAGATGGTGGCGAGGATCATGGAGATGGCGACTGGATGGCGAATTTCAGCAAATTCAAGAAAGATCAAAAGAAAGCCCCAGTCGCGCCATCACAGTCGGATCTCCAATCGTCTATGATGACAACAACTACCAATGGTGGACGTCGCAAGAAGCGTAAGGGTGCTTTAACCAACCCCTCCAATTACTCTATGACATCTAGCTCCATGTTCCGTACAGAAGGCCTTACGGATCTTGATGCTCGCTTCGATGTTATTGAGGAACAATATAACGAGGATTTCGACGACATGGCTTCCATGTCTGCCGCTTCCAGCGTCTCCAGTGTTCAGGGACCAATCCGTGGTGACTTTGATAGCATCATGGATGATTTCCTTGGCGATTACTCCATGAGTGGTAAGAAGCACGTTAAAAAAGGAAGATATCAAAGCGGAATGGAGCAACTGGACGAGGTTAGAAGAGGTCTTGGTCCAGCAATCGTTCGCAAGCCCAAGTCTAAAGCCTAAGCCTTGTTAGAAGTCAAGTTTTTGGTTTCGGCGTTATTAATGGTTATATCATGGAGTTGTGAGGTACGGAAAATAATTGGATGTATGGGACTCATCGCATAGCAAGAGGAGTTTGCTATAGATCTTTACAAGAATAGAAAGAACTTCCTTACCTATCTACCTTAAGAATCATTGAAAGTTCACACACATATGCGAAACTTCTGTCATTTGAGTCATAAAGATCTTGTTTTTAAGTTTTATTCATGAGCACATGTTAAAGGCTCGTCAAATCCCTTCGTAGAGTACTCGTATTTTTTCGTTTTTTTTTTGTTCTTTTAGGAATGATTTTTGTTTTGATAAGTTGATTGCCCTTAAGTATTGTGTGGTTCTAAAAATAATTATAGAATCCTTGATGCCTGCACAGGTCTGACCGATTATATGTATGTACTATATGGCTCTCAATAAATATATGGTTCCGAAATATCAATAGTTGATACTCTTCAGAATGGTACCTTAGCGTGCTTAGGTAGGTATTCCTTATGGCTGATTGCCTTGGTGCCTGAATGCGGGCAATTTTAATGTGGCTCAAATTTAAGGTTTCTATTGTGGCTTGAGCTCAGAATCACAGACAATGAATGCGACTTCATTGTCGCGATAGCAGATATTGTGAGCTGCTGCGAGGCCCCGACGCTCAATCATATCGGCTTTTATATGAACATTTCTTTGTGCATTTTCTTCTCCTCTGCCTCCCAGTCTCTCCACATGAAGTCATTCACGAGATATGTCCTCTCTTCTTCGAGGTAACAGTCGCGGCACACGCGCCGCACCTCGCGGACCTAGCACTCGTGGACGAGGTATGCTTCAAACTTTCTGCACCAACTGTCTTCGTACTAACATTGATGATGTAGGACGTGGCAGAGGAGCTCTGAGCTCCTCCAGTAAGTCTTCGATCTATAATGATATATCTTCACCACACTCTTCAACGCCTCCAACTGCTCCTCTCAGAGGCCGCAGCTGGCGGGCAGGTAAATATCTCCAAAATGATCGCTCACGCATCACTCAAACAGGTGCAAACATCAGTGCGAATACACACTCGACGATATCATCAGATCCTTTCGAAAAGGAGCGACAAGAGAACGCAGCGAAGCGTGCGCAACGGGGAGCTGAAGCAACAAAATCAAGCCTAAGAGGGAGAGGCACAACCATAGGAGGGGCCAGCACAACGAAACGGGTTCATTTTCCAGATACTGAGGTCACTCCCGAAATATCAACAGCATCGACTCCTTTCGATAATACTCCTAGATCGACAAATCCAATTGCGAACGGTACATCAACCATGGTATCAAGTTCACCTTGGGGAGGATCAACGGCGAAGTCGAATCCTGATGGGACTACGGGTATTAACCCATTTGGGGCTGCTGCGGTGTCCACCCCTTCATCCACTGGATTTAATCCATTTGGTGCACCTCCAACCCAGCCTGCGCCGGTTTTTGGCTCTGCAAACACGTCTACTGGAAGCAACCCGTTCACAAAGCCATTCGGGTCTCCTGCTTCTGGATTAACACCATTCGGTGCGCAATCTGCCAATTTAAATTCGTTTCCTTCCTCAAACTCCAATGTGGACTCAGTTCAGGGAGGTTCTGCAAAGGCCAATCCATTCGCAAAGCCCTTTGCTTCAACACCAGCTCCAGCACCAGTCTTTGGAGCATCCTCTACAGCCTCCAAAGATGCAGCAAGCCCATTTTCCACGAAACCGAATCTTATTGCATCATCGAATGGTTTCGGCCAAAAGTTGTCAAAACAGACTTCAGCAACATCTTCAAGTCTAGAGGCTAAAATTTTGACGGACAAATGGGCTGTGGAAATCGATAATTTCCTACGAAAGCAGGGCATTGTGGCACCAAGATGGCCAACAAGCAATCCAGGGGACCCATCTCAGAAAGCTGCAGTAGAACAGTACTGGCAGGCATATAAAGGCTATAGGGCGAAGGTTCGCGCAGCGCTGATCAAAAATGGATATCTGGACGACCCCGACAAACCCAAGAAGCTTAGTGAGGCAATTGACTTCAAAGGGACCTGCGAGGAGATGTGCCCAGAGTTTGAGAAGATTACGAGAATCATGGAACACGATGTCCAGGGTGCTGAAAAGGCCCCCTCGCCAGACGGTTCAACTATGTGGCCATCTCTACCAAAAATGGTCAAAGCACTTGCTCGGTCTGCTGCTGGCCAGGATGCTCCACTCCCTGCTGATGTTAGATCACCTGCAGCGCTCAAACGTACACTTGACTACTTGATTGATGAGATACTTGGTGACAATGACATAGCATCTGTCCATGGTTTTCTATGGGATCGAACTCGTGCGGTCCGGCGCGATTTTGTGTTCCAGCAGCAATCAATGAATAGCAAGGAGGAACTTCTTGCGGAAGTGTACTGTCTCGAGCATATTACACGATTTCATGTCATTGCACTGCACCAGATGTCGAAGAGTGAAGTGGTTGCTGAGGACTTTTCTGAGCAACAAGAGATTGAACAGCTAGGCAAGGCCCTTCTGTCTCTCATTCATGCTTACGAAGATTGTAAAGGTCATGACATCGTATGCGAGAACGAAGCCGAGTTCCGTGGGTACCATATCATCTTTAACGGCCAGTACACTGGTATAATGGAGCAGGTACAGGATTGGGGATGGGAATTATGGGAGGGTTCTCATGAAATTCAATCTGCAATTGCGTTAGTCGAGTCACTACAAAATACCTGGACACCACAGGGGCCCCTTAGACCCCATGGTTCTACCGATATTGCTCTGAACGCCTATGCTAGATTTTTTGCTATTGTTAAGGACCGAGAGATATCTTATACGATGGCCTGTTTCTGTGAAATTCATTTCACCAGAGTTCGAAAAGCTGTACTGAAAACGATTCTTGCAGCGTATCGGAAACAGCGCGATCAGACACGAGACTGGACGCTTTCCAACCTGAATACCTACCTGCAATTCGATGACGAGGAAGAAATTATTCCATTTTGCGAGGCATATGGATTACGATTTGAACAATTAGGCGACGAAGAGTTCCTCTATCTTGATGCGGACGATGCCGTCCAAGACCCCTTCCCACCGCTCAAACAGACCCACTCTAAGTCTTTGGTGGAACGAAAGCGTGGCAACAGGAATTTGCCAGAGGTCATACACCAGACCGTCTTTGAAGAGGAACAATACGAGCAAAATGAAGAGGACTTGATGTTCGTCCCTGAAGATAAGGAGGTGGCAACTGAAATACCAAAAGTCTCTTTGTTCCAGAATTTCAGCCAAAATGGCACAACCACTCTGTCTCCGGCCACGGAGTCTCCGCTATTCCAGTCATCACAAGCATCTACCATCTTCGAAAACAAGTTGGCTGCTTCTTCTACTCCTAGTATTTTCGATGCCAAACCAGCCACTCCTCCCATCACAAACTTCTTTGGTCCGTCTGAATCGAAGGGACTGGAGCAGCACGGTGCAAGCAACAACAAACCAAAGCCATCAATCTTCTCATCCCCTGGCCTACAAGAAACACCAAGTCCTTTTGATTTTGGGCAGTTAGCGCGACCGCAACCGCAACCGCAACCGCAACCGCAACCTACAAATCAGCAGCCAATTGCGGAAACTACAAAGGCACATGCATTTACTTCTGAGAAGACAGAATCAAAGCCCTTCTCCTTTACAGCCCCTAAACCACCTATAGGACTTGGAGAAGCCTCTAAATTCCCACAGCCTTCAACCACATTTACAGAGCAGTCAGAGTTGCACGAAGTTGATCCATTAAAGGCGTCAAAGCCCTCGGCTTCTTTATCCAGTCCGACATCACTGTTCCCACCATCACCACAGCAGCTGGCAACCCAAAGCCCAGAAGAATCACTACCAACGCCTATACCTACTCCGAATCCAATTCCCACTCCTGTACAACAGCCCGTCCCACAACCTTTGGCACAACCTTTGTTCCAGCCACCAGCCACGTCTACAACACCACCCTTCGAACCTGGGTTACCAGAGTTCGCTGAATGGTTTGCTATGGGAAGGAATGGTCTTGTCGATCAATTTACCTCCTATACAATCGAGAACATTCTTGCAAAGACATTCGCTCAATTTGAAGCTGATAGGATACGCGAAAAAGAAGATGCACAGTTCAAGGCTGCATGTGAGGTAGCTGATCAATTTAGAACACGAGGACTTGCAACAAAGTATGGACATCGGTGGCGGCAAAATGCTCGGAATATGTGGCTTCGTAGGCGAGGGAGGGAAGGACGCCAAGCTCGTCGAAGAATGGCCGAGAGTCTTCAATCTTCTCGTACCTCCCAGTCAGAGTCACTGGTAGATGATTTACGACAAAGTACCCAGCGTAGCAGATCGCAAGAGCTTTTAAAATCAACTGGTGTGCTGAATGGTGTTCACAGTCCGGATCAGGATGCCCGTCGCATCATGAGTGACAATTCTAGATCTATGAAACCTCCGCCTAATACAACATCCCAAAGAAGACTCCGGAGCTCGACCCAGAGTGAAGCCTCATCACCCGATTTTGCATTGTCTCAGTCTTCGAGCCTCCGTCGATCACAGTCACAGCAGAGTCTTTTACGGAAGTCGATTATGTCTGACCCCGCTTTGCTGGCCGGGGGTACTCGAAGTCATCTCTTTTCTAGCAAGTGGACTCCTGAGGAAGACAGGAGGAAATCAATCAGTGGTGTCAAGAGTGATTATTTCCGTCTAAAAGCCCGTGGAATCACAACACTTCCAGATGGTTCTCCGTTAGCAACATCTGCGGCGAATCTTCTGACGCGCAAGTCATCTTTTGATAGTTTGGAGCGGCCCTCAACACCCCCGCTTCCAAATAGAAGACCGAGTGCTCGCAGTATTCCTTCTAAACTGAATGACTTTGGCAGAATGTCTGTTCGATCGAGCATGGATCGGGAAGAAGAATTCAGGAGGATAAAAAGCCAGGCACAGGCATATATGGCTAATGATATTGAAAGCCGCTCATCTCAAGGCACCAAACGTACGTTCGATGATGATGAGGAGGAATTGTTTGCAAAGGCGAAAAGGATAAGGGAAGCTATGGATGAAGGCGCAATGTGGTACAGGGAAGAGTCACAACGACAATCTTCAACTGGAAGTATAACTTAAGGCAGTTGAAATTGAGGCAATTGATTGGTGTTATATATATCGCGCAGGTATGGGTCTTGCAGATCACAGTACTTTTGATGACAAGAAGTTTTGATGCATTTCAGCGAATGGCGTTTTGGAAGACTCTAGGCATTTGCAAGGAGTTATAGCCAGGGCAGTTTAGATCTATGACAGATAGTCAATGTGAACTTTGTGACTTGGAACCCCACATGCTCCTTATTATACCTGAAATTTGAACAAATAATTCTAGATTCTTAACTTAATGGGACATAGGTTGAACTAATACCTGATTCAGAAGTCATCATTGAGCTTTTTGAATACTTCTTCTCATCTCGCCCAGTTATTTGAGGGCCTCTCGGTCGATCTTCATGGAAAACCACGTGACTTTAGCGAACCACGCACGGCGGAAGGAAATTTTGAGATTGGCGCTAGTGCGGCAGCTTCAAGAAATTCCATCTGAGTGAACAAGCTCTGCCGTGAATTTTCGACAAACGCCCAACGACACTCACCGAAAGATCATCTTCGCCACTTTATATCGCAAAGATGGCAATGGTTGTGTCGCAGAAAGATATGGATTACAGCATCAAGCCAGAGGCTGTAACTCCTGCAGTTGACACCAGCACATGGCCGCTGTTGTTGAAGAACTACGAGAAGCGTAAGCATTTTTTTCGCAAAACATCGCGCCCAAATTTACATTGATTGACACTTTGATTCTTGTAGTTCTCGTTCGCACTGGTCACTTCACCCCAATTCCTAACGGATGCACCCCTCTCAAGCGCGACCTCAAGTCATACATCTCTTCTGGTGTTATCAACCTCGACAAGCCTTCTAACCCTTCTTCTCACGAAGTCGTCGCATGGGTTAAGCGTATGCTTAGAGTCGAGAAGACCGGTCACAGCGGTACTCTCGATCCAAAGGTTACTGGTTGTTTGATTGTCTGCATTGACCGTGCTACCCGCTTGGTCAAGTCGCAACAAGGTGCCGGAAAGGAATACGTCTGTGTTATCAGACTTCATGACAAGCTTCCTGGAGGAGAGGCACAATTTGCTCGCGCTTTGGAGACCTTGACTGGTGCTCTTTTCCAGCGTCCACCTCTTATTTCTGCTGTCAAGAGACAACTTCGTATCCGAACTATTCACGAGAGCAAGCTTTACGAATTCGATAATGAGCGTCACTTGGGTGTCTTCTGGGTCAGCTGTGAGGCTGGTACCTACATCCGTACTCTCTGTGTGCACTTGGGTCTTCTTTTGGGTGTTGGTGCCCACATGCAAGAACTCAGACGTGTGAGATCTGGTGCCATGGATGAGACCAAGGATATGGTTACTTTGCACGATGTGCTCGATGCTCAATGGATGCAGGACAACACTAGAGACGAGTCTTACCTCAGAAGAGTTATTGCTCCTTTGGAGACTCTCCTTACCACCTACAAGAGAATTGTTGTCAAGGACAGTGCCGTCAACGCCGTCTGCTACGGTGCCAAGCTCATGATTCCAGGTCTTCTCAGATATGGTAAGTTTTTTTCGACTTTTCTCCTACATGATGAAACTTTTGCTAACATTAATTTCAGAGGCTGGTATTGAGGTTCACGAGGAGGTTGTCCTCATGACCACCAAGGGTGAGGCTATTGCCCTCGGTATTGCTCAAATGTCTACTGTCGAGCTCTCAACATGCGACCACGGTGTCGTTGCCAAGGTCAAGCGTTGCATTATGGAGCGTGACCTTTACCCAAGAAGATGGGGATTGGGACCAGTCGCCCTTGAGAAGAAGAAGATGAAGGCCGATGGCAAGCTTGACAAGTACGGTCGACCAAACGAGGCTACCCCAGCCAAGTGGAACACTGAGTACAAGGACTTCAACGCTCCTCTTGATGGCTCTGCCGCCGCTCCTGTCGCTGAGGTCACCTCTGCCAATGATGTTGCCGCTGCCCCAGCTATTCCAGCTGTTGATGCCGATGCTTCCATGATGTCTGTCGACTCCCCAGCTGCCGACAAGAAGCGCAAGCGCCATGACGGAGAGACTGCCGAGGAGAAGGCCGAGAGAAAGAAGAAGAAGAAGGAGAAGAAGGAGAAGAAGGCCAAGAAGGAGGGAAAGAAGGTCGAGGAGAGCGATGATAGCGAATAAGACCTCATCTTGGGCAAGATTTGATCTATTGCTGTGGCTGTCTAAGCTTCTTCTGGTTCTGAGGTTTGCATTTTCTGTGGTACTACTATGCTCTCTTGAGCGGCGTTTCGTGTATCATATCGCTGGATATTACTGGTCACTAAAAGGAGTTCGGGAATTTGAACTGTTACTTGAGCAAAATGCCTAACCATGAATGTGAAGAGTGACATATTGAAACTGAAGCGTCTGTCATCTTTGATGGGAATATTTGAGGTCCACACCAAATATAATGTTCCAATAATGTGACGTAGTCGTACTTGAGGTCTGGCGTCGCTAAAACCTTCTCGATTCCATCAGTGATCAAACCCAAGCTGACAATACAATAGTGATTACAGCCCTTCAAGAAGAGAGAAGCTATCCTACTCTGGTCATAATCCTACCTTTCCCCGCGTTTTCACTCACCTCAGCGATTATTTTTATCTCTTGAATAATACAAACCGGGTCTTGACGTGGCCCAAGGCTCCACGCAGTCCAATGATCTGCCCCCGTTAAGGTCACGGGAGATCTCAATACCACCATCGAAGAAGCACCGAGCAGGTGGGCATCGATATCGATAACTTAACGATTTGACACATCCCAATACTACGCACACCTACATGTATTTCTCACGGTAGTCTAGATTCCTGTAGCCGCTTCGCGCGTCTCAGCCCTCCGTCGTCGTCAAATACTACCACATCAAACATCGCTTTCAATATTTGTGAGGTTCTATCGGCAATTCTGGTCGACAGTCATCGCAATAAACGGCCACGAACGGCTTCATCATCGGTACTTGTGAGTTATGCAGAGGGTCAGATGAGGTGAAGTCGGTGAGGACTTACCTGCTGGCCAGCATATGTATAACCGGATTCAGAGCTCAAAACACACATGCGCTATCTATCTATCTATCTCTATCCCACTATGGTTGTCCTATAATATGGCAACAGATAGCTTGATTACCCCTCTGGGAATCACAAGCTTCCGGCTGGGGCTCGGAGTGTGGAGTATCATTGTCCCCCCCATCCGCGTTCTCCCCACGTTCCAGCAAGCATCGCTTCCATTCCACTCAACTCCGACTCCCCTGTCTTAGGGTTACGCGGGCCGTCTGTCCGAAAGAGGGAGGAGCATTGGCCCTTTCCCACTCCCTTTGCGTGCCCATATCATCTAGCTATGGCCGGCAAGAGTTATTATAGGCTTGCGTCATCTGTATCGTGAGACTATGAGTTGTGCCGATTATATTGCATACGCCCCGATGCATAAGACCCAAGGTATGATGTGTATACGCGTCTTTCTTCCCATCGCGACTTTGCTTCTCATAAGCGGAGAGGCACAAACTCGTGACTTTGAATTGTTCAAAGGCGACACCGTCATAGTCCAATCATCCAGCGGATGTGAAAGAGGGAGAGGGTGTCCATCAGTCCTGCGAATAGACAGTAAGAATTGACTTGCGGCTTCCTAAGTAGTTCTGTCTCTGCCCTACGGTAATCTGTGTGTAGCTCCAGCTGTGATGTAGCCAGATGAGGAAGGGCTTTTCATGAGCTTATTCGAGATAGTCTTCATCCTGCGCACCAGCCATGGGATGTGAATTGGATCGTGCCTTTGTGCTTGCGACAATGAGGAATGTTGTAGTTTGCTGATAGGCTCCCACGCAGCGCTGTGGCTGCTGGGGCCCCATGCCACCATTTCATGTCTCTTCACCATATCCCAGCAGAGGCCACCAGTATCAATGAGTATATGCGGGACGACGGATTCGTACCTTGCGGACACGAGGGGCCGTAAAGCAGCGACGGCCCGGGAAAAAAAGAGGTTCGTGTTGTCGGTTCCATGTGGGACTGAAAAGGGAAATTGAAAGCACGAGGGGCTGGGAACTTGCACATGAAGCCATGGAGGTGAACTCAGTTTAAAATATCGTGCAACTCAGCCTTGCCTAGGCCCTAGGCATCTCGGTCTTGCAGGAAATTATCGCATGCAATTCATTCCAAAAGGCATGCGGATGCCCACCGAAATATTTGCTTCTTTTTGAATGAATTGAATGCTCACCTCGTAGTTCTCACCTCGCAGTCAATTCTGGTAGTCTGGCCAAGGTCGTCTGATTATCTCCACCACCTTATCTCTACCGACAGCAAACCCGCACCTAGTGTCCCAACAATAGCAGGAGAGCCTTTGATCGCGCATGAAATAATCACTACAATCTCTGACCCGGGGTTTGGTACAGAATAGTAGCAGATGTCAGCCCACAGCCGCTGCTTGGCTGCAAGGATGCGATATCGGGCCCGTAGTGGTCGGCCTGTCACTCCAGAAATGGTAACAAGACGGCGTGGAGCAGCATATCGCGTTTTGAGAGCGCTGTCCTGCGGTACACACGAAGTGAATAGGGTTCTGTATCTATGAGTACCTGCGTGTCATATTGTCCGTGCCGTACATGAAATGCTTCTGGAAGGAAGTATATTATGGTGTGCGAGTGTAAAGACATCGTAAGGATTGTAGTGGTTGTAGCTAATTTTGTGATTCCCCAGCAGGGTGGAAGACCGGCGACTCTCTTACCCCGAGTGTTTACGCTTACATGTTTAATTTTAAATTTATATCGGATTTTAATTGCGAATTGTTTGGCCGCGGGTACAGTTCTTGGTTAAAGATCTCGGGGAGCTGTCGGATGAGGGGCCGACGTGAGCATTCCCACTGTTGAAGGATCGGTGCCGTTGTGGGGTGGAATTGTGGTGGAGATGGTGGGTGTCTGTGTGAGGCCTTGGCGATACAAAGTCTCCATGTACGTAGGTACATACATACATACTGAGGACATGCAGTAACTAGCATCTGCGCGCACAGATGTACTACAGTACCCACTCTCTTACATTCGTCCATACAAATGATCAATCTAATGCTTCAATAGTTCCTATTATCGAATGTCATGTTTATGTAACGCATATGACATGTACGTAGGATGTATGCACATGCATACACCCTTCAAAGCTATCATGGACATTCGGAATCTCTGCAGTTTATTGCATTTGTGGATAGAGGAACGCCTGATAACAGTTGTAGTTTTAATTTGTTTTTCAATTTGATTCTGTAGTAATTGATAGACAACGCACGCTGAAATGCTATCAAACGATTGTCCGATGGTTTCTGATTCCTTTTTGTCGCTTTCTTCCTGGAAATGCTCCATGACCCCATAGCCGAACCCCTACCCCGAGCCTGCCATGCGAACCCCATGCCCCCCAAATGGTATCATTCATTATGGTTCCCTCGGCCATATCGATCCAAAACCGCCATCCCAACCAAAATATAAACAGTGAAAAGAAAATAAAGAATGGCCTCGTGATTCGCGAATCGTACAAATAGACGTTTAGATCTTATTCATGCTGAGTGGATCGTTACTGTATGGCCTGGCATGTGTAGTCGTAGGATCCCAGGACAGACCCCTTCCCTGTGGCGGCTTAGGGCTCGAGAAAGAGCTTTGCGGTGTGTGGTATTTTGCTTCTCGTCCAAAGTAGTCTGGGGTGATTCGTCCGTTAATGCTGTTCGTGACTGAGGGTGATAGAGGAGTGATGACTGGCTCAGGACTCTTGGGCTTGGGAGAGAAGGCGAGATCCTTGCCAGCCAGCATCTCATACGCACGTTGGTCTTTGGTATTATATGTTCTTGCATCGGCCGAAACAAATTCGCGTGTTGGTGCAACGCGCCCTTTGACCAATTCATACCATCCGGCGAACATAGAGAAGCGGCCGAAAAGAAGAAGAAGCCAGATACCGTTGAACTGAGAGTGTTAGTTTCATCTTAACTTCAGCTTTGGTGGACAAAAACTTACAGAGAGGAGAATCAACACCGCCATGACTGTTGACTCATTTACCGTCAAGCTACTGGCTTCGTCAAAACACTTGGTCTTGTCACCATTCGCTTTAACCAAGCACTCGATCCAAGGCAATGCCTTGGTGCTACTCTTGACAGCCTCCTGCTCGGTATTGTCCATAAAGACGAATACTACCGCAAAAAATATCACATCTGCTACAATCAAAAGAACAATTGTAATTCCTCGCCACTGGAGCTCAATGACACGTCGAACTCGTCGGTATGCTTGTTTCGGTGAAACAGTCCTTACACTGCTTGTGTAGGAAGGTAAGGCCCCCGAACTATTTGTCGTCGTGCTGTCGTCCACCAAAGAAGCGAGGTAAACTTTGATACAATATCCGAAAGTCGAGAACTGGATGATGACGGTGAGACCACAGAATATGAGGAGTGGCGCCCAGAAATCTGCCAGACTATTCTTATGGTTGATATGGCAAGTGTCGCCAAAACGGAAAGAAACACCACTGAAGATGAAAGCCAAGACTGTTGCGACTATCGGAATCCCCCACCCAATCGAAATTGCGGCGTACATGAATTTTCGGCCCATCACAACCTCCCAGCAGATTTGCAGATGCAATGCGAGAGCCCGCATGAAGATCCACATGACTCCACCCCATCCTCCCGCTACCAAGAGTGCACCGGAGAGCGCACATGTTCTGCTGCTAAACATATCCTTCGGAGTAACTAAGCCTCGTATCAGTAATTGATATTGAGAACGGACACGAAAGCATCTTACTGTCATTGTAGCACTGATCAGGTTTTGCTGCGAGAGGAATAATGAAGCCCAACTGAGAAATAACGTCAGCTTATTGCGAACATGTACAACATCGCGTAGTAGGTTCTTACCTGCATCAAAACCGTTGCCATCACTAAACAGACACTTAGATAATGTCTATGTGTCTTTCCAACTGGCAACACTGCAAATGATGCTAATAAGAAGACTGAGCATGCCATTGCTCCAACGCTGATCCAGCTCGCAGCATGGGTTATCGTGTCAAAATTGTTTGGATATAGCCAATGGGTTTGTGGACATGGCAGGCAACATGATAAACCAGCTTCAAATGATGAGCAAAAGCGTCCTCTGATAAAACCCCCAGTCGTGGGAAATAATGATTCCTGGAGAAATGGTGGAGGACATAAACCGTTCATGGAAGAACTTGAGTTCGACATTGTGACAATGTTGATAGATGATTAAGGCTGAAGTAACAAGTGCTAATGTCAAGAGTTTGGGGTGGTATGGGCGTGTAAAGTGGTGCCCGTGGGGCTTTGGCTAACGATATACGATATATCAATGCTATTGAGGTTTAGTACCGCCAAGGGAGTCTTCATAGGTGCATACTAACAGAGCAAATATTGACAGCGTTATACAGATGACGAAAGTGTTTCGTGCTTCGTTCTAGGAGACTGTTGATACAGGTGAGAACAATGAACGCCTGGACCTTGCGTGCTGAAACCGTGTGATCCGGCAACTCTTGAGGCCGATGGAGAGCTGTGTGTATATGGAAGTTAAAGAATGTTTCGTTCAGGCCTATGTGGGCGAACGGTCGAGTTTCACTGTATATTCATGACCAAAACCCTTCAAGAGGGGAAACAAGGGAATCACAGGTCAGAGGCATTGAAGGGGATGGGAGTATAGATATGTATTATTCATAGAAGGCCATGAATGGCAACAACTGGAGCCAGTTGGGTAACTAGTCATGCGTAAACTGCATGTCGGAGTGTTGATGAACAAAAGGGCCAAGAGGACCGATGGTCGTCGGGGGGGAGAGAAGTGGAAATTGATTGGAAAGGTATCTTCACAGGGGTTATCGATGGTGGCATATGGAAGGGACCCTGGCCTGCTGGGTACGCTGGGGTAGCACGATAGTAGTTTTTTTTTTTCTTCCTTTCCTTTGCAGTTCCGGGGGATGGAGAACGCAGGAAGCTTTCTGTGGAAAACACAGCGTCTGCAGCTGGACGAGTGAGAGTGAGAAAGGCATAAAGGAACATGGTCTGACCAGGGCCGGCCAGGACTATGCAGAAGGGTGCAGATGGTGGACCCGGCGTGGATCGACGTCTCATCATCGTGGTTGCGGTCGTTTTGGTGGTCGACTCGCGGTTCCTTCGTTAAAGGTAAAAGGCACAGACTCACAGAGCGTAGCCGTAAAGGCGGCGGATCACCCCAAGTAGTGAGCACCTCGCCTGTGGACCTACCCTGCCATTACACACGGGAGAGTATTTTAAGAGTGAAGTGATTCGATCCGTTCTTTGGTATGATATGATATAATGCTAGTATCGTTAAGGAAGCACAACAGGGAAAATGGTAGTCCAGTAACTGAAAAGAGCTACAAGATGAGATGTTGGAGGCTGAGGGCCTAGAGTCAGGATTTGAGGATCGTCATTCCACTCTCCAACAAGAAAACCCGAGGGAGCTCCTAGCAAAAGACGGCTTGTTGACTCCGTTTTTCCATCTTCCCTTCTGCTCTCCAAGGGTCAACGTATGTGCATATTCACTTACAGGTACAAGTTGCAGCAGCGTGCGATGCCTGATCCTGCAAATATCTCTGGGCCATTGGCGGAGACCGATGGCATTTCACCATCATAATGGCCCAGATATTGACCAAAGTGGCGTTCCAACGGCATTCAGTGACATCTTTGGCGGACTACCTTAGTATGGTATGCATAAGCTCTCCGTATATAGAGCGCATAGGGTAAGTGGAAAGTTGTTGAGCAGTATGGGAGAGACTCTGTTGGACGAGAAAGAAGCTGAGACTCTGGTGATTTGCCGTTAGTCGAGTACGAAGCTACAAGCATAAGCATAACGAACGCAAGCGACTTTCACTGTCTGTCCCATAAGAGACGTGACAGGGCACAGGTACAACAGGCACAACAGGCACAAGGCACAGCACGCGCAGGACTTCGATTCTGTGATGCACCAACGTCGTCTACTCTACTCTACTTTACACTCTCTACTTACCAACACCGTTGGTGCTGCCATGTCGACCATGTCGACCATGCACCAACCAGCAATACGAGAGCCCTGCACAACTGCAACAGACTTCCAGGCACGTCGTCAACTATTGATATCCCTACGCGAATCCTGGTGAGCAATTCTCTCTTCCTTTCTTTCATTCATTCACTCGTCATACCCTCATTGCTCTTCAGTCCGCCATGATATGATACTTTACACGCAACAACCCAATAGTCACTCTCCTTCTCTGCTACGTACTTTACCGGTCCGTCCATCAGCGTTGACCGTCGTTTTTGACGGAGGTCCCGAGGACCCATATTCGCGTGACTGGGCTATGTAGCCGCCGCAGTGGCCATTAGTGACCACTGCTCACTGCTCCTCAGACCTCTCACTGTACTAAACACACATTTCCGTCGAGAGCAGGGGCACAATAGCAACTCCCAGACCCGTGAGTGGCCCTGGACCACAAACAACATCCCCAATAGAAGATATGCTCTTATCGCTTTCTCCACTGTCGAAAAGTAAGGTGCCGCCTGGCCCAGATCACGAGTCGGCAGCGCCGTGGACAGAAGAGGCTTATGTCGTTATGCTGTTATGCCGTTATGCCGTTTCTACAATTCTACACTTCCATACTTTATTTACCTTCCGAATCATATCTACTGCCGTCGTGCTCCACAGTCACGGTGGAGAGCAATGGCAGCGCCTTTTCATGCGCGAGCATCGTTGGCGCACCATTACCCTTCTGATTGGGTCTTACTGTGCAGCAACGGATCAATCTCTCCTCCTCCCCACCGAACTCATCACACGCGGTGGCGCCGGTCAGAGTTGTCTCTTCGATCGCTGTGCCGAGCCCATCGGCGCCCATTTCTACAGAATTCACAGTGTCAGTCCGGAGAACGGCGTAGCAGCAGCACTAGTATGTACTCGGAGTACCATGTAACGGTGATGGCTAATCACCATCTACATTTGCATTTGCACTTCACTTTGGAGTGAAGGACGCTACAACAAAGGTAGCAGAAACTTCAAAGCTACCAATGACACCCGTAAATTACAGGCAGGTGCGATTCATTGCCGATTCAGTCGAGTTTTATGAAGTAGATTACCTGACAGTAAGAGGTGTTGGAACGGTGATGTCCCACCAACTAAACCTCGCTATCCCACAGTCATTGCAGCGGCACAGCCAGCAGGGCCGAGCGGAGTGAGTATGCTTCTGCATCTTCATACCCAAATTATGCCAGTGTTAAGTTGCTTCACAAACCTGTTCTTGGACTGCATAGAAAAGGGAAAAAAAAATCTTTCGATGTAAATTGGGGGCCATAACTGACAAAATCGCATAACTAAATGTTAAGTAATATGGTGATACTGCTCATCGTACCGACCCGCATACTGCAATGCAGGTGTCAATGTAGGTACATACGCATTAGAGTGAATGAGTCAAGTAACACGGTATTATGCTGTGGCTGTTGGCCCATTCACTACGTAAGTTTGTATTGAATTGCGGGGAGAATCAGCACGAAAGTACTGCATATCCATGAAAATGTGAGATTTTGCACTATAAAACCACCCTGGCCCTGTTAGACTCCCATTGGGTGCCAATTCACCTCACGCAGATGGAATCTGGTGATGCAGCGTGATATTAAAAGCTGATGGGAAAATGGTGAGATAAAGCCTGTCTGATACTCAACAGTTCGTCCGGAATCACAGGTGCACAAGAATAGCCCAAATCGGCTCGTGGGGTCTCCTACACGATACACGGCTACGACAAAATCCCCAAGCCATAATCCCCCCAAAACGAATCTCCCAAGTACGAGCGTTTCAGCCCTCAGAAAACAGCTCAAATGCCGAATTCAACAACGAGAAATAGTGTGGTCCGTAGAGGAGGCGACTTAGTCCTGGTGAGGTCTTGGTGAGGTCTTGGTACACGCCCGGTGTGTTCACTATTCACAGTAGCAGAGTATCAAAGCGCATCCTGAGTGTAAGTGAGAAGTAGTGAGATCGTGGGAAATAAGTCGATGCAGAGATGATAAACCATGACAATCCTGCCGCCTCCAAGCGAAAGGCAAAACAGCAGGTGTCGCGGCAGTGGAACCTCACAAATCACTCTGCACAACCTCCAAATGTCTCACAAATGCACGACGACGACTGTTGCTGGTAAACTTCTTGCACCTCAAAAAGATACGCCTATACGCCTATTTTACTGGCTACCCGTCTGTCGAGGGATATGAGGATCAACAGAGATAACCCAGGACCACGGACCTGATTCTGGTGATTGCAACGCAACTTTATGAGCCTACTACGTATACGCTCCAGGGAGCGTATGTGCGATGCCGGATAAGATCTTGGACTTGTTTGGCGCCTCCGGAGGTTGAGTGCTCGCGAGCTAGACTAAGACTGTGATACACGTATTTTGGTATGTCCAGATTAATTGTGAGTGGCGATCTGGGGCGAAGGATTGAAAGACACCGGAGTCCCAATTCATTGGTCAAGACTGGAAAGAGTTAACTCTTGTTTTTCTCTGCGCTGAAGACCTTCGCATGCTACCGAAGAGCTTTCATCAATGCAAGAACTTGTCCAGGTTGTATGTATGTATTGCACATACATACGTCAGGTACACAGTAATACCATGAACTATGCCGTTGAAGAAACTGTTGGAAGCGCATGGGTCTAAATTGAAATAATTCATGATTGGTGCAATAATATATTGATTAAATGCATGTATCTATATTTTGTACGTCCTGAAGTGCAGAGAACATGGGCTTAAAACGGGCAATGAGAACGTTCGCACGTGCTTGATTTCAGGAACGCGTCACGGACTGGATTTCTTCATCTATGGGAGGTTCAGGGGCGCGTCAAAGGCGTCTGGCATTGATGTATGTAAGACGGGGTTCGAAGGTGTTGGGAATCTCTGATGCATAAACCAACAAGCTTACGTTCTTCGTTCATCTGCCAAGCATAGTCTTGATGGGCTGTGCTGACGAAGTCATTAAAACACTGTCTAAGTGATGCATGATACAGAGGCCTGATATGGATGCCAAGATGGGAAAGAATGCCAGTCTGGAAGCCCTGCAATCAATGATATGGCCCGCCCATGGATCGTTCACAAAAGAGATGAGAATATATAGTATGTGGTTGTAAAATTATGTATTTTTCTGAAATATGATGTATGTACACATGAAGCTGGGTCTGAAGACTGAGGTTTATAATGTCATTGCCATTATAATTGCCTCACATCCAGCTCTGGTAGCTCGCCATCCTCGACGTTTTAGGTCTGAATTCCTATATATTCTTTGTGATAATTAGTCGGATGTCCATTACAAGAGGGATGAGTAAAGGAGTGTATTAGATCTTCAATCAGATGTCCGTTAAGATCATCGTCAGCCCGAAGGCCTTCTAAATCAAGAGGTACCAGAAAAAGTAAAATAATAAAATATCATCATTGAAGTGTGGTGGTGAAAGATAGAAGAAAAATGGATACGTACAGTAACATCTTGTCGTTATGTGTTCATGGTTGCTGTGTAGTAGTAGTGTTGTTGATTGAATGTTCAGTTCTTAACTGCGTGATAGCAATCGTCATTCAAACATTCTTTTGCCATTGATGAATACGAGACAATTGTCCCATAACTGGTCAAAGCCATGATAACATGGAAATATCAGAGTTGTTGCATAGCTAAACAGCATAGATGCGACTCGTACTCTGTCGTGAATGTTGAAGTTTGGTGTTGTACTGCCAATTGTTTGCTTGTGGTCGAAAATGCTATGAGGCTCGGAAAACAAAATCTAGAACTTTTCGCGAAGTTATACCCTTTTTGGCGCTAGTGCATCCAAACTCGTCTGCCCTAGCACTAAGCGAATCGCACAGCCAGAATCTCGAGAACTTCAATTCTTGCGACGACCTCTATCCACGACGACCAGCTTTCCTCCGACAACTCGACGAATTCTTCTCGACAAAATCAGCCATCATGGGTCGCATGCACAGCAACGGAAAGGGCATTTCTGCCTCTGCCATCCCATACTCCCGCGCTCCACCAGCGTGGTTGAAGACCACCCCAGAGCAGGTTGTCGACCAGATCTGCAAGCTCGCAAAGAAGGGTGCCACCCCATCTCAGATCGGTGTTGTCCTCCGTGACTCCCACGGTGTTGCTCAGGTCAAGGTTGTCACTGGTATGTTGAAATTTTGGTCGAGAAATGATAGAATCAACAACTAATGTAAATTTCAGGTAACAAGATTCTCAGAATCCTTAAGTCCAACGGTACGGTTCACCCAGTCTGAAAAAGCATCTTTCGCAATAAAACGCAAAGAAAAAATATACCCAAAAGATTTCCCATATGGAATATCTCAACACTGCCTCTGCTTGGTCTTTGACTGACAGAGAGAATTATAGGCCTCGCCCCAGAGATCCCAGAGGACCTTTACATGCTCATCAAGAAGGTAAGAACTCCAGCCCGAAACAATTCCCGCTATGAAAATGCTAATTTTCATTTCTCAGGCTGTTGCCGTCCGCAAGCACCTCGAGCGTAACCGCAAGGACAAGGACTCCAAGTTCCGTCTTATTCTCATCGAGTCCCGTATCCACCGTCTCTCCCGTTACTACAAGACCGTTGGTGTCCTCCCACCAACCTGGAGATACGAGTCTGCCACCGCTTCCACCATGGTCGCATAAGCGCTGAACCTACGAGAAAAAGGATTGCTTGGGCAAGGAGTTGGGACTGTTTTAGCTTGCATATTGTGTGGTTCAATCGATCACGAGATATTGCAGATATGGCACTATTTTGCCATAGCGTAGCTTTACATATGAAAATGAATTGCACGCTCAAAAGCGATCCCAGAGATTTGAATTTTGACTCGCATTGTTATCCGTGGTATCTCCATTTGCGCCTGCCCTTCAAATGACCTTCAACATCGTGATATCCAGCCTTAAACTCCATGATGCATGTGTGTATAATATCGCAATCCTGCTTCACATTGTCCACTACTTTTCAACCTCGCGCGACTTCTCAAGGAGAAATTCACCGAGAAATCGGAGGGGCTCCGTTGGCCTGCCAAAAGTGTTATTAATCTGTAAATTTGAAGCGAAATGGATCTTTTTGAGGACTCACTTCTGAACGGCCACTTGACGCATGCCTTCCATCATGTAGGGAGTGATCTTATCAGCGAGATATCGTCGCGTCAACGCTCCATGTGCCTCAACCTCGGTAGGCAAGGCTTGAGCCTGTTGTTCTGGGTGCTGCGAAGTAGCACGGGAATTGGCGTCGGTTCCGCTGCTCATTTTGACTGATGGATTGATTGCTGATCCGTTGGCGGCTGAAGTGTTTGTGGCTAAGTTGCGTGGAGCTGGAGTTTGCGACGGAGTTGTAGTTGGAGTTGAAAGAGCTTCAGCTGCGGAGATTGCTTGTGCAGGTGGAAGATCGAGCTTTAATTAAGTTAGAAAGTGAAAATCGCATGCCCACAAATAGCCCCGGTACTTAGGTAACTGGCGACCTAACTGGCGGGGTTGTCTGGCGAGGTCATCGATGACTTACATTCTGCGCAACTTCATTGCTCTGCTGCTGCTCTGCCTCTGTCTTTACAGATGGGTCCTGCAAAGCCATTGCAGCTTGATATGCTGCTGCAGCAGCGCTGATGCTCGACACATTGGAAATATCCTCCATCGTGGTATCAGGGTCGTCGACCGTGTTGCTGGCCATGTTTGATTTGTTGATGTTCATTGACAAACGTGACGATGGGAAAGTTCCTAAGGTACCTATTCATCTGCATTGGTGCACGCATGGTTTACCTTATCAATCTACACGCTAGCACGTGAGAGCGCGCGATTTCTGGCTGTTGCCTTCCGCGTCGCGCCTTGTAAATGAGGCCGGCGATGTCATCGATGACCCCTCGGGCTATTGAAGGCGCCCTCTAACGCGATTTCTGACCACTCCCAAGAAAATCCTTCAAATTCGGCACCTCGATTGTTCTTATTAAGATCAGTGCGATGCTGCAAATATGCCGAGTCAAAAGATCTCTCATCCTGAATCAACCAATTTCAATGAAGACGATATACATCCACCAGCTAAGCGATTAAAGCGAATTCAAAGCTTTGGAGAGGACTCCACATCTCATGACGTTTCTGAGGTTGAATCATTGCCTACTACTCCTAGATCTCAGAATTTAAAGGAGGAAATCCCAGACTCTAACGAGGAATTGGACTCCGAGAACGAAGACCAAAATGATCATAGGCTTACAGAACTTGAAGAAGTTCTTCCTTTTGTCAAGACTGACAAAGAAGCCATTGCAGAATACGAGTCCCATCGATTTGGGATTGAACATACAGCAGGTGACTTGAAGACAATACTTGAGCAGAGGAAATGGACTAGGGGGAAAAGCTCCATATATGTGGATGCCTTCAATTTAGCTCTTGAGACTGTTCTCGAAGATGAAGGTCATCTTTTTGACGAGGCTGAACAAGAGGTCTTCAAACAGTGGAAAATCTTGAATTACGAAGCGCAATATTTGTAAGTTTGATCTTGAGATGTCAATACAAGACTTTAATTTATAATTAGATACGTGAGGTTATTTCTCCGCAAGACTTCTGCTTGGCATCGCATAAATCGACTAGGTTATTACAGTGATATAGCAGATCTTCCTGTTGCAGTTGAAAGCCTGCAAGTGCTCCGAGACTTACCACCGACTACCCCAATTCCACTGATAAACCCTGGTGAAGATGAAGCTCCCGACGGATCCACTTTAACTGAGTCCTTTAAATTTGCAGATACATCAGAAGAATGTATTACAACAATGAAAGAGGCTTCTTCTCTCCTGAGTTTGGATGAACTCAAGGTGATTGCCAAAGAGGCCAAAATACACGGCAAGAACAAATCGGATCTACTAAAAGCTCTCCGACGCATGTCAGGGAAACAGATGGGTCTAGAATGGGTAGGATTGAAACGGTCCGATAGTGAAATGACAACCACATCAAATGGATCTCATCTTGAAAGCGAAGATATGGGCACTGCAAGTGATGTCTGTGATGACATCAACCGCGACAAACATTTCCTACGCAAGATAATGGCGATGACAGGTCCTTGCATTAGGTTGCATCTTCCGACATTGAAACTTTTTGAAAGGGTTCTCCTAGTATTCTACAGGTCAACAGAATGGACCGATAAATCACTCACCACAATAATTTTAGCAAGTATCTCTCGACGAACCTTCCCAGAATATATTGTTTCGAGGTCAACCAACATCTTCCCCTCAAGAGGCGAACTCCTCGAGTTCGAAGCTGCCATCAGAACGCAATTCCGCGTGGACAATATCCTCGAAGGCTTCGGGAACTCAACGCCCGAAGGTCTCCAGAAAGTGCTCGACATCTTCGAAGAGGTCTACCCACGTTGGAAATTACTCCTCGAAGAAGAGCAGCGCAAAGAAGATCGCCTCTATGAAACAGGTGAAGGCGCGTACCTACGGCGCTTCTCGCCGGCATGGGTATATACACGTATTGTACACAAAGGCACCAGTGTGCTCGGGCGCTTCAAGCAGCACGTTCGTGAGCACTCAGTCTTAGGTGCGCTACTTGACCAGACACTCTTTCACTCCGCACGGCGGGGTGCCTGGTATACGCGCAAGGCGTTGCTGGAAGAACACTACATGCACTCTTTGCTCCCATCTCCGTCACTCTCCTCCCCCGAAGCCCAGAAGCGTCATTGGAAACGCCTCGCGCTCGCCACTTGTGAGGCTGGCCTGCAAGACCGTGATACACACCTCATCTACCACCACGACCTACAGAAGCGTATCCGCAAGCTGGAAAAGAGCCTCAAAGTTGCTATGCGCCAACAACACGACTTCGGGCACGTATCACTTGCGACTGCTATATCCGTAACTGTTTCCGGCATCCAGATCGCTCACAACCACCTGCGTCCGCCATCCCGTGGTAAGAACGGCGAGCTTCGGAATAGATCGACTAAAACGATATGGCTTGATGAGGCCGAGGGTGGTGGCGAGTGTAGCGTCGAGGCGATGTGTCTTTCTGCGTATCGTGCACAAGGGTGGAAAGGGTTTCATGCCGAGGGCGCCATTGTCCGTACGCTCTTTGCCTACCTATTCTTCGACGTACTCTTCGCATACGTCCCGAACGTTTTCCAGACGGCATTCCAGACGTGTCCTCTGGATTTGCATAGTGATGCTTTTTATCCAGCAAGAATGTCAGAGGTTAACGCACGGCTTGTGGAGATTGCAAATGGAGGTGCAAAAGATATTGTCTTGGCTGTGGATGGGAGGGAGAGGGGGAGGAGAACGTGTGTTGTGGGACTTAATTGGGATTTTGAAGTGGCGGATTTACTGGAAATTGTGGAGTGTTTCGAGGGCGAGGCTCTGGCTACTATCTGTAAGGTCATGGCGCAGGAGTATAGGCAGAGGGGTGGAGGGATCCCGGATTTGTTCCTATGGAAGATGGGTGGTAGGAAAGTTGAAGAAGCAGGGAATGGAGATGGTGAGATGAAACGGAACAAAAAAGGAGAGGTCATGTTTGCAGAGGTTAAGAGTGAGAATGACAGGTTAAGTGATACACAACGGTTGTGGATTGATGTACTCACTGGCGCTGGTGTACGGGTAGAATTATGCAATGCTGTTGCGAAAGAGACCAGAGTCGTAGATGTTCCTTAACTAGTAATTGAACCGCATATCTATCAGGTATACATTTGGAAATCTTTGTCAGAAAAGTAACTTTTTTTCCACACTACTAAATATAGTGATATTTTAGTAAATAATGCTGACAATTCATATGGTGACGAAAACACACTTTACAAGCACGTAAAGGGAGAAGGAGCTGGAATCTTGAATAGAGTTTATAGTAAACTAGAAGCTGGAGGACAATTTTTTTCATTCAAATCTAATTAGGTACAATGGACATTCTTTATACCAAAGCGTTAAGCTTAATGATATGGTAGTTATTTGTATGTCTATATGTCACCTGAGAACATCAAGAGCTCTCATATGGTAAGTGTACTTGCCATACATAATTCCTCAGATTCCTTCTTAATTGGAAGACTACCTATTCTGGCTCAGGTGCTTTAGTTCATCTTTTTTTTTAGTTTGGTCATATAACTCCTAGCACTTGGCCAAAGCTGCAGTCGAGTTCCTATTTCTTATATTTTAGACTCGGCGTTCAAATTTCGAACATCCTACCCAGTCCTTTGAATATCAACAGTATGGTGAATATATGTATTTAAGCCATACCATAACACTCCATCCACAGTACTAAGTCATCACTCACACTCATCATATGCAATCACCAAGTTCATTCACAAACTCAACCATTAATTATCTAATGTTCGGCCGTAACTCATTATGCGCCCCCTGATCACTGCGGCTTCCAGTCTAATTCTCGCATGAGCGAATAACTCTCCCACGGAACACCTCTCCAAACCCTCTCCCCATCACCTAGCGCCAAGCGATCCTCAAGATGGCCTCGAGTCCCATTCGAAGCCTCCCAGCCCCAGAATTCCGGCTCAAAAGTCTGCAATTCTGCCCACTGCCTGAAAAGCCTTCTCCAATAACAAGCCTCCGCAGCAGCCGTGAGGTAGCGCTCGCGGAACGTCTTGACGCTATTTGCGGCAATCATCTTTGCGGTGCGGCTGTCGTGCTGCAGACCCCGGACTGTGCTCTCTAGATCGTCGAAGTCACGGCTCACCTCGACATAGTTCTGATTCGGGCCCGATGCATGCATGAGGTGCTGTGTGTGCTGCACCCATTCCATCTTGTGTGCTATCAGCACGCTCTCGCAGTTCTGTAGGTATTTGAGCCGGCCAGAGTATGAGTTGCCCTCTGTGTGCACAAGATAGCGGTATTGGCAGTGCTCTGCCATGCTCTTCAGGTCGTCTTTCATTGACTCGTCATCATGCCAGTTCAAAGCTACGATATCTGCCCAATTCTGACCACTGCTCACCTCGAGAAGTTTCTCTCGTACCTTAAGCCCCATTGTCGCCCCGCGCCACATCGCTTTGTCGATCTTCTTGCTCCACACGTATGGACCACCTGCAGATGTTGTATCTATTCGGGCATCGTTGGAGGTCAAGGGACCTTTTTCCATGGCCAATGCCTTGCGCTGCACCTCCTCATAGCTGCCTACCTTTGTCTCGGGCCAGCTGTAGAAGCCAAAGTCGGGCATTAACCATGAATCGAGCTCGGTAGTTTTGCGCGCGTAGGTCCATTGAGGGATTCCAGATGTGGCGACATCATCGACGTTAAATGTAAATTCGATATTTGGAATCGGCTCATCGGTACGTGATGGACTTGTGATCAACGCACGATGAATAGCTGCGAGTGTAGCGTAATGTCTGCGGTAAACCTCACCGCGTACGGCGATGATGTACAAGGAACCCTCATAGATCATAGCACGCACATAGCCATTCTTTGGTTCTATTGCGTCGATGTTTGCCAGACTGATTCCACCAAAAGTGCTATTGGTCTTATCCCATGCTTTCGCCGCACGATCAATTTCGAAGAAGAGTTGGGGAAATGCTATGTTGCATTGGTCATTGGAAAGTTGGAGATTCTTAGCATCGCGATAATAATCCCATTCATAAGTATTGTCGGGTTTAAGAATTTGCTTTGGCTGTTGTGGTTTGGAACCTGGAGGCGAGGGCATCCATGGTTGTGATGCAGAGGAGCGTTCATTGGAATAAGAGCTCTTGAATGTGAGGACAACGACGACAAAGATTACAAAAGCGCCAATCAAGTAGAGTCTCTGTCGTGATTGTGGAAGTGCTACATTGGAGATGGTGTTGGCAAAGCGTGCCATGGCGATGTGCGCTCAGCTGCTTCGCCAATGTTATTATCGCGAAACAACGCCCGTTGAAAGAGTATGTGTAGTAAGGTAAAAGGGTTTGTCTCCAAGTCAAAAACCATCAAAGTCATACATAGTAGAAGGCGAAAGGTGAATGGGACGGGAGATGATCTGCCATGAAGGTTAAGGTGAATGAGAAGAAGGTGAGTATGTAGGAATAAGCAGCACCAGAGTGACAGACAGAAAGAATGGAACGCAGAGTTTGGGTGAAGTAGGCGTAACCTCAAGGTTTAACAACAAGGTTCTTTTTTTGCTTTTACCTATCATTCCCTTCTAGGAAGATGACGCTTTACAAGGGTTAGAAGGCTTGCAAGGCTTACGGATTCGGTAGGGGTTGTTTGCGGTTATCCACAGTTCAGATACGGTCGTTTTGTGTGGAGAAGGTTTAAGCAAGGCAGCCAGTACAGTATATGTATTCTAGTTAGACTGTATATATATATGTTGTGTTATGTACTACGTATCAAGGTGGTTGATCGAACGATTAATTGGATTGTAAAAGTATAGGCACCATAGGTACCTTTGATTTAATTAATTGCCATCGAGCTTAATGTTAAGTGACAGGAATGTCAGACGGATACGATTGGCACCATACTACTTTATGTAGTACTAGTAAGCATGTACTTAATATATGTACGTAGTGTGGAGTGGCTGTGACTGACAAGACAACCAACATCCACCAAACTGTTCAACCGTTGACGAGTGGGCGAATGAGTGAGTGGTGAGACGTGTTTGTATGTATGTACGTACATACAGTAGTAAGTAGTACACGGAATGATGGACTGTGGACTGTGGACTGTGGACTGTGGTTGGTGGAATGACCTCATTTGATCTCCCTCTCCACCCCTGGTCTGCGGGTGTGGCTGAAAACTAATCACGTGCAAAACGGGTAAGCACTTCAAAGTTGAGTGGGTGTCCCGTGAATGTCCCGTGAGTGTCCTGTCAGTTTCCTGTCAGTTTCCTGTGAGTATCCAGTCAGTGCCCAGTCAGTGTCGAGTGCGAGTTGTGTTAGATACTCACAATGAAATGCAAAGCAATACAAAGCGACACGTTGAATGGAATGCCTGCTTGTATCCCTGCACCGTGCCATGTTCCCTGCAATATGTCTCAAAGGCTTCCGCTCGATCCTTGTAAGGAAATGGCTGCCTACCATGTATGTACGTACATATCAAATTAGAATAATTGCAAGATTGCTGATGTCAAATTCGCTATCTACTGATGATCTTCTCTTAGGAGTCGAGAGACTGGAGGATTTACAACTGCCAAGTGCTGTCCATCTCCATATTATTGAATCAGAAGTACTCCACATACTGTTTGGTGATCATTCCATATCAGATACCGCTCAAATTGTACATATGACATCTGGAATTTACCAAGGGTGTCGTGTGCGAGCATTGAATTTCCCAAGACTTGTATATACATACATACGTTCCCTCAGAACTCCATAATCATGTAAAGCCAGAGAGTTATCAAGAGGAGCTTTACAATCCTTGACGAGTTTCGTACTCAGTCAAAAGTCAAGAATCATACAGACTTTCATAAAACTCCACCAACCTGCTTCTGTTAGAATGACTGTTCCGTTGTGATTGAAAATCTATGTGCTCACGAATTTATATTCCATTAAAGCCAACGAGTGAGACGAAATACAGGTTAACGTTATATGATATCATTTTACCACTTCTCTGCTACCTTGACCATCAATTTCATACCCCCTTTAGGCCTCATGGTAATACCGTTCACCAAATTCTCCAACGGATCTCCATGCGGTCCACGATATGCAAACTCAAACTCGCTCACCAAAGAAATGATTACACTCTTGACCGCCCGCAAGCTGTACTCCTTTCCAATGCATCCTTTTTGCCCCAATAAGTATGTCATGAAACTGCCATCATGCTCAACGCCCTTCTTTCGCTCTCCATCAGCCCAACGCTCAGGTCTAAACTCTTCGGCGTCTTCACCCCAGATATCCCTAGATCGGTTAACTGCTACCATTGACGCTATGATAGCCGTGCCGGCTGGAATGGCCAGTGAATCAACATATGTCGTTCGTGTGGTTTCACGGAACGTGCCAGGGACTGAAGGGAATAGTCGGGAGGATTCCATAATGAATTGATGCAGATACTTCATACTGTCCATTTCGACGGATGTTAGAGGCGTGGATGGTAACTTGAGAATGCTCCGAATCTCTTTCCGGAGCGTGTTTTGGACTTCAGGGTAGATAGCTAGATTATATAGTGCCCAAGTGAGGGCAGCAGCGTTAGTGCCATATCCAGCTGCTATGAATGTCATCATGTTCTCGATTGTATCTTCATCGGTCATCTTTTTCTGGCCATGGACAAGAACAGACAACAGATCTATAACAGTTAGTTGGGAGGTCTGAGTAGATGTTCGAGTTCGTGTACATACTTTTGTGATTGCCCATTGTATCCTCATAATTATCCCTGTGTAATTCCATATCAATAAGACTCTGGCACTGTTCTCTGATGATTTGGCGGTCTCTCAGCATATCCTGATAGGCCTTGATAGGCAGCTTATAAAGCCAACGATGTGATATAAAAATCGGAAGCACATAGTTGTATAAGACATCCCAGAAATCACTGAACCCCTCTGGTGGATAATTGCGATTATACACTTCGTAAAAGCCCTGGGTAGGATCCTGAAGACTCTGGAACTCCGTGCCAAAGGATGTTGAACCGATCATATCAAAGGTGACACGATCCATCCACTCCATGACATTCACCTCAACCTCCATCTTCCCATTAACATCAACAATCTCGCGCATCTGCCAGTTCAACTCTCTACATTTCTTCCAGAACGCAGGAACGAGATGACGCATCTGAGCGGGCGTGAAGCACGGCGCAACTACTTTCCGCATAGCCTTCTCTATCAGTCCCAACTCTTGAAATTCAGGCGCAGGACAACTCACATGATGTCTAGGACCATCTGCCAACACAAGCCCATCTCCCAGCAAGGTCTTTGCGCCGGCTCGAAACCAATCCGGTATGACGAGCGTATCGTTGCTGAAAGTGAGACGGCACGCACGTGGACTTAAGGGGGTAAGCTTCTCCGCACCAAGCCAGCTGATCCATCGAAGGAACTCCTTTGGTTCGCTTCCTTCAAGGTCTTTGGCCCAGGCTGCTTGTGCAATCCCGCTTGATTTGGCAATTTCTGCTTTGCCGTTACCGCAGAACAAACTGCTGCCCTATATGAATATATTAGCCTGTTGTGTTGACTTGTGATCCATATAAAAATATCACCTTGGGGCCAGGAAGGTGGCGAAGAGGACTTAGCATATATGGCCAGATGTAGAGCTTGTATGCGACATAAGCAAAGATTTGGAGGGAGAATAGCAAAACAATTGTGGCATTACCAAGAAGCTGAAATGGCAATGCATATTTCGAATAGATCCAAAAAATATATTCGAAGACGAAAAGGTATTTCAGCATCTTTACTAGTATTGAGATTTATGATATGCACAAAGAAATCTTAGCTTAGCATTCAATATCGCGATTTTAAAGAATGGGGAAAGTATATGCTATAAGAAATGATTCACTGAGAGGATGTTGATGATAGCTGGACTTATCTCACAGCTGGCAAGACTTATGAGGGCAACATGGAGTAGTTCTTACACTGAGCATGGTTTCTTTTTCCACTTCTTTTTCCTTTTCAAGAGATCAACAATTGGATTTCAAACCATAATTATGCACAGTAAATGTAAGGGTGTCATTAGCTGATATAGCCTGATGTATTGTTGAGATAAGCTCATGGCCATGCGAGATTATCTGAAATGCTTAGCTTACCTAACGTGATATACTTTATGTTGAGCTGAGGATTAGCTTAGGTATATTACTTCATTTCTAATAGAATAAACCATAATCAACGGAATAATTACTCAAGGTGACAGGAATTCCGAGGGAGTTGGATTGCGACATTTAGTAGCTTAGAATGAGTTACCTGGTGTATTTGATGATGTTTCGAACGAGTTCAGGTATTTGTCAAAGCTTGATCATTGTATATCTCATGAAAACGGAGATCACTGCACTATTTAATTTAGTATAAATTCCTGATGGTATTTCAACTACGTAGAGATACGTACAGGTGTGAAGTAATGTAATGTACTACGGAGGAAAGCTAGAGTTCATTATGACAGCCATTTTGCTTGTTGGGATTGACCAACATCTACAAACGGCGAAACCTAGGATACGAAAACGTGCGAGGCACATGGCAGACATAGTTAATACTCTTTTATCTATGATCTTGGTTTGTTTTTGAATGCTTCCACGAGATTTTCACGTTGTCAACGGCTGAGCATGTGAAAAGGAAGCTACTTGGTATTCTGCTCTTTGAAGGCTCGTTCCAAGAGACGAGTGTGTATGTAATTTCCAAGTAATATTTTGTGGAACCACCGAATACACATACGCAAACGGAAACAGGTGCCCAAAGTCTAGAGCCGGATTGAGCATGTGTCGTGTTAGATCTGTTGCATATAAATCAGCGGAATTATATTTGACTAAGACTGAAGGTTGTCTGCAATGATACTTGGATAGCTTGCGCGGACCCAACTCTACATCAACATCTTTTTCAAAGCAAGATTGTTAGATTTAACTTAAACTAAAAGCATATCGCACAGGCAGCTAAATGTATTTCTTCTAATCTTCTAACAAAAGGTGTTCGTTCCCCGATCATCGACTACACCTTTTATCATTGGCAGAAGACTATTTGTATCCAGCTAATGGGAATTCCTCAAATTCATCTTGCACTTGAGATCCCACATGACAAATTACCAGGGTTTATGGCATGGCATGAGAGGGGTTTTCCGTTTCTTTGTGATCAAGTAGTGCTTATCTGGTGGAACCGCATCTGGTACCCTAAGTTTTCAGAAGTGTAAACTCGCCAAAATTGGCTCGATCCGACGACGAAGCATTTGACAACAATGAAACACCAAGATGCAGAAAATCAAGATGATAGAATTTACTCCGCTCTCTATGATATTGACCAAGAACCATCTGCCCAGTACCTAAAAAATTCTAAGACGGGAAATCTCTCCAGCAACCTTTGCATAGACACTGACATAAGAAACCAACCAAACTCCAACGACAAGTCGTAAAACCATGTACTTGATCCTCAACTTCTCTAAGATATGACCTTCAACAATTGTGGGGCTTTTGACCTCGTCTTTCAAGCTCTTAATTTGCAGATTATCCTGAATCTTCTGAAATCGGAAGGCCCATCTCCATTGACAGTAAAATTCATATCCCGAAAGCAAGAGAGGCAAGAAGGCATAACAGCCCCAATATCCCACAAGATCATTCAACCAAGCCAACATATAGATACTGCTGAATGTTGTGGCTATTAGTGTATTGATGGTAAGCAGCCATACAAGTTTAGACACAATTGCATAGACTTGTTTGGGGGAGAGGTGTGCTTTCAATAGCTTCATGACGACAAGAGCAAGTGTTGTAAGTGTGCCGCCACATGCTGCACCAAAGAAAACAAAGGATATAATAAGACGACACATCGGAGCGTCATTCTGATCGAATGAAGAGAAAGAGCAGCGAATCCAGATGAGCATAGCTGGGCCAAGACAGTGATGAATTAAGGACAGCATATCTGTACGCTCGATAGTGAGATCAAAGCTGTATGATCCTGCCATGATTGCACTTTACTTGTTAGAAAGCTGGTGAAATCCAGGGATTACTACTTACCAAGCCAATATGGAGCGTGTTGTATCAGAAGGAAGCCAATTGTCGGTGGTATTGAACGAGTCGAGTACAATGGGCAAGCAACAAAAGAAAATTGCCAATCTGGATGGTATGAGAGCAATCTCGCAAGGCATCCTATTTTTTGTCTCGGGTTTTATGTTTTCCCAGTTTGAGATTCGTGAAGATAAAAATCTCTTGGTGCCGTTGTACATGAGTCCAGTGAAAGCAAATACCAGTATTGTGATACTGGTATCCGCGGCAAAGTTGGAGATATTCATATTACCAAAAAAGAAGATATAATAGGATTCTATAACCAAATGAATGTTCAGTTCTGAGTTGTTGTCAAAGATCGTTATGCGGGAAATACATGATTTGATACTCGGCCCGGAAATTTACGGTACTTTATAACTCTTTTGTTGTCAAGCAATGATCAATTACTGTAATGCTTATCAGGTTATTTTTTGTTATTAATGTCAGACATTGTTACTGTCAATACCAGATCTCACTTTTACTAGATTACCGGGTTGTGCACAACGCAGTAGTTAGAGCCTGCTCTCTTTCTCTTTCAATGGATTTGGTACCCAAATCTGTTGCATATTCAACATCATAATAGTTGCAGGCTTCAATAAACTAAAGGCTCAGTCAAATTTCATTGTCTTGATGTCATAAACGGAATGAGAAACATCACAGAGAAGTGATTTGCTTTCCCATCTCAGCCATGTTTAGCGTAAGCTAAGCGGTCTAAATTCTTTCAGTAACATCAGCATTTATCATGACAACTGACATTAGGTCATAAAATATACACATTCAACAATATAGCTTATCTCCGGTTGAATAAAATAAAAGTCAGGATTAATGGATTCGGAGCAATTCGAGGTACTTGCCTGAACTAACACAGTAGAACATTTATACAGTACAAAATATCTGCACAACACTTGAAATATACCAAATCATTTTATGCTTTAGCTAGGCTCCTTCATTCTCACCATTTCGTTTCAAGAAAGCATAATCGCCCAACAGCTTCTGGCATCTACCGACTAAAACTTCGAGAAAAGGAGTGAACAACATCCTCAAGTCTTCCAAATACTTGCTTGGCTTTTATCTGTTTTCAAATCATTTGGGTTTGATATCCTTCAATATGGTGACTAGAAAACCATTCATCACCACCCATCAATGCATGCCTTCGATTCCGTTTGATGCTGAGTACCCTCTTACCTCAGCAGATGTAGCTATAACTCCCGGTGTCAATAGTAGATATCTACTATGCTACGAAGCTCCATCAGACCCAAGTTATCGATCATCTCTTGCAGAAAGTCTTAAGAAGGCTCTTGAGTCATTTCTCGTTCATCCGTCGGAGAAGTCACTTGCGCTTCCTGAAATTCTTGGACACATTTATGTCGATCCATTCAACAAAAGACATGTCTTGAAGATTACAAAAAAATCAGTCGTCAACTTTGTAGTGTCTTACAGGGATGATATTGCTTTCGAAGCATTACAGCCTGAGAAAGGGTTCCCTATGCGCTGTCTGAAGGCCAGTACTTTCGCAACTGGCCTGGAAGCATTTCCTATTGCAAAGAAGAATGGCGGCATTAGAGCCTTCTCGTCGCAAATCACTTTCATCGAGCGTGGATTCGTCATTTGTGTTTCAAAACATCATTTCCTCATGGACGGCACTGCGATTGCTAATTTGATAAAATGGTGGTTCGAGAGGACTCGTAACTACTTCCTCGATCGGGGACCGGAGAAAACAAATACTTTGCCCGCCTCAACCCTAATGGCTATGCATGATAAGACGTCTATTCTCATGGAATTTAATGTCCAGCTTCATGATCACCCACACTTCAAAGTCGTTCCAGGAAGTTCTGCCTCTGTCTTCGGAGTATTACCACCATCAAAGATTTTGAAGACTATTTTCAAATTTCTCCCCCGGTTTCTGGTGCCCAAAATTGTCAATGGAATGTTTCATTTTACACATACTTCGCTAAGGCAGCTTCAGTCCGACCTACAGAAGCATACAAAGACAAGACTCAGTGTTAACGATGCTATCAGTGCCCTTATATGGCGTTGTATTACTCGAGCAAGGCTGAACTCCTACAACCAAAGTACACATCCAGCGTCCTCATCATTGGCACTTGCTGTCAATGGACGGAAAAGACTCAGCCCATCACTTGTTGACGAATATATCGGGAATTGTGTATTCTTTGTCCCATCGTCAGTACCCATTGATATCCTTATATCCGAAGGCTCGGTCTCACTTGCTAATGTTGCGGAAACAATTCGGGAAAACCTTGTTAAAAAAGCAGACAATTGTTACTTCCGGTCTCTTTTGCAGCTTTGCAAGGCCCAGAACAAAGCTACAGATATGGTGATGGCGTATAGTATTTTTATGGGCCATGACCTCATGATAACCAGTTGGGAACGGTTCTTTGACAGTCTAGATGATCTCGATATCGGTATCGGGAGGTTCATGCGCTTGAGACTGCCAGATGGAGGGGTTTTTGATGGAATGGTCTCTGTGATGCCTGCTTATGGGATGAGAGATTGTGCTAAATTTGATAGCCAGGATGTTTATCCTGGAGGAATAGAGGTAGCCGTTGACCTACTTCTTCAATCTATGGAATATCTGAAAAGAGATACTGAATGGTTGAGATATGCTACATGTATTGAAGAAATTAAATAGCTAGCAAGAAACTGTTTTGACCGAGGTTTAGTCACTAATGCCTTTGAATTAATTTCCATATAATAAGTTTTCTCATTTGGACTGACCAAACAGTTCAACTACATCACGAAGCACTAGTGTTATGATATATAATTACAGGTCGAGGATTTATTTTCAGTGCTCATACCAGCATATTTCCTACTCTTGTGTGAAAGAAGAGATCAAGACTGAGCCTCCCAGAGCATTAGTGGCATAATTGAATATTCCCCAACGTTGACCCATGAAGTATTCCCAGTCGGAATTGAGTGTATATGGACCTCCAAGGCTTTCAAAATCTGACCCATCAGTGCTGTAGGAGAAGGTGACATTGTGATCACTGCTAGCGCTCGCATTCATGTTTCCGCGAAGGTACAGTTTCGGAGTCGAGATCGGCACGCTCGCAACAGTTGTACCAAGAGACAGCGTCGACCAATTTCCCGTGTTCTGTGTGATACCTTGCACGACATCTACAGAATAAGTATCCCCACTCCGGACGATTCCAATCCAGGCAGTCCAGTCGCGGAAGGCGGCTAAGCCAGCTCGGTCGCCGTCGATACTGTTTGTAGCATCTATGAGAATGGTGACAACCGGGTTTGGACCGTGCTCACGATGTGTGAGTGTGTTACGGGCTTTGTAAAGGTCTGTAGTTACGGTGGCCGTTGAAAGTGTCAAGCCGTCATTGACAGAGTATTTTGTAGAGTCAGGGTTGTGATTCCATTCCCAAGCTGGGCCTAATGAGGTACCTTGGAACGTGTCTGTACCGGTCCAGCTGGGCATTGGATAAGGAGTAAGAGGGATGGGATAAGTCAACTGCCAGTCGCTATCGGGTGCGTCAAGAATCGGGTAGCCATCGGATCCCCAAGTAATAGGAGCGAGTACAGGCAGACGTCCGGCTGGGTAGGCCCATGAGAATGACATGAAGTACCATGCGCCATCAGCAGTCTCGATCAAGCTACCTTGAGTCAGATAGCCGCCGTCCGTTATTGGAGAAGAGACTGATTGTCCCAAAATCTTTGGTGTCCATGGCCCCCAGGGGCTATCTGATTTCCAGATATAAGTGATAGAACTGCCGGGTGAGTCGTCGAGGATATAATAAGTCCCGTTATATTTGTACATCCGGTTGCCTTCAACACCATCGACCCCTGAAGGTGTGGTGAAGATTTGTTGTGCTTTAACTTCACTCAACCCATCAGGAGATAGCTGAGAAAGCGTAACGTTGGTATTACCATGAGCCACATATCCAGTACCATCATCATCTATCAGAAGACCACAGTCATAATAACAATTCCCAGACATCGTTGTGCGCAAAGTCCATGGTCCTGTTGCATCAGGGGCCGTATAGATGAGTGTATTCCAAAAATCCGTGCAACCGATCCAATACCACTGATTGTTCTGCTCCCAGTATCGCATAGTGGAAGCCCAAACGCCTCCATTATAAGCAGTCTCGCCATCAGTCATGTTGTAGGCAGCTGAGGTGGTTAAGGAGGGTACCGAATGTCCAATGATTTGCCAGTTGATAAGATCGTAAGATTTCAACGTGGGTGCACCCGGAGAGTAATGCATACTCGAGGCCGAGTAGTAGTATGCGCCGTCCGGACCAAGGAAAATGTCATTATCAGCAAAGTCTTCATAGAGGACTGGATTGGTAAAATTGCCGGTTACGGATTGAGCTGATGTGGTGGTGATAGTAGAGGAGGTGCCTTCCGTAGTCTGCTGCGAGAGCACTACTACTGGCAACCAGAGAAAACAAATTATGGAGACTAGCATGGTCAAATGATGCTATTGATGATATTTGTCTATAGAGCAGAGTGAAGTTATGGCCGGATCTATAGAAGACTTTATAGTAATCTGGAGCTTCAGTACTCCATTATTCAATATTCCTTTATATTGATCTACATCATAGTTTGTGCGAGTATTATGAACCTACCCTACCTATTTGCTCTTGATAACAACTCAAAAATACTACCAGGAATATATTCGACCTACAGCAATAATGTAGTCTGGATCAAGAAATCCTATTTTATCCGAGTTGAATTCTGCCAAAAGGTGTATTAGGCTAAGAACTCACTTTACCAACAAGGTCGCAGATCGACGTATCTGGAGAAACATGGAGATTGATATCATCTCAAAACCGAGATCTAAATTTCCAAGATCTGGGTTAAAGTGCGTAATGCAGATCGTTTGCTGCATAGGAGTAACGGCTAATATGGAGAGTGTTAAATAGAACATTATTAGATCAGATAAATAAAGGTAAAACTACGTTTCGCGAGACTTATTTAACACATATAGCATGGTCCGTGCGATAGATCTGACTTGGCCGCCGCTACTGGTGCTGCTAATCTGACAGTTCATCTGTATTTGTTCATCGCATTTGATTTAGACGCTATTAAACGGGAGCTTCGAGCGAAGCCAAAAGCGAAGGAGGTGGGATTTGACTTTGTAAGGATTGAAATTCATGCACTTTCTTTGGATTGCAAATGTGACATGAGATTTGGTCTTAAAAAGACGGCGAGACAGATCAAAAGGAAGATCAAAAAGAATAGGTAGCGAAGGTCTGGGTGTGTTGAAAAGAGAGTGGGGTTGATATCTTGGAATATGCAAGGCACATATCAGAGCTGCTTAGCCTATTTCGATGAGAAAGACTATCCTACCTCGTTCATAACAACGAATTCTACCTGTGAACAAGTAGGTAGCACCATGCTTTTGGCCCTTTAAATAAATGACTTGGCGCGATAATGAAGTTGCCTCGTTTTTGACAAGTTACACCATGTGATGTGTCTGAATCCATGGTACAATCGAATGATAATAGACTGGAAGAAGTCCATCTCAACAGTACCATCGAATGCGGGGCTATCAATTCTACTCAATGCATGTAGTTTTCAATTGGGAACATGGTTTTAGGACCCTTAATATGTATATAGGGTGTCGGCGAATACGCACTTTAGCGCCAACTTAATCATATCTTTTATCCCATTTTGGAAAAGGACCCGAACTGTTCATAGGCTAAAGTACATAATACTACGTACTCTCTCCTGCCTCGTCGTGTGAGCTAGTTGATCTACTGTAAGAGGGTGTAATCTGACTTTACCTACGATGTCACCATGTATAACCTCTACCAAAATTCACCCATCATTTTAACACTTATTTTAACACTCAGCTGATTAGGCAATAGCTTTGTCAGCCTGGTACAAACAGCACACAGTGTTTTCATGTCAGCTTCATTTTAACAAAAGATAAACATCTTATGTCCAGTAAAATATGAATGCTGCAAACTCCACACTCATGAAAAGCAGTGGTGCGGTGTTAGTAAGTGTCGAGGGCGTGTGGCCATTATTTTCAAACAAAAGAATGGACCACTCTTCTGCTTCTAACGGAGCTGGTGAAGTGCATAACGCGGCCGATTTAACAAAACCTGTGATTGATCTGACTGTCATCAGTGGACCTCAGAAGAAGCCACAAGAGAATCCCGCATGGATGAAATAATTGAAGTGGCTTATTGTTGCGTTAGTAGAGTAACCCTTCATCGCGGCTAAAAGAGTTTGACAACCTCAACCATCTGAGGATTTTCCGCGATTTTGAACCGCGCGGAGGACATCGCACGACCTGGACCGGCCAACACTTGTCTATCAAGGGCCAGCCCCAATATTTGGAGGTCTTCCTACACCAACTTATACCACCATCCTATACAACGAGTGTAACAAATCGCGCCTGGAATTGTGTGCTCAAGGAACATATGCAGGTCATAGGCCTAAATGGGAGTAATGTTAGTACAGACAAGCCGGACTTAGCTACGTTCGGAGAATACGGTTCCAAGGTTCCAAGGATCAGCGTCTCAAGAATCGCAAGGTATTCCATGCAGGGTGGTATCGAACCACAGAGCGGCTCGAGTCAAGCATGACAGATTCTTTGTTTGAACCCATAGATCTGGTATCCCATGTAGATGTACGTAAAGTCTTCGTGTCTTGCATACAAGGATACGTACCTGTACATACCTACATGAAGCTCACCCCTAATAAGACCGCCCATTTCGGACACCAATTCGGATATGGCAAGGTAAGGTTCCATGACTTTCCGGTATTTATCTTCATCATGTCTATTGCAAGAGGATATCACGGGCCTTTCCCAGTGGAGTGGTAATTGTTGGTGTGACTGATCTACAAGCACCTTACTAATTGTATGAAGTAGAAGGCAACATTCTCAGAACCATTGATACGTTGCAATCAACTATGCTGTTGTGGCTGCATACGCCGCTCTTACCTTGGCACAGCTCTGAGCAGCATGGTGCTTTAAGCTCGAGATTCGTCGACTTCATGAACCAACTTCCAACAGCTACTAAGCTACCATACTTTAAGGTTCCCCGATACACTTGCAGCTTCGGTGGATAGGCACACAGGACATCATCACTGGTTGCTTTGACTATCAACTGACTGCAAGCCGGAACTTGAGGTTATGAATGCAACTTTTCTATTATACTCTAAAGCAACGTTCGACCTTGACTAGAAGTACACCCTTAGATTACCTAGAATAGTACCGACTATGTCCACTTGGAGCAAGAGGAGCGAGATCAGAGCCTGACGATACAACTTCAAACGCTCATCACATGTCGGATCCATTTTAATGTGTATCTCAATACTGTAAGTAATTATTTCATAATCTCACAGACTTTCCAGTAGATATAAATCCTCAAATACTCGGACTGATGGACAGCAGCTCTTCTTCTGATTTTGAAGAATACTTGGCAATTCATATTGTTATCACTTCAGCACACCTACATTGCTTATTTCTTAAGTATGTCTTTTGAAGCAGCTGCTGAAGAGTGGATCAAAGTTTCCGATGCTGTTGAAAGAAGGAAGATACAGAATCGCAATGCCCAGCGAAAATATAGTAAGTGTTTTGGATTTAAGTTTTGGATTATCTAGCTTACTCATAGAAGGGAGCAATCTCAAAAAGAGAATAGAAAAGCTTGAACGGAATGGGGCTTTCATTGCCTTTGCAAATGGAACAAAATCACAAAGTTCATTGTCTTCCCGCGAATTTAGTCAGTTAATGTCTGAACAAAATATGCAAACCCTCAACAATATACTTAACAGCCGCGAATCCCATGGCTCAGTTCAACTCCAGCCATCAAATAGTCCTCCTAAGTTGAGATATCTAACTCCACCCTTAGGGACAGAAAGCGGAGCATCGAAAGCCGAATCTCTACACAATCCACTTAGAACCGCACCTGGCGACCATGGCAATTATATTGGTGCGCAGAACCATGAATTCATGGAGTTTGATGCACAAAACCTACCAAACATACCTGGTTCGAAATCTTGGGATAGTATTCAAAACATGCCTTTCTTAGGAGATACATCTCACGAATCCATGGGATTTAATGCCCGTCTATTTACGGAAGAGAATGTGATGGGCGGGAATGACGATGCGACGATCGTGACAACAACTAGTCCCGGAAGTGAGACCACCGAAGAGTCTCAGCTTTCGGCAGAAGTCCGACACAGCTCTACATCGGTGTCCCCAGCCGAGCCTTCGGTCCTCCGACGGAGTAGTATCAACGCCGAACAGGGTCTGAGGAAAGCGTCAGTTGACGAATCGGATATTCGTGGCCGCACAGCCCTCCACTTGGCTGCCGCGCGTGGTTTTCTACATATTGTGCGCCTATTGGTGTGCAAGGGAATAGATGTTGATGTGAAGGATGATCAAGGTTGGACTGCATTGCATCTTGCGGCTGAGGGGGGACATGAAGTAATCGTACAGGTCTTACTTGATGCAGGAGCGGATTTATACGACAAATGATATTGAGAGACATTGAATGCGGGGGATCTCGTGTTGGTGATAATGAATATCGGTGTTGGAATGGGCGTTGGTGTGTTGGTTTGCGGAGAAAGTCTCCCTGATGACCCGTCTTACCGACACTTGATTTTAAGAGGATACATCTAACATGGATGTATAATACTCCCTAAAGAAAGTATAGTGCAGCAATTCAATCATGACTATATTAAATTGCTATGATAGATATGAAGTTCGATACTCCTTGAAAGAGTCACTTAGTCATAGCTAAAACTTAAATGCCAATTTGCGATGTCGAACACCACATTTGATGTTGTTTGCTCGAATTGAGCCTCGCTCAAACCATGAAATATACAGATATGAGCTCTAAGTTTCTCGATCCATACCCCGATAATATCAACGTTTTGTTTTTGACATATCTACGACTACTTTGTAGATTTAACGAGGCATACTCTTTTAAACCGACGTTTAATTAGACTCTTCTGCCACTTTCAAACTGTTCTGTGCTGTAAGAAAGCTTGTCTGCTTCATGATAACCAGAAGATCCCAAATATTAACCTCGGTATTTACAACTGTGTGCTTTTCAGATTAGTAATATGTCTAAAACTTGTAGTGGATCATGAAAACTTACATGAAGATCAACTGCACGTGCTGCCCCACCTTCTCATCTGATAAGCAAAAGATTCAGCCCCCAGCTGAGCCTTATACAAAAATCTACAACTTTGCATTTGTGACTCCGCGGAACACATACACAACTCAGATACGACCTCGGTACAACCATGGTCATTTGGTAATTAGAACCAACAGTCATGAGTATGGCAGATAAGGGAAAACGGCATTTTGGATTCTATCTATCCATAAGTATTCCGGGACAAATACCTACCTGCAAGTCTCATGTATGTACATACATACAAAGGCATTCGGCACAAAATTATAGTAGCGAAACTCAATCTCAGCCTTTCGTAACAAACGTCCCAATCAAACTCTGACCAGGTGTCGTCACAAACATCTTTAGAGTTTATTGGTGTGCATTTTATGTTGAATTGTTGGCAAGAAATTAAAAATATGGATCCCAAAGATCAACGATTATGCTTGTCTAAAGTCTATTCTGACACTCAAATCAATCACTTAAATTGTTGAAAGAAGGGATCAGCGTAGTTCTGTTTAATAATATTCACTAGGCCTATAACAAAGGTTGGTACCTGACTTGTCAAGATGTGAAAGATGATTTATTGTGTGTGAGATGTGAGTCAAAATCATCGAATGGAGGCATATGTGCGAGCTGTTGAAGCTACTTCTGCAAGACCCAATAGATCTATCTGTATGATATACGAGCGGCTCATGTGCAGGAACTAATCCCGCCTAGTAACTGATTAAGAGCCAACGCCACCTGCATAACATGAAGTCGATCGTAGTGCCAAAGGTTGTCACAACCTCATCTTATCTGATCGGGGTGAAGATGGCTGCTACATGTCTCACCGGTTTGGCCATGAAGCAAAAATGAGTACTCTAAAATACTAATAATTGCACTTAGCACAAATTCTAAGTGGAAATTGTGGCCTAGAGCCTCAAAAAGGATTCTATATAGATGTATAAAGAGCATACTTGTATCATTAATATAGACTAATTTGGGCAAATATTTTAGCAGATCTTATAAGTAATTTTGTATCTAGCTTGCCAATGAGCAAGATTATCACGACGTATTCTCCTTCTGGTTTCTTGGCAGTTCATAGATACGATTTGAGTAAATAAATTAGTGTATTTGTGGATGTAACCAACCCTTTGGTGCTTCCTTGTATATACTTTGACTCCACAGTTATATGCTGCCCCGCCTTGTTGCCTTCTTTTTTTGCTTCTTCAGCTTCTGTGTATCTCCACCCTTCATGTATCTGTACAGTAATATATTTTCAATAATCGAGAAAACTGGACAATAAGAATGCGTGTCTGAAAAACGCTGCAGAGCTAGACATCGGTTTGACCCAAAATAATTGGGCATAACTGGGTTATTAGTCCAGGTTGCTGGCTGATTTCAACAGTGATGCGTAATTTCGATATGTGCCCCGTCGTGTCTGCACTCAGGCTTCTTCTCCAAATGGATAGTTAAATTTCAACAGCCCATTGAGCCCACCGACCCATCCATCATCCTCTCCTCTGCCAGATTTTGCAACCCTCATCACACAAGGTACGCCACCTTGCCAGTTATGATCTTTGCCTCTGACATCCTCTCCTTCTACTCGAATTTCCATGCCAACGCCTATACCACGACCTCTTCGTTTTCCATCTACGCTGACCTCGATTTCTCGGCCTCTGTTCTTTGCACTTAGTCGCAATTTGATGGGCGTATTAGCAGGCAGCACAAGTGGTCTGAAGCTCAAACTTCGAGGGCAAATTGGTGTGAGTAAAAGGCTGCTGACAAGAGGGTGGATGATACTTCCTCCACTAGAAAGACTATAAGCAGTACTTCCAGTTGGAGTGGAAACAATCATTCCATCAGCTACAGCCTCGGTCAAAAACCTTCCTCCGACGGAAACTTCGATAATTGCTAGGTGAGCCTCTTTGCCTCGGTGAATGATGACTTCGTTCATAGCGTGTACGTCATGTCCTGCAGATTCTTCTGGGTCGTCTCCAAGTACCCTATTCCCATCGGCATCAAATACTCCCACCTTCAATCGACTCCTGAGCAAAACTTTTGACGATCTCTGGGAGCCCATTGATTTTCCTCGTATTGATGACCAACCAGTTATTGTCTCTGTTTCGTCCGATCCTATCCTTGCGTCTTGGAATAGAGGCGATGTCCTGTTCGCTCTAGATCCCGACATGTATACCTCTCGAAATGCCCGCTTATACTCTGAGAACTTCCACTCTCCCAGGAAACCGAGAGTGCCCATGCTGAAGGAGAGTATGGGAGGCACTTGAGGCATTGTCGCAAAAAGAGAAGAAGCGTGCAATATCGTGCCATCACCTCCGAGAGTTGTTGCCATATCAACCTTTCCGGGAATCTCGGAAGCTACATGGCTAGTATATATAGGGAACGGTAACTTCGATTCAACCTCCTCTGCAACATGTGGTTCGAATATCAAGGAAACGTTATCGTAATCGGAATGTATGTGTTTTGCGTATGCAATTATCGATTCGGTTGCCTCAGGAGAGTGATTCTTCTTGATCAACAAGATATTTCTTGGTGGTGATGGCCATCTCAACGATAGTAAGTCGCTCTCATGACTTTCTACTCACAGTCAGCGGCTTCCCATTTATGATGTGTATTTGTTGTAAACCTTCGTATGTAGGAACAATCCTGTCGGATAACTGTAATACATTCCTTATTTCCCACCTCCTCGCCGTGCAGGAAAAGTATCGATGGGCCTTGAGGCTCGTTGAGCTCCTCAAAGATATCCTAAATGCTCGATTCATTGTAGTCGGCAAATAGGTTTGCGAATTATTATGCGAATGCAGGTATTAACCCGAAGGCACTTTAGCCTTGCAGGGAGTTCGGGCAGAAATCTTGGCCCAACAACATTCTGTCCTTATAAATTTCAAAATCTCGGGTCTAGTTGTTATATTGTAACCTGAAAACTATTACAGCTCTGTGCGACAACATGAAGCTATTCTCAAATTCGCCGATTAAGTTCGCGAACACGACGCGCGACTTTAACCTACCTGCACGGTGACAAAGTACACGGTCCGAGCTTTGGCCGCCGCTACATCATAGTAATCATAGCACTTGTACTGGATTCGGCGGCATCATAGTCTCCCGAGCAGCATCAGCATTAATGCCTAATCGCCCAGCACACAACGATCAAGACCGAATGACTATGTCTTACGAAGGGCTTTGTGTGGCATTCTGACATTCCAGATGGTAAAGCTTCTGTATAACAGTGTGCAAAGTTAATATCAACATTTCCCTGTCATCCGGAAGGTGGGCACACGAGCGATCTTTCTATCAGAGACAACGGGTTCACATCGTCGACTACTCTTACATACCTTACCTCCGGAGCACCGGCCATAGCGAGCACTGGCCCGCTTTTATAACTATTTCATAAGCACATGTCAATCGTGAACCTGCAAAGATCCTTCGCACAACTGCTTGAAGCATCAACATGTCGAAACCAGAGCTCAAGCATCGTCAGCGGACGATACCTGCACCAGTACCTGACTTCGGTGGAGGTATAAGAGAACAGGGTGCAGTCGGTACAGAAGACCATCCAGCTGGAGATATCAAGCATGGAGGGCATGTACAGCTGTTGCGCCTTGCGCTGTTTGCGAGCTACTTTTGGGCTTGCTGCTTCAGGTGAGAAGAAATCTAGGATTATGGTTGGACTTTGCTAACAGTACGTAGCATTTGCGCTACACAATTCTTAGGGTCGCCTCTCTACTTTATTAATCGAGACATGTACTATGCCTACATGGCTTTGACGAAAGAATCATTTGGCTTACTGATTACAACAATGACCCAGTGGTGGAGCCCCACGGTGATGCGAATAAACGGGGATGAGAGTGTCAGAGGTCAGCTACGAAAGCTGCCTGATGGCAGACTTGAATGTGATTTTCCAGAGAGGATTGTCATGATTGCAAATCATCAGGTATGAGTTGATACTCCTTCCAGATTAAATATGTGCTGATAAATTATTAGCTCTATTCCGACTGGCTGTACCTTTGGTGGATCGGATACGCCAACAAACAACCCATGCATGGCCATATCTATATCATTCTGAAAGAATCTCTAAAATATGTACCTATAATAGGCCCCGGGATGATGTTCTTTGGCTTCATCTTTATGTCTCGCAAGATGGAGAAGGACAAGCCAAGATTAGCACACCGACTTGGACAGCTGAAATCCAGACATTCAGGCCCAAAATCAGGACCACAAAGCCTTGATCCAATGTGGCTTCTGATTTTCCCCGAGGGAACGAACTTGTCTGATAATGGGAGAGTTAAAAGCGCGAAGTGGGCAGAAAAGATTGGAGTGCCGGACATGCAACACCAGCTCCTACCAAGGAGCACCGGTACATACTTCTGTCTTAATGAGTTGAAGGGCACAGTTGATTGGGTCTATGATTGTACTCTAGCATACGAGGGTGTCCCGTAAGTTTTCATCTTATCCCCTAAAAACAATGATACTTATTAAAATAGGCGTGGCCAATTTGGTCAGGACATTTTCACGCTTAGATCAACCTACTTTGAGGGTCGTCCGCCAAAATCCGTCAATATGTACTGGCGTCGTTTTGCAATGTCTTCTATCCCACTTGATAGCCCTGAAGAGTTCGATCTCTGGGTGCGGGAGCGTTGGTATGAGAAAGATGCTTTGATGGAAGAATATATTGCAAATGGTCGATTTCCGTCATCTGACGCAGGTGAAGGTAAAGTCGAAGATGGAGGTTTCATAGAGACAGAGGTCAAGCCTGCTCATTGGTGGGAATTTACAAGAATCTTCATGGTTTTGGCAGCATTTGGGATGGTGGCCAATCTTTGTGCCAAGGTTTATAACGCGGCGTTTTATGGAAATACCAAAGGATGGACAGGTTGATTAGATATTGAGGAAAGGCTTCGGGCGGCAATCATGATTTACATTTGGGAATTATGGATGGAATACGTGAAGCATAAAGCTCGTATTAACATTAGAACTACTCAAAAAGGCATCTAGATTTAGTAGTAGAAATCCGGGAAAGGGAAAGTACATCTCAAGATCGTTGATTTTTATTGTTCTTAAAATCGCTGCTCAATCGTAAAATTCCACAATCATCCGAAGTCAAAGAGCTAGTTGCTTACATATTACTAATATCTTCAACCTTATTAGTTTTGACAGTAGATGGATTCGTCAGATGTTAGATTCAACCCTGTTCAATATATCTCCCACATCCTTAGCGTTGAAAGTTTTCATGGAGGATCGAAGTATACCTTCTCCTCTGTCCTCGTTCCTAATGTAATAGGCAGTATCAGTTTCTTTTTGGGATTCTCTCTGACTAAATCCATTGCCAAAGTACGCAAACCTATTTCCCTTATACTCGACTTCAAAGTCATCCCATCTGACAGTCCCAAGTGTCTCAAGGTAATGCATGGTACTACCGGGCCAGAGAGCCGTAACCTTCCCACTGGGGTCCTTATACCAGCTACTACAGCCATCTTGCCAGACAGTCGTCTTCATGAATAAGTCCTTCTGCTCCATGAAATCGTCAACGGCAGCTTCTTTTGGTGTAAAAGAGATAATATCCTCTTTCTGCCACCTGTTGAGGAACAACGCGATGTAGTCGCCTTGTGCCTCAATGGAGATTATGATGGGACCGTTGCCAATGGGACAATTGGGGCCCAGGAACATAAAGTAATTTGGAAAGTCTGCGACAGCAAGGCCCAGGTAGCTTCGTGGCTCTGTAGCCCATTCCTCTTGCAGATTCTTGCCGCTAACTCCCGTGAGAGAAAAACGCGGTCGAAAGGATGTGTCGAAGCCAGTGGCGCAGATCAATATGTCGAGAGTGTGTACATCTCCATCATCTGTCTCGCAGCCGCTCTCAGTGACCTTTGTTATTTCTCCGTAGTAGGTTGTGACATTTTGTTTTGTTAAACTTTCCAAGTAATTAACACCTGGTGTCAAACGCCTACATCCCAATGAGAACTCGGGAATCAGGTTCTTACAAAGATACTTGTCGTTGAGTTTCTCTTTCATTTGCTCATTCATGTACGCCTTGATGAGTTCCTGAGACCTGGAGCCTTTGATGAATAACGGGAAGATTGCACCAATTGAAGTTTCAGTCTCCCGGCGAAATTGAAGGTGCTTCTCAGGGTTATTCCGAAATTCTTCCTTCTCTTCATTCGTATACTTGTGATATTCCATACCCTGTGTTGGCGACACCCAAGTGGGTGAATGAATGAATGTCGTGAGATGCTCCGCCTTTGTTTGGACCTGGGGCAGTATCTAAAGGAGTTTGTATTAGCAGCTGTATAATCATAGATCCAAGGATTGTGACTGAGCAAGAAGGTTGAAAAGTGAGATACCACACCACCAAGCATCGATAACCCTAAATTTGACAAGAAAATACACCTTACCTGTATAGCAGAAGAGCCATTCCCAATTAATCCAACCTTCTTCCCCTCGACATCAATGTCATCATCCCAGTCAGCACTGTGAATCAGTTTTCCCTTGAAGTCATGCAAGCCTAGAATTGTGGGCCAGCGCCACGAATTAAGAATGCCTGCAGCATTGATGAAGAAGTCACAACTCTTTTTGAAGATAGCCCCATCTCCCCTCTGTACAGTGATTTCCCACTCTTTCATAGCTCCATTCCAGTTTGCACCCATGACGGTGTGATTGCATCTGATATATTGTTGTAGTCCATATTTTTCGACAAAGTCGACAAAGTATGTCTTGATCTCTTGAGACCCAGCATAATTGGCAGACCAATCCCATTTTGGCTCAAAAGAGTAGGTGTAGTTATGGCTAGAAATAATAAGTCATGTCTTGGAAGTGATAAAAGATAACCTACGCTGGAATATCACAAGCACATCTGATATTGGTAAGTTTTGTGTTACATGCGTAAGTCATGGACAGTGACGTACCCCGGATATCGATTTTCATACCAAGTCCCACTGATCTCTGGATTCTTCTCATAAATATCAAGTGTAAAGTCTGTGAATGCAGTCTTCATCTTATATGCCAGATAGATTCCAGATGCGCCAGCACCTACGCAGACAACGCGGAGGTGGCGATTAGCATGGAGAGGTAGATTTCGACATACTTTGATGCCATTCGCAGAGTTTTCTAAGTATTTGGTATTATTCAAGTCATCGCCATCATAAGGCGATGTAGCGGAAGAAGGAGGGGCCATTTTGAAAGCGTATTCTTTACAGCCTAACCTGAAGGTTCGACCTCTCTTTTAATTCGGAGTTCTCCCAAGCCATTGAAATCAACTCAGACACGAGCATTCCCATCGATCACGGCACACCACACCCATTATCAGATACCGAGGCTTATTGAGACGAATTAATCATACATGCTGTTGACTATGACATGCATGATTCAAATCAAAGCGGGGCTGATGATATTATATTGGTTCTGTTAAGGAGGTTATGCATAAAACCAGATGGATCAAGCAGTTCCGAGACCATGGCCATTATACAAGATAATCATGAAGTATAATGCACTTGCTCAATTACCAGTTGACTCGACTTTCGGCAGTGTATGAAGCCAATCAGTTCCTCGCGGACGCAGAAGTGTTTTGCCAGTGCTTGTAATAACGATTATCCGGTGCGGGCTGTGGTGATGGATCTGTTAAATGTGGGGAAATACGAATATGTGCAAAGATACCATTCACATGCTGACTCGGTTCTAGATAAGCATATGCATGTCCTGAATCGCAGTTTCGTGATTCGTTTATTCCTAACCTCGAACTTCTCCCAACTTAAGTGAAAACTGCTTGAATATGTCATAACATAATCATAAGTACGATCAGGTCATGAGCTGTATCAGCCTGTATACTTGTCCATAAATTTCATGACGGAATACCCAATAATTTATTGGTTTGAAAAATCCATTGACTACTCACGCTTTGAGATTGTAAAGAAAGACTTTTACCAAAAGATGGCTCTGATCCGTTCAGTCAAATGATCTTGGATGGACAATTAGCCAACGAAGATGATACTCCCAATCATGCGTGGTATAATAAATATACATGCTCAAGCCAACCATGAGCAAATACCCAAAAAGCTTTTCTGGCCAATAAACACCAAAACCGCCTACTAAAAATAATATACAAATCGAAAAGAGATTGGTGCTTCTAATCGACCATCACCTAGCGTCATTATGGGATTAAGTGACTTTCGGTTATCAGACACTTCTCACGATCCAAGCCTACTACCAGTTCTGGATAGACCTCCCAGAACTTCTCCAATATTCCCCAACTATCCAGATCCAACATTTTCTCTGCAAAAAGGGGGTCTAGTTCCGGTTCTCCTCCATCATGCCGAACGATGAATTTTCTGTTGAAACCCCAACGAATACGAACGCAACAAGCTAGTAGGCCAAATACTTCATCTTGACAGTACTTGGATTCGTACTTGATAAAGTTTTCGCGAATCTGTGGCCATAATAAGACGTCAAGATTTGGATGATGTGGAACCAAATACTGCATGAGCGTTGGTCGAAGAGTTTGTGGAATTCTCAAATAGTTCTCTTGGGTTTGTTGGATTCTCCACTGTTATATGTTAGAAAGAAAAGGCTGTACCGGGCACAAACAGAGAAACTCGCCCGTATATATATATAGCAGTGCCATCCTATGGCGAACTTTTCAGGCTGAAGTGCTGGTCCACCTCCCATAGTTTCCATAATCACATTTGTCAGTTGATTACTCGAGCCGCCAAATAGGAGATCTATTGGCTTTGGTACAACATCGTAGGTAGCAAATATTTCCGGGTTGCGCTGCAACTTGTCCGTAACTAGACTAAAAGGATCTGGCCGTGAACGAGCTACTGGGCCACACCTTGGAAATCTTCGATAATCAGGGACAGAAAGAACTTGATCAAGATTATTCAATGGTACCATTGGATCCATACCATGCTTGATTGTTGCGGGATTCCAAGGAAACTCTACTCCAGGATGGAGTGCGGAATATAATATTGGGATCCCAGCTGGTTCTCGGTCCAAGAAGGCTTCAGGAGCTGGGTAGGAATTACCTGGTGCCAACATTGATGGCGCCGACGATGGTACAGAAGTGTAGCTCTCTCCAAAATGACGAAACATGCAGTCTGTAGCTACAGGACCGGGCTGAGGGATGTTATCAAAAAGAGTCTGCGTCAAGGACTCGTGACTTCCGGCTCGCATCAAATCGGGTTCAACACCGCCATTTGATGATGATTCCCCAGCCTTGTTTCGCTTCTGTTGCGGATGCGACGTGAAAACTGGCGTTTCTAGATGTAGTCAGAGAAATGTTCCCCACATCAAGCTTATGGATGCCCAACCTCGACCCATACTATACTCACTTGTGGCGCTATCAGGAGTGCCGTTTTCCGATCCATTCATGTCCACGACGTTGGAATGTTGCCTCCGAGGGGTGAGTCCTGGCGTTGGAGCTTGTCCATTGTGACAAAACTCATCAACAGATACCAATGCTCTAATTTGCTGCAGGCGATTCTCCAAAAACTCATTCCTGGCACGTAGTCGAGTCACGATATCCAAGGAAGAGTGGTTGGGACCCTTATCGCCGGACTGGCTGGCCTGAAGCTCCCCTTCTAAGAACTCTATGCGCTGCTGTAGCTGTGTAACGAACTGCTTTTCCCGCAGCCGCTTCTGGCGCTGGTTCTCCTTGTCACGTTCCCGTTTACGCAGACGCGCATCGAAATCTTGACTTTTCACGTCGTCGAGCGGCATTACAAGGTCATATACATTAATGCACTGCACGGGGGTACTGCGTAAAACTTAGGCAATGTTCGAGAAGAGGATTAGAGGCGAACTTTAGTTGGCGCCGCGTGGTCTCAGACCCTGTACCTTATTAATATCTGGAACTTTGCATTGAGTAGACTGATGGTTCTCCAGGAGTTGATATCTCATCAAAGAACGCTTGTCAGAGAGTCTGATGCAGGACTGGCGATTTGGTCGATCAGCCGCAGGTAAATGTTTGCCTTACTATTGCGGTTGTGCTTGGGGAACGAGGGACATGTTCACCCGAAATGAACATCAACAGTGAGTTATGCAGACTTCCTGCGGGACGAAATGGTGAGTGCTGGAGGAGTTGAGGTACGGAGAATATTGGAGTCGTAACTGATGCGGAACCCCGCTAAACACTCCCCGCATGCCCCGTCGACACAAGCGAAAAGAGAAAAGACAGAGGACGACAAAGGCAGATGATCAGGTGACTTTGCATAATTATGGTGGCTACCTTAGGTACTATTCCAGGTTATGTAAGGTTAGGGTAAGGTAAGGTAAGGTACTTTTTTTAAGGTAAAGTATGCACCACATGCCACGTGGTCTGTGATTCGGTCATGTGATTATCCCACGTGAGGATGCGAGGATTTGAGGAGGCCAGAAGAGGGAGGCTTCTATCCAGATTATTGGCACCAGCAGCACGGCTCAGGTAAGGATTGTTCGTCACTCTGGAGCATTGCTGAAAACACTTAAAACACGTTTTTCACCCGTCAAGGGGCGCAGAAAGTGAATCTGAATCCAGCTCACGTGGTTCCATGGGCTCAGTTGCGTCCTCAATTGCTCAGCTAAGACATGTAAAAGTGGAGCAGGGAAGGGGTTAGCCGTGCATGTCTTTGCCTTCAAAAAAAAAAAAGTTCTGCATCTGCACCTTTCCGTTTCTGCCTAGATTCGCCGTTGTTCTTTTTGCTGAAGTATGTATAAATAAGTAGGCGGCTTGAATAGAGGATGAACAACAATACGTGCATGTCATGTTGGTGACTTGTGAATATAATGGGAGTGGATGTGGATTCGCATGGTCATTTGTATACATGAGTAACACCGTAGTATAAATGCATGAAAGGCAAATTTGCAATGACTCGGACACGTCCAGAACCTTACATTCTTTTCTGGGTCGGAGGTTTTTTTTTGGAAGCAGAGTTTGAAAAAATACTTCAGGTACGCAGTTCTATGTATACATAGGAGGCGTAGATACCCCTCTACCCGTCACCGACCTTGTGTGTTTATGCGGCGTATTTTCGAACTTTTCGCAGCGGAGAAGGTTCGGACCTTCAAGAAACGGGTACTATCGTAATCGTACCTATGAGATAGAGATGTCTCATCTAAAAACCATTCCGTGATCACTCTGACTCGGACTCGGACTCTGTACCTGAACGTTAGAATGTCTTTAGAACATTCTCTTCACTAAACGGAACAAATCAAGCACGAGAGTAGCCGTTGCTGTGATGGCGATGGACAACTCCTGCGCTTCTCCGAACGGCTTTGGACGAGGACAATAGAATTCTCGAGATAGGATGCCGTAAATCTTATCACTGATCAGCAAACTCCTCATTTACATGTTCATCAGGCGTGCTATGCTATGAATACCCAATTTGTCTTTGCTCCCCCAACTTCCCGTCCCTCCCCGTATCCCCGTATCCCCCCGTCCAACGCTACTTTCTTAAGTCCGACTCGACCATTTTCAGCTGCTGTGGAGTAGGTTGAAATCACAATGAAATTTGTTGGGTCAGGTCGGCTACTCCAAAGGAGGAGGCGGAAAGGTAAGCACTCATTGCACTGTGTGAATATAACCCCGGGATTTCGAGAGGATACAGAGCCACAGGCAAAGCTATACGGCTCCTATACCTGGGGTTGTGAGTACAGAACATGAAGTTATCCGAATACTACCTCAAGCGGAAGTCCTATCAGCTTGCACCCCACCAAATATACATACATATCCAGACACATACTCTTCACATACGGGAAGGTGAGGGCCTCATGTTGGTCTTTCTGAACGATAAGCTGTGACTAGGCCATGGCATGTAATCTGCCTGAAGAGTAACAATGGTGATGGGTTCCTGGCGTATTTCGCTGCTGGACAGACCACTGACCAGTTCACCGACAACAGCAGGATCAGCTAATCTCATATGGATACTGGATATACAGGCTGTACCCAGCATGTTACAGTAAGTAAGTATATGCATACACAGACCTGCACAGTACATACTTACATGGTAAGTAGGAGTTGTGTTTCTCTTACTAATTTAGCTGTTTGAGGCTCAAGCCAGAGTTCCGTAGTGATAGCAAGTGTCGACAGATACGGCTAATGTACAGGACTACACGAAGGTATTACTTACGGGTATTAACGACGAGCTAGCTACTGGTGTAGGAAGTGTAATGCTCATTCAAAGACCAACCACTGGTGCGCCAGACTGGGTGACTGCATATTACTGACCGTTTTTGTATGCTCTTTAATTCCCGATGGCATTTATTTCATTGTTTGATTTGACCTTGTCACCACTATGCCATACACGACTCCGCCAGAATGGTAGGGTCCATAACGTATCTACAGGCCAGTACCTACATATTTATGTACATACATGAACATGTACATATGTACAGGGTGAGTGAGGGGACGGACAGGCATAAGAAATAAATGAGTGTCGCAATCTAGTCAAACGGTCCTCGAGGAAGTCCCTTGGTTGTTTGCTTGGGCCCTGCAACATGCATACATACGTAGGAGTATTCTCCATATGCATGTGAGAATCTTAAACCGCATTCGCTTCCCTTTCCTTTTCTTCTCTAATGTTCTTTTCCGCAGTCTGGTTATCTGGTTATCTAGTTATGTATCTAGTTATCTAGTTGCTTGGTCGTCTGGTCTTCTGGTCTTCTGGCCATCTCTGATGCATGCGGGAGCACCACGGAAATTTCAACTCGCAACAAGCACTTATTCTACCTAGATTTAAGGAAGTACGCACATATACACTTACCTAGGTGATCCCGGGTAACGAGGCTCTAGAAACAACTGGGAGCGGCTGAGAGAGTGCACACGCCATGGATACAAAAGTAAATCGAATAGAAAAAGCCACAAACGAAGTCGAAAGGGTGTTTTTGGTTTAGCTTCTGGTGACAACGAGCATAAATGCAGACCTACAGTAGAATGCAAATACTTCCTTACCGACTAAGTACAAATAAAAATGCATGTCTTTAGCATGGAACAGCGGCCAAAAAGGCTGCAAGCTACCATAGTAGAACCCCAGTGTCGCTCTTTATGTCCGGCCAATCACTCAGGCATATGGTGGAATAAAATCACCAGGTCCATCCTGGGCCTTCATCCGCATTGCGGACAGGTGTGTTGCGAAAGATGAAATGCCGCGACACCTCTGAAGTTTTACTTTTCAGGGGGCCGCCGATCCTTCCGATGCATGAGGATCTCTGTGGCGGCTCACCAGTGTACGCTGCTCTGTACTTACTTGTATCTACTTATGCTTGCCCTTTGGTCTCAGTGAGCAGGCAAAGTCCCTTTCGACGACATGTCTGTCGTCTTCTCTACTACGTACATCTTGAGTCCTTTACCATTCTATTTATTATCCTTTCCCGCTGAACTCTGTCCCAAGTAAGCTCATCAATGGCCCGTTTCTGTGCACTCAATCCGGACCAAACCCACGCCGGCTCCCCACTGTCCTGCAACTGACGGACGAGCAGGGGCCTCACGGTCCACAATGGCCCTCTGCTAAATGAGGGTGAGGGGACTTTTCCTTGACGTCCAGGGAACAACAAGATTTCAAAACTCCACGAGGACCGCCATCAACAGTAACTAGCTTCCATGCAGGAATGATCTGACGTAGTAGTCGGTAATTGACTGTCGCCTCTCGCCTCTCCCAACACGAACTGGTAAGCTTGGTTCGTGAACGGAAGGCCTAGTTCTTTTCCGGGAGCCCATCCTCCATCTGTCAGATTTCCAGATGACTTGACTTGAATACTAAAGTCTAGCGGCCTCCACTTCACCTGCCTCACCTCTATGGATATGGATCACATTGTACCAATGTCCTGGCTGCGTGGTCAAGGTTGACCACAGGAGAAAAGTATTACGAAGTCAAAGCTGATCCCGCCTAGAAAATCATGGGAGGAGTATGAACGTGCAATTTGGGCTATCAGTCACAATCTAGCTGAAGTCTCCATAAGTTAAACTTCAGTGTGCTCTGGTATCTGCTACACATCGTAGGTAGGCTTTTGTGTATATACACCGGCCTCGGTCGTCTTGCAGGGTGATTGGGTTTACTTTCCTCAATTCTCTCTCTTTCTCTCTCTCGTTTTTCCACCTTTAGCTGCCTTCAACATTATCTTCATTTTTCACACACTTCGGTTTACGCTTTCTGGTCTGACTCGAACTCTATCGGATCGTCATTCAAGATGACGAAGTACCTTAGTATGAGCAACTCTAGGGATAGAGGTCCTCAAATTGCCGGTGTAACATGGGCCTTTTGTGTGTTGAGCACAATTACCGTTTTGCTTCGTATCTACACTCGTGTGTTTATTGTAAAGTCGTTTGGTTTAGATGACTGGACTGCAGTCATTGCTCAGGTAAGTCACTGCCTCTCTTCTCATGATGGACCTGGAATGACTAACACTCATCAGATTTTCTTTATGGTCTACTGTGCTTGCTGTATCACAGGAGTATCTTATGGTACTGGCAAACATACTGTAGACATTTCACCGGACGACCTTCCTATTGGTTTGAGATGGTGGTGGTGCTGCGAACCACTTTACATCCTCGTCAACATGTTCCTCAAACTTAGCATTGCTATCTTTTTACTCCGAATTGCCGTTGTCAAAACTCACAAGATGATCATCTGGGCGACATTGGCCATCTCCGAAATCTATGGCTTTGCCTTTTTCCTTCTTTTCATCCTCCAATGCCAGCCAACAGACCACTTCTGGAATCGCTATGCACCAAATCCACCTGAGACTGGTCACTGTATCAACGTATACATCACCGCAGGTGTTTTCTTCGGCTACACTGCTATTTGTTGCTTAACAGATTGGACTTTGAGTATCTTGCCTGGTTTTATGGTCTGGAATTTGCAGATGAACTCGAGAACCAAGCTCTCCGTAGCAATGATTTTGGCTGTTGGTGCTATGTAAGTCTTGCTTAAACTTCCGAGTATATATATGCCCGAAAACTAACAATTCTACCAGTGCATCTACCGCGACCATTATTCGCATTCCTTACCTCAATGGTATCACTGATTCCGACGACTTTCTTTACGCGACTTCCGACATCGCCATCTGGAGTAGTGTCGAGACAGGAATCGGTATCACTGCCTCAGCCCTCGCTACACTTCGTCCTCTATTCCGCGACTTCCTTAGTCGCAATCGGTTTTTCGGTGGCACCTCTTCAAACCCAGAAAGCAAGGCATTTCCCACCTCGCGTGTAGGTTACCAACGCAGCACCACGAAGCACACCAACAATGAAGACTTCGATCTTCGCACAGATATCAATAGGGGCAACGGTGTGGTAACCTTGATCAACGTTCCAAGCAACGAGGAGGAGAGAGCAATTGGATTAAGCGACCTTAAGGGAGGTGCCGAGAGTTCAAGAAATTTGAAGGGAGGAGGTGGATGGGGTCACGACGCTTCTGCTCTGGCGGACGATAGCTCTGAGGAGTTCAACAACAATGAGCCGTGGAAGGTGGAGGTCAGCAAGACTATCGTACAGACTCATGATGCTGTATAAGGATCTTGCGGGGCACTCTCCTCATTGCCTCCCCCAATCAAAATACCACATTAATTATCTTTGCATATTGGCGAGTAGCGATGGTAGCACTTGGAGTTCTTGCATATGGGGCATATTGGGACAAATTTTTCTTTCGCTCATTCTTTTATTCTCTTCTTCCATTTTGGACATTTGATACCATACGTATAATATACGATATACGATGTCACGTTTTAGAGCATCACAGACTCAAGCTATAGATACCATACTCAAATTAAAACCACATTATTTCAAAATATTGAATCAGCCACTAGATTTCCGTGCGCTCTCAGGGGCTGTGAGAGTGAATAATCGCATCATAGAGTAGAATCTTAGTTAGTCTTGCAACAGTAGCTCCTTCCTGTCTACATCACCACATATAATATTCATAAATGTTTGGTAAATTCTACTCTAATCCACCACTTAGCAGCAGTACTAACTGCATCCTTCCGTGCTTAATTCCCGGCTCGGAACCGAGTTGGTGTTCGTAGGCCCACTCGGACAAATTGACTGGGTTTTCCATGCGTGTCATACGTACTGCAAGCTGTATGATATTACACAGAAAAACATAGTTACCAGAATTTCAAATATCTAAGCACCCAAATTCTCCTAGCGAGACAGCTCTGGCCTGAGGGCTTCCGCGGTCCATAGTCCGGCAGATTACTGCCTTTAGTTAAGGTCACGTCCTTAGCAATATTGGGTCCGCTAAGGCTTTGTTTGGACCTGACTCGAGGTGCTTTGCAAAGCGCATGGAAGATATTCTGCGGCAGCATCGTGATTGCGTGTGTTTGGAACATATGTTTTATTCTCTGAATATCAGTCTAGGGGATGGATAATCATTGGGGGTGTGATACGGGTATTTCCAATAGGATTCGGGGTGGCATATTTATGTTCTTACATACTATGTATGGATATTTTCATAGTGGGGTACAATAATCTATGCTAGCAACGACGCATCAAGGATTTGACGTAAATGTCGTGTCGTTCATGTCGTCGATCAGAGAGGCCCTTCAGCCCCCGCTTTAAACTTGTGCCAACATTTCAAATGCTGTAGCCGTTGCCGCGCGCACTGAGCACATCTCTTTTGGGCATGATATGTACTTGCACATCGCAGTCCAATCCTTGTCGCGGATGATCCTTTGGTATTCTATAGAATAGCTGCATGTAGGCGTCTACGAAAAATTCAAAGTTCTTCCTGCTTTCACGCTTTTCTTCACTGGTTACGGAAGACTTTGGGCTCCAAAAGGACAATTGATGTGCCAATTGATGTGCATAGGTACTGCATCTTAAGAATATCCATGGTGCTCAGGATCTCTGGGGAGGGACATCAATTCAAACCCACAATTCATTTATTTGTACATGCGTGAATAGGTGAAGAATATTTCAATAAAGACCCGAATCGGACGTATACGACATAGTCTGAGGAGAACTAGTAATAAACAAGCCGAGGACCGAAGCAGCTTTCAGGAGGGCCTCTTTTGTGTCGCCTTAAGATCACCATCCTTCTCCCTTTTCGAGAACGCTATTCATCGGATACATGACTTTCCAGCGACACTTGAGCAGTGCCTCTGACAAGAGGGGAATGAAATGAACAGATCCGAAGAGCCTCATGTGGTGATGTGCTGATCTGGATACTCCACGATCAAAATGCATCCGAATCTCGCAAGACGTTTTTTTAAACAGAAAGAACACGTTAAAAAGGTATATGAATAGCTAGATAAAATCAAATAGCGGCATAATAAAATATATAAGTTGTAAGATGAATCAGAAAGTATGTTTATTCAATGTTGTAGTCCATATTCATCATTCTTTAAATTGTAAAAAGCATCGACTGCTGGGATTCTTATGGGCCCTATATCGCCCATGAAAACATACGGACGAGTATATTCTCAAAATAGTAAAATTTCACTTGTATTTTAAAGCTCTATGTCTATCAAGGGGTTTTCCCATGGATGATCGGACATCTTAAGTGGTGCGAGGGGCGGAAATTTGAGATGTGGAATAAGACATTCCAGAGTTTTCGAGCTAGAATCATTGGTATTGTCTTTCACAGCATCTCCACGTCTATGATGGAATGTACCTCCCTGTATCTGGATTACTCTTTAATGTTGAATCTCTGTATCGAGGCTTTCGAGACGTTGAGGGTTGTAAGTGAGTGTTCTTTCGTCTGTTTCTATTACATATGTTGGCAATTCTCTATAAATTTCATTGCCAAGAATTCATGTTAGTCAAATTCTGCATCCATTCACTCATTTTCACCACTCAAGTTGATCAGTATTGAATCTATCTCTTGGTATCGAAGGCTAATATCTTGAAACTCCGATTATTCATAAGGCGTGTGTCTACACAGTACAATGGCCAACCAGGTATGACTAGCTAAGATCGCCCCTATATAAAAATAATTATCTGACAGCCCAGACACAAAGGACTGGGCTCCGGTGTTTTCAGATGAACTGTATATTCGACTGAGCTGTGCAAGACAGTGTCTTGGGCGTGTGCTGCGTATAGCGTATGAATATTGTGAGTACGACAAATATGCTCTCGTGCACCGAGAATTCTTCGAAATGAGCTCATACCTCTTCGCACAAATGTATTTTTTGCATGTCGGATTTTGTGTCTCGAAATTACGAGTATGTGTACAGGTTTTGCTTTTGCTTGGACTGGGTTCCCATGCACACATAGTAGTTATTGAAGAACGAACAAAGCTTCAAGTATCAAGTTACGAGTAACATTTGAATCACAAAGTTTCATGGAATGAGAATTAGACTTATTCAGAGGCAACAAATGCCGGCACTTAATGGCGTTGACAAGGTTCAAATCCAATGCGTTGGAAAGTTACGCTATTGACTTTCTTTGACTTGTCCGCGGCAATGCTGCAAACGGTGGAGGCCATTGATCATTCAATATTCGTGGCCAATTTACCCCGCAACATTCCCCGCTGCCGTACTGCCTACACTTCAACCCCACATATGGATATTTTCTCGACTTTTTATCTAATACACCTTGCCTTACTTTTGGATAATGATTGAGCAGGATAGTTTTTTTGTGACACGTAGCCACCGATTCCAATACGGCTATTGCATTTCACCGTCGTATCTTTTCGCTGCACGTCGCCGCATCTCGTTTTGAATTATTACTTGTAGCAGACGTTATCTTGATGCAAGGGAGTCGGTTCTTTACCTGTGTCGTGCCACACCCCAAGGATAATATCCATGTTGCATACGTGCAGGTCCTGTCTTCGAGCTTCAAATGTTCATCCATAACATCAGCATGTAGAGAACATTCATATTCACAGAAACATACGTGAAGTATATTGCACGAGGTCATGGAGACCACAAAACGTGCCGTCAGAATTGGCAACTGGTGAGCGAACATATTCTTTTCTGTACTGCAACTCCAGACAGTTATTTTTTGACAGCCGGTGATTTATGGATTCTACAGCTCGACCGCAGGTTATGGGCATGATCAGATGTATCGCCTTGCAACAGAAGGGCCCATTGACGCAATATTTGCGAATTATCTATCAGAGCTCAATATCGCAGACATAGCATCGCAGGTACGAACAATGCCAGATTTACTCACGAATGTTTGGAAGTTCAACCTTACACCAGATAAGCCCGAACCCGGAAGATTTGTACGATTTCCAATCCCTCGCACACCTCAAGTTCAAGACGACTGTAGCCGAAATTGCGAAGAGGGATATCAAATACATTCATAATGGTGGCGCATTCAATCCCGAAGGACTTTATAAAGCTACAAAGGCTTTCTTGGAAGAAAAGGGCTTTTCGCATATGAAAGTTGCTTGGGTAGACAGCGACGACGTAGCAGTTGAAGGTCTTGATCTTGTGGCCGCCACCACTCATCTTCATGTTTCGGATTTTGAGCCATGTCCTTCAAAGCAGAAGTCTTATGTTGCTAATCACTATATTGGTATGCGTGGAATCCTGGCTGCTCTAAATGCCGGTGCACAAATAATCATCTGTGGTCGAATTTGCGATGGTTCTGCTGCAATGGCTATAAGTGCTTGGTATGTTCTTGCCTATCGTTATCAAATATCTATATTAACAACTTCAGGTGGCATGGTTGGTCTGTTACAGACTACAACGAGCTTGCTGGAAGTCTGATCGCAGGCAATGTTATTGCTTGTGGGCCTCACACTACTGGCGGGAACTTCTGTGATTTCCAGTCAATACCAAAGCTCTATGAAGTAGGATGTCCAATCGCCGAGGTAGAAGCTGATGGCTCCTGTATCATCACCATGCACGGCAAGTCGAATGGTACTGTCACAGTTGATACCGTGAAGTCACAGCTATTTTACGAGTTGCAAGGTCCAACTTTCTTAAACACCGACGTGGCTGCTAATCTGGAGAATATAAATGTCGAGGCTATCAATACGGATCGAGTTAAAATATGTGGCATTTTAGGTCTGCCTCCTCCACCAACTATAGATTTGACGGTCTGTGTATTTGGAGGATATCAAGCGGAAGTCTCATCATACGCAGTTGGCCTCGATATTGCAGAGAAGGTAGAACTCCAGAGAGCCCAGGTTTTGAGCCTATTAGACCAATCCAAGTACACCAGGATTGCAATTGACACTTATGGGGCAGCTCCAATGGATCCGACGTCTCAAAGACATTGCAGTGTGCAAATACGCCATTTTGTTCAGGCAAAATCCAAAGATGCTATCGAGGAGTTTCGTAGGGCGTTCTTTATCACTGCTATGCAAGGCTATTCTGGGCATCATGTGTAGGTTATGTTTATTCTTTTTTTCCCCCTCAAACTAATACTTGAGGCTCTGGAATTGAGACGTTTATTTTCATTTTTACATCAATTATCAAGACTGGCTTTCCGGAACTAATCATTATCTAGAAATACGGATTTGCGTACGCTTGAACCAAAGCCATATGTGCAGTATTTCCCTGGGACGATAGATCAGAATAAAATTTCCGTCAAGGCTCATATTGATGGAGATCCACCTTTAACAATCGACCATATAGCAATAACACATCCGTTTGAATTTCAGAAGTCCTATGACCCCGATGACCCTGCGAACATATATGATTTTGGAGTCACCAAGAGAGTCCCTCTTGGTTAGTTACCGAGATCCACTTCTAGTATGCCTAACAATCGCTAATCTTATGAGCAGGGCATGTCGTACTCGCCCGATCAGGTAGAAGAACGGCAGATGCAAATGTCGGGTTTTGGGTGCGTAAGGCTGATGAATGGCCTTGGCTTAGATCTCTTCTTACTATCTCCAAGCTCAGATCTCTCCTGGGAGACGATTACAAACCTGGACTTCGAATTGAGAGATTCGAGATGCTGAATATCCATGCAGTGCATTTTGTTATCTATGGCATTCTTGAGAATAACGGTACTTCAGCTTCGATTATTGATTGTCATGCAAAGGGTCTTGGCGAATTTCTAAGAGCTAGAATCGTCGATGTGCCAAAGAAATTTGTTGACAGAGGCATTGTGAATCATCCTCGACACAAGAGTCACTTGGAGGGAATAGGAGGGAAGGCCAAAATTCCAGAGTAGCTGATTACATACATTTCATTTCATATTGTTTTTGTTTTGCTCCATCGATGTTGACTAAACAGATCTCACTAGTATTATAGTAGTTCCTCCTATATACATGATATTATTGGTTTGTATATGAATCATAGGGCAACTCATATTCAGTGGAAAAGAAATGAGCCCATTTGGCACAGCATTTCAGTTCAATTCAAATTACTTAACGAGAGAACGACTCGATTTGAGAGATGTAAACCGAGATTTTGTAACAATCACGATTCTGTGTCACGCGATCTCCTGTTTATGAGTCTTTTGCTGCCTTGCTCCAAGTCTTCGACTAATTTAGGTGCTGAGAATATCTTTTGCTCTTTTCTACCCAAATAACTTTGCCTACCTCTCATTCAGTTAAACATACTTAAAAGAATCATCTCATGCTGCCCTAAAAGTCAACAAAGATTTAACATGCCACCATTCATAACTTTTATGCCGCTTCATAATTTTCTATCGGACTTCTGCATCCGAGCTCCATTCAAATCCGTGATTCGGATCCGAGCTAGCTTCTATCGCTGAACAGCAAAGGAAATACGAAACCATGCATTCTCCACACCGTTTTTGCAGGGCTCACCATCTGGCACTTTCACAAGGCTAGCTTCCCTGCGTATGTGGCAGAAAGTCACCGGTACTTCGGACGTTCTTAATGATGTTAGTGTTTGATTTGATTGAATTGAGGGGTTACTGACAGTATATGCGAAATTCTCCTTCTATCATCCATAGCCGGGAGTCGGCTCAGTCCATAGCACGCCATGCAGGGGATGATCTGTTAAATGATTTGTATTTAGCGCTAGCAGTATATCACTATTTTGTACTTATATATCGTAGGGCCATCTGCAGTAGTAACTTATTCAAAATTGCATTTGAAAGGCAAAAGTCAAGCCCCCAGTCAAGATCCCAATAACAATGGCATATAGCGTACAGGCTGAGACCAAGAAGGTGCTTGAGAAGGGCATTCTCAACAACCCACTTCACAACGACTTCCCACGTGATGTTCGAGACTATGCCAAATTCATTACTTTCGAAGGATCCCCAACTCCTTGCATACCCATCAATTGGAGGTTTGCAGAGAGTGTTTCTTCCATTAAAGGTTTGGAAGGATGTTTTCTAAATGCTCTTCTCGTCAGGAAGTACAAGGAGGCTCCAAAGCAGATCACGATCAACACGTATGTCATATTCCCTACCACTTTCAGCTCGAGGAAACATCCATAGAGAATCTAGAGAACTTATACGATTTATAGGGATCATGCTTCGTTGATTTTCATGTCTGCGCTCGTCAACAAGACTGTTGATAAGGATGGGAATGTAGAGACAAACTCGGGAGCTCCTATGGGTATTGCAGATGTGTTCCCTAGAGCATCTGGACCCGCGGTCAACCCAGGTGGCAACAGTGTCACAAATATTTTCAAGACTTTGGATGGGCGATTCTATCATGTTCATGGCAGTTTAGACCCACGCCCAACATTAAAGGCTCTCGGTTTCTCCCCAGATGATAGCCCGGACAATTCTGCCGTGGCTGAAGCAGTGTCAAAGTTCAACAGCGACGATCTTGATAAACTAATGAACGACGAGTACAAGCAGGCAGGAACCATCGCCTATACGATTGACGAGTTCGCAAACAGTGAGCAAGGCAAAGCTATTGCCGACACAGGGTTGTATTCAATCGAACACATCCCTAACGCTAAGCAATCTCCAAGCTGGTGGACACCATCCGCTCTCACTAGTCCTAAACGCCCACTGGCCGGCCTTAAGGTTGTCGACTTAACACGAATCATTGCCGCTCCAGCCATCACGCGTGGACTTGCAGAGCTTGGCGCCAGTGTAATGCGCGTCACTGCGCCGCATCTTCCAGATTTACTTGCCACGCATTTAGATCTCATGTGGGGGAAATGGCAGTGTGCGCTTGATCTGCGGCAAGAGGCTGACAGGGAGAAACTGAGGGCATTGATTCTCGAGGCCGACGTTGTTGTTGATGGATATCGTCCAGATACATTCACAAAATATGGCTTTGGCCGCGAGCAGATTCTTGATATGTGCAAGGATAGAGAGAACGGCATCTTGCATATTAGAGAGAACTGCTATGGGTGGAAGGGTCCGTGGGCGTATAAGAGTGGGTGGCAACAAATCAGCGATGCTGTGAGTACCCCTTTTAAGATAATTTCAAGTCACGTCAAGTGCTTTATATGCGTCTGTTGCTAACCGTACTCCAGTGTTGTGGTGTGTCGATGGAATTTGGCAGAGCAATGGGAAATGACGAGCCAGTGACTCCTATATTCCCAAACTCGGACTATTGGTAATTATCCCTTGTAAAATAATTCCCGTATCTTTCTAACAGTCATAGCACTGGACTTGCAGGAACCTGTGCCGTTATCGATGCATTGATCAAAAAGAGCGAGGTCGGAGGTTCTTTTGCCATAGACGTGAGTACACCACCTCCAAACTCCAAAATCACTTAACTTACAATATTTATAGGTGTCATTGAACTATTACTCACAATGGCTTGTGAATTCTTGTGGAATGTATCCGGCAGATGTCTGGGAGACTCTTTGGAATAAATATGATCGACCTGTCTTCCGTCATACTGAGAGCATGCTGGAAACTCTCCCCAAGATGTTGGTTATGCTCTCTAAGCAATCAGCTTCTACGCTCTTCAGGCCAGAGTTCTTTGAGGTCAGACACATACCGAGCGTGAACAAATACGTTAAGGTTGTGAAGCCGGTCTTGAATATGAAAGACGTTGATCTGGGCTATACCATTAGCCCAAGGGTGAATGGACATGATAAGGCTATTTGGCCACAGGATTTGACTGTCGATGTAGTTGCATAAGGTAGCGATATAGGTTTGTATTTGATATTGTTATGAACAGTATTATTATATCTGTTCCGGGCAGTTCGCCAACTCATTATATTTTGATCCTTAACTTAAGCTACCAATGACAAATTTAATGAGCAACAAATCACATATATATCCTTTCAAGTTTTCTCTATCAAATAGCAAATAGTAAGCAATATTGGTTAAAGATTATAATAAGGATATCGCCGTATCTAGATTCTTAGTATCTTATGTAGCACCATAGTTAAATTCTGTAGATAAATAAAAATCATAGAGTCCAATATAAGGTTCATCAATCATGACATTTGATATATATAGTCAAAACAGCAATCGACACCTCCCTATCCTCACCATGAAACCATAACATAACAATAAACAATAACCGTCGATCGACAGACTATATCTAACTCCCAGATCCAGCCACCACAATCCCTCTTATCCCAATCATTTTAACACCCAGCATGAATGTATTCCCCGCTAATACTTAGGTGGCGCTCCCCTTCAACCATTAGTAAAAACCTCACTAGCTAGTGTTGTTAGACTCACGACTGCTGCTGTGTAGAACCCTGTGATGATTCCGTCTGCTGCTGAGCTGAAGTCTGCAAAGCAGAATCGTTGGATGCTGAAGCAAGTTTCTTCTTTTCACGCTTTTCGTTGGCGCGCTTGAAGATGGAGTAGATAACCATATTGGCGGTATTTAATCTCGTTAAGGCTGAGAACGAAGAAGATATGATATGAGAAGGCAGTTGAGCTGGGAGCTATGGTGTAGATAACAAATTGATATTGATATTGAAATGATGAGTTGTTGAATTGAGGGAAGAAGGCATACTTATACCTGGGGGGGGAAGATATCTCACGTCAAGAAGCTGATTGTATTTGCCTACATAGGATGCTTACATAGCCTCACTCCACGTCACATAAACCTATTCTTATCATTTATGAGAGTATCCTAAGCAAATTGATATCATTCATTTTCGGCATCTGTGTCGAGTGCGACGCCCGACGTCGGGGTTGCTGCGGATCGTAGACTTTGCTCGCATGGGAGGCTCCATTCGGATTAGCGGCTGTGATTCAGTCTGACATTGCCTCATTTTGCGCACCGACTGTGAATTTTGGTGATCCTGATAGGCAACATAAATCACTAGGCGACAAAATTGGGAGGATTTTGAATTTCCTTTGATGATGGGGAAATTGATACAAGGCAAGGTCATTATGAATTGTATCATTGTTGAGCTCTTTCTTCAGCATCTTATAGTTTCCAACCATATACTGAATTACGTATTTACTCCCACTGCTTTCTTACCCTCCTTATCATCATTTGGAATGTCAAACTTTGAAGTTTAGTTGATCTTCCAAACTTATTGCTATAAGAAATATTTCACATACATGTGATAGAGGTTGAAATTAGAAATATTATATTATAAACAAATTAAACCATCTGCCCTAGAGGTCTATTTACACAAAAGTTATTTAACATATACCCATCCATGTCTGCCATGCAATAACTCATAAATCCTCCTAACGTGATTTCTCTTCCTCAAGAACTCTCTTGCTTAATCAATATGCGCCCACAAAAGCCCCACGCCAACATAAGCAATACTGCATAAAATCTCTGGTAACCAAGCAATACAGAGGTAGAGAATCCAGCTCCCAGTCAGCGGATTGAAAACCTGTGTTCTGTCCGTGCCGATTGTGAAAGCCGTACCACAAGTATAAACGACTCTAGCTATTAACAGCGGTAGAACCCAGAAAGCCAGCATGACATAAACCCTTCGCCGGAACGAAGTGAAGAATTTCCGCTCCGACCACATAGAAAGTAGGGTGAGATAGATGATGGCGATAGCAGCGATGTATAAGACAGCTGCAACACGCAGATATGTCTTACCAGAGGAGTAGTCGCTAGAATTTGTGCCGAAGATTCTGAGCCCACCAATGATGCTGAAGACGAGTGAGAGTACAATGATGATGCGATTCAGCTTGAATAGCTGCGGGATGTGCTTGCGGATGCCCGAGGAATTGTTCGGCGCATAGGTTTCTTGCGGATTCTTCTCTGTGTCGTGGGTAGGTAGACGTGAAAAGGCGGCGCTAAGTATCGATTGGGTTTTGAAGCCTGGATTCAAAAATTCCATGGTTGCTAACAACAAGGGTGATAGTACCACGGTGCTTAATATTGAGGCTGGTGTAGATAGAGAAGGGTTGAGGGTCAATTGAAAGTCAATGGCCATTGCTGCACCAACGATTTTAACTATGATAAGATCAGTTTCTACATGAGCTACTGACACATGGTGGGATTTTGTATTTACTTGTTATGAGAAGGGTTATGTATATGTAGCCTGTGTACTTGAAGAAGCCATTTCGTATAAGAATCCAAGTGACTGTGAAGAATAGAGGTATATAGATTGCTAATGCAGCAGCGTTCAAGTCGCCGCGCTGGTTGAGATGGCCTTTCGTCATGTTGAGATTGAAGATATAGAACAAATTAGTTGAGGCTATATCATATGATATGGAAGAGTGATTGGTTGAAGGTGCTTATTATTGTTCAAGACTATAATGCGGAAAGCAATACTTATAAACACATGGAGCAGGAGAATCGGCACATAAATGGGAGAGATGGAAAAAGCCACAAAACGTTGATCATAACCATAAAGGCAGCAGAGTATCTTATCCGACTTGATAATGCCTACATTTTTCTTCCTAAGTAGTGGCAGTGTACGGCACGCATCCAACGGCGTGTGGCCGTGACAAGTTTCCTAGATCAAGGGATGTCTCTGAACACACGTACCGGGGAGGCTGAACACTAAAGCTTGAAGCTTAAAGCTTGAACAGTGCGAGTGGTGCGTGTACTTTTGTTCAGCGAGCGCAGACATTACTCCAAATTGCCTAGCGTGGCCTTTTGGATGTGGAGTCGCATTGAAATTGTTCGTTGGACTGTGCTGCGCGCTCTGCTTGCTATCACAATTAACGAATAACGAATGCCGAATAATAAGCACATACTGTATTATATATAATAAAATGCAAAAAGCATACTGGTGAGTCTGCCGACTTTTTAAAGCAATGTTTACCTTTTTGTTTGGACCTTGTATCTGGCACATATTGGATTTCCATGCTCACATAATCTTCTTCGCGTGTTTGTGCCTTTGCAGGATGTTCCGAATGAGGAATGATGATGATACCGATTTTATTCGATATCCAGCGTCGTGATTTGGCCATGGGTTGGCTAATTAGTTAAATGTTGTCTGTGGCCTCCACGTACAACCATTGAACGGTGGATAGACCCTTTGCAGATCCTTCCTCAATGCCGCCTCTCAATCCAAGAGTCTTCTCGTCAAGCAGGACCCCTTAAGAGGACAAAATCACTGGCATCGAATCTTATCTCTGTTTGAATATCGTGCCAGGGCGCAGGGCAGAGCATTGATTGCTATGATACCGCAGATGCCCATACCCAAACCCACATTGTAATGAGTAATGCGGCGTAGCTCAGGAAGAAGATCCAACATTCCCCGTTGCGCGGCTGGCTTTTGTTTACTATAGCATTCGACATTGTCAGTGGTCAACAGTTTTCGCCATAAGCAATCTTTCATTGGGGGAAGGGGGCATTTCTCTGTCGGAATTACTCCGTACTCCATCGCTATACGACATTTGGCAATGCTGAATATGGTGATATTTTGACTGTATTGTATGTAATAAGGATGCTTATGTTGGGCTGGCTGCTATCCAGATGTCTTTCATCTCTGTCTTCATCTCTGTTTGAATCTCAACTCTCTCTCCTTTGCATACATTGTTCTATTGGATTTATCATATTGTCAGTCGTTGACCAGTCCGGTTTCCTCTCCCTCCTCCTCCTTCCTCCTCTCTCCCTCCATCCCCTGATGTTGCTCGGGAAAGACAATACATACAACTTGCGATTTACTGCTTTCAGACGACGTGGGGTTGGATGGTCGGGACTGGGTCTTATTTGCTACGGTGCTGGAGAGTACGTGCTGCATTGACTCCGTGAAGTCACTTTTGTTTTTCTGCTACACAAGAAAGATCCGATATTGGCTTGCTCGCTCGGTGGCACAGCCTGTGGTGAAGTGTTTCCGGGTTGCTTTGCGAAAGAGATGTATGTATTATATACCTTGCTATGCTGAGATCAAGCATATTGTACGTACGTACTGTGTAGTAACTCAGATCATCAGCCCCCGGCGTGAGTGGTGCAATTCGTCGGCGGCACACATACAAACGTCCCCCACCCGTGCCGCATCACGCCCACCAACACCGCAACGCCGCACCCACCGCTCTCCGCCAAATTCCCTGTTGCAGTCAGTGAGTGAGTGATATATCGCCAAGGCGCCTCCAATCCGACGCTCGTTGATCTCGCACTCATATCCCCAATCGAGAGTCCCACCAAACGTGCGCTGCACTGCACCACTGCACCACTGCACACGCTGTATCCGAACATCCAACATCGCCAAACTTTGCCCATGCACCAAGCCTATACTCATTTGTCCTTAATTGCCAGATCCAAGCCCCGCGATAATGTCATATCGCGGAAAACCTAGTAGGAGCTGCGACAAATGTAGGACGCGGAAGGTCAAGGTACGCCTGAAGGGCTCATGTCTTTATCTTCACTTTCCATGTCGCTCTACTTCCAACCTCATGGTTGCCTTCAATCCCCCTACCCCACCCCCCTTGGGTCTCATCATGTATAGAGATACATATGAGCATGCAAGCTAGATGTGCCTCTACATCCGTCCCCTTTGAATCCCTTTCTATTTGTTTTTCTTTGCAGCAGCAGGCTAAGATAATCAACCTTAGTGCGACGAGGGGAAACCAGAATGTGCACGCTGTGTCAAATCTGGAGAGCCTTGCAAATACAGGCCCGATCATGAGCTCTTTTTCCGTGATCAGAGTAAAGGTACAGCAGAAAGGGCAAATGCAAAATGGAGGAGTAGATCAACTAGGGCCGAGAAAGTCGGACAAGATGCCAGCACTGTGCCATCTCAACAGCTGATGCGCATCACCCCTCCAGCTGGTGCAGAAACATACGTCCCTTCATTCGAGTTCCCCTTTGCCAACCAAACCCTACCTCCTAGGATTTCCAGCTTTTTATCATCGCCTCCTCCTTTCTTGGGTCTATCCAAGAAGGACGTTGCGATAAACCTTTTCTTTCAAGATTATATCCTTCCTGGCTCGGAAACAAACCCCGATGAAGGTTACCTTGAGTTTCTACCTGACTTGTATTCAAAGGCTCCTAAGAACTCGTGCCTGAAATGGGCTGTATCTGCTGTTGCTATGGCTCATATGGGTAACACCCAGCGACTGCCTGACATGAAGGAAGACGCTGCACGCGATTATAATAAGGCTTTGCATCTCTCCATGTCTGCTTTAGTTAGTGAGGAGGTGGCAAGTATGACAGAAACTCTATTGGCTGTCTATTTGCTTGTGTTTTACGAGGTAATTCATTCTATGTTGGTCCACCTGGCACTATTGATCAAATATAATAGAACATCACATGCACGGAGGCCAACAACTCGACCTGGAGCGCACATGTTGCTGGAGCTGTCTCCATCGTTATGCTAAGGGGAGAGAAACAGTTCAAAAGCGTAATCGGTATAAAACTCTTTCGAGTAGTCCACACACATATGGTCAGTTCTCATACTCCTCTCTCTCTTGTAGACATATACTCATCAAATAGCTTGTTTCGGCATTGTGTCAGCGCAAACACCCGCAGCTACCCATGCAAATGTGGACCGATAATTACAAGAGCTCACCTACAACAGCTTGTCTTATGACACTTCTCTATCGAACTGCAACCTTAAGAGCCGAAGCGTATGAGCAGCTTTCACCAAAGTTCGGGGTGCCAGCTCCAAGAGAAAAGGTTGAAGAGGTCTTGAGTAAAGCTTTGGCGATTGAAGAGGGCTATCAAACTTGGAGCGACATTGCCCCCTTAAACTACCAGTATCGAGTTGTACCACGTTCAGAATTTACTCACCTAAAGAATAATCCTGAACACGCAGACGGGAGACCCAAGACTGTGCATATATATTCCAATGGCCGAGCCAGTGCACACTGGAATCTTTTTCGCGCATCTCGGGTCTTCCTTACCCAAACAATCGTCAGCTGCTGCAAGCAATTGAAAGAATACCCTTCCTCTCCTCCTAATTCCCCGCCTAAATTTACAGCAGATCTAGATGCTATTCTAAAGAAAACAATCAGATGCTCCTTTGAGGCAGCAGATTCGATATGCGCTTCTGTAGACACCGTCCTTTACTCACATAGTTCGCCCTCAAACTTTGATTTTGGATCGCAGAACACTCCCCCTGGTAGTTCTCCCACTAAACCTAAAATGACTGCTGGAGCCCTACGCGGCTACTCCCTTATGTTCCCGCTCTGGGTTTCGCTCTTGGCCTACGAGGCTACACTGTTTTCGCCGCTCGCAGCGCAAACGTTTGCCAGCGGGTTTGCTGGGCAGGAAACCGAGGGCAAGAGAACAGGTTTCGATGGGTCGATGTTGGAGACGGCGTATATGAGATGTGAGTGGATCAAGGGGGTCCTTTTGTACATTCACGATACCCTTGGTATTTCGCAGGCTGGAGCGATAGGTAGGAAGAGTATGCAGGAGGGTCGACAACTGGGGTGGAGATGGTGATTTTGGTATTTTATTTTGGCGAGTACTGGTAGACTTGCATGTGAAGAAGAATAACAAGAAGAAGGGGAAGAGGGGGAAGAAAAGGAAGAGGCCTCCGTTCTATTCCTTTTCATGGATAGTATCAATGATCACAGGATCAGAAAATTGTGAGAGGGGCGCTACTGTCTCGGTATAATGAGGGGACAAACAATATGGGGGGAAAGGTTCGATTTTGGTATATCCGGCTATCAACAGTTAATTGACAAGTCAAATTTGAATGAGCATTTACGGTTGACGGGAGAAGATGTTTCAAGAGATCTGTAAACCTTATATGGCCTTCATCACAGCATCTGAGGAATTGTAAGCTCACACCTGCTAAGTGACTGTGCATGGGGTCCTGTGGGTCTGTCCAGCTACCAACAAAGAAAAGGGCAGACGACGAGTGGCGTAAGGTAAGACCAACACGCACGACAGGGTAAAGTGAGATACTTAATAATAGGGTAAAGTAGGATAAAGTAAAGTAAGATAAGGTAAAGGTAAGCGAAGGTGTTGGCTGCTGCATCTCCTTTTCCTCACCCCAATTCTTAGCTAAATGCGGTAAGCGTAGCGAGCCGTTGTCTTCCCTCATTTCTAGACCAGAGAAAGACCTTTTGGATATGACGACGACCATTACATGCCCGTGCGAGATCTGATATACTGCTTACTTCCTCTGCTGCTGTTACATATGCTCTTGCTATGGATATGACTATTATAAGACACTGGGCGAATTCCCACAATGACATGGATCCGCTTAGCTCCCATGGCATATGCTCAGACTCTTTCAGGCATTTTGCCCTTCGCACTTGTATATGTGCTTTCCCTGCCGTTTATATTGGCGGAGGACATCTGATCTCATGCTTCTTAGCAAAGAGCTAACATCCTCCGGCTTTTATTCTCCAATGTTCTGATCTTGCTCTAGATTTGTTGCTTGGTTTTCAGGAGTTACTTGAACTTTACATACATGAATGGAGTTCGCTCTTTGTGAGTACTTTGCCTAGCTCTGGTAATGAACGCCAAAGATACCTATGTTCTGGCCAGAGCTACGTCTGCCACAAGTGACGACATGATGGAGTCAGCAGAAGTCAGTAATGAAAAACAGGCTCAGGGAAGAGACAACAATATTGTACATGGGAACGGGGACTCTACAAATACGCATGAAGAAGCATTGGTCAAGAGTGAGGAAGATTCCATGCCAACGGGAGTTCGGCTGGGACTAATGACGGTTGCACTATGCTTGAGCATTTCCCTAGTAAGTCCTTTCGAAGCCCGAGTACCCCTTCTGAAATATCCTGACTTGTCAAAGGTAGCTCTAGACTCCACCATCGTTTGTGAGCTTTGATTATTGCGACAAAAACTCTGCTGACTATCTCAGCAACCGCAATTCCCACACTCACAAGACATTGGGGTGCTATAGACGATATAGGCTGGTATGGATCGGCCTATCTCCTCCCTCTGCCTACATTACAGCCGTCATTTGGCAAAGCATATCCCTATGGCAACACAAAATATGGATTTCTAGCAGGGCTATTCATTTTCGAAGGTTATTGTTCCTGTGTGTGTGATTTATTCGAAGAATTCAAAGCTAATAGAAGCCAGTCGGCTCATTAATATGCGCGCTCGCAACCTCCTCAATAATGTTCATCCTCGGCCGTGCAACAGCAGGAATAGGAGCAGCTCTTCTGGCGCCAGGAATGTTACTGATTCTGACTGACACAGTCCCAAAACATCAACGTCCGCTATTTACTGGCATAGCCGCATCATCTGCCGGCACTGCAGCATGCTTGGGCCCCGTGCTAGGCGGCGTCTTTACCACACGCGTCTCGTGGCGCTGGTGCTTCTATATCAACCTACCGCTAGGTGCCGTTGCGGCTGTGATCATGGCTGTACTATACCGGCCCATTTTTCGTGAGCGGAAGGAGACGCCTTGGCGGGAAATTCTTCTGATGATGGACTTGCCCGGCTGCACGCTCTTGACAGGCTCCATCATCAGCCTGCTGCTAGCCTTCAGCTTTGCTGCAACGGGCGCATGGTCTTCTGCGCGTGTCATCGCCCTTCTCATCCTCTCAGCTGCTCTTCTCACTCTTTTTGTCGCTGAACAAGCCATTATTCCACCCTCCCGCGCCCTTCTTCCCCGCAGTATCGTATCGCAACGCCCACTCATCCTTGCTGCGCTCTATGGCTTCCTGACCGAAATGGCATCAACAACACATGTCTACTATCTACCATTTTACTTCCAGGGCAGCCGGTCTGCCACCGCTTTGTTATCAGGGGTTGACCTCCTCCCATATCTGATCGCGCAAACGATCTCCGGGTTCATCACCGGCGTTCTCGTCAACGTAACACGCTACTTCAACCCACCTATGCTCCTCGGCGGTGCGCTCTTCTGTGTTGGTAGCGGTCTGTTGCACACACTCAAGGTTGATACGCTCAGCTCCGCAGTCATCGGCTACCAGATTGTGGCTGGAGTGGGTGTTGGGGCCATGCAATTCATGGCTATGGGCATCGCGCAGCAGGTTCTGCTCAAGAAGGACGAGAGTATAGGCCTGGCTTCCGTGTACATGATCAAGATGCTCGGCTCGTACGTACCATTTTCCCACCGCCTATTTCTCCTCACAACCATGTCTACTTATAATCATTGTGCATGACTGACTCTTTCAGCGCCGTCGCCGTCTCCCTCTCCTCCACTGTCTTCAATGTGCATCTCCGCTCCCGCCTTGCCGATGCTCATCTCTCACCCGCAGATATATCTGCCGTCCTGAACTCCGTATCAGCGCTTGGAGGCCATGTCCCTGATACTGTGCGCCCTATCGCTGCGAAAGCCATTGCACAAAGCATCGATACAACGTTCAGTATTCCCCTAGCGACTGGTCTTGCAGCATTTGTAGTGGCTTGTTGTACTCAGTGGAGAAGGATCGAAAGACCGAGTGATGGTATGGAGAAAGTGAGGGGGGATGGCTCTGCGTAGATTAGCTTACTTGCTATATGTAGAATAGTTTGGTCTTTGCTGCTGAAATGTGGCTAAAAGTGCAATATTGGCGGCATACGCTTTGCCCCAGTGTGTCCCCAGTTTGTTGTGCATTGGTGTTGAGAGGTCGAGTTATATTTCATATGCCGTGCACTTGGTTGGTTGGTTTTAATTATGTTGCAATGTTTAATGCAATGAATTTGCTGTATAAGTCTAAGGTCTCTATCTCGTAAAGAATATGAATGAGCATTAGTCTCCTAGAAATAGACGCTAAAGATTTCCATCATGGACATTAAAATAACGATAAAGTATATACTTGCGCTTCAATTTTAATAAACGATCTCATTACATACATATCACACACATCAATGATTCTCAGAAGACTTAACCTTGAAAATAGAAAATCGCTCAGTTCGATACATGCTTAGCCTGTTTATAAAAGTAGGATAAAAGCAGCAGTGGTGCTGAAGTATTCTTATGAGGGTTTCCTAAAGATTTCTCAAATTTGTTGCTCTGGTAAGCAGAAGATGCGCCTCGTTGATCTTATATAAAACTTCGATAGCTCGAAAATGATGAAGACGGGCAACCGACAACGACAGTGCAGACTTTGATGACTGTTATGAACCTCGACTTCTAGTCTCACTTAGCTATAGAGCACCAGTTATGATCTCAATTCTTCAGATGTATGGTATTTCTCATTCGCACTCCTCGTCTATCAAACCCCCAATCCAAACCGCTACAGGATGAAACAAACAATAAATCAAATAGTAGTCCTAACACACCATGAACGTATAGAAGCCAGTCGAAAGACTCCAGCAATTGAACAGCAAAGTAAGACCATATCCTCCTAGTGTACCTCACACTGCCCATTGCAATCCAAACCAAATTTCCGCGCAATATGGGCCCCCCATAAAATAAAAGCAGTAAAAAAAATAAGCAGGAAGAGAAGCAGCAGTTGTAATCGCAAACAGAACAGAAAGGTGAATATCAAAAACAGGTATTTATCCATACATGTATTTCACCACCCAATACAAGAGACAAGAACGAGACCCGGGGTATCCTATCCATTCCAGTTCCAATTCCACTCCAATCCAATCCAATCCAGTAAAGTTATCCCCCCTTAGTTCATGCATTCGTTTTCGCAGTCATAAATTCGTAAAGCGTCGTGATGTGGACAAGACACATGGTTCAAAGAGAGAAAGGTTTATCGCAAATAATCGTTTCCGCCGCTGGCTCAGAAGCGGCTGGTAAAGCTTCTTCCCATATTGGGTCTTGTTGCCCCCTTCACGTTTTCCTTCTTGGCACCCGCACCAATTTTCTGGAATCCTTGAAGGATATCCATACCACCAAAGTCGGTGATCTCATCCTCGAGAAACTCAGTGCCATAGAAGTCTTCTTGTGGGAGATCGAAGGCGGTAGATCCGAGGATAGGGCTTCCGGATTTTGATGGGGAGGCTGCCGAAGTATGCTCCTTTCTCTTAGTTGGGCTTTCGTTGTATACTGAAGGATTGAGCTTTGGTGTAAACTTGAGTAGTGGTGTTGAAGTGTTGCTTTTGTTGTTCGCAATGTCGTGCAAGATGTTAGCGGAACGAGTACGGTTGGCGCTTGGGCGCTTGGCAGAGCGCTTTTCTGGAGAGCCATCGAATCCTGATCCGAAGTCATTGGTGTCGGTAAAGATATCGAAATCGGTGTTGAAATCGTACATGAACGGCGTGTCGTTCAAGTTGAAGGCCGGACTCCATGGAAGGTTGTCGTCAAAGGCTTGCAGGCCACGAACTGGGGAACCTACAAGCTCGCGAACACGGTCACGGTGCATGCGGAGATTGGTGTTGGGTGAGATAGAAGGTGGTGGCTTAGCAGGCTGTTTGAATTTGACAGCTGGAGTAAGTGGTGGGAGCATTTGAGAATAATCGAAACCACTGCCACGGCGAAGCGGTGATGATGAGGGTGGAACGGATGGTGGGCGATTTATAAATGGACGGTTTTTGCTAGGGCTATCGTATGAAGAACCTCGAATGCGAGCAATCTCTTCTTCAGCACGCCCACGCTTGATCCTTGGACGATCGGCCTCGGATGTGAGCAGCTTTGCACCTGTCTGCGGACGCATGGCTGAAGAGTCTAAGCAAGAGAAGTAGCCACTATCGTCCATGGAATTGAATTTACGCTTGTGGGAATAAGTACGAGAACGAGAAGACGGAGGGAATCGCGGTACCGGTGGTGGAGTATTATTTCTGGCTGGAATATGGCGAGACACAGGTGGAGAGGAATGCATGATAGCTGCAGGAGGTGATGATGGTTGAGGTATGTCATCATGCTCCTCTTCCGTAATAAGGGCATCAGATGCGGGGATAGTAGCATCAGACGACAGTTCAGATTCGACAGGTGCTGGGGCTTCGATAGTGGGAACAGTCGAAGACGAAGATGGTAGCTCCGTTGGAGCGGGAACCAAGGCCTTGAAGACTGGCTGGTTGAAGTCGGATCTGACTGCTGGTGCGAGGGTTGTAGAGGAGGCCGGGGACTTTTCACTGGCCGTGCTGGATTTGCCAGTCTGCTTGCCCTTCATAAATTGGTGTTCCATTCCAGCTTCGATTGCCCAGTAGTTGCCCTTCCCAGGATCATCCTTGGGTCTCTCCTGCTTTACGAATGCCTTGTTAAGACTGAGGTTGTGACGAATACTGTTTTGCCAGCCGGGCTCGGAAGCTTGGTAGTATGAATATGTGTCGGAGATCCATTTGTAGATCTGTGCGAGGGTCAATCGGCGGTTCGGAGCGCGAAGTATAGCCATTCCAATCAACATAGCGTAACTGTGACCGGGTTTCGAGCCGTCATCTGGCTGGATCGGAAGTTGTTCGAGTGCTGGCATTGCCGGTACGTCTGCCTCGGTTTTTGATCTCTTAAGTATCCTGGAATCCTGAATAGGTGCTGCTTCCATCAAGGTTCGCTTCAAAGGTGCTTTTTGTCCGTAGTATTGGTCCACCGCGAAGTTTGCTTGATTGAAGCCTTCATAATAGGATGGTATTGGTGTTGGTGCCGGATAAATGGATTGAGGTTGAAAGTTTTCCTTGTCCGCTGGACGCGCGCTGGAAAAGGTGGTGAAAAGTGCTTTTTGGGGTGCAGATCGAGACTTTAGAGGTGGTCGCTTCTGAATCGAGTCCGTTGGCGTATTTGAGCCTCTGGGCGGCGGCATCGCGACCATGCCAAAATCGTTGCTATAAATCTGGCGAAGCGGAGAACTCGAGTTCGGCTTGATGGGTGAAGGCTTGCTATTTGCCGATGATGGAGGATTGAAGATCAGATTGCGCCTGGAAGAAGTATTCTTGATTGCGCGTAAGGGCGGACTGGACTTCGGAGACGATCGTTGACCGGAAGGCATTGGCGCATGATCGTAAGAGGTGACGGGGTCTTGGTAAATCTGCAGCGGCTGTTGCGTATAACGCGTCGAAGCCATCATAGAAGGGCGTCGAGGCGTGGGATGTGATAAGTTTCAGCGCAATGGAGTAGAATTACGCGTTAGTAAGTGAGAATTTTCGACAGAGGTGCCTCGGAATACTAATATTCGAAGCATCAGCGGTTAGCCTTATCCGATCTCTGATCACAAGCAGACGAAGTGGAGATTTGGAAGAAAGGAAGTTCGATGAGAACTTACTCGCGTAGATACAGTTGTGACCGATAAACCGGGAAGCAAAAGTGGTTGTGCTTTGACCAGGGATATTCCAGGATCGGCGGTAGCCCGTTATTGGTTGTGGAAACCGATACGGGGAAGCAGATGGAAAGCAAGGCACGCGCCGTGTAGTTTTCGGCAGCAGAGAGATCGGTCGATTTAATTGAATTTTGATGTGGCGTTTGTAGAAAGTGAAGCAATTCGGAAAGGTGGTGATTTTCCTTTGGGAAGCACGACGAAGGTAAGGTGTGGTGAGGAGTGCAGCGGATGTGCAGCGGGTATGAGGTGCGTGAGTTGTAGGTAAGGTAAGGTAAGGCAAGGTGGGATGTCAGATGTATGTAGGCAGGATGGTAGGGTTGGAAGGTCAATAGACAAAAGTTGGCTGCAGATGTTGGGATGTTCGACGAGGATGTGAACGGAGCATGCAAGATAGTGGACGTGATATGAGGGGAGAACAGCACACGATAGGCTGGACCTTGTAAGATGGAGAGGTCTTTTTTGAGTCTGATGGCCGAGTTTCATCAACGGGCGAAGAAGTCTGTGAGTACTTGAATGTACATGTAATCGGAGTAAGGAAAGGCAAGGTAAGGTAAATGTAGGATAAGGTGCTTTGTTGAAGGAGGGCAAGGAAGAGATTGGGGGTTTGAGGGATGAGGAGGAAGAAGAGGAGGAGGAGATGTATGAGGAAGATGGAGAGAGAAGAGAGAGAGAGAAGAAGAGAGTGAAGAAAGTGACAAGGTGACAAAGTGATAAAGTGACGAAGTGACGAAAGTGAAAGAAAGCAAAGGGAAAATGAGGTTGAGAGTATGATTCTTTTCGTGAGAGTAAAGTGAGTTAGTTAGCCGGATTGAGTGGGTGAGGCATGCAGGTATTGTGTGTAGACTAGGCCGTTATAGCAGAGATGATATGGCAGAAACACAAGACAGTACAAGTACAAGTATGTAGGTAAATAGATAGATAGAGAGAGAGAGGGGGAGAGAGAGGCAGAGAGAGGAAGAGATCTATATGTTACTACTATGTAGATATATTCTAAACAACAGAAGAACAAAGAGAGCCAACTCTGATTGTCAGGCTCGGAGGCTAGATAGATGGGTATTGGTATCATCGGAGTTATAGAAAGTATCAAGAGTACAGGAGTTAGTATTACTACTATTGTTACAACTACTACTACTAATACTACTACTACTACTATCTACATTACTCTCTATTATATTATACCATCTACTACGTATTTCCTCCATCATCCGCTCGTTCCCTTCAAAACACAAAAAACAAAACCAGGTGACAAGGCCAACATCAAAAAGAGCGTTGACTTGTGGCATGAGAAAAGAGGGCGATGGGCCTCTAGTGTCAGTGTGGGGCGCTTGACAGAGAGAGAGTTGCGACTTGCAAGGACGAGGGTGCAATGGCGAGTGGGTCGGGTCGAGTAGTGGGCTAGTGGCCTGGCTAGTGTCATTGTGGGTTTGCGGGCTTGGGCGTGGGCGTGGGCGTGGGCTTAGGCTTGGGCTTGGACTTGGGCATCAGCCTAGGCTGTTCACCTATGTATGTCTATGTCTATATGTATGTATGTATGTATGTAGGTTCGGAGTACTACACTGCACTACGTACAAGTATGCGGGTATGTATGTATGAATGTATGTACATACATCTACATGAGTATGAATCTATACCGAAATCAACCTGGCCTGTCTAAAAGGCTCAGCGAAAATGCATAGAGATGGATAAGAGACAGAGAGCGCTGAAGAAGGGAAGGGGAAGGACAGGGAAGCGAAAGCTGAAAAGTTGGTCAGAATCCCCTTGAACCCCGTATTCCATCGTATAACTGAAAGTGGTAGTAATAAATCAATGAGTTGAGTGAAGGACAAGTCAATAAGTATCTATGAGTGGACGAATGATGAATGAGTGAGTGATGAATGATGAATGAGTGATTGAATGAATAAATGAGCCAACAAGTAAGTGATGAATGGATATTAGCTCGAGCAATGAGAACTCTCCTCCTCTCTCCCACTCCCCACTCCCACTCCCCACTCCCCACTCCCCTCTTTCTCTTTTGTTTATCATCTTTATCTCTCCCCTCACAATTTACCTCCAAAAGTATACATACAAGCAAATTCACTCACTTCTACTAACTACACGATACTAATACCTATATCCTCTGTACACTTTATCCAACCACGCAAGTTCGAGAGTAAGTTAGAGTGCAGTACTATTCCGGGATGAATGTGTACACTCTTCCGACCTATGTGCTTTTTGCCTCATGCCTCTTTATGCTTCTTCATGCCTCTTTCATGCTTTCCAATAAGCCTTGGATTGCACGATGTGATTTGAGCCCTTGTACATCCATGTACGAATTGGCTTTTGCTTACTTGTGCTCTTCTGTGTCCAGTCGTGTGCTCTCCCTTATATCCGTCGACACACATACATACATACACACATACATACACATACATATGTATCTGCTTGGCTGTGTATGGCTGTCGCCGTCTTATGCGAAATCCATTGGCTGTGGAGACAAGACTTCAGCTAACCTACCAGGGCAGAGACCGGGTTTCAATGCGTGCGCGAGTGTGTGAATGTCGTGTCTGTGAGTCGAGGTTCATATGCGACGTATATCGATCTATTCTATTGTCTACTGCACATACGAGGTACATACGCCATCGTCTCAGCTCTCCCTCTCTCTTCCCGCTGTGCTCCATCTTCCTCCTCCATCTTTCCCGTGTCTTCCTTTCTTCTCTGCTTGTTCTCTTTCTCGGAAGCTGTTTGGCCGATGAGGGGTTGTATGGTGTGGGAAGGTGACGTTGTGCGAGCGCGTATCAATACGTGTGAAGGGTGAAAAGAAGTGAAATCAATGATATGATTTGATGGGACGATTCTCAGGAAAACAAAGATGGCCAAAGGCAAAATGAATGTGAGCCGGCCTTCAAACGTCTTCCCGTTGCTGGATTGCCGCCGCTACTTCGTTCTAGAGTGTCATCCGGGGCACAGCATGTGCTAGTGTCCTGTTGTTTACATCCGGCGCGCTCCCAGACGCGAAAGTGACGCGTGGCTATTGGCCAATTGCACCGTCTGTGGACCGGGGAACTGCAACAGAACGGAAGAGAGCAGGCACAACAACAAACAAAAAGACGCCGAATATCACACATCACGCATCACACACATCGCAACACATCACAAATCAACGAGTCTTGAAGCCATTCGCAACAGAATCCTTCCTCGACCTGCATACACAATTGCATACAAACCTACACACTACAGACAATACAGACAATATTTAAGCAAGGTGAACACCCACTAGAAGCACAATTACATCCACACACCAATCCATGAAGTGCTCACTGCATACAAACAACTATAATTGAAAGAGCCTCTTGACAGAAGTGCCGTCATACGTCGGATGGAGTGGCACATCTTGAAACACTGATTGACTCTCTTCCCCTCAAACTTTATGAGGCACTTGCCAAGGGCCTCATGCAGAATTGTGCCATGACTCTGGTTGCCCATCTGGCCAGATTAACTTTCATCAACCTTTTTTTTCTTCCTCACACCGACATATCATAAGGTGGTGGTCCAGTCTGTCGACCTTTTGTTTGCAAAGGCTGAAAGGAGAAGAGGTAAGGTATGGGAGCCATCTCTGTAAGCGGCCGTGACTTTTTCTTCTTTTGGTGCACATGTAAAGAGAGTAATTATGGCTCTCCACATCGAATCAAGGCCTGTTGACTTCAGCAATGCCACCAGTGCCGTCTGGTAAATCCATGGGCGCGCATCTTGTGACTAAAGAAAGTAGAATCAGTTGAGTGAGTGAGTGAGAGAGTGGCCTTTGACGGGACATGGGCCAAATCGGCCAAACCGGCCAAACCGACCAATCCTCAGAGAAGGCACTTGACATCATTTTGAATGCCTCGCATCTGAATCTAGCCGAACGGCCATATTGGTGGAGTAAAGTACGGGAATAGCATTTGAGCGAAAGACAAATGAAAAGAGAAAAGGCACATGCGAAAGACTGCCAGGTTTGTCGACTCCACAATTGCGTCCCAGCTGGCCAGGACAAGATACATGCTGTAAGTATGTACATAGATGGAGCGCGGAGCACCACCATGAACGCTTAAGCAGGGATATGCCTGAAGATCGGGCCAAATCCATACATAGTAAAGAGAGGCGCTGTTAAGTGGATAGGATGGGATGGAATTGGGGATAAATGAAGGTTCTAATATCATACACATATCATACATATCATACATAGACATACTCTATCAGCGGACTGACTCGGTTGGGAGTGGGGGGGCGAGTTGGCAATCATCAACGATGGGCGAAGTGTAAATGGGCTGGCTCGAGCCTCAAAGGGCCTCAGAAGCCTTCGAGAAAGTTGGTATGAGACATCGTAGAGCATGTATGTGTGTACAGCACATCGCAGCTAGTTCGCGATCAGACCATCATGACCATATCAATCGACCTTCCGTTCCATGGCTTCCTATCCCTGCCATTGTCAATGTCAAATTGCCCTTGACATGCTGCAACTGGCTGATGACTGGAGGGACTTGGCTGGCTTTTGGAGGGGAAAGCAGGCAGTGGCGGCTGGCTCAGCTCGTCAGCTTTGTGTGTATTTGACATACATACATAGTACTATAGCACCATAGCACTATAGCACCAGTAATTAAGCAGTTATGCTGTCTGTGAACATCTGGTGGATTAATATTGAAGCCCGTTCTTTGGGAACTACGAGCGTTGACAGCGGACACCCGAGAGGCAGCAAGGGCCCCTTGCAGTGGCTATACGATTGCCATGCTCTTCTCAGCCTTTGTACTCTTTTCTTCCCTCTTTTGTCTCTTTGTTTCATATGGTCTCGCTCGGTGGGTGAGTGAGATGCATGGCCGGCTGTGGTTGTATATCCACTATTTACATACATGTTCCGTACTCCGTACAATACCCAGTCACTTTGGCTTCTGCCTTTCTTGCAAAAAAGTGGGTGAGGTGCGAGTGAGTGAGAGATAGTAAGAGGGAGAGTGAGTGAGAGATAGATAGAGAGAGGTAGAAGGAGACAGAGAGGCGGAGAGATGTCAGAGAGTCAGAGTGAGAGTCAGATAGAGTCAGAGTCAGAGTGAGACCTTTGGTGAAGATGATCGGAAAATCATGTGCAAGGTGTGTTCAGTGCAGAGAAAGGCTCGTCTGCCCCGCCGCCAGAGATCTCCAAGATTGCCCCACCGAACAACATCATATCGTATCTACCTATCTATCTATGATATTGTGTACGTACACCACGTAAGACTCAGACTGAATGCCTCGTTACTTACTCCGTTCTTTTGTTGACTTAATTGTTTTCTTTCTTTGTTTTCATCCCCTTCTCCTTTTCACTTTTTTTCTTTCCCTTTTTTTCTTTCTCCGTCCACTTCTTTCTTTTCCCTTTTCTCATTTGACTTTCCGGCTTTTGTCTTTTTAACGATCCTCTAGTTCGTGGCTTCAAAAGCAAGGGGGGACAGCATCTGCAAGATATGTATGCGATGCGGTGTAGTGGGTACCTTAAAGGTGCCAGAACTCTGCCTCTCTTGGTGCTTGGGTAGGGCAGGGCCGGTACAACTTAGAAGCAGTCTGTAGAGTTTAGTCCTCATAGTCGTCAAGAGGAATGGCAAAAAAGAGTAGAGCAGATGGCGGGGCAACAGGAGAAGCATTTGAGTAGTCAATCCAAAATGCCGTGAGTGGTTGCTACCGGCAGTAATATCCCCGAAAGGATTCCTACTACCTGCCCTTAGTGACTTAGAATCATTTTTCACCACGTCCTGGGCTGCTCGAGCGGCGAAGTGAAAAGCTGGAGTGCATAGCTCTGCTGTGATCTAAGGCACATTTCTATGTACGACTGTGCTTGCTTGCCTGTTCTTCCCGGAGAGTTGGGCCTCACTATGTATGCACCGACGTAGGAGTTTTGATAAAGTGGAGAGTAAGGTACTCTACTCCGTATACGGCTACTTGCGCCTATTTCATACTCGGTGCTTCTTACAACTCTACTTGTCAACAAGCCAGATATTTGAATTCAGATGAATATGAATGACTAGATAGTACGCAGGAAGACCTCATACTCTACCTACTATGACCTATTCGCACTTTTGGAAAATAAACACACGAAATGGTGCATGAGTGCTTCACAACTTCTTCATCATTATCGTCTGGTGGTCTTTTCTCACTTTTCCTTGCCTTGATACCTCTGTATCTGTATGTATGTTGTAACATGCATACATTGAGCGACATACGGACATGTAAGTCATATATCTCTGCTCGTACTACTATACTTTTATTGCCAGCATGGAAGATCTCGTACGTTGAGGGCTCTGAAATCTGATCTCGTTGTTTGAGCTCAGTCTCGTGTCTATTCTCAATACTCTAACACCAAAACCCATGTCAATATCAACGTCAACCTGCAGAAAGGAGTTCAATCTCAATCTAGATACACATGAACCTATCTCATTCACTCGGTCAGTGACATTCAATCGCAGTCAATCTACTCAAGCAGCTCTGAGAATATACAGATCAGAATCCCGCCATGCGTTACGGCACGAGATATCTAGACCCGGAGTAACTCACGCCTTTGTCGATTCACCCGCGATCCTTCAGTTATTCAGGGAAGAAGCTTTGTGTCCAACCATCAAAACTTTGGAACCTTCAGTCCACCAGCGACCCCAACTTCTACATCTCTCCCTATCCCCATGACCCCTCCCTTCAAACGCACCGGCCCGGCCAGAAAACGTATCGGCAGTCGATAGTCCGGACTATGTCGCGCCCAATTCTCCCACCGGCGTAGACGCTTGTGCTGTGGCCCAGAACTATGGCCCACCAGCCTGCCCACCATCCTTCCCACAATCTCATTGTTCATGAATGCCACCAATATTGTGCAAAAACAAACTACTACACAATCAAAGTTCCACCATCTGCGTACACTACGTTCCTTCATGTCTCTTCTCCACTTTTCTCTCCACATTTTGGCTGGCTACTGTAGGTGAGATTCCTTACGCTGTATTGGTTTTTGCAACTGGTGATACTAGCGATGACTTGGTAAGTTGAACAGTTCCGTCTGTGGGTTGTGAGCTTGCTGCCGCGCTTAGTTTTGACTATGACGATCTGCTGCCTCGTATTTCATCTTCCCAGGGGCAGAACTTAGGGAGCCGCAGTTGAAATGGCTTCTATTGTAGTAGTGAGAGTGCGTGAGGCATCATTGCTCAAAGAGGTAATTATACGCATTCATACCCAAACTCAAAAGAGATTGCAGAACTTGATCTGTTCTGGTAGATCATGAGAAAATGTAGGCTTCTCGTCTCGGGTCTCTTCAAGTCCTAATAGTGCATCTTATTCAGAGTCTCAATATTGAGATTTTATTAATAAGTACGTTTCCTTTTCTATTACTCAATAAGGGCCCAAAAATCCACTTTTGCCGTGTTTATGGTCACTACTACAGCTAGTCTAGATTCGAAATATAGGAAGGCTTGAAACATGATATTATCTTTAGAATAAGGATGATGAGTGAAATGCTGATTTTGAAGCTATGCTATCCACCCCCGGGGCCAGAGGCCCCCTATGAGCCGCGAAGTTTTATGCAGGGACTCAAGCTGTATTGCATATCCGGAATATCAGGTAGTCTGGGGATTGGATCTATGAATGTACCTGACAGCCGCGATTGTGGTTGATATAGAGCTTACATGTTTACGATCAGAATTCCGATATCTGAAAAATATAACTATCAGTAGATAATGAACTACTACCAAAAGTGAAACTGTAAAGCCATCAGCATCTATTCCTGGGAGAAGAATCAATTTCCCTCCCTTGTGCTAGAGTCAATGATGTCCTCTTCTCTTGGCCTTCAAAAGCTTCGTTGGTCTCTAGACAATAGCAAATCAGTATGAAAGACTTGAACTGCGGGTTTACAAGCAGATTCTGTAGACATAGTTCATCATAGACAATATATTGTTAGGGTATGTAGTCCATCGTCCTCAAGTCTTCTATAAAATGGCATCGGATCGATTTTTTAGAGGTCAGGCTGAATTTGCACTTCATTATCGGGGATACAACCATTCCTGTAGGTGGATTCAGGGGCTCTTGAGGATGAAAATGTACTAAGAAAGTAGTTTGTATCATCCCATTGTCAAAATAGCTGGTATTTGCAGTATAACTCTGATGTGTAATATCAGAATGGTTCCGCTGCTAATGTATGATGCATTCGAGCTGAGAAACATAATCTATTTGATTGTAATTTGTATGTTCACTCCAATGGTAGCCTATTATTCAACACCATACAGAATTCCAACATTAAGATCATCTTGATATATCTCTGGAGAATCACATAGCGATGCTGGAAGGGTAAGACTGGAAATATACTCTGCACGCTTCAAAAGACACACTTCAAAAGACACATGTTGAAGAGTATGAAAGGAGAGAATAGGTAGCTCGCTGCGGGAAACACATTAAATGGGATCTATACAAGTATTCCACATGTATGAATAACGAATCTCTCATTCCAACATTGAGGATCTCAACAGAGAGGATAAGCTGAGCTGATCAAGTGCAAGTGTGAGAATCATATAATCTTCTACCAGAAGAGGAGTGGAATGTGCTACCTAACACTTAAAATCCATCTTCCCAACTCACTCGCTGCTCGATAATGGGAATCTCAACGCCATATCATGCAAGTCCTTTCCTTCCAGCCCCTGTCCCAAAAAGAGATGAACGCCATCGCAAGTCTTGGTATCTCAAACTTGATCTTCTATTCCAATTTTCCGAGCTCAACCCACATGCCCTTCCATGCTCCTATTCAAGCCCTCGTTCCACTTCCCTACGCATGTACTCCCTTTCCATTTGTCGGAGGCGTGAGCCTGACAAGCTATGTAACCAGGCCAAGTCATCGAATGGCCCATTTTAATCGCTCGAGGAGCACCCTCTACATCCACAGCTGACACACTCAATCTCATGCCCTTCTTTCATCGTTGCCTTTGGTACACGGCAAATGCACGTGGAGTTGAAATTCGTCTCCTTGGTCTGAATGCATCTTAAACAGCACAACTACATAAGTTCGTCAGTTCAGTCGCTCTCCCTTCATAAAAAAGTAAAGCACAGAATAGCTTACCTTCTCGTATCCCTGCTTCTTCCACTTAGCAATTAGTTGCGCATCCGCATAGCCGTTCTTCAGAAGCCAGTCATACAGCTCCTTTGAAATGGCCTCTTTCTCGTAGTAGAGCTCGTACACGTAGCGCGAGCGTTGATGCGCGATTTGAAAGATAGGCCAGTGTACTGCATGCCGCGGTACATTCGTAGTTGGGGCATTCTCCGCATCCTTCATCTTGTTCGAGAAGACGAGCAGGTCGTCCTCGATGTCTGAGAAGCCGTTGGGCGGCGCCTTGCGCTTCGAGGCGTGGCGGATGGCAGGCATGTTGTATGTTTGTGTTGTATGTGTGAAAAAATGGGCGCTTGGTATTCTGGTCGTACACTCTAGGCTGCGAGAACCTATGCACTATGTGATGTAGATGTACTATGCGCGTTGTGTGAATCGATCTGCTACCTAAAGAGTAATGCACCTAGGTAATGATAAAGTGCCGCCTCAAAAAGCTCACTCTTCAGCCTCGCCTCGCCCACACGTCAGAAAGAGCCACCAATGTGCCTGAGGTGATAAATGCTGACCATTCACGTGATCTGTATCTCCACATCCAAGCTTCAACATCACAACACCAGTGTGAGTGGAGGGACGCCCAATTGCACATCACATCGCCCACAATGGTCATCAACCCTACCTACCTTGCGCAGCGAACGCGCCAATGTATGCTTCCCCACTGCTGTCAACATGTCCTAGCTAATTGAGAACTACAGCTGTTAACTGGGCCGATGCTCAGCGCAGAGTCCTGAAGAGCTATCGGGAATGGATCCGTGCTGTACGTTCCCTCTTGTTTCCCGTCGATATTTCGAGTTACGTCGATCGAATTCACATTGGAAAGAGACAGGTCCTGTGATCAGGGGAGAGTGGGAGTTGAGAGATTGGGATGAATTACATGAGCGGGCCTCAATTGCGTCGGTTTGGTTTATATGACCGGCGGCTGATTTATGCGTTCTTTAGGCTCCGGAGATCCAGAGCATGTACTCTCTCGGTATGCCCGTATCGGCACTGCGAACGAAGATGAGGCAGGAGTTTGAGCGGCATAGATTCGTGAATCAAATCACGACGGTGGATGTGCTTTTGTTTAAGAGCCATGCTGAGTACCAGGTACGTTCTACAAGGAATTGGGTGAAATGGAGATCAATATACTGTATATTCTCCTACTTTGCTGGTTGGTGGGTCGGAGGGAGAAGATAAACGAGGGCAATTGAATTGGATTGGATACTTTCATGCTACGACGGCCTGCTAATCTCATCCTTCTTATAGGAGACCCTCAACTACTGGAAGCAACTTCCACATGTTCTTAAGTACTTCCGCGCGGAGGAGGATCCATCAGCACGCTTACCACAGAACTTCATGAGCGGTTTCTTGGAGGTAAATATCACTCCCTATACCCCCGCCTTCACAGATCACATCCGACTAACACTCGACAGGGACGCAACTAAACCTCTCGAATTCCTTGCTCTGATACAGAAATGTGTTTCCTTCAGTCTAGTTTGTAAATAACCAATATATCATACCAACAACGCCATATCAGCTTGTGATTCCGTACTCAAATTACCAACGCCTTCAATGCTTTTCCCATTCTTGACCAGCTTCTGTTTATGCAGATGCCTTGCTCTCCACAAATGCCTCGCGTGCTGTGGTGAACTTGTCGGCTACTACGTCACAGAGGTCCATGAGGTCGTTGAAGCCCTTTTCGAGAGCTTCAGAGGCGGTGTGTGGCTCTGTTGAATACGTAATTAGTATCTACCTTACACTATATATGCTTCGCAAGATAAGGTGAGGGGGCATACCATATGTCTGGATGCGAATATTCATCTTCGTCTCTGAAGGATGCGGGATAGAGTAACCGCAGAACTCAACGTCAGGGCTGTAGTCAATCATTAGCCTTTCTTTCATGCCATATCCATGCACTCCATCCGCACATACTTCTTCATAATGATATATCTAAGAGCATTTCCCAATGTATGATCCTCGCCTTCGAACTCAAATGAGGCCGCAAAGTCCGACGATCCAGGAAGCTGCACGAAAGTTAGCTATGCCTCTAAAATAAATATCCCTTTGTATTTTGCGACTTCGTCATCGTAACGCGCCTTCGAGATCTAAGCTGGGTGTCATACAATTCTGATTTTTTGTGAGATAGCCTCTTCGTACTGTTCCTCTGGTTGCGTGTCGACAACCGCATCTGTCATGGAGACGTCCTCCTGTGTCGCAGAGGCTTCAGCCGCTGCTGCTTTTCTAGACTTTGGTGGCATAGTTAGAGCGCTGTGGTTGTGCTGTGATGTCGTCGTGGTGAGAGTGGAAGATTTGGTAGTTTGGTAAGGCTGGGCTCAAGGCTGAGGATTTTCGGTTTTTTTTTTATGCTGGGGTTGAATGGGTTGATGGTTCGTTCCTGATTACCTGACACAGCACCACAGCACCACAGTACATTACTTATTGCCGGGCGGTGATCCGTCTTAAATTGGGCGACTTTCTTGCAAACTGCAATTACACCAGATTTGTGGATACTTGGCTTCATGAATACCTACAATTCTAATAGTGTAGAAACATCTTTTTTAATAAATGCTTTACTTACTTTATTATCTATCATAAAGCAGGTTTAGAAAGACGTTTCTACTTGTCTTAGATTGTTATTTTATCGATTCATTTTTATTCAATTTTGAAGCTCTCGATATTTATAAAGTAACAACTCAATAAATATGAATAAAATAACATTTTTGGGAGGGGACATCTGATTTTATCTGTAATTATTCTGAAATAAGTAGCTGATTTCCAATAACCAAACAGGATAGCAATAATAATTGGATATAATCATGCTCATTCCATTCTGAATTCAACTTGTCGCAGTGACACTGAAATTTGAGAAAACCCAGATTCTTTCAAATCTCATCTTAAATATCTCAAACCGTTTAGTACAATTTTTCTATCCATAAATTAGGACTGCCTGAAGAAGACCGAGGATTGCATATATAAAGTTGATGTGATGCATGTTCCGGGATACCAGAATAGTACATACCATGCACCACATGTAAGCCGCATTCCCTCCAAGAGCTCAGGAATCCACGAAGGCTAAAAAGCTCCAAATCAGTACTCAAACCCCATACTACAAACCCCATATTCTATTGCTCGGAGGTGGCTCGAAGGCAGAATGCAAACTAATCCTAGCAGCAAAACTCATGTAATGCAATTGAGAATTTTCATCTGCAGCGAATATGAGCTATGTGTGTACACAGCACATATTATGTGCCGTACGGAAGTACTCTATGATGCAGGTCCCATCTGAATACTGGGTGTGCATATGATACGGCAGACGTGTGCTATAGCAATACATAACGTCGTATGATGGAATTGTTGCTATGCATACTGGGCCGATACCAGACGCCTTAAACCCAATATATTTGTGACGAGATGACATATGTTATATTAGGGACGAATTACATCTTATAGGGGGAAAAAAAATAAAATGAAATAAATCCACAATTTGAAGAGATGTTGAGATGAGACGAAGTCAGTAATCCTTCCAAAACCGGTCTATATGGTGCATATAGATTGGAAGTACTAGTGGAATAAGAGAGAAGAGCGAAACAGTGGTTAGATATTGAAATGCATTAGTTAATGATATCAGAAATTATTGTGATAGTCATACTCATTTGAGCTTTGAATAAGCCATGAGTGATTTTATTTGTCCACTATAATTGTTGATCCTTGTGTTTTCTTTTTTATTCAGTAGTTTTCCTCAAGCCCGAAATCAAATATGATTCGTCACTTGATGCTGTTGATCGTAAATTCCTGAGACACCCCACCCAATTCTTCCCCCGCCTTTCCTAACCAGCCCGACCCAAACCCAGGTAGTAATGACATAAAACAAAGGACAACTTAGGAACCGGTGACCGACGCCCTCCCGCTTTTACTCTCTCGAGTGGAGATCTCAGTAGTCTTTTTGATCCCATAACCCCAACTTGGTGGCACTGGCTGGTAGTCATCACTGCTATCATCTGCCAATCCGCCATCCGCTCCCCACCCTGCCGCACCAGACTTGAGACCTCTCTGGCTGCCGGCCCTCGAGTGTCCAGAAGCAGCGTTGCTTGACACGGGTTCAACGTCTCTGTTAGACTTGCTACGATCATTAGAGTCAGTTACTTGACTCCTGATTGTTGTTGTGATACCGCCCCCCTTCCCTAGATCCGTTCGTAGACCAAGTTCTTCCGACCCATTATTAGTATCGGTGCTGCGAAGGTATCCGAGACGAGTAGGCTTGCTTCTCTTACTCCATCCCTCGGAACCCTCAGTGCTAGAACCCATGAGGTTAGAACGAGAGAGAAAGGTACGGAAAAGTGGTCGTAATGTAGCGATAGCAGCTGCCGTTATGCCAATACCGGGCTCGACCGTCGACCAGATTGCGACATCGGTAGTTGAATAGAGGAAATCTGATGTGTCTGTGAGTTGGCTAATATAGGGAATGCGGATGACCGTTGCGGTCGAGCCACTAGAGTGTTCATTAGTATAATTCGTAATGACGAAACATGCTTACTAACATAGCACCAAGAGCTAGAATCATAGCGACAGACAACTTAGTACGAGGGTTCATAGCTAAGTGCCACACCATGAAGATAGGAAGTGTACCAAGTGTATAGTCAGCGAAGCAGCTGATTGCCGAGTGTGCGTATGTAGAATCCGCAATAATGCTTGGGTTGACGCAAGAGCCCTCAAGACCTTCGTACTGTGCCCAGAAGTAGCTAACTGGATGGCATTGAAATATGATTAGAAAGATGTAGAAGGTGGTGAATACGCCGACGACACCCATAACTGCCCAGATGACATAAATCTGAACCGGCTTCACAGCAATGCGCATAAGAAAAACACCAATGCTAAACTTTAAAAGCATGGATGATAAAGCATATGCTATTTCACAGCACCACCACCACTGGATCAAGTTAGCAACGACTTCAAGAGCGGTATGTGGGTGATCTGTTACCCTCAAGGCGATTGGAATATCTTCCAGTGGAAGATTATCCAGGTGCTGGCCGGTTCCGTATTCAACACCTTTGAAAACAAAAGTAACATAGCAAGTGAAAGCAGCCTGTTAAGTACCAGGTTTAGTGTTTTTCCTTTATGGCAATGAGTTCGGAATCATACCAGTGAGCCAACGGCAAGCCAGTCATCAACACCGAAGGACTTCACCTTCATAGTCCTAACATATACTCGCAGTGAGACTGCAATCCAAGCCAATGCAATAAAAAGCCCAGCTGTGGCAGCCACTTGTGGTCCTCGATTTTCTGTATCTTTGGAAGCCATGGTGGAGGATATGAGCCCTCGTGTAGAGGAAGTGTGATCGGAAGGGATTGGGCAATATAGAAAATAATCTTGAATGAGTGTGACCTCAAGACATTGAGACAACGAAGACAACTGATCGTGTCTGAATAAGGCTTGAGGTAAGGATAAGTTTAATAACAAACAATCACCTAGATTCACCTGTCGACATATTTTCTAAAGGTGTGCCCAAATGGAACGAGCGGGAATATATACTTGCTAGTACAAATAGAAACACGCACCACACGCAAGTCAATGGGGACCTTGCAGGTACATACAAGCCTCGGGCATGGGGTTGATTAACAGTTCTGATACTTCAGGGAATACCGGGTCTTGCTCTGGGCAGCGGACTCGCTCAGACTTACCTGCTTTTCACACATGGGGACTTCTAGAACCCTGTGCGTGGGTAGGGCCCGTAGTTGAGGGTCACCCGCTCAGAGCTTGCATGAGAAGAAATCCCACGACAATGTATTTACGTACCAATGTATGTGTGTATGTGAGTGTGTATGTGAGTATGTATGTGAGTGTGTATGTGAGTGTGTATGTGAGTGTGTATATGTGTGTGTATGTATGTGTGTATGTATGTACATACCGATGTGTGCATACATCTAGGGCAGTAATGTTGATCATTTTCTGATTCACGATTGGAGTGCGCAGCCCATCGAAGAGGCAAGACCCCCAAGTCGTTGATGTTCAAAAAGTCTGAATTGAAGACGAGATTGACTCGGCCTGTCATCCTTGAAGGGCGAGGTGAAGTCGTTCAGCGTGCATTAGCTCAAGGCACAGGTTGCTGCTGATTTAGCGAGCTGTAAATGTACGAAGTACCCGACTGTACGTGTGTACCTCAGCAGTCCAGATTCTCTTCTCTTCTTCAAGGCGACTCTCAGCATGATTAATTAGATGGCTTCTGAATACAGACCTGGATAATTCCCGACTCCCGTACCAGGCGAGCAATTTGCTGAGGATAATATTCTGAAGTTGAGAGTTCGACGGGAGATCTTCAGCATCGTCGCCTCGAATGTCCTCAAGGAGGAGCGTCTGATGGGATATCTCCCTGAGTTACTACTCATCCTTCAGTTTGAGAAATGGAATAGTATGGAGTGAAGTCGTCCCATAGGAAGACGCCTGCAATCCTTTCACAGAACACACACACACACACACACCTGAGTGAGCTTTGACCCTTCTATGCATGAGTGACCACAATGCGGGAGTCACATCGTAAGTAGTAATCCGGTACCATGCTATTCTTTCATGTCAATATCATGCAGGGTATATGCTGGGTTTGGTACGTATCAGGAGACGGGTATGGCGGGATGTTGGAGGATTCGCCGAAAAGACGGCTTCAATTGCGTGGCACCCCCCAGGAAGCCATACCGCCAAGTACATGCTGTGTTCTGGTTGTAGGTAAAACCATAGTACTTCTAAATTCTACAATCCATCTTCAAAGGCATTGGTTTCCACAGCTGTAGGGCAGTATTTCATATGTGTCTGTATAAATCCAGCATGGAAATACTTATTTCGGACTTGCTGTCGACGTGATGGGCTCTGATACTTTGTAACTACTACGTAGTCGAGTTTCCCGAATTTTCGTGATAAATACGACATGAAGAATCGTGCTGAATCTTTGGGCAACTTTTATTCGATTACGGACCCCCGGGAGTATTGACATGCCCCCCCGGATCATTGTCGAGCAATCTATTTTATCTGGACACTCAACTGAAAGCTCTTCACGTGGCTTGCTTGTCAAAACCTTAACTGTTGATATGTATGTACAAACATAGTACGAAGTATTATCGCCATGTAGTATTTTCAACGATGTCGATGTGGTCAGTAATCTGTTTTGGCATTGGCACTTCGTATACTCGTCAAAGATCCAATGCTACATATGGTAACTCCTGCCTCGGTAATGATGACCCTCGGCCCTTCAGGGCACCCATACGACTGTGATACTCGAACCCTTGAGGTTGCATGCGAATAGGAAGACCTGCCAGCATATATGGAGAGATTGCTCTCGGTAGGGATGTTCAAATGCTCCTTTGCTCGCCATTTTTGCTGTCAGCTTCTGTCAATCTTCTCCAGAATCTACTCTAGAACTTGTGCTGGTCTGGAATCATCAATGTGCAGTCCATTGAAAGAATGCTGGCACGTTGTGGAGGTGGTTTAAATACTTGAAATCATGACAGGCCTAGCTGATGGTCAGAATTCTTCACCAAATCGGACAGACGCCATCGATGTTCCTCCACGATCAAAATACTCCCCTTGAGGTATTAAGCAAATGGGGCGTATCACTATTATATACATGTCTGATCGCGCTCTGTAACCGAGCAGTGGGGTTCGATTCTCACTCACAGTTATCGTAGCAATTTGGCGTTTGTCTCGTTCCTCAGCCATAATACAATAAATACCATGAAAGCTTCAGATCTAACAAGACCATGTACATATTGTATCGTTTGATCCGTTAACCATCCTGCCTGTGTATATGAATATGATATACACTGAGGGATCGTCTATATTGTCCAGCATTGTCCAATGCGTAACAAACGTGGGTGAAATAGCGTGTGCAATTAATTTCCTACTAGCACATTGAAAACATGATAATGTGCGTACCAGGCTACCAAATAAACAAATAATACACATATATAACTCAGAACAAAATAGATTCACCCTATATGATAATAAAACAGTGGATGTGTCGGACAACGTATGATCCTTATGAGCCAATCCTTTCGTTTCCCTATTACTGCCTCTCATCTCTGTCGTCGTTTCTGACTTCACAGACTTGCTCCCTCCTCCGCCCAGACTGCCCTCAGACCTCTTCCCCACTCTGCCGAACTCGACTTCGCCGAATACTGCATCTTAACCCTTGCCTTTTCAACGGCTCAGATCGATTCAAATCGAGCCTACACAGACTTCGGAATCTTTTGTTCTTTTTAAATCCGTTCCGGCACTTGGCGTAAACCTCTTATAAGGACACCCTCTTCTCGAGAAATTGAGGCATCGTAAGAGCCTGCAAACATCTGTGCAAACTTGCTACTATATCTTGCGGAGTCGACTCCGGTTAGCAAACATTTCCTTTGGACTCTCCTATTATATCCTAAAACTGAAATATTCACTTTGTGGCTGATCACCAGTATGGGTGTCGTACTCCAAAATCTGGTGATGCCAACTGACCTGCAATTTCCGTACTGACAGGGCAGATATTCTACAATCTCTTAAGAACACCCCACTCCATATGAGCTGCCGATTTGGGATTGCAACGCTCCAAAGACTGCAAAGATGAGGGATGTGATTCAAGGTGTCGCTAAATTATTACACATGCGAACTGCGCCGAGATGCAACTGGAGATGTACAGCTGTAAGATTTTGGTTCCTGAAACAAGCGCTGATAAATGATGTCTGTAAACCGACTCTTGGCTCCTTATGTATCATTGGAAGAACGATAGGACAGAACTTTAAAAGTCTAATAATATACACTTTCTCCATACCATATTCGTAAATTTGTAATTCCCTGTCAAAATTGAAAAGATGTAATGTGATTAAACCGCCTATTTGTACCATCTTATCTTCCCCAGATTTTGTCATCTCCGCAGTTGGCAATTTCTTCCCTTATTGACTTCAAAGGGATTTTACAATTTTGCATATATAACACAGTTTTAGATAGCATATTGATATATATCTTAAGAGGATTGTATCTAATATGTCCACTGTCTGTTGATAGGACAAGGCGTGACAATGTAGAAGAGTCTATTGTCTCATACACAAACCTTCGCTTGTTTACATTATGATAGGGCGTCCTTAGGTACATGTATACATACATGTATTAGTGCCTAAATTCGATTTGATTGTCCTGCTCACCAATTAGATTGTGAGGTCAATTCAGCCTTGCGGCCAAGGCTATCTCATGCGTATATGCTTGGAATGGCTAGCCGTACCGACAGCTGTGAGCTATGATCGCATTCAATGCAACAACACCTTTGATTTCACCGAATAGAAGGCCATGAGGTAGCTCTAAATTCGTGACGGATGGCTCTCGACCCGTCAAGCGGCTATGCTGCCGGTAACACTTTGTTGGATGTCAATACCAACGCCTTACCAATATTCAACGTCGAGCGCGTCCAGTTGCAGTTCTCCATAGCTTCCGACTTTGTAGCTGCACAGGTCGCCAATAACGTCTTGATACTGGCCTTATCAAATGGCCGCATTCTCCGTATTGATTTGGACAATGCAGCTGATATTGATGGTAGCTCCCTTTTATCTCGAGAAGAAAGTTCTATACACTAAACATACTTGGCAGATGTTGACCTTCCCAAGAAGACATCAGAAATCGGCGTCATCAAACGCATTTTCCTTGACCCAACAGCATCCCACCTTATAATCAGTACATCTCTTGGTGAAAACTACTATCTGCACACCCAGTCCCGACAACCAAGGCCTCTTTCACGATTACGAGGTGTTTCAATTGAATGTATCGCTTGGAATCCCTCCTTGCCTACAGCCTCCACTCGGGAGATCCTAATCGGCGCTTCAGACGGAAACATTTACGAAGTCTACATCGAAACATCTACTGAATTCTACAGGCGCGAGGATAAGTATTTAAAGGTTCTCCAAAAGGTACCCGATGGCCCTGTCACTGGCTTATGGGTGGACCTCATACCTGGAAAGTCTGATATGAGGAGAGTGTTGATTGCAACCAAATCGCGCCTTATACATCTCGTTGGAAAGATAGGACGAACAGGCCACGAAGGAGGAGGATCAATATTCACTAAGCTTTTTGAGAATGAAGCACCCACGATTCATGAGGTCGAACGAACAAATTCCCCGTCATGCCTGACTGTATCGCCCGACGCACCTGATGCCACATCTTTAGAAAGCCTAGAGATTGATCGTGTGTTTGCATGGTTAGCTGGTAATGGTACATATTTTGGGAGACTTCTTACATCTCCTGCTACCTCGGAGTTGGGCAACCAAGTTTTCCAGGAGGCTAAATTTATCCCACATGCACAATTACCAAAGGCAGAATCTTCGTCCGGGAGGAAGAAGGCGGCACAAGAAGTGGTCACATCAGTTGCTCTGACCCAATGGCATATCTTACATCTCATTGGCGGGCGTGTTGTAGCTGTGGATAGGTTAGATGATAAGGTTGTATTTGATCAGGTAGTGCTAGAACCTGGTCAACAGGCACTTGGGCTTTTCGCAGATCAGCAGAAGAATACTTTCTGGCTGTTTACGAACCAGGAAATTTATGAGGTTGTCGTCACTGATGAGGATCGAGATGTTTGGAAAGTCATGCTCAAATCAGAGCACTTTGACGCAGCTCTTCGTTATGCACGGTCACCAGCGCAGAAGGATGCTGTTGCTACAGCATCAGGTGATTACCTTATCAGCAAAGGTGCCTATTTAGAAGCAGCTGGGGTATATGGCAAGAGCACGAAGCCATTTGAGCAAGTTGCTTTGACCTTTATCGAAAATGATCAGCAGGATGCCTTACGAAAGTATCTTCTAACCAAGATTACAGCGTTTAAAAAATCATCAGTGATGCAGCGGATCATGATTGCAAGTTGGCTGGTTGAAATATTCATGGCAAAGATGAACTCTCTGGATGACACCATCATTACCAAAGCTGAATTATCGGAGAATTTGGACCCTGTGCAGACAAGATCTCAGCTCGAGGCCATCCGAACGGAGTTCCAGGAGTTCGTTAGCAAATATAAGTCTGATCTCGACCGAAAAACAACATACGATATCATCAGCAGTCATGGGCGAGAGGAGGAGCTGCTTTACTTTGCCAGTGCTGTTAATGACTACAATTATGTCCTTGCATATTGGGTTCAACGCGAAAGATGGATGGAAACACTCAATGTTCTGAAAAAGCAGACGGAGCCATCAATCTTCTATCGTTATAGTAGCGTCTTACTTAGCCATGTACCTACTGAACTTGTCGATATCCTGATGCGTCATTCTGACCTCAAACCTCGCAACCTTATTCCAGCCTTACTCAATTACAACAGAGACTTCCATGGCTCTCTACAAAAGAACCAGGCAATTCGGTACTTGCTGTATGCCATCAATTCTCTAAACTCTACGGATGCAGCAGTCCATAATACACTCATCTCTATGTACGCTGCACACACTTCAAAAGATGAATCAGCTCTGTTATCATATCTTGAGTCACAAGGTGATGAGCCAAGTTACGACGCCGATTTTGCGCTTCGTCTGTGCATAAAGCACGATCGTGTGCAATCATGTGTGCACATATACAGCACAATGGGACAGTATCTTCAAGCTGTGGAGCTTGCACTCGCTCATGACGAGATTGATTTGGCATCGTTAGTCGCAGACCGTCCGGATTCAAATCCTGCGCTACGGAAAAAGCTATGGTTAACTGTGGCTAAAAAGGTTATCCATCAGTCCAATGGGATCAAAACAGCGATTGAGTTCCTTAAGAGATGTGAACTACTGAGAATTGAAGACCTCATTCCGTTCTTTCCAGATTTCGTGGTCATTGACGATTTCAAAGAGGAAATATGCGCTGCTCTTGAGGATTACTCTCGCAATATTGATACCCTTAAGAAAGAAATGGACGAATCCACTCAAACGGCCACGAATATTAAAATTGATATTGCAGCTCTCGAGCATCGCTATGCAATCGTGGAACCTGGCGAGAAATGTTATGTATGTTCACTGCCATTGCTGAGCAGGCAATTCTTCGTCTTCCCTTGCCAGCACGCTTTCCATAGTGACTGTCTGGGGCGTAAAGTCATGGAACAAGCCGGCGTTGGGAAGAGCAAAAAGATCAGGGAGCTACAGACGCAGGTCAACAAGGGTATTGTAGTTGGTGTTAAAAAGGAAATGGCTGTTGCAGAATTGGATGCTTTGATTGCTGCTTCTTGGTATGTTTCTACTCTCTGACCTCCAGGATGGCTTGCTAACTTGTATTCTACAGTATTCTCTGCAGCGATTTTGCAATCAAGCGCATCGATGAGCCATTTGTAACAGCGTCGGACGATAGGAACGAATGGGCTTTGTAGATTTTCGTTATGCTACATAACAATTTGCATGACAGTTGATACTGTAATAATGAAGAACTTGCGAAACTTTGGGCCACGAAGAAATTATGTGAACTAGAATGCCATGCATACTATCAACATTGCGCAAAGCTTTATATAATGGATCGATGGATTGTACTCTTTAGCAAGTTATTCAAGGCACATTGTCAAATAATGATCTAATATATCCCCCTTTTCACTCACTTTTTGGAATGAATAGCATGAGCGGCTCCATTCGTTTCTCCTTGCGCGTATCCCTCCAGTCAAGCGTAACACCATCTTACGACATATCTAAAATTCCATTCTTTATCAGTTTTGGAATTGGGGTCCTATTTCCATCAATAGCATTCTCGAGATAGCATTTTCTCCTAAAGATGTAGCTCCTCTAGAATCTTTGGTAGCATCGATCCCAAATACAGTGCTCCCCCCTTTCACACAAAGCTTCCAAAACTGATGCTCACTAGCTAAAATCTCCTTCACCTTCTCAACGTATGCCAGTCCAGCTGCTGATCAGAGAATGTGGCTCGGCTACATTGAGACCCTTCAACTCCCTCACTATAAGGGAATAGATGATAGGCATCGAAACGCTGTCCACGAAATTTCTGGTATGGGATTGTAGTCGCATTGTTACACTCGCTGTTGTACGTTAACTTCCAGCGGCGGATTTGGACGGAACGAGTATCACAACAAAGATAGTGAAAGGCCCTTACTCAGAAACGGCAGTACCTCCATAGTCATCTCCATAATCATGTTTACAATCTCTCCCCATTACTGAGAGCTTTTGCTGATATATTTAACTTGCACACATTGACCAAAGTCCAAAAGATGTTCAAATTCGACTTGAGATCAGATGACGGCTTAATTTGAAGAAACCCAAATTACTCCAGGAGTTTCCTTTTATTATTAGTAAATTGACTGCTCTCAGCCTCAACCAAGCTATCCGCTGAGTTTGTTCATAAGGGCAAATTCAGTTGGCACCAAGGCAATGCACGAAAATAGGTAGACGTGCAAAATATTCATAGAATTACATTAGGGAACAAGCCCCCATCATTAAAAGATAACTAATTGACAAGCACCAGACCGTATCAAGCTCAGGAGGAAGAATAAAGTGTACTCTCCAACAAGCCCTCAACCGTGCAGTGTATGCATATGCAACGATCTCAGCGAATGAGATGTATAATCGCCCGCTTGAACCAGTAGTAGCAATTCCGCCCTCATATATGAACAAGAAACTCCAGATCATGCCGCCAATATTAAATTTCGAGGCTTCAAGTCCTAATGCTGCACTAGCAGGATTTCCACCTCTGGTAGGTTTTATACAAATGCTGCTCGTCCCCCACGTCTTCTTTCCCTTGTCGTGTTCGTGTCATATCTTCATACCAAACGCTCCACTTATGCGATTCGGTTCAAGAGTTCGTAGTCCGCATGCGAACTGCTTTTTCTCCAGAAGGTAGGTATGAAGCTCTTCATTCGTGGACTACCCTTTGGACTGGTGTCTCTGTGCGCTGGACCGCGAGAGCGAGGAGTACGTCCGTATGCCATTCCCCATGCCCACCACATACAAGCACCGACTACGGCAGCAAGTGCAAATCCCACGACTGTAATGCCGACCCAGTGTTGTCCCATCCAGAAAATAGCCTGAGCGTCCCCACGATGCCAACTGCTACCTTTGGTGATGTTGAAGAATGACCAGGCGTACTTGCTGTACTCGTCTGGCATGAGAAGTCGAACTCGAGCATTTCCTGTTGGCTCAGTACCAAGCCACTCTTTCCAGAGAACGCTGAGGAACAGTGGACCAGTGGTGTACATGACAGTGATGTAGGGAACGCGCCAATTGTGGTTGTAAGATGAGAGGGATTCGATGACGTTGAGAAAGAAGGGATGCTGGGGAATGGCGCCCATAGCATCATTCGAAATACCAGTCGGCACAGTGCGACGAAGCCACGCAGGGTAAGCTAGAAGAGGGTCGAGAGATCGGTTGCATCCATCATCGAGATCAATGTAAATTCCACCAAAATGAGCAAGGACGAAGTAGCGGATCGAGTCGGCACGTTGGATTGGGAATGGGTAAGAGTCGAAGGTGTCGAGAAACCAAGGATATTCGGTCGCGATGAATTTTCTAGACAACTCATCGGTCCACAGCTATGGTCAAAGTCAGAAATCTCTCCAGATCCTGTGGGAGAAGGGGGTTTGAACTCACCTTGTACTCGTAATCCGGATGAAGGTCCACACAAGCTTTCTGGCCTGCCTGCCATTGCGCCGGGATGCTCTTGTTAATGTATGTTTGATGAATGATTTTTGGAATCAATTGAGGGCGCTCGTCGATGAGGTGTGAACCAGGAGCTGGAATTTCAGCACGGGAAATAGCATCAGCTGCGCCATCCTCGAAGAGGAGACCGATCAAAGTCTTGAAGGAATTGACGAGGCATCCAAGGATAATCAGATTGATAACCAGGAAGAGGGCGGTACCGCGTCGCATTATGAGTTGTAGGTAGCGAAGTGAGTAGGGGGGGTACTCTCGAGTGAAGATAGTTAGGAATGAGAGGTATTTAGATGGATGAATAGTTTTGTAGGTAGGAGTCGTGGGAGACCCTGAAAATTGACTTTCTTTACGGGGTGTTCATTGATTGTTCTAGCCGTAATTTTGAGTTGATTGTCGAAGCGAGAGAAGGTGTGTGTGGTGGTGGATTGAAAAAGGGGTGGGGATTTTGGTGGGGAAGAGGAAAGAGGAGGAGAAGGAGGAGGAGGAGGAGGAGGGGAGAGAATGAAATCTTCTGGGGGAAGATTTGTGAAAGTAAGAAGTATCTTGGGTTTGAAGGAGGTTGAAGGTCAAGAGAAGAAAGAAAGGTAAGGTAGAGGGAGGTTAGAGAGATAGAAAGTGTGTGGAGGGTGAGAATGAGTGGTGTGGGAATGGCAATAATAAAAAGTATGGAGACAAGAGGATTGTGTGTGTGTGTGTATGTGTGTGTGTATTATGTATGTACGTAGTATGTATGGGAGTATGGGAGTATGGGCAGTGGGAGGAGTGTGGGAGTGTGGGAGTGTGAGAGTGGAGCGTGGATGTGTAGGTTTGTGTAGGTGCACCGGTGACCATGGCAGTGTCGTGATAGTGTGTGCGTCGAGTAGGCGGGGCGTAGTCTGGGGGCAAGTCTTCGTTCTTATGTGTATCTAGAATAGTGGCATCGGTAGTGATACACCACGCACCATTACACCATAATAAATGGATACAGAGAAATAAGAATCTGTTGTTTGATTTGGTTATTTGGTGATGTGGTGATGGTTATTGTTGATTCTGAGGGCCGTTTAATATATTGAAGTCTATTATAGTCTGTTGAAGTCTGGGGCCGTACGAAATAGAGCACCAGAGGATGCTTGGCATCATGTAAATAACTTGGAGGACTTCCTTTTGTACTCCATTCGTACTTCACACCTTAATTTATCCATCCATTCATATTTATGTATGTTGTATGGTGGTACTTTGCACTAAAGTATGAACGCATTCTGTCATCCTCACTCTTGAAAATGGTAAAGGAGAAGAAGAAGGAGAAGATGATGATGATGATGATGATGATGATGATGATGATGATTATAATCATCATGGCCACTCACTCCTTCCTGCGCCCTTCAATCTTTTGATTATCTATAGTGCCTCTGCTTTTCATTTCGGTGGCCGTTTGTTGGCTTTCTACGTGGAGCCGACCTTTTGCGATGGCGAGGATAAGCCACCTTTTTTAGAGCATCGTGCGGGATAATCATACAGTATTATGCAGCCCGCCCAACACCCGACGGCGAGAATTGTCAGACTAAACAAAAAACCATTGGCTACACTGACAGGACCCTGCCGATGCCAGTCTGCAGGAACCAGTGATGGTTAACCTGTGTCAACTCTCATCCCAGATATCATACCAATCCATCACACATCCCGAGCCCTTCTTCCAGAGGAACCGGGTGCCAGGTGCCAGGTGCGTGCGTGCCAGGTGTGCACCAGCCTTGAATATACATACATTGGTGCCTAGAAGATGTACTTACAGTAGTACAGTAATACGCCGTATCGTAGAAGTATATGATACATACGTAGACGGGAGAGAACGAGAGAGAACGAGAGAGAGCGAGAGAGCGAGGGCGCGGGCGCACGGAACAATTGGTGAATGTTGAAAACCCCCATGCGTATCCATATTCTATCCTGTCGTTCGCACACCCTATCGCATCCTATCGTAATATCCTATCGTACCCTACGAAATCCGACGTACTATACGACTGTGTGTACGACTATGTGACTTAATACGCGTAATCAGTTCAAGCCGAGGTGCGCCATTAAACCAACAGTCGGTTTGCATGCGCTGCGCCTCCATGATCTGTATGTATGCATGTACATACATACACACCTACTGATCGTACGCAGGAGCCTCTCTTGGGTAGAAACATCAAAGTCATCATATTGAATCTTGCTATCACTTGAATATTGTTCTTATCCATATTAAAGAAGTAAATAAGATCCTCCACTCACTGCACCTGGCCAACTAAATCCCTTCTCAACCAGGAGAGCCTGCAAAAATCCTGCAAAAATCCTGCAAAAGACTACCTTAACCCCCATATTCGCTTGTTCCAATTGTTGTACTTCGTATACACTGTGTATCCGAGTTTGTCGACAAAAGCTGAGCATCATCTCACCACAACTATTCCTCCCACTCTCATTCACCGCCTCTGTATCTCCTTCTCCTGTGGTATTTTGTGTATGGGGGTATCCTTATTCCCACGATTGTATTATTAACCTAACCACTAGTCAATACAATTGGGGCAGTCAAACGTAAAACAATCCATAAAAGGAAGAGAAAAAAAAAGAAGAAGAAGAAGAAGAAGAAGAAAAGGGTTAACCACTCTGCATTGTCAGTGGCACAGGAAAACATAGCCACAGAATCACAAAACTCAACGGGTAAGTATCGGCATGCTCCTATACCACCATTTCCTCAATGCCTGCCTGCCCATGCGAAAGGTTTCTTGTCATTCGATTCCATTTTGTTTTCAATTTGACTTGAATAGGAGTCCTTCAAACCTCGCCTCACTCGCCTCACATCATCTTGCATGCTATTTCATCATAGGGATTCGACTGCGCATGATAACCCTGCATCACTCACTCACTCCCACTTCTCAGGGCAAGTAAAACAGCCTGACATTGCTATATTCGTACCTACCCCCCGAGCGACATGTGAATGGACAGTACGTCTCCTCGTGCCCTTCACCTTACTCCCCCTCCCCCCAGTAGGAATGATACACTTTTCAAGAAAGGCTGCTGTTGAATGATGGCAATACTCTTTATTTATCTATCTATCGGGAAGCCTAAGTAATCCTGCATCTCGTCGAGTTTACCCATCAAGATATTTGTTGTTTTTGTTGTTTTTATTTGTTTTCTGCTTTTTTTTTTTCCTTTTTCTTTTTTGTTATTTTTGGTGCTTTTCATTATTTCTGTGAAGCATCCTCATACCCCCTTTAAAACCCTCGATTCCCATACTCTTCCACTCTTCTGCATTGGCTATCTCCCACTTGGAGACTATTCCAAACTCCCTAGATTACCTCCAACTCCATCCTCTTTGTAAATCCATGCCATCCGCTCCTATCCACTTCCATCCCTGAACCCCCTTCTCATCAACCGTTGATCATCAGAGCTACCATGGACAAAGGAAATGTGGTGCAGAATGTGCAGTGGTGTAAAAGATTGCAATAAACCAAGTAACAAGGAAGAGTCAGAAGAAGAAGAACAAGAAGAAAAAATACAAGAGGTATAAGGCACAGGGGCCAAACAGAAACAAACCAAGCCCAAAGTATCACCACCAACACCATGCAATGCCATGCAAAACAGAAAAGGCCCAACGCCATTATCGCTCGCTCAAGAACCGATCCATAAAAGCAAAGTTTGCCAAAGAAGTCCGCACAAGATCCATTCGTAGAGGCATCGTTACTGATACAGTCCCCGTACCAGAGGTCCTCCCCCAACGCCCAACGTCAACATCAGACTTATTCCCCGCAAGATGCCGTATGATCCAATCCATTATGAGCCCATAACGCCGTTGTGCATACCGTTCATTGGAGGGGCCCTGCCGCCTACATAATTTGGAACCGAAGCCGCCGCTGCCGGCAAGTGGCCAAGGCTTCCAACACCAATGCTACTGTCGCTTGAGTCCAGCTTCAAGATCCGTCGAAGGCTTTCCTCCATGCCTTGGAGATCCGCACCCCGCTGTGGGGGTGGAGTGCCATATGGTGAGCCGGGTGAGGCAGCTGCGAAAGGCTGGTTCTGGCTAGATGAAAGTGCCGGGAAGTTGTTGCCTGCAACACGAGAAGGCGTTGAAGAATTATAATATCCGCTATTGCGTTCTGGGGTTTTAGTAGGCGTCACTGTATGAGATACCTCCTGACGAAGTCCAGATGAGCGTAAAATAGAAGGGTTGGAATTGTTGAGATAAGCAAAATCATTCTGGCCGTGATATATTCTAGATGGTAGTCCCACACTCCTTGGTGGTCCATTGTGGGGTGAAGAAGAAGTAGATGTTGAACGAGGAAAGTTATGTGGCGTAGAAGAATATGGAGATGTATTAGGTGATTGGCTACCAGAGACAACAGGCGATCGAGGTGATTGTCCAGTAAAGAGAAAGTCCTTGAGAGCTTGTGAGGTTTGAATATCCCGTGCATCTTCGAGGCCGCGACCAGCATTGGGAGATGGTGCTGTTACAGAACGTGCAGCATCCATTCTTTGGTTGTATGGGGTCGAAAATGCCGGTCCATATGGCTTGCCTGGACTATTATTTCCATCAAGCTCAAGGCCGAACATCCTGCTGCCTGAGCCACCAGAAAAGTGTCCAGAGCGGGATCGGTCTTGATTATGCATAGGGGTGTGTGTAGAATGCGGCGAATCTGGAGGCTGAAATGGTCCTGAAGCTGAACTCGATCCACGAGCTCGTGCCTTTTCTGCTCTATCTTTCTTGAAGAAAATTTCTAAAGGTGACTCTTCACGTTGAAGGTGTACAGATGTAGATTGAGATGTTGGAGGTGTTGGCGAATTGCTGCTGTCGGAAGATGTCTCTTCCTTCATAGATTGTAATCCAACGGGAGCTGGAGAATCTGGAACTGATTTTGAATAGAAGCTTGGAATTGGAAGAGCGGAAGGCGCTGGTGATGCATGAAATGTTGGGCCAGCGTACGCAGCTACTGGAACTGATGAGGCTGGTGTAGGGATAGGCTTGGCTCCTTTGGTTTCTGCGCTGAGTGACACCCCAGACAATGGCGGGCTGACACGCTCATTGTTAAGAGTATGCGGTGATGCAGATGACTTTTTCGGTTTGTTCTTATTCTTTGATCTCTGCTTGGAAGAGTTATCTACCGCCGCCGCAGAACCCATGTTCTTCGTAGGGGGTATGTTTTGGTCCGGTCTTCTAGGTGTTCTTGGTGGCGTAGAGGGCTGAAACTGGTGAGTGATAGCATGATTATTATCGCGGTAAGAGTTCATGTTATTGAGATGATGAGGATTCTGGGGATGTGAAGCAGTTGCTGAAGGTTCTGGAGCTGCTGCACTTCGAGAATGACGGTGTCTGCCCGAATGCCCTTTTGGTGCCACAAGAGGCACAAAGTCCGACATGTCTTTCAAATATGCAAGTCAGAGAAACGATGGCAATGAAGAGTGGCTTTATGCGAAGAAGACGTGCTGTACGAGTCAGATGTGGTGGGATGGTTCGGGATGCTTTGATAAGATTGATCTATTCGTGAGGTGCTGTCGGCGGACGTGCTGATGCGTGTGTTGTGTAGAAGATAGAGTTGTATGGAAGAAGGTTGTTTAGAGGTACGAGCGTTGGTATCATTGCTTCTTGTGCTTCCTTCTAGTGGGTGATATTGTTGTAGGTAGAAGAGAGTTCGTCGAGGAGGCTGAAATGACATACAGAAAGCGGGCACTCTTGTTGTTCGGTGGTAGTAGCAAGGCTAAACTGCTTTTGGGCATACCCGTTGTGACCTGTGCCTCCGATATCTCTCTCACCTTAATACCTCATGAATCGAATCGCATAGAGTAAAAGTAAAGTATCTCCTCTGGATAATATTATAATATAGGATATTTTATACCGATAGATTTAAAGATGGCCCAAGTAAATATTCTACTATTGGCGTGAATTTGAGATTTCATTATCAGAAACTGTCCCTGATCTGAATACTGATTCTTTGTATTTGTCGTCATCTCGGTACATTCCACTCTCACTCTTCGGCCTCATCGAAGCGCCTAAGCGTAGCTACAGCAGGCATCCTATCGCCAAACCTACCCCACATCTCTTCTTCATCAGCAACTTTCCACATCAAACACTTTAACACAAGGACATAACATGGCGGACGTTGATATGACTGATGCTCCAGTTGCCTCTGGCGCTGCAACACCAGTTAAGAAGGCTGCCAGCAGAGCCTCGAAAGCTGATGGCGGTGTCGATGGCAAGAAGCGATTTGAAGTCAAGAAGGTAAGCAAGTTGCACTTTCCAGCCAGTGCACGAATAATGACTTCTATTCCAGTGGAATGCGGTGGCTCTCTGGGCTTGGGATATTGTCGTTGATAACTGTGCCATTTGCAGAAATCACATCATGGATCTTTGTATGTCCTCCACCTCAACTTGTACCAGCTAATTCAATAACCATGGCTAAACGACGTACAGGTATCGAGTGTCAAGCAAATCAAGCTTCTGCTACAAGTGAGGAGTGTACGGTCGCATGGGGAATCTGTAATGTAAGAGGTGCTTTCCTGAGGGCTTCCAGTATTAAGCTGACTTCTTCACCTAGCACGCTTTCCATTTCCACTGCATCTCCCGCTGGTTGAAGACTCGCCAAGTCTGCCCGCTCGACAACAGAGACTGGGAATTCCAGAAATATGGTCGCTGATCGCCACTGCATACAGTATATACGATGCTAGCGCTTGGGTGGGAATATGGCCTACGGAGAATGAAGATCTGACGACTTGACGTGAAGGCCACAAGGCCAGGGAATTACGTTGTCGCATGGGCTTTTTACGAGTATGCATCATACAGGGCGTCTGGCGTGGTTATTTTTCCAAGGGCTATGAGGTTTCATCTCACAGCAGATGCGCAGTATAGCGAATCATAGGTAGTTGTGCAGACTATAAACTATGTAAACATGCTCCGCAGAGCCTCTTGTATTTCAAAAACTCCGCGACGCCTCCCTATGACCTTTCCTCGATTCAATATGCTTTCATGATATGCGCTTCCCATCCACAATGATTCCTTCTGAAAGCATCTCACTACCAGCCACGGGCAACCAAGTCAGAGGCTCCTTGTTGAAGAATGGCCAGGGTGGAACGACGATGAGGAAGGTGATTGCAGTGCCAGCGAGGCCAATCCAGAGGGCCAAAGTGATATTCTGTAAGAAATAACCGACAATGAAGGCAATTCCCTATTGTCAGATGTTAATATGGAGAGAAAGTATGGTGTTTGAGCCGTGGGAGGTAGTACTTACACCAGCTGTTGTAAGTAGAGCGGTAGCTCCCATTTCCGCTAATCGCTGACCCTCGAAATCGATTTGTCCTTCCGCAATGTCGCGGACCTGTTCTAACAATTGATCTGCCATGGCTGTAGCAGGTAGAAGGAGGTGAGGTAAGGCTGGTTTATGGCGATGGGGGTGGGTCGTGAGAAAGGGCAGAGCTTCGTGTTCATTCGGTGCACACGAGGCTGCGTTCGTCTATATGCGATATCTCCAGATGTCCTGATACCCCGGAGTAGGTTAAGGTTGCAGCCAAAGCTGTGATGTTGGCACGTGATTCCTTTTGAGTTTTGGTCTGGCGGTCCAGTACTTACTTAGATACCTTACCACGTTTACTTCACCTCACTCAGAGTCATGCTTCTTTTTCTTTGGGAGGCTACTCTGATTTGGATTCTAATTTCGTTTTAATTCAGAACTCTCACCACTCTGCTTCTTCCCTACCCCGTACCATTTGTTATTGCGATGTATGGCTCATTTATATCACGAAACAAGCCACTGAGTATTCCAAGATTGTACAGATTGCAGTCCAGATCTACGCAATATACAGAAATTGCATCCATGTTGGTTTATTTGCGTTCTGGCTGAGCATATATACATATATATGTACGCCCGACAGCGCCTTGATACATCATGTCGAGACTGTTGCATACCGAGTCAGCCAAGGAAAAGCGATTCAAGCTTTGGCGCCATAGTCTATGCACGCAGGAAGTTTTTGCGGCTGAACAGAACAAAAGTTCTCTTGAGTAATACGCCGGGTTTACGTACGGCAATTCCCAATGCGTAAACAATACCGAGGGAATTCGATACATAGTACATACATACGGGACTGCATTGCAAGAAATATGCCTCACTCAACATCGTCGTGTTATGTGATTGGGGTCCAGCAAGATGGTGAAGAATGACCGCCATTTGTCCTATCAGGCCTCCTGTTATGCTCATTACGGTCAGTACTTCCATGAAACTACTTGTATCTATGAATACATGCTGAGTTCCACCGTGCCACCCATCCCTCTACATCCCATTCGAAACATTTCTCCTTTGCATGCACCGGCCATGTGTAGGTGATTATGACTGTGCATGCAACTGGAAGTAAATCCCTCAATTTCAACGATCCACGGCGAGACGATAAGACAGTCGGGAAAAACTCTTCTGCATATGAATACAGAAAAGACTCCCAGATCTTTCCCTCGTTCACATATACATATCTAGAACCGTAGAAGCGAAGGACGAAGTGCTTGGACTTCATTAATTCTTCCCACTCCCATTGGCAAAAGAGAACCTTTTCTCCTCCAAAGGTCGCCTTAAACGCCTTTGGCTATCTATCGCTCGATTCTGCCGAACTTAGTGGTCTTATTTGTGTGCCAAGGCTCAGACTCTGATCCAAACGCCGCCTCCACTGCACGCATTTCTCTGCACCAAGCACCCCCCTTCAAGTGCTGGGCTACCAGAAAGATCTCGACACTTTCCAACCCACCAAAATCCACCCACGGTTCTCCAACCTGCCAAAACCACCACAACACCACCAACAACAACAACAATAACTATAACTTTTTATGTGCTTCAGAGTCCTTCGGAGCATTGTTTCCTCATAAAATCGACACGATATCCAACGTATATCGTATCGACTCTTTGTCGGGTGTGACTTTGCGCAACGTCATATCACCCACCCTCACAAATTTTTATCCGATCAACACCACCAACCAACACCCTTCTATCGCCGATTTCCTCGATCTCTTCGCTCACTCTTCAAGTCCCTCGTCATCGCCTCGGCGGCATTGAATCCTCAAACCACCAAGTTGGCGGGCTTCGTACTCAAGAGCGTCACCTTCATTCGTCCCCTGCTAGGTCCACGATACTGGGCCTACGGCGGTGACCAGAAGCCACCATAACTGGCCCTCAGCGCTACTTACACCAATATACATACTGCGATACAAACGAACCATTAATTTAAAGTCTTGAAAAAGACAAAAGGAGAAGGTGTGGGAGGCCATCCACAGCACCAGACATAACTGTACAGGGACGACCTGTGCAAGTTCTATTATCAAATTGGAGACCACACGCGGTGGGCGCTCGGTGCGACTCACCTTATCACAATAGTAACAGGCGGGATCAGTTTCCAGATATCAAGAGAAGTCTATTACTAGCGACAGGATGTCCGACCAGGAAACCCACTCCTTTGATGACACTCGCTACAGCACTCCGGTGCCTGAACTTGATGACCATCGACACCAATCGGTTTCTGTACAGAAACATGATCGATCTCGACGTGGTACGGTAGACACTCTCTATGGTGCTGCTGCCATGAAGGCGATGGGACCGGATCTTTCCCATGTCAATGATGCCCTCTTGCATACAAATGCGCATGATTTCGAGGAAGCCATCATCGACGAAGAGTCTCAAGGACCCTCACCATGCCCCATTGTTCGCCGGCCAACAATAACAACCATTTCTCCTAGATCTGCCTCGCCCCCAAACTCTGTGAAGGCATTTGCTGCTGCTCGAAGACGCGAAAGGGGGTTGTCAATTTCGGAAGGGAATGGTCTCAACCGCACCGTTTCTAATGTTACTCACCGCAGCCATCGCACCTATCGCAGCAATCACAGTGGCCGTAACCGAAGATATACGAACGATAATGATGCTGCCAGCGTGGCTATCTCCATTCAATCTGCCGAGGAAGACGTCTGCTTTCCTCAACCCCAAGACGCCAAGCGTGACAAGAAGAAGCTGTATATCGACTTTGAGTACCTTGAGAAATTCATAGAAGAAGAGGATCGCGACCCAAGCCCTCCTAAAGGCCAGCCAATGTGCCGCATCTTTAACGATCTGCGAAGTGTTGGCCACAAGTCAAATGCCATGAATTCTGACGGAGATATTGTGGAGATTCCATCCGGAGATTCATCAACTGTTCAGGAGAAGATTCCAAGGGCTTCATTTGGCGAAGATTTTGAGGATGTACGTCCTCCACAGAAGGATGCCCAGCGATTCAGCTTCTTCTCCTCCGCATGGGAGTCGACTATTCATGCTGCTGATTTTGGAGATCTCATTATGCCCGGGGAAAGGCTTGAGCAACTTTTTGAATTGCCCAACGATGACCAGGACGGCGTCTGGTGGCTGAATATGGACAACCTCTCCGAAGAAGAAATTCGTTCAATCTGCAAGGCCTTTGGCATCCATCCTTTGACTATTGAGGATATTGGAACACAGGAGACACGCGAGAAGATTGAACTGTTCCCATCTTACTACTTCGCATGCTTCCGTTCCTTTCATGTTGTCACAACCGATGAGGGCCAGGAGCTTGAGCCATTTAACATCTACGTGGTTGTTTTCCGTGAGGGCACTCTCAGTTTCAGCTTCTCGCCAAACCCACACGCTGGCTCTGTTCGAAAGCGAATTGCGATGCTCAAGGATTACGTTGCTTTGAGTAGTGATTGGATATGCTACGCTCTCATTGATGACATTGTCGATTCATTTGCTCCTAGTATCTCGAAAATTGAGCACGAAACAGACAGCATTGAGGACCAGGTGTTCATTGCACGATCAGAAGATATGCATGGTTTTCTGCGACAGATTGGTGATGTTCGAAAGAACGTCATGGGTTTGATGAAGCTTCTGGGTGGAAAGGCCGATGTCCTCCGTGGCTTCACAAAGCGCTGCAACGAGAACTACAACGTCACTCCTCGAATGGACATCGGTCTCTATCTTGGTGACATCCAAGATCACGTTGTCACTATGATGTCCAACCTCACACATTTTGAGAAGATGCTTTCACGCTCTCACAGCAATTATTTGGCCCAACTATCCATTGACAACATCGCTCAGGGCAACAAGGCCAATAAGGTCTTAAGTAAGATCACTATACTTGCATCGATTCTTGTTCCTCTTAACCTAATCTGCGGTATGTTTGGTATGAACGTCGCCGTTCCTTTCAAGAACAGCGAGTCGCTCCTACCATTCTTCATGATCTTGCTCATACTGGTGCTCTTCACCATAGTGTCATTGGGCATAGCACGACGTATGAGATACATCTAATACATTGTGTCTACAAAAACATATTTTTGATCCGTACAGCTGACGTTCGTTTTGCGATTTTGATTGCTTGTTTCGACTTTGGACTGCCTGTTATTATATACTTACAGCAGTGTCGTTCCTTCTCTTTTTGGGGAGGGGGGGAGATTTGCGATTCTACATCAATACTACCTGTCGCATTAACCCAGGATACTTCGTCTCAAGATTTTCCTATGTATCTTGTTTTTTTGTTTGTTTTGGATTTGATCTCCTTTGTCTTTTGATCTTCTGTTTTGTTTTCCTTTCTTGTTGTTCTAGCGGAGAGTTGGTAGGAGGTGCCCAGTAGATTTGGTACAATTTATGTGTCTATTAGTAGAGGTTTATATACCTAATATCTCTCTTAATGTATTATATGTACATTCGAGAAGCTCGATAACCCTGGTGACCATATTATGGAAACATAATTTGTGATTTTGAATAAACATGAGGATGACTATGAATAGAGTTGAATATAGTAATGTATCTGAAATATTGTATCGTCGAGAAAGTTGGATGTATAAATCACGTGAGTCGCGTCAAGTTTTGAGGTCATCGAAATAATTCGCGAAGTTCCAAAAACACATCCAAGCTTCGAACACAAAACCAAACCTACCACAATCGTACCGCTCGCTCTCACTCTCATACTCACTTCGCTGGAAGCTGCATACGTTTGATACCTATCATCATGGATTCCGGACCTCAATTCGATGCCAGCCAGTTCTCAGACAAAGACAAGGCCGAGCTCCAGCAGTTCGTCGTGAACGAGAGTAAGAAGGCGCAGATTCAGCAAAGTACGTTCTGTCCCAGTAATCCGCAGAGGAGGCAGAGATGCCGTAATCAGAGAAACTCCTACTTCACCAATTAGAAGATATACCCCTCGGCCTACGCTCTTCTCATCTCGATTTTTTCTCCACCCAGCGATTTGTCTTTATATCTTTTGTTTGCTATGGCATGTGCTAACTTTTTATTTCTATGCAGCCGTACACCAACTCACCGATATCTGCTTCAGAAAGTGTGTGGGAACAATTAAGAGTGGGAAGCTGGAGAAGGGCGAGGAGACATGTGCTCAGAACTGTGTTGACAGATTCCTCGATGGCAACATGACTGTTATAAAGCATTTGGAGGCTATGAACAGAAGAGCTTGAGTTCGATGAATTGGGTAAAGGTTACGCAGCTCTAGAAAATTCAAAGACATGTTCATTTTGAATTGGGTTTGGCGAGCGGAGAGCATATGAAAGGAATATGCTATATACCAATATTACAGCACACATGGCGCGGGTTGAACGACAGCGATAAGAGGGTATTTGCTGCGGTTGTAAAATATTTTCAGAAGTCAAAAGATATTACGTGTGCATTGGTACTTTTACATTCACATTTTGCACATCACATTGTGTTAGAATAAAAGTTTGGGAGTGATTGGGCGAAGGGCTTGTGCAAATTCAAGTTGGTATACTCAAGTGACGCCATGCAAATGCAAATCCCAGCCCTTCCTTCGTAGCCACGAAGTTTTCTTTTTGACCTAAAACCCAATACATAAACCCAAATCCACAAGACGCTTAAACAATGGCGAGCTTGGTGGCAGCAATGTCGAGAGCATCGACATCTGGGGTAAGGCGGGCGAAGGCCTTCTTGGAACCGTCTGGGCTAAAAATTTACGTCAGTTCAGAATCTAAAGATTAATGCATAATCAGATGACATACCGGATAAGGGTGTTGATCTTGACGGTGTCAATATCGTAAAGCTTCTTAAGAGCCTCCTTGATCTGGCGCTTGTTGGCCTTGATGTCGACGATGAAGACGAGGGTGTTGTTCTCCTCGATCTTCTTCATGGCACTCTCGGTGTTGAGAGGGTGGATGATGACCTTGTGCTCATCAAGCTTTGGCTGGGAAGCGAGAGCCTTGCGTGGGTACTTTGGAGCACGGGAGAGCTGAAGGGTCTTTGGCTGGTGGAAGGTCGTCGAGAGACGGACCTTGCGGACCTTGTGGGAGTGGACCTGGGGATCTGATTAGTATTTCAGATTTGGTGATTGAGACTGTAGAAGTACTTACACCCTTGAGGGTAGCCTTAGCAGCAGCAGAGGCCTGCTTGTTTCCCTTGCCGGCCTGGGAGGCGCCACCTGTAGAACTTACGCATCAGCAATCGCTCTGGATGAACTCGCAATAGCTGCTTTTGCTGGTGCGCATATTGTGTGTTTGTTTTGTGTATATCCAATATTGATTCTCCCGCCAACTCATCGAACTGAACTGCATCCACCTCTTGCGTGTGTATTTTCGAAATTCATTTTCAGATCTCGAGTCGCACAGACGGTACTTTGAGTTGACGGTCGAATCGCAGGATTCTATCACGGAGCGGACATTGTATATGTACCTTTCTTCTGATCCTTTGGTGCCATTGTGAAGGTCGAGGGTTTGTCGGTTGGTCGATGAAGTTTCGAAGGTCGTCGTCTTGTCTTGAAAAGATTTGGATGTTTGTGGGAATGAATGTGCGTCTCGCTTAGCTGCGAAAAGCTTTAGCCTATCTTACTTTAGTATGGTCGTGCACGTCCTTCTTTTTCCTGCCTCAGGCGAAGGTACATAACAATCTCGATGTTTTCCCGAGATAAGATAAAGATTTCCATAGAAATTCTGAAGAATGAATAATATTGTAACGAAGCTGCAACCTTCTCCCTTCTTTTTCCTCTCGAAATAAACAATCATTACTTGATATGGCGGCAAAGCAAAAGAAGAGACATGTGAAGCCTAAATCCCTTTCACATGGTCGCCCTCCACTTGTGAAAGCGCCAGCTTCTCTTTCCAGCAAAGCAACTCGAACTCTCATACGAACGCATCATACACTCGAAAAGCGACGCGCCAAGGCCCTGGCTGATGGCGATGAGGTCTTAGCGACTACAATATCGAGAGAGATTGAGGCCCAGGGTGGAATCAAGAGCTATCAGAAAGCAAGTCTCACAGGCCAAGCAAGTGAAAGAGGAGGAGACAGCAGCCAACTTCTAATGACTTGGATCAACGACGTACGTGCAGCGTTGAATGGACGCGCTGCTTGTACAGGGCCACTTCGAATGCTAGAAGTAGGCGCGCTTTCAACAACAAATGCTTGCTCAAGAAGTGGTCTATTCGATATGACCAGAATAGATCTCAACAGTCAGTCAGAGGGTATTCTTCAACAGGATTTTATGGAACGACCTTTGCCAAATGGCAATGGCGAAAAATTTGATATCATCAGTTTATCACTTGTATTAAACTATGTCCCGGACGCTCCAGGGAAAGGCGAAATGTTGAAGCGAACATTGCAGTTCCTCCGACCAATGAATGATCCACTCCTCAAGGACTTCTTTCCGAGTTTGTTCTTGGTATTACCGGCGCCTTGCGTGGAAAATTCGCGCTATATGGACGAAGCAAAGCTTGAAAAGATCATGAACAGTCTAAGCTATATCAAAGTCAAGCGAAAGTTGACAAACAAATTAGTATACTATTTATGGAAGGCGGAAGATGTCACGGAGCTGAAGAAGCAGACTGCATATTTTAAGAAGGAGGAGATAAGAGCTGGAGCGACAAGGAACAATTTCTCTATTGTCATGAAATAGGAGTTGGTACATTGTCCGATCAAGTGCTGAGAGGACCTCATGTCAAGTACCATGGGAAAAATCAAAACTTAAGATCATAACATCCCTCGAGCATATCCACAGTAATTGCATGAAAAATGTTGCCTGCGTGCCTCTGATTGCTTGTAATAATAGAAATTTACCACAAATCTATGAAGCATGGTCAGAATGAGTTACATCCTCTACTTCTGCTCTTCCTCTTACAGCCAGCCCTCCCCCCCCATCCTCTATCCAAACCTGGAAGTTTCTGGTTGCTTCATTGGATCCTCTTTTTGTCTCTTTCCCTTCTTGGGTCACCATGCCACATACCCTAAGTTCTTCCTCCGCATATAATGGTGCCAAGTTCCTATACATGAAGCTTTTGATCCTCTCTGTTCCGCGTAATTGCCCACGCAGCAAAGAAAGCATAAGAACTAGGGATAAAGGACCATGCACAAGTAAATTCTTATAACCTTCGACCTCACGACAGTAGGCTTGATCGAGATGTATACGATGAGCATTGAAGGTCAATGCGGAAAACCTGAAGAGCAGTGACGGAGGTAGTGTCATCTTCATTTCAAATTCAGCTTGATGCGGGGCTATCATTAGAAAGCCCAATTGTCAGCACAAAGTACATATTATCAAGTATTAGCCAGGCTACAGTATACATACAACGTATTCTCCTTTGCATTTTACTAGCATCAATCCTTGCCTCCTCTGGCGTTTTATCTCTCATGAAAATGAGGTCTCTCCGCTCAACAATGGATGCTGCACCTAATTCCTCAGTATCTTCTGTAGGCCAGTATTTTGTCTTGAGTTCCCCATCTGTAAGAGGCGATGACTCCATACCAATCCTTCGCTCAATGTTTACGATGATCTTCTCGTGTCCCACGCCTCCTGTGGTAGTGACAGCACGAATACCCTCAACGCAGACGGCACGACCACCGTGTAGAGATAGTAAGCTGCTCTTATCATTAGCAAATCTTACCGAGCCTCCAGCCCACATGCGTCGATTGAAGGGTCCTCCCGGCGACTGGTCGGGATCGGTGCCATCTGGCAGAAGGAAACGGTGTGGTATTTGAGACGGGAAGTAGACGATGTGGTGACCTTGCGGCAATAAGAGTAATTGAGCACCACTTTCATCTATTTTTGGGAGGCTTAGAGGATTATTGTTGTAGGATTTTGGGTAAGACGAATCTGGAAGAAAGTCTGCAAGAGAGACATTGAGGAGATGGGATGGTGTTGGATATAGGTAGTCATGAATATAATTTAGAGGTCTAGAAATCAAATCTGCTCTAAGATCGACAAGATTTGATATTCCTCGTTTCCAAAACATAGTGGGCGCTCTCGCAGAAAGCAGAGTGCGAGATGCATTGTGATATGCCCGGAACATCTGTAGTTGGTCGTGAAGCACGAAGTCTTGCTTCATGTTTACAAACGTGAGACAAGTCCCATCTCGTCGGATAAATTTGGCGGCACAGCTTATCGATAAGTAGCGATAAAGAAATGAAATCAGAGTAAAGTCCGCGATTTAACAGTTCAAACCACCAGTGAGCACACGACTACACTAATTTGTTCGAAAACTCATTTAATTCTTACATAAAATTACCGGTATCAAGTTTGTCATAGAGTACATGAGATCCATTCCCCTAAACTCTCAGTTTGTCCTCCCAACTTCCCCACCATCTCGAGTTCTTTGCGACCTTTGTAACGGACTCTAACGCATCCTTCACAATGCCTTCAGGATCATCTAAGTTACTACCCTCAAACTCCAGGAAGAAGATATACTGAAATGGTACAACAATGCTTGGGCGACTATTGATGCTAGTCAAATTGAGCTTAGATTTGCGAAAGCAGTCCAGCACATTCGCAAGTGCACCTGGTGATGTATGGTCGATAGTGAAGGATATCATGCTCTTGGTATTGGCTCCTGGCGACATTGGAGGTCTATTCGATTGACTCAGTCCTCTGCGTATGACAAAAAATCGAGTCTTGTTATCCTCCCGATCTTCAATGCCCTCCGCCAAGACGTCTACCTGGTGAATCTCAGCTGCAATTGAGCTTGCAATAGCAGCACTGGTTCCCGTCTCATCCTGGGCAACCATCTCAGCCGCCTTGCTTGTAGAGCTCACATCGATGCGCTCAACACCTTTTAGATATGCATTGAGGAATTTTTCACACTGCCCGAATGCCTGTGGGTGAGAGAAGATGCGCTTGACGTGCTTGAGATCTGACAATGGGGCTACACGGGGCTGCTCTGGATTTGGAATCGATGTAGTCGGTGTGCATGTACCAGAAGTGACCTCAGGCGAGTGTATCAAACCCAGCGTCTTCGAGCTTCGACCAACAAGGTAATGGTGAACATCAATATAAGCTTCTCCGCAGAGGAAGAGATCCGGATATTTGTGATTACGATCGGCAAGGAGATCAAGTGTGAAGACAACGGAACCGTTGGTAGAGTTCTCGAATGGAATGACTCCGTGCTCTGTTTCGCCTTTTTGAACTGCGTCGAAGATATCTATCTTGTCATTAGTAAGTTGAAGTTTGAAGTATTGGTTCATGCCAAGTGTTTTTTTGTACCTCCGATTGTGACTTGTGGAAAGTATTCGAACTCCGGAGGAGGAAAGCATTCAATTGTTGCCTATACAAGATCGCTAATGGTCAGTCCGAAGATCTAAGCTAGTCTGTCATGATAGGCAGGATTGTATACCCGGTGAGAATAAGAAGAGATAGGTCCAAGGAAAGCAACTTTAGAGCGCGGAGATGCGGCGGAGGCTTCTTTAGAAGCCATGATGAGAGGATATCAAACGTAGAATCGTACCAGTTTGTTAACGGCTACAAGCAAACAGGAAATAGAGTGCAAAAGAATAGGAATATATTATGCGCTCATATCGTGAAGAGGGCTGACTTGCCCGACAGCGACCTGGTTTTCGGGACAATGTGTATTAAACATAAGATCCGTTGAGATGCAGCTTATGTGCATGTTTTTAAAAGATTTAGGGAGCGATCATCGGTCATCGGTCATCGGCCCGTGCCCGTTCACCGAACCCCCACCATTTGCTTTGCCTTGCCAGCATATTAGAAGCTACCCCACATCAAATTACAACGTCACAAAACACATCAATCATACCTTGACCTCAATGATATACATGCAGAGCCTGAAATAAACTATGGATTTCTATAAAATGTTGCTATTGTGGTCATCATTGTGCCAACATGTTGATAACACGAGTCACTGATATGGTGAGTTTCTACATGGCCTGAGAAAAGGATCTCACTCCATGAAACACCAATTAGTATCTCCTGAGCCCAACCTATAAGCCAATAAATCAATCATAACAACTCTGTCGAGGTGAGCTATCGGAAGGTTTAATTAACCTGGGACTATATTAGTACGATATTTCACAAGTAGAGAACAATGAGATCTCACCAATGACGCTTCTTTAACCAACTTAAGACGTTGTCATTACAGACCGCAGCGGGCTCGGACGCACTTCAGATTTTTTTGATCCAGCGCTCGGCTGCAAGGCGGGAGACTTGGTGGCGTGCTGCTGAATGACTGGTGCATCGTCGGGCTGGCTATGCTTTGACGGGACGACTGGAGTTGGCTCCTCGCTCAGTGCGAGGTTATCAAACTGTCAATCTAGGGGCCAAATATTAGTATCTATAAATTCAATGCTGCGTGAGATGGCATACCGTCGTAGAATTCATCATCGTCATCAATATCAGCCAACTGCTCAAAGTTGACCTTGTATCTCAAAAGACCACCAATACCACCGAATCCCTTGACGAACTGGTTTCCTTCACTGGATCGATCGGAAACGAATTCAAGAGTAGTACCAAAGTCTTTGTACTTCTCGGCAATCCACTCCAAGAATGAAATTTGCTCAACAATTTCCATCTCTTGTCCAGTTTCCTTGTCCATGAACTGGTCACGGTTGGCGGCTTCCTGAGCCTTGGTGGTGTGCAAGACGATTGTGCTACCGTCAGAACTCTTCAGTGTCCATCTGTTGATTTCCAAGTTCTCAAAAACGATCAAAATCTCAACGGCACCAAGTTCCAAGGCCTTGAGAGTATCATCAATACCGTAGCATACCAGTCCAGTATCTTGACTGATACCATCAAAGTACTTGCCAATGAGCTTCTTTTCTTGGATGAACTTGACATTGCTCAAAGTCTCGGCGGAAAGCTCGATAGCCTGGTTGAAGCCGTTCTCGCCACCATAGGAAACATCAACAACCTTGATGACCTTGGTTTGTAGACGGTTGTCGAACAGATCAGATTGGTTGAGGTCATTCTTGAAATCAGCAGAACCAGCAAGAATGATACCAGCAACATTGACCTTGTCGTTGGTGATAAAGTTTTGCACGGCCAACTCAGCGACCTTACGGACATAGTTGTGGCGCTTTTCCTCACGAAGACGCGCGAAACGCAGGGCAGATTGACCACCACGGCCGTGCTTCTTTGGAAGATCCACAGAGAACTTGTGTACAACATCTCTGGTGTTTCCGCTCAAGGTTCCGAAAAGCGCACCGTTTCCGTCCATGATGATGAAACCAAACTTCTGGTCGGACTCGAGCAACTCGGCCAATGCTTCGGTATGGAACTTGTTGTCACAGAGGTAGAGAGAGGTATTGATGGGCTTGAAGGGCTCGAAGTCAATGTTGACCTTTCGCTCCTTACCTTCCGAGGTGAGAATTTCACCACAGTAGACGACCAATCCATTTGGTGGGACCTTGTTGTAAAGCTTCAATCTTTGCTGGGTCGAGGTAATGGCAGACAAGACAGACTGACGGTTGACTCGAGACTTGATGTTGGATGCGGTACCCTTTGGAATATTGTCAGTAAGGTTTGGTGGGGAAATTTGAAAGTCGAGATGGGGTCGGAAAGCCATACGTATTCTTCTGCCAACATCTTGGCTGCGCGCGAGACTTGATCCTTGGGTGCTGAACAACGATAACATTAGCTTTCATTGCGATGCATTGAAGATGATGCATGATAATGACTTACGAATAATGAGGGAAATCATGGAGGTTCCATTTCCACGGGCAGCTTCCAAGCGTTTGATGAGCTTCTTGACCTTCCAGATCTCGATGTTCTTCTCAGCCTCATTCGCCTGAGCGTCACTCATGATGGGCGAATAGAAATGACAGTCCTGTGAGGGGTGACTGCGTTGGCTTTTCGGGAGCCTTTTGTGTATTTGTGTTGGTGCGGGAGAGGGGGAGAGGCTAATAGAGCAGGCACAGAAAAATGCAAGATTTAGCTGTGTGCAATAATGTTCACGATGCCTTCGACTTCAGGGTGACGTTTTGGAGTGGGCTCAGGCAGATTGTGTGCGGCAAAAGGCTTGGCAAGCGTCAGATCGGCAATACTGAAAGAGTGAGGGCTAAGAGAAGTAAAAAAGAACCAAACCACCACCAAAACGTCTGAAGGATCTGGCCTGATCACGTGCAGACCACAACCTGTCTGGACTGGCAAGGATCGGATAAGGTACGTCTGTAATATCAATGAATTGCAAACGAACTGAAAGGGAAGATCAAGAGGTATATTTCGGAAATAAAGAAGGTGATATGGGGTGGATAATATATACGGCTTGCTGCATAGGTAGGATGTTTTGCTTTTTTCTGTGGCTTCAAAGGAATACAAGTCCGACACGCTCATAACTCATAACCCATAAGTACTATGTAGTCATTTATGTCTGTAGTAGGTGAAGCATTCACCCCCGATATAGGTATAATCCCCCATGCATATATTTTTTCGCAAACATTATGTACAAATCTCTTTTCAATGGGTCAGCCGGTGCTTGGAATCAATTGGTCATAATGACTCGAATTGGATACATGTATGCAGAAATTGAATGTAACACTGTGTAGGAGGGTTTGCCCAGAAGAGGTGCTCCGCACTGTATGCACACAACATATACACACAGAGAGGGGGTGGGGAAGAGGTAGATAGATACGGGTACATTGCTGAGCCACATTGACTTAATATAAATACATGAACTAAACAAGATTCCTTATTACATGTAGGATGTATAGCTTCAAGTTCTTTGTCCCTTCGCCACTGTATGTTAGGTCCATTGTCAGGTAGTATATTATTCACTTCTTCTTGGCTTCTCTTGGTTGTTGAGTCAGGCTGACTCGATGTGAGCAAGTGAGCAAGCCTTTGACTGGTGACTGACTGGACTGACTGTGTGCGCAACGACCAACTATTACACCGAGCCAGGTCAAAACACACGAAATGGTAAGGGTACAAAAGTCTCTGATGCTCCATGTCTGTACTCAATGCAGTATACTTCATCTCAATCATTCTCCATGACCCCTCATCTGGAATATCAAGTGCAAGCAACAGCAAAGACTTACATAATGTGCACGTTATTCTTGTTACCATTATTTGATGCTCTTACTTTTCGGCGCGCAATATCTGATGTTTGGTCATCAGGCGACGCTTCCGCCGCCACTAATTAATGATTCCAATCTCAAGCCTTCAAATTGCACCCATAGTGGGGGGTTGGCTGCAGGTTGTGCAGAGCCACTATCGCCGAGTTTTGTGCATAATGCAACGAACTTGTAACCATCATACGATCACGATTGCAAAGAGAAGAAAGGATAGGAAAAGAGTACTAGGAGTGTATATAAGGATGTGAGTCCTAATCAGGATTGTCGGCAAGGAAGAAGGGAAAAGATGAAAAATATGAAGAGAAGGAAAAAAGAAAAAAAAGACAAGGAAAAGACAGAGGTGGTGGTGGTGGTGGTGGTGTTGGTGGTGGTTGATAGTTGAGTGAGGAGAAAGAGCGTCGATATCCGCGCCAAATTCCAAAACGTAAAAGAGACCATGGCAGGCATCATGTGTCTAGAAGTGTGTAAGGTTTGTATGCACCATGAGTGCATGAGTGCATGGGTCATCGGATTGGCTTTATGGTCAACGGGCGGATAAGATACATATGGTGCATACTGTGGTGCTGTAGTAAAGTAAGTCGTCTCAGTGCAAAGGTGTACATACGTATGTACATGTAGTAATACTATATACTATGTACTGTGCAGCAAGTACGTACACACATACATAGCGAGGTCAACAGGTGCTCAACGCAGCAAGTAGACATACATACATACATACATACATACATAAGTATATATGTACTTACGTATATCCTCATATTTTATATACTTCATACTTACTTATGTACTTACTTACTTACACACAAGGTGCAACGTGCATGGTGCAAGGTGCAAGGTGCTAGGTAGGTGCTAGGTAGGTGCTAGCTTCGAAGGTGGGCTATTAGATACCTACTAAATAAGTCAGTCCGGGAGAGATAAGAATCAAGATCTCGACCACAAGTGTCAAGCAATCCCCATCAACCCAAAGATAACCCATACATGTTGTACATATTCCAAAACATATATATACTTATGAACCACCTTGTCCCGCCCATAGCGCTGTGATCACGGTCCATATAATACAAAAAGACGAAGAAGAAAGAACTGACAGGACAGTATAAGGAAGACGGGGAGAACAACAAAAACAACAGCAAAAGAGATATCAGGAAAAACACCCTCTCCCCACTACGCCCTTTTGAAATTTCTTTCTATCCTTTACTTCCTCTACCTACACACTCTTCCATTGCCCTTTACTTCTTGTACTCCTCCCCTTCAAGAAAAGAAGAAAAAAAGAAGGAAAAAAGAAGGAAAAGAAGAAAACGAAGAAAAAAACCCTTCTGCGCAGACGTTGCGGATACAACCTGCAGAGCAAGCTGAATTGCCTGCTTCTACGACTTTTACCACTCGGCGCAATTTCAAGCGGCAGTGAAGAATCTGACATCTAATTAGCATTCCACAGAGACCGTGCTATGCAAATACAATGACCCAACCATCTCAGAGCACTCCCATATCAAACCCGAGGAACTGGGACGAATACCAGTATGGCACATCGCACAGAGGCTCCGTGGGCTCCAACACTGGCCGCAGTGTACAATTTGCTCCAGGAACATCACCTTCCGCATTTTCGTCACACACAGATGCTCCCGGCGATGTAGATGCAGGCTCTTATGATCTCAGAAGAAGACGGTTAGAACACTCTCCCTGAAACTCTTTCAAAGCCCTCTACTCTGCTCTCCCTTGCTCAGTCAACTTCTGAAAGGTCATTGGCAAGTTGGCATGGGAGGAACATGCTTTAATCTTTTATTTTAATGTTTCGGCTACACCTGAGTTTTCTCATTTCCTATGCCGCATGTACGATGATGTAACTGACGCAATTGAATCCCAGGTCTTCGATGACAATGCGATTGAACGGAATCACTCAGGTCGGCGGCGTCAATAGTATTGAGAACTTTGCTCGAAGTTGGCAAAGAGCTGCCGGCTTTCTCGAAGTTACTCCTCGGAGACCGTCCTTATCTTTAATATCTCCAGACGACAATGACGCTGGCGAGCCATATAATTATGGACCAATGGATCCAGAGAGTGGCCATTTGCCACGCACCTCCTTGATTCGAGCGCATCTTGATGCGGCCAATTCGAACGACGCAGTTGTGGACGAGGATGTGGAAATGGATGAGGACAATATCGAGACGCCCAGGCCTCTTCATGATCAGGAAATGGCAAGGAAGCGATTGGGAGGTGACTATCATAGCACGACCAGTCTACGGACAAGTATGCCAGGGAGTTTTCGAGGAAACCAGTCCATATTCGCCATTGCTCCGCATCTGAATACCCCGTTAGCTGGAAGTTACGGTACATCTTATGGCACTCTTCAGTCTACCTTGAACGAATCTTCTATGATACATGCTGGCCAGTTGTGGCAGCAACAACAGGCTTCAGGGGTGAATAAGCCGGATAACCAGAGAGAACCTTTACTTGTGAAAGAAGTGGAGCAGGATGGGAAAGTAATTTTGGTTGTAGCAGGCCAATCTACACTTCCCCAGACAGTCTTCAACAGTACGAACGTTCTAATTGGTGTTGGACTTTTGAGTCTTCCGCTTGGAATCAAATACGCGGGATGGATATGCGGAATGATCTTTTTGGCACTCTCTGCTATCGTTACCTCTTATACGGCTCGAGTTTTGGCGAAATGTATGGATGTTGATTCGTCCTTGATTACCTTTGCAGATCTAGCCTTCGTCTCCTATGGCCAGAAGGCTCGAATTGCAACGAGTGTTCTTTTCACGCTTGAATTATTAGCAGCATGTGTGGCGTTGATCGTGCTATTTGCTGATACATTGGATCTCTTGATTCCGGGAGTTGGTGTTATAGAGTGGAAGATTTTATGTGGTCTACTATTAATTCCATTGAACTTTGCGCCTTTGCGACTACTCAGCTTTACGAGCGTGCTTGGAATTTTTTCATGCTTTAGCAGTAGGTCCCGACTCGAAATTTCTTTACACATTATATATTCATAAACATAAAACAAGAAGCTGATCATTCTTAGTTGTTCTGATCGTCTTAATTGATGGTTTCATCAAACCAAGCACACCTGGCTCGCTGCTTGAGCCTGCGGCTACCTATCTTTTCCCTTCCAATTGGCTCACTCTACCCCTGAGTTTTGGCCTTCTCATGTGTAAGCCTTTCCTCTTAACAGTCCCCACTGTGAATATGCTGACATTTACTAGCACCATGGGGTGGTCATAGTGTGTTCCCAAACATCTACCGTGACATGCGTCACCCTCATCGTTTCCCGCAGGCCGTCAAAACGACATTCACATTTACATACCTTCTCGATACTACCACCGCCGTAGCTGGACTTCTAATGTTTGGCGACGGTGTCATGGATGAGATCACCTCCAATATTCTAAACATTGACGGTTATCCAAAAACTCTCACCATTCTAATGTCTATCTTTATCGCCATAATCCCACTCACCAAAGTCCCTCTAAATGCCCGGCCCATCATAAGCACCATCGAAATCTTTTCGGGATTGGACGTGCGTGCTGTCTCCGATACCCCAGCTTTGGTCGGTCTGTCAGGCTACACACGCGGCATTCTCAAGGTCATCATCCGCATCCTTGTTCTGGTTATCTTCGTCATCATCGCCATTGTGTTTCCTGCTTTTGATTCCATTATGGCTTTCATGGGCAGTACTCTTTGTTTCACCATTTGTGTTGTCTTACCACTTCTCTTTTACCTCAAGATCTTTGGCAATGAGATCAAAATTGGTGAGAGGATTCTGGCCTGGTTTCTGATTATCGTTTGCTCCATCCTCGCCATTCTCGGCACAGTTTTCGCGTTCTTACCCAAGGAACTTATCGGTGCTGCGTGAGTGAGGAATAGATATGGAGGTTAGAAGGTTGTTTAGTATTGTTTTTCTTATTCGCGCAGTCTTGCATATGTGTAGCGAGTGATGTTTGGAGATGGAAAAGTATGAATACCCATGTTTCAATGTTCATCGAGGTTATATTCGGCGATCACCCTACTCACAATCTATCAATTAAGATACTCATAGCAATCTATGCTGCAGGGATTCCCTGGTACTCTAAGTTGTGATCCAGGTTTTCTAATATGTACAATCGCTGAAAACAAGCCATTTCCCTAACTGCCCATGTGCCGAGTTTATCCATTCCATCTTATACAACCCAAGTGAACTTCAACAAATAAAGAGAAAGGGTATGAAAAAGGGGGGGAGGAAGGAATGACAAGCAGCTCTGCTGTGTGCAGGATCCTGAAACTCCTCTGATGCTTCTAAAAAATAAAAAATAAACGCCAACGCAATGCCACCAATAATCCAAAGTCTCGTTGTCCTTATCGTACAATCTACCCAATACCCATGTGTTCCTCTTCCTCTTCTTACCCGTTGAAACGTGCGCTCCCCGCTGTACAGGCTCAAACATCCATATCAAAAACTCCTCTTTCGCCGTCATCATTGAGTTCAAATGCAAAAGATGGCATATCAAGTTGTGGCGCTCCACTAGCCGTTGTCAATCTCGATGCCGGACTACCTTCACTGTTCATAGTGGAGACTCCGTCACTTGAACTCGATGTAGCCCTCTCATTTTCATTGACTTGTAATCGTGACATTCCTAGATCGCTTACCACCGTATCGTCTACGGGATTACTCAGCTCAATGCGCGGAGTAGTGTTGCTTAGAACATGCTCAAGAATACCATAATCACTCATGGCGGTACATGGTCTCATGACATCTTCTGGGAGATCCATGTGAGCGTTGTCTGCTCCACCTGCAAGTGCCATGTTTCGAGTCAAAAACTCAGAAAGGCGTTCGGCTTGCCGTTGCCAACGAGTATTGAGAATATCTACCGCTTGTTCAATGTCTTGCGGTGTCGCTTGTGGCTTTTCTTTACGCTGAACACCCACTTTGGACAATGTTTTTTTCATTGAGTGCTTGACCTTGCCATCTGGCTTTACGGAGGCTGCGGCAATGCGACTGTCGCCAATTTGAGCCATCATTCGCTTGACCGCATAACCTTGATCATTTCGCATTGCTGGAAGTTCGACAATACTGTAATTCGTTGCGAGAGCATTGACTATCATCGTAAAACCCTGCAGACTGATGTCGTTGTGCTCACAGTAGACATGTGTCAGGCTATCGTTCGCTTCCAGCACCGCAGCTAATGTGTTTGCTCCTTCTAAGCCCAGGTTTTGGTGCTCTATTCGCAACACATTAAGTGTGGTATTATGCCTTAAACCGGTCAGAGCTTGATTCAAGCCGATACCAAATCTTGCAACTTCCAAGTGGGCATGTTCTCCAGAAATATCTAGCTCTTCCAATGTAGAATTTTCAGCGAACATTCTCTGCAGGGCCTCACAAGTGTCTTCGCTCGCATCGTACGGTAAACTTGCTTTAGAGATATCCAAACATCGTATTGTGGTGTTCCGGCGCAATGCTTCCAGAAGCTGGCGAAAGTGGCTTTCTTTCGTATATTCCACCATTCTCATAGACAATTGAGAAGGACCAAAATTGTCCTCTATTGCTGCGACAATGGCACCATTCCCCTTCTCGAGTCTGTTCGTTGACACTTGAAGATGTAGGTTTCTAGCCTCGCCAGGTTGACGACACATTGAACGCATAAGTAGAGCGAGCTGATCCCCAGTAAGATTGCATTGATTCATCTGTAGATTTACCAGTGCGCTCGACATGTCACTTTTCAGGTACTCTGCAATTGCTTCCACGGTTTGCTCATTGGCAATGATTCCGTCTATGACAAGTTCCTCCAGTCGCCAGGTGAGCAGCGTTTCTGCATCAACCAGTGGTTCTACTCCAGATGTACGCTTGACCCCAGATAGATTCAACTTCCGGATGAGTGAAAATCTGCTCAAAGTAGACTGAAAATCTTTATGCTGGAGCCTACCTGGGTTTTCAGATATGTTGATACACTCTAAAGACCCGTTCTGCTTCTCCAATGTCTTGAGAAAGGCCTGCAACATGCGATCGTTGAGACCACAATGTGAGGCTTCAACCGCACGGAAATGAACTCGGCGATCTTTTAAACCAGATTGAAGTTCTTCGAGATCTGTCTCTCCTAGTTCAATACCATTTAGCACCAACCAATCGAGATTCGTAAGTTGTGATCGACAAAGAGGAAGGAGAGCCGAAGTCACCTCGCTACCAGGATCCTTATCACTTTCCTCTTCAAATGAGTCTTTCGGTCGTCGTCGCGGAAGAGTATTCGTAAAGTCCATGCGTCGTAATTTCCTTGATTTAAGTGCTATAGCCTGGATTTCTTGATACAACAACGACTTTTCATCAGGTTTGATGCGAAAGTAGTCTGTGATATGCATGCCTGATCTCGTTGTGTAGGCTACATGGTCAATGCCGTAAGTGTCCCGAACGCCATAAAGGGACTGGAGATTGACATTGGCAAACGAAATGGAATGGAAAGACTCGTTGTATCTCAAGGCGCGCAAAACAGAGAGCAACTCCAGGCTTGAATAATTCTCAGATCTTGCTGGACTGATGAGCCTGAACTCTGGCGCATCCTCCACTGCCCAATCAACTGTGTATCGAATATTTGCAGGGTTGACGTTATATCCCATACAATATGCTATTAGAGTTTGATCAAAGTCTCCATACTCATCACCTTGGGGCAGTACAAGTGCAGCACCGTCGATCAATCCCCGAGGTGCTTCCAAGCAGTATGTCGCTTCTAACCACTGTGGTCGAAGGAAGGTAAGAGCTCGAGCAATGACAATGGCTATTTCAGGAGCTGACGATGTTGCCAGGTCTAGAATGGTGGCCGGTTGCCGTGGAAGGCGGAATCTTAACTCAAAGACATCATCCGAATGTGAAACGGCCATAGATGTGAGAGTGACAAGGCCATAAGAAGCAATTGTTGAACGAGCCACCAAGGTTCGCATGGACATCTCATTAAAATCATGGGGTATTGAAATGATGTGAAGCTTGTTGATTCCTAAGCACATATAGGAGACTGTAGATCCAAGCTTGGCAAGATCGTCGGAGGAGGTTCGATTTGCGTTGTTCCTACTGGCACTTCCTGATCTTCGAACCACTCTGAACATTTGAAAATGGTCGGGAGCGTAATCCATAGCACTTTCAACTATTGTGATTAAATATTGTAGTATCCTCCCGGAGCATGATTCTCCTGCAAGAAGTCGGGCTTTCTGAGAAGCAGCACGGATGGAAGTATGCCACAAATCCGCATCCTTTGGATCATGAAGCATGAGCTGCATCGACCCCAACAGTCCGGCACCTTCATCCAGATAGACCACTTCGATGATGAAGAATGGGCGCCCATCTTCAACTCTGTATGCTGTAATAATATGTCTGAGTTGGATTCCATTGTCGACTTCTGAGGATTGATGACTTGCAACCGATTCGACCTCCTTCAAGGAGCCTATAGATGTGGTAGAAGAGTGTCGAGTAGCCGTTGCCCTTCCCTCAGATGGCCGGATAGACGGAAACACCTCGTGAGCTCTGGCTTGTGTCTTGAAGCGCAGGATGTGGGTTTCAGTGAGGACAACATATTCCCTTTTCTTCCTAAACATTCCGCTGGTCGTCTGAACCTCACCATGGTGTAAAACGGTCTTTGAGCTGCCATGATTGAACATAGGCGGAGGTTCGAAGCTGTTGTCTGGAGGAGTGGGTGTAACAGGGAGCGATCTGATATCGACCTCGTCCTCTTCGTCCACCGAATGATTCGATCTTCTTCCTAGTGATCCAAATACCGAACCTGGTCTTTTCTTCTTCAATGTCTTGGCCTTATGACCTGGTGAAGGTGCCCGACTAAACGGCAGAGGGCTAAGAGACCCATCCTCTATTGCACCCGTACTCGCTGATAATGTTGACAGCCCAAATATTGAGCTTCGTTTCGAGAGTTTCTTTCGTCCCCTATAATCCTCGGACAGGTTTGCGGTCGCATCTATGGGCGTCAAAGGAGCCGGAATACTGCTTGAAAGGGCGGACCGTGAAAAGATGTTGATTGATTTGCGGCGAGCTTTGCCATCCTTGGACGGGGTTGGCGCCATGCGGACGAGAGCTCAATGCCACAGACGCATCGAAAGAGAAGGTGGGCGATGGGTTGTGTGCAAGATTGGACGTCGTGGATGAGTAGTTTCTTATATCGTTCTCGGATGATAGCACTGCAGGAGGGTGGAGTAGTACTACAGCTTCACGCTGGTGAGGTTTTGTTGCAAGGCGTGTTAAGGTGCGATATGATACTGTGATTTCGGGCGTCGACTATATGCTAGGAAGCTAGAGTAATCAATCCAGCGCGAACGCGTTTGATTGAAAAGTCCGGTATTTCTTGGTAATTGATGCGATTAAATGAGTAGAGGTCGTAAGTAATTGAAGGCCTCAGAAAGAGCGTTAGGGGCAGTTGAAGGAAAGAATGAAGGAATAGAAGGAGGAAGAAAGGAAGAAACAAAGAAAGGTAGTAAGGTAGTAGAGATCGGGGAGAACAGAATGGTGAGAGCGACGGTGATGCAATAATTTCAGGCAAGATGCGCTGCTCTGCGAAAGAGGGATGAAGCGGGGCGTTTGTTTTCAGGACTTTAGGATAATATCCTTGTCTCTTGATTATTCATATTCATATTCTTCTTCTTTTTCTTCTTTTCTTCCTCTTCTTTCCCTTCTTTCCCTTCTTCTTTCCCTCCCCCTTCCCCTTCCTCTATTTTAGTTTGAATCTGGGGTAATGGAGAGAATGTGTTTTATTCAAAGGATTGATCGAGAGCATACAGAGACACATCCATGTATACGTACAGCAAGGTACATGCATCCATAACCACGCAGCACACATGCGCGAGAAGGGGCGTGTTTGCGCTTGAATTGAATGTTACAGGGGGAGTCAAAGGTGAGAGAGAGGGAAAGAGAGGGGGAGAGGGGGGTGATACAGAGAATGATTTACAACTGAGTTTCCAATAACGAAGACATTGGCATTTCGCATGCGGATATTAAATAAAGACTTTTTGGCCTATTTGGGTTGCGGGTGGACCCACCGGTGGTGTCTGTGTCTGTGTCGAGATGAGATTTGTGGTTAGCTATGGTGATGCACTAGATGTACTTTTATTACTCCAGCTGGTACGAGAGGTACTTACTACGTTAGTAAGTAGTATATCAATTCATGGAGGAAAGGTAAGGGAAGGGAGGTAATCTGCGCGAGGTCCTGACTTCATTCAACCTTTCACTTGCGCAGTACATGGCCATCCATCTATCTACCGAACCTATGAATTGATTATCTTCATCTTACAAATCAATTGTGAATTAATTCTAACCGTGCGCCGCAACTCTCACACATTCTGATGCCCAGGTACCACAATTATAGATAGATACGAAGTGCTGGTGGTACTGTGCTCATTTTGATACAGTACCTGATGGACTACGGAGTTGCTTGATCATACATGGGTAGTTTCGCTGTATACATAAGTCAAGAAGTAAAGTACTGTAGGTATTTATTTATACATGTATTCACATATATGCACTTACTTACTTACTTATTTAATACTTGCTTACTTGAACAGTCTTGAAAATCATTTATTATTACTTGCCCTTTTCCTAAGTACACGACTTACCGAGTCCACACTTCACTCCCGCACAACCACCCAGCAACCAATTCCAGAAATGGGCGCCACCAACCACTAAAATCCCCTCAAGTCGTAATCACGTCCAGAAGCAGGAAGGTAAAGGGAAAATCTTTCAACGCCATCAACTCAACGACATATGCTCAATCTTGAACTTTGAAAAAACAAAATTCACATAGAATAGAGAGAAGTTAAAGGTCAAGGGTGCCAGCAGACAGTCGTCACTACGCACTACACACTACGCAGTCAATTCAGCTCCACTTCGGTTCAGCTCATACTCATGTATGTATGTACATACATACTGTGTACATACCCAAAAGAAACTTCACCTCGTCTCTATAAAAGCCACAAAGGCTGACGAGTATCCTTGCGAAAGATCTGCTCCTTCGAAAGATTTTCTGTATCGGGCAATTGATCACCAGTGGGTAGTATGCACATGCATCACATATTTATATATTCTATGTACATACGTACCAGCAACGGGGTCGTATTGACCTGGCGTGCCTGGCATACTTTTCCCCGTTCCCCCCGTTGCTGATCGCCCAGAGCCCCAATTCAATCTGCCTGTGCGTCATGCGCCTTACGCAGTACAGTACACGTCCTGCCGAGCCTTTGCCCAATGTTCTACTCTAAGGAATGGGTAACAGTGGGACAGTGAGACAGTGAGTATCCCATTCCATGTAAAGTGTGTAAGGTACGAATAAGAATCGAACATAAATGAACATGAAATCGAACACTACAGTTACTCTGTAATTCTCTCTACCCAATATAAACAAAGGACATGTCTTCGTTTTTGCTTAACTCATGCATAACACGCAAATACATATATGAAAACGTTCACCGGATCGTCAGAAGCGATGCTATCTATAGAGTGTGAAGAACTATCAACGTACATGTACCACTGCCAACGCCTACTATATACACACGCTTATATTGTACAAAGCTTGATCTGTCTTATAGATCAATGCCCATTTTGAACACCAAGTGCTTAACCAGCAGGCCCATATGCTAAAATTCAGTTGCTGTGGCCGAATCATGGCTTCCCTGCAGATGCCTGATCGTTGCCAAAGTTTACACCAGTCTCCTCCAGAACCTTCAATGGCTCGATTTCGTCGATTTTATCCTGCTCGGTCCTCCATTCTTTTCCCTTCTGACTCAATTGGCGTAATTGTTTAAGATAAGGACTGAGCTTGTCCTCCTCGAACCGTTCTTTGTCAAGTGCAACCTTTCTCCTTTTCTGAGCTGCGACATATAGTGCTCGCGCCTTTTCTGCGTCATCGACTTCGGCAAGAGAATACTCAACCGTCCAGCTATCTTCTGGGGCGAGGTTTATTGGCCTAGACACAAACTCGTCGTTTACCTTGTTGCGGATTGTCAAGGTCATGCATGTGATCTCCTTCTCCTGCGGAAGTCCAGAAGTCTCTTCCGCATTTCTGTCCAGGTAATCAGGAACAAATGATTTTCCATCACTACCATCAAGATTTGAGTTTGAAACTGACTCGTTTATAGCACTTGTGTTCTGTGTGCCCTCAAGAGTCTCGTCTGGCTCCTCTGATCCTTCCTCTCCATCTTGATCATTGGTGGCCTCGTCAGCATTAGCTTCATCCTCCTGTTGTTCATCTTCTCTATCATCTGTTTCATCATTTTCTTCCGCTTCTCCCGAATCCATGCCTCTGGCCTTGCCCTCTTCTTCGTCATACTCCTCGTCCTCCTGAAACTCATCGACAGCATCGTCTGCAAACGCAGATCCTATTGACTCATCCTCAGGCTTACCTGTGTACGAACCTGAGTTGAGAAGACTGTCATTATCATCCTTATCATTCTCACTGTTTTGGGAGTTTATCTTAAAGCCGTCAATCTCCATAGTCTCTTTAACATTAGCCTGCAATGCCTCCCATTCTTCATCACGCTTCTGCTTGTCCAGCTTTTCTACAGCCGAGCGGTCATCATCGGCCGTATTTTTGGCTAGCGGTTCGGCGTGAAGACCCAGTACTCTTTTCTCGAATTCCTCTATCTTGGCTTTGTTGGCCTCTTGAATAGTTTTGATTTCCTCTTCATTGACTGGTTCGGCAAAAATATACATGAAAGGACTAGAGGTGGCTCTCGTCTCGAAATGGAGTCTTATGGATTGTTCTGGGTATTTTGTCGTTGCTCGATCCAACACTCGATTCAAAAGATCTATACTCAATTTGAATTCTTGATCACCCAGTGTTGTATCATCAGTACCGTGCAATGCGTGGTCCATCTCTGGGAGACTAATGTATTGGAAGCCAAATATCCGTTCGGTATTGTGGAAGGCGACGAAGATACCATCCATACGACCCATGCGTACCTGAAGAGAATATTTCAAGAATGCAGACCGGATCATATCGAAATACTCTCGCTCATATGACTCAAATTCCCCGTGACGGCCCCGAATTTCATATCCCATGCCTTCTTCATAATTCTGCGTGTCCATCCGAATAGATACAACAGCTCGTGTTTTAAGGTCGAACATGCCAGTCCCTGGGATACGTGGGTCATAAGCATCGAGCTGTGAACGCATCAGAAAGTCGCCAAGAGTGGTGTAGTGATAAGCTTCGTCTTCGTTGCGCTCCTCCTCGGAAATTTGGTCAGAGTTGATCTTTCGATATCTTTCGAAGTCATTTGTATTCAAGGTCAATAGTTTCTCCATCGACTTTCCAAGCATACTAAGGATGTTGGCAGTGTCAAATTCCTTATCAGCATCAATTGCGTAAGTTCCATTTTTCCATCGCAAGAAGACCGCCGATGGACTTCTGTGAAGTGCTGTAAATGTGCGTGGGTCAGCGGGGAAAGCCTTCGACAGAGAGTCGACAGTGATAGGGCGCCAATTCGAGAGCAAGTAATGAAAGTGTTGCAGTGCAGAGGTCATACTCGAAGTGGAACCCGTGTACTTCTTATTCTCGGCTCTAGCAGCAGAGAGCAAAGTGTCGTCGCGGGATGATGTTATGTATTCTTTGAGAGCGCCGAAGTCAAACTCTGATACAGGCATAATGGATTGAAGGTAAGGGTCGAAATTGAAGACTCTCGAACGAGGATCACGAAGATGATACACGCCAGGGTTGAACAAAACTCTTTCAAGGCCATATGAGAGCTTAGGAACGGCTGGCTGTTCCTTTACTAGAGGAACCAATTTTAAGTCCGCAGCATTTACACTTTGGATATCGATTGGGTCTTTAGGTTTGATACCCCGAACCTGGAAGACTTCCTCGGAGGACAAGCTTTTGGCTTCATCCGTCTTCCCTGTCTTGGTTGCTCGAGCTTTTGATGTTGACTTTTTGGTTGTAGCTTCTTTTCCTTCTGAGGAGTACTTTTTTACTTTCAGCGCCTCCGCCATTGATGTGTACATTCTTAACTTTCCAGCCAAGGTCTCAAATGGTGATGGACTTAGAGACTCGGATGGCGTCATCTCAATTTTCTTGACAAGATCCTCTCTAAGATGTCGCATTGCAACTTCTCTGCTTTTCGGGGACAACTTGTCACTTTGTAGCAGAGCTATTAGCTGCTTTCTAGCATTTTGATCCCTCAGAGCCTCTTTTTCGGCCTCGCTCTGGCTGTCAAGGTGTTCTTCAAATTTGGCAGCAGCTTTGTCGCTCCCTTGCGCACGTACAAATTCAAGCAATGGAGAGATTTTTTTTGTCGTGGTTTTCCTTGTGCCGGTCTTCTTTGTCTTCGTCTCCTTCAATTTTTCTGCATTTGCCTCCTTCTTCTCAACTTTCAACTTCTTTTTCGACTTGGCTTTGGATTTCGAACTGGGCTTTGGTTTTTTCGATACTGAGCCGGTCGAGGAGTCGCTTTTGTGATCTGGGCTGACTGGATTCACTGCTACCGGTGTAGTGGTTGCATTTTCAGTCGATACTGTTGGAACTTCTGCCGAGTTGAGAGGTACGGCGGCTGCACTACTCTCATTCCTAATTTGAAATTTTAAAATGATCCCAGAACTTCCTGACGCTCGTTGTAAGCGTGAATTACAGATATAAAGATCGAAAGCCCGGTGATGCGCTCGGGTGGCGTTCTGCGATAACCGTCTCAACATGATGTATAGTTATACGGCCAGTCGTTGATTTGATTTTGGTATTTGTTTACCACAAAGCAAACAAATATTCTATATGGTCGATAAATATCGATGCTGGCTAGTCAATGTTTTAGGTTAGGCTGAAGCGCTCAATTTTATCAGAAGAATGTCGACATTGTACACCTAAAGACAAGATATTCTCTGGTGCTCTACAATTTTGCCGGCAAATTATTCTTTGGAGTGTTCTATCCTACCTAATGTACCTTAGCGTTGATACGGGACAACCCGATTGGCAAGTTTTTTGAGCGAGGTACGCGAGGCTATGCACACCAGGCCCTCTACTACATAGTATCTATTGGTGTATCTACTTGCTGTAATATGTACATATATGTAAGTACATACATGTTATGGTACATGTACCTTAGGTATATAAATTATATACATGTAAGGTAAAGTACCTAGGTACATGTATACCGTGATAGCTAAATATCTTGTCCCTAAGGCACTTTTTATTTACTTATTTAAAGGTATTTTTATTTTATTGTTCTATATTCTCAACCCTTTAAGTATGTCATATACTACACAAGTTTACTAAAAGAAAATGAGTGACATATATACCTCTAAATAATGTATATAACTTACAATGAACACTAGCACCATTATCGACTAATCAAATCTCGGATTATTATGATGTTTGTATATATAAGTACTCTTGAAATTCTATCTGACGGACTGAGGAATGGTGCCTTAATATTGCGGTGTCAGTCCAGTGTCGGTCCAATGTCGTGGTGGAACTGTCATCGGCCAACTCCGACCAACAAAGAAACTGCTGATTGACGGGGAACAAGACAAATGAAAATGCGGGGGAGGGGAAAAACTAAAGATGGTGGATAGAGGAAAGACGTTCTAAGATTCGATATAAAGCATAGACCAAGGGACTGGCTGCTGAGGGTACTTCTCAAGCTTCCGATAGACGTAGTATGATAAAAAAAAACACCCGACCAAGGTGCAAGAAGAATCTTGACCATGAAGACAGTTGGCGTACAGAACACCAGCACGACCAGAACACGGAAATAGGGTTTTTGTAGCCTCAGGCAAAGAGAATCAGGTAAGGCATTCCACCTAATCTCGATTCGATTCTTGCTCCCCATCGATTCCACGGATCTCATTTCTGCTCAGCCTTGCCCTGGAATTCCTCTCAGCCTTCTTTTCTATTTCTTAGTGCATCAATTTCTGTCCAAACCCCACATGCCCCTCCAAAATTTTGTCGAAAAAAGGTCTGTGAGTCGTATAATCATATTCTGGATCCAATCTCAACTTTAGATCTCTTGACCCCTCGACAATCGCACTTCCAGCATTGGATCACCCGATTGCCAAGTGGTTCACTCAGCCAGAAAAAGAAGAAGAAAAGAAGGCCTTCACCACACAAAAAAAACCATGGAGACCCTTCGCATTCTGCTCGTCGGTAATGGTGGTCGTGAGCACGCATTAGCTTGGAAGCTGAGCCAGTCGAAGTCAGTTGAATCAATCATAGCCGTCCCTGGTAATGGCGGAACTGCCATCTGCCCAAAGACCATCAACAATGACGAAGTCAAAGCCGACGACTACCCTGGCCTTGTGGCGCTGGCAAAGAAGCACAATATTAATCTTGTTGTTCCTGGCCCAGAAGCGCCTTTGGTGGATGGAATTGAGGGATACTTTCGCGCCGTTGGCATTCGATGCTATGGACCTTCGAAGCTAGCCGCTCGCATGGAAGGCAGCAAGACCTTCTCAAAGGATTTCATGAAGAAGTACAACATTCCAACAGCGGCATACGAGAATTTCTCCGACTACGAGGCAGCTCGAGCCTATATTGACTCAATTGATCACAATGTCGTTATCAAGGCTAGTGGATTGGCAGCTGGCAAAGGCGTCATTCTCCCTCAATCCAAGGAGGAAGCACACCAGGCTTTGAGGGACATCATGCAGGACAAGGAGTTTGGCACTGCCGGAGATGAAGTTGTCATCGAGGAGTTCTTGGAGGGAGATGAATTAAGCATTCTCAGTTTCAGTGACGGGCACACCATTAAATCCCTACCACCAGCACAAGATCACAAGAGAATTTTTGATGGTGATCTGGGCCCAAACACTGGTGGCATGGGCTGTTATGCTCCAACCAAAATTGCTCCAAAGGCTCTCATTGACGAAGTCGAACGAACAATCCTTCAGCCAACAATCGACGGCATGCGGAAAGATAACATGCTCTTTGTTGGCACACTTTTCACTGGCCTTATGATTACCAAGGATGGACCAAAATGCCTAGAATACAACGTCAGATTTGGTGACCCAGAGACTCAAACACTTCTTCCACTGCTCAGTGAAGACACGGATTTGGCTGAGATAATGGTGGCATGTACCGAGGGCAGACTCGACTATGTTCCAGTCAAGGTGGATGAAAGGTTCAGCGCGACTGTTGTCGTGGCTGCTGGGGGTTATCCAGGTTCTTATGCTAAGGGTACCCCAATGGCAGTTGCCAATCCTCCAGAAGATGTCCAAATTTTCCATGCTGGTACCGTTATAAAGAATGGCCAGCTCCAGACATCTGGTGGGCGTGTCATTGCTGCCGAAGCTACTGCCCCGACTTTGGAAGAGGCTGTCAAGAGAGCCTACAGTGGTGTCAACTTGATCAAATTCGATAAGATGCAGTACAGGAAGGACATTGCACATCGTGCCCTCAAACCAACAAAATCCACAAAGGAAGCTCTCACATATGCTTCTGCTGGTGTCAGTATTGATGCTGGTAACCAATTTGTGGAGCGAATCAAAGCCGCCGTCAGATCCACTGCTCGCCCTGGTGCTGATGCTGAAATCGGTGGGTTTGGTGGTGAGGTCGACCTTGTTGCTGCAGGTTACAAAGAGCCTCCCATCATGGTTGGAGCTATCGATGGAGTTGGAACTAAGTTGATGGTTGCCGATGCTATGAAGAAGCACGACACGGTCGGCATCGATTTGGTGGCTATGAATGTTAATGATCTTATCGTTCAAGGTGCCGAGCCGCTCATGTTCACTGATTATTATGGATGCAGCAAATTGAACCAGGAGACTGCCGCTGCTTTTGTTGAAGGTGTGGCAGCCGGATGCAGAGATGCTAACTGCGCCTTGGTTGGTGGTGAGACCGCTGAGATGCCTGGGATGTACCAAGGTGACGAGTATGACACTGCTGGCCAAGCTACTGGTGCTATGGTTAGGGATCACAGACTTCCAAGAACTTCGGAGATGATCGAAGGCGACGTCTTGCTCGGTCTTGCGTCTAATGGAGTCCATTCCAATGGCTTCTCCTTGGTTAGACGGATAGTTACCAGAGAGGGACTTTCATACACTGACAGCTGTCCATGGGACAAATCCACTAGCATTGGTTTAAGCCTCCTTACTCCTACTAGAATTTATGTTAAGCCTCTCCTACCAGTTATCTGGAAGAAGCTTATCAAGGGCCTCTCTCATATTACTGGAGGTGGTCTTACTGAAAATGTACCTCGTATGCTCCCATCTCACCTCGCAGCTGAGATTGATGTTTCAACCTATGAGATGCTTCCAGTCTTCAAATGGTTGAAGCAGGCTGGAAACGTATCCCCTGCTGAAATGGGTAGAACCTTTAACACAGGCATTGGCATGGTTGTTGCTGTGAGTCAGGGAAATGCGGAGCAGGTTGCTGCTGACCTCGAAGCTGCTGGTGAGAGGGTCTATACTATCGGTCGCCTGGTGAAGAGATCGGGCGAGGAAGGCTGCGTATTGCAAAATCTTGAGAGCTGGGCTTAGATTCTTTGGGTTCGTCACATAATATGACTAGACGTTTCATTCATGTGTTCCATCTCGATCTATTGTCACTCTATTGGGTGTGATACTGCATATCATCCGGAATGGCGTTAATTAACAACTGGATCATTTGTGAATATTCGATACCACATGGCAGCCGCCGTCACAGAACATAAAACTACCCCTTATTGGGCTTTCGGCAGATTATAAGCACAAATATGTAGTTGTAACAGGTTTCTGCACCGACGTTTATCAATTCTGATATTCGTGATAGCCTGCAACTACAGACACTTGATTCAAAACTAGCACGAACGCTACCCATCCTAAATCGGTTGAGTTTCCCTATCCAACCACTTTAACGTCAATGGGTCATCTTTGAAGAATCTCTCCGTTCTCGCATGAATATCAGAATGATATTCGTTGAGCCAATGTTTCTCACTCCTCGTCAAGAGACTTTCGTCAATGAGTTTCCTACAGTAGGGAACCATCGTGACATGCTCGAAACCTAAGTACGGTTTCTCGCCAAACTTGTGCTTGGTTTCTACCTCTTTGACCATGATGATATTCTCAATACGAATACCAAAAGATCCATCTTCATAGTATCCAGGCTCATTTGAAATGACATTTCCAGGTGCGAGTGGTACCTCTGAATATTGTATACGGGTACCTATACCGATGGGTCCTTCATGAACATTTAGATATGATCCTACACCGTGACCTGTACCGTGCCTATAATCAAGACCCTCTTCCTAATTGATATTAGTTATTCAAGCTCATTTATACGAGTTTACACAGATGACTTACCCAAAGGAATTGTCGTGCGAGGGTGTCGAGAGCAAATCCACTAGTACCTTTAGGAAATACGGCCTGATCCAGAGCAATGTTACCTTTAAGCACAAGAGTATATGCCTTTCTCTCGAAATCGGTAGGGGTGCCAAAATGAAGTGTTCGAGTAGTGTCCGTAGTACCATCCAAATATTGAGCTCCAGAGTCACATAAATAAATGGCATTCGGATCAATGACAGAGCAATTTCCCCGTTCTGGGCTATAGTGAATCACCGCTGCGTTTGGTCCAGTTGACGAAATTGTGTCGAAACTCAGGCCCACGAAGTTGTGATGCTTTGATCGAAACTCTTCCAGCTTATCAGCAGCTATTACCTCATCAATACTTGCACTTTTTGCTACAAGCTCATTCTCTAGCCATGCAAAATACTTAATAAGAGCAGCACCATCTCTGACATGGCAGGCTCTCATACCCTCGAGTTCGGTCTCGTTCTTGATCGCTTTTGCATCCCCAATTGGACTTCGAACTTCGTCCACCTTAGCTTCCCCGCCCAGTGATCTTTTAAGAGCCCAAGATGTTCTGTTGGATACCAAGTATTTTCGAGGCTTGTTGGAAGAGCCGCCTGATGAAGGCTCATTATCGATGCTTGCACCCAGGATCTCGGCATCCTCAAAAATCTTCTCATATGGTCTGACCAAGATTCCCTCCTCCGTAAGATGTGTTTTGACTTCGCTGGAAAGCTTGGACGAGTTGATATAAAGTGTTGCTGTGGTCGGAGTAATACTCGCATATGAGAAAAACACTGGATTGTATGGGATGTCGTTGCCTCTGAGGTTAAAAAGCCAGGCTATCTCGTCAAGCATTGACACAACAAACCCCGAGCTCTGTTTCTTATCCAATTCCTTCCTCAAATCTTCAAGCTTGTTCTTGATACTCTTTCCAGCAAACCCGCTAGCAAGTTCTTTTATCAACTCATTTGGTCTTGATGGCCGTTGGCTGCCCCACACCAGGTCCACTAGATTCTCGTCAAGAGCAACCAGGTCTTTGCCGCCCTTCTTCTTGATTTTGTCGACAAGCTTCCGCGCATCTGGTGCAGAAATGACAGTTGGATCAACACCCACTATCTTGCCGCCCTCTGACTGTTCTGCAGACCACTCCTGCCAGGTCGGTACATCTTGTAAGCCCTGCTTCAGAAGCTCCCAGTTGGAGTCAAGTTGTCGAGCTGCTTGATTGAAGTAACGACCATCAGTCGCCAGGGCAGCCTTATTATGGGTTATGACAGCACAGCCAGCACTCCCCGTAAAACCTGAAATGAACTCTCTTCGGGCATCACATGGCGCAATGTATTCACTGGCGTGACTATCTTCACTAGGTACGACTGGGGCATGCATGTCAGACGCCGGAGAAGAGCATGGGTACTAGTCACTTACATACTGTAAACATCAACTTTGTGCTGCTTCATCAACTGCCGCAGCTGTGACAGGCGCTTTGTTGTATCGACACGTTCCATTTTGGAGCTTGTGTGTGTTGAATTGTAACGAAAAGTGACGTGCAGTCGTGACTTGGTGGATATTGACTGTACAGCCGTGCGAATTGCTGGTGGCTGTAAAAGTCTCATAAGAAGGACAGGTATTGAATTGGAAGTACAAAGATATGTGTGTGTATCAGCGCAGCATTGTAGAAAAGACAGGGTGCACCTCTTTGAGAATAGCAGAGGGTCGATTGCAGTTGCAGGAACGTCAACATTTTGTGCGGGCGTGCGATAAGGAAGCTATTATTTACGGCCTATCGCCGCGGTGTAAGGTATGTAACAGCAATGGCGTCTTCGGAGGTGAACTGCGGGGCATCATTAGTGGATAAAGAGCGCTAATTACAAAAGCTCTCTGTGATGGGCCACCACCAGACGGAGTAAGGCAGGAAAAGTATTTTGTTTGTATTCTAGCAGTGAATGTTTACACGTACAGTACATGTATGATTCCTTCTGCTTAAGTTGTATTATTATTCTCATTCGTCAGGAGTATCCTTGATTCACCTTTTATTGCCTTTGTCCAAGATATAACTACCTACCTACCCCAACTGATTTCATTCATGTCATGCCATGCCATGTCAAGTCAAGTTAAGTCTCTTGGCCACTGGTGTTCCTGTTGTTTTGCCCTTTGAGTGGAGCCTCCGTCCATTCAACCTGGAGCTCTCATCCCCGTCTCCCCTGGTGTCTTGTTTGTTTACTCTCTACTCACTCCCTCCCCACACAGGCAGTTTCCATCGATTTATGTTAGCATTGGATGCACAAAGAGATGAAGAAGATGCAGAATATGGCCAACAATGCTCACGGAGGGGCCAAACAAGGAGGTAGCATAAGCAGGCATTATTTGTTCTTTTTCGTCTTTTCTTACCGCCCACGCAATTAGGAAAGAGTGGACAGAACAAAAACCTCCGTCCGCTTTGAGCTTTGCTTGTACGCAGTAGAGAGCTGAGTCCTGCATGCGCCGCCATCCTTCGCCTTCCCGCCTTAATACCTCTCTGCTTTGCTTTGATATCTGAGAGCTGCACGCATGCACACTCGTTCTTCGATTTTCTACGAGTACTGTGTCGCTACCATCCTTACCCAGTATCGATTGAATATGACATCGCCATGCAGCTCCTTCCAAAGCTTCTTCCTGCGATAATTCTCCTGGCAAATGCGCGAGCTACAGACAACGTAATCTCATCATCGACCACTTCCAAACAGCCTGTGATAACATCCACTGCGAAATTCCCCAATCCACCTAACTCAACGTGCGAAGCTCGAACCATAAATTACATCACACACCGATTACCGCAGCAATGCTTGAAGTCAGGTTGGAGCAGTATCGATAGCCCGATCCCAACAACTGTGGAACCCGCCATACCGTCCAAAGCCAGCATTTCTGAGGCATCATGGTCCAGTGGTGGTGGAATCCCGCCCAATGTCACAGATGAAAGTCAGCAATCTTCGGCGCAGCCCATTCCAGCATCAGCAACAGCAGCAACGGTCACAGCAGAGTTTTCTGCTCACTCGAGCGAGGGTGAAGAGTTGGCCTCGCCCACGGCATCAACAACTTCCACAGCTCCGTCAGAGCCAGTAGAGATATCTAATGAAGGTCAAGACGATGAGGAGTCTGCTCTTGATGACGCATCGTTCCTATCATTTGAGGACTGGAAAAGACAAAATCTGGACAACTCGGGCCAATCTAGCCAGCATGTGTCTAGTCGAAAGACGGGTTCAAACGTCGGCAATCAGGAACACGTACAGCACGATGAAATCAACAACGCTCTGGACTCTCTCGGGGATGACGGCGAGATCGCCTTGGACTTTGGGGTGTTCAGACGTGGCGAGGTCAGGGAGCCGCAACCATCAGCTGCTGGTGAACCTTCTCAGGAAACCAAGACAGGTCAGGAGACTGTGCAGCCTCGACTAGAAGCAAAGAGAAGCAAAGATGCAGGTACAACGTGCAAAGAACGTTCCAACTTTGTATCAGCTGACTGCGGTGCGGCTGTTCTCAATTCGAATGCCCAAGCCAAAAGTGCCAAAGCTGTGCTTACTGAAAACAAAGATAGCTATCTTTTGAATGAGTGCTCGGCTTCCAACAAATTCTTGATTGTGGAGATGTGTGATGATATCTTGGTAGACACAATTGTGCTAGCCAACTTTGAATTCTTTAGTTCGCAGTTCCGCCAGTTCCGTGTCAGTGTTTCTGATAGATATCCTGTCAAACTTGATAAATGGAAAGATCTTGGGACGTTTGAGGCTAGGAATGCTAGAGGCATCCAGGCTTTTGCGGTGACAGAGCCTCGGATATGGGCAAGGTATATACGGATTGAATTTCACAGTCATTATGGAAATGAATACTATTGTCCAATCAGTGTTCTACGGGTTCATGGCACAACCATGATCTCGGAGTTTCGAGCCGAAGCTGCTGGCGGGGATGATGATGTAGACGAGGAAGCTGAAATACTACAAGAAAGGGATGAGAAGTCTCCATCTGAAAATACCCCTCAACACGATATTGAACAGCGAGCTGCCGAGGAACTCAAGGAGGCCCAAGGAGCCATTGAAGATCTAATCAGGACGTCAGAGCAAATCTCTGCTGAGGATGTTGATAAAGCTCTACATTCTAGTCATATAAATGATGTTGGCCAACTTCTCCGGAATATCTCATCGAATTCGATGGTAACTCCATGGGCTACACCGGGCCTGGAGAAACTTGCGCGCAGTAAATCTGGATTTTCACCACTGGACATATGCTTGATGTCAGAAACCCCTGGATCATCAGCAAGCCAATCAAACAGTGGGTCTGATAGTGGTCAAGAGACCACACATACAATTTTAGACACAACCAGCATATCCAAAGAATATGCAACTTCGGATCCTACTGCTACTCCAAGTGCTAGCCAGTCACAGGAGAGACCCCCTGTAATTGAAAGGAGTTCTACGATAGTATCCGACACAGCTAAAGTTTCAGAGAATACTACTAAGACTGCAGCAAATCTCAAGGAAACCGCTTCGTCTCTTTCTAGTTCAATATCTGCCAAACTAGCCAATACCACGAGCTCATCGATCAACAAAATATCCTCAACGAGTGCGTCTTCTGCATCTCCTTCACCTAGCACACAAGAGTCTTTCTTCAAAACTGTGCACAGGCGACTACAGTTGCTTGAGGCGAACTCTACACTTTCACTCAAGTATATCGAAGAACAGTCCAAAATTCTACGTGACGCATTCGTAAAAGTTGAGAAGAGACAACTTAACAAAACGACGACCTTTCTTGAGAATCTGAACAGCACTGTGTTGGCAGAACTGCATGTTTTTAGACAACAGTATGACCAGATTTGGCAGTCCACTGTCATTGAATTAGAAACACAACGGGATCAGTCGCAACGAGAGATTCTTGCTGTGAGTGCTCGTCTAACACTGCTAGCAGATGAGGTCATTTTCCAAAAACGTATGTCGATTGTCCAGTCTGTCCTTTTACTTCTTTGTCTCGGTCTAGTCATATTCTCTCGAGGATTCTCTGGCAGCTATGTGGACTTCTCCATTGGACGAAGTAGGAGCTCTGCATTTTTACGCTTTGGTAGCCCACCAGAGAGTCCTGGTCAAATACGGTCTGACTCACAAGATGAGGAAGACAAAGGGTACCATCCTCATACCAATCTGGCCATGCGGTCGAACCGAATCGAAACCAAATACGTGGATCGCCTAAGTCCAATATCTGCCTCCTCTCCCACCTCCGATGAAGATCCAGCTTACATAGACGCACACCACTACGCAGGAGAACAGAAGGATATACCGGGGTTTAAGATGCGAGGCAAGGAGCGCATTTCCAATCCAGGTTTTCAATCATCATTGCAAGAAGACGAAGAACGTCACAGCCACGTATCAAACAGATACCGTCGCAGACATTCGGACTATATTTTGTCTGATGACGTTCTCGATGACCAAAACTATGATGAGATGCACGACCGATCCGATGAAGACTTCGAAACCGATCCCCTAGACAACAATGCTGAATATGATGAACCAGGCAATGATCAAATGGCAGAAGATCTTCCCCCCTTGCCATCACCACCTCTTGAGCACGAGAATTCAAATTTTGTAATTGCACGCAAACCGTTACCTGCATTACCTCACGAATAACGAATATTGTCGCTTTCAGCGTGGCGTTTCATGGCATTGGGTCTTGGGGCATTGATTAAAATTACATATACATATAACGTTAATATAATTGTTGGATTTCTTACTTTGGTGTGAAACAGGTTCTGTAAATATATGAATACAATCAAGCTTGCAAGGCTGAAGTACCTTCACCTGTGCTGTCGAATGGTTATATATATGCCTGAGGTTCTACAAAATTTGGCCTTGAATTGCAAAGAGCTGCACGTCCATGCAGATGATCGAGACATGATCAAACACTCCCAATGACAGTGCCAAAAGACCATCTTGTATTCCATATGACGATCTCCACACTCCCATTGTAACACAACGTAAGTTCTTCCTTGGTCTTGTCACTAGCTAGTCATCCAGGCGCTCTCTAAAACATAACCAGCATAGTCATGGCAGCCACCAGCACTATATCTGGGTCAGACCCCATATCCTTTCCAACGTCAATGGAAGAGGTAGAAACGGTAAGTCTTCTGTTTTGTAAAAAATTCACACACTGGCCTCCTAACGTTACTTTGTAGCTTGTTCGACAGTTGTATCAACCAGGCTCGCCACAAAAGATTGCGCAGGTGCAAGAGATATTGCAGCAACTTCAGCGTTCCCCTGAGGGTTGGCAACTTGCAAATGATCTTTTCAACAGTGACGATGAGAAGGTCAAGTTCTTTGCGGCGTTGACTTTCACCATCAAACTCAATTCAGACTCGTCAGTACCAGTGCCTCAACTTTCTGGCCACTGACGTCAATGATGCTAATGTTATGAATAGAGATAATTTGGGTGAATCTGATGCACGCTTGGTTCTAGAAAGGCTCATTGGATGGCTCATTCACTGTCAACGTAACGGAGTCAGCCAGCTTGTTACTAGAAAACTATGCTCAACACTGGTTGTCTACTTCATGCATTTTTCGTCCACCTGGACAAAATGCATACGTCACCTCATCGGTTGTCTCAAAACTGATCAATATCTTTCACAAGAAGCCCTTAACCAAGCACCTTCAACTTCTGCTATGCTTGAGGGATTAGATTCCAGCAAGGTCACTATCGCATTGTGGTTTGCAACATCCTTGGTGGAGGAGATCGGGAAGACTGATTCTTCCAACATCAAGCAGTGAGTCAGTCCTAAGCAGACTATTCTGACAAGGACAAGCCACTTATCTTTCTAATCTTATGTAGTCATCGATTCCACGAAATTCTGCTGGGTAGTGTTGATGATGTTGTTGCCATATTATCCCTTGGGTTGGTTAACAGCTCAAAAGCTACTGTTGAACACAAAGTTCGTCAGGACTGTATGAAATGCTTTCAGTCATGGGTATTCTACTCACATCGCGCATTCATAGACGCTGCTATTGTCCTCGATCCGCTGAAATCAATGACAAAACCAGCGATGAGATGCCTTGTCGATGACGATATGTATGAAACTACCGTTGAGCTTTTCTCGGATGTTCTAGTCAACTACTCAAGCTTCCTAGCAGAGGATGATCTTCAAATGTTATTCTCGCTACTTGGAAGTAATTGGTCAAGAGAAAGATATAACCAACTTGTAAATGGAGATTTTGAATTTGATTCTCTACAATTTGGGCACTTTATGCTAGCTTTTGGCGACGCAACTGTGCATAACTTGGTCCGCCAGTCAAGTGATAGAGAGACGCAAGAATTCTTATCGGGCCTAATCGGACTCCTTGCAGCTCAAGGATACCCTATTGCAGAAGACAAGATCTTCGTACCTGGTAAGTGGATTCGTTTCTCCAATTTCACACATAAATGTAACTCCTACTGATATTAACCAGCCCTCGAATTTTGGGCTACTTTTGTCGAAGAAGTCATAGATTCCCTATATACAGATGAAGGAGAAAAGGCACCATGGATTCCTATAGCTCGCTCGCACGTCGTAAGCGCGATCGAAAATTGCTGGCGCAAAATTCAGTTTCCACACACTCAAGAGTTTGCCACGTGGGATTCCGTAGATAAGACAGGTCTGCATGACGCACGCAAAGATTTTGCAGATATCTTACAGTCTTCGTACACACTGATTGGCTCCCAGCTCTTAACAATGTTTGTGCAACTTGCCCTTCGAGCGCTCCAAACAGCCTCATACGCTGAGCTAGAAGCCTCGTTATATTGCCTGAGTGCTCTGGCTGATTGTGTTCCTGATGAGAGCTACTACGACACAACGATGAGCCAGCTGTTCGGATCAGAGCTTTTCAGTGTTTTAGTGGCCGCCCAAGTACGTATTTGATCATCCTATTTATCATTGACTGTTATTCATGATATGGCTAACATCAATATTGAAGGGCGATAATATATCGCAGTGTCAGACAAGTGCGACACGACTGATTGGTCATTATGCTAGCTATTTCGAGAGACATACTGAATACCTCCCTGGTGCTCTTACCTTTCTATTCAAGTCACTTACTATCTCCACTTTGGGTGTTGCCGCCTCCAAATCAATACATTCGCTATGCTCATCATGTCGTCAAGCACTAGTCCCAGAAGTCGAAGCATTTCTTCGGCAATATGATCACTTTGCACAGACACCTGGTGCAGATGGTCTTGTGAAAGAGAAGGTCTTGGGCGCCATAGCTTGCATTGTCCAAGCCATACATGACGATAGGAGTAAAACCCACCCTATTATGAAGCTTCTCAACTGCGTCGAAAGTGATGTCAATCTCTGTATGCAGCTTGCCAGTATTGGTCATGAAGATGCTGAGAATATAGGCCTGACATCTCTGAGATGTCTCACAAGCATTGCAAAGGGCCTTCAAGCACCCCCGGATGTGCCAGTTGATCTAGAAGAAGAGACGAGTACATCACAATTCTGGATTACAGGTCCAGGCAACACTATACAAACACAAATTATTGGTATGATTCACAAGACCATGCAAGCTCTGAATCAGAATGGTGAAGTGGTTGAAGCAGCATGTGCTGTTTTTCGCGCCGGCTTCAAGGAGAAGGACTCGAATCCCTTTGTCTTCTCTACAGGCGTGGTTGTGGATTTTATTACCCATGCCGACTTCAATACTCCCCGCCTCGGCAGTGTGATCGGTACAGCTTGCTCATTAATCAGTTCTAGCGCAATGGATCCGCAGAACAGTGTTGAGACTCTTCTCCAATCACTGCTGGCATGGATCTCCGGGCTGTTGCAGATTCTAAGTGGTGAGTAATTTATTATCAAGCCCGTTTTTCGTTCCAAGAGTTGACGATAATTTAGATCCTGCAAATGATCCCGAGGTTGCACAGCATGGCATAGATGGTGTTTGTCGACTCATGAATCGTCACATTAAGCTTTTCATGGGACTTCAGCCGTTTTCATCAGTTGAACATATTTTTATGTTCACATTGAAGGCTCTGACGGGTAAAGATCCTTTGCCAAAGGCATCGGCCGCAGAATTCTGGGTAATCCCTTCTATTTTGATATTTCTTGAGTTATTATCCCCACTTTAAGAGATTTTCTGACCATACGTAGGCTTCCTTCGTATCACAAGTTTCTCATCCTGAGGAGATACAAGCACCCATCAATGCAGCAATGGAGCAGCTTGGACCACTCTTAGCAGAGGCGCTGATTTACAATATCGGGGGAAACGCAGCCAGGAGTGAGCTCGACAAAGTCGCCGATCCATTGAAAAAGCTGGTTGTGCGTCAGGTACGAGCAAAAGCCTGGCTTTCACAGGCCCTTCAGTCGTTACAGAATGAGAGAATCAGCGATTCAGAGAAGAATGTATTTCTGCAAAAGCTAATGAAGTGAGTATGTCTCCAATATATACATGATTAAAACTAACCAAGATTTCAGTCTTCGAGGAGCCCGTGGTACAAATGGAGCAGTCAAGGACTTCTGGATGTTGGCTCGTGGTACTAGCTTTGCATATGTTTCATAATTATAAGGTATTAGTTGGTTGCATGGTCAGTATAGCTTTATGGTTGGAGTCACATATTGTTGGAGTGCATAGCAGAATTAGTATTTATGTAAAATAAAGAACTAGAACTAGAATTTCATGAATGCTGCTAAGGCAAAAGTCGTACCAAATGAGATTTTGAAAGCCACGTTGTCCTGAATGGCTGATCGGAGATCAATGTTGGTGACATATTTTTGAAGCTTGCCATAAGGGAGAACATTTATTCCATATGAAGAAGCGTACTGCAGAAGTCAGTCATTGAAGGGAATTGCCCCAGGGTGATGTATTGCGAACCTGAATGCCCACCACTAACAATCCGATGAGTAAGGCCAGAGATTTTGAGAAGGTACTGACGGCTAGACCGGCCACGAGACCTATGTATCCATGAGTATTCTCTGGGCAAAATAGACATGCATGTAGAGTCGAACCCACCAATTATGGAACCGCTACTGATTTGTCTGATTGCAGCAGGGTTCAAATGACCACCCCGTACTACTGGGCTTTGGGCATTGTGTCTGTAGGAGTCTGTGGAGATGACTGGAGTGGTCTCCATTCGCATTGGTCGTTGTCGAGTGATTTGCAATGTTGACAAGGAGATGCCCAGGCCCAGGCTCAGGCCAATTGTCTGTGGTCTAAGAATAGGACGCATGAAAATTGAAGCCATGATGGATTCAATATGGTGCATGCAACAAAAGGAGAGCGGATATGGGTGGAGGTTGATGGTGAACAAACAAGAAGAATAATCCTACTCTCTTTCTTTCTCCGCTCTTCTCTCTGTGTGTATGTGTGTGTGTGTTTGGTTTTTATTTTTATTGTTGAGTGTTTCTTTTGGTGGCTGTTGTTATTGTTGTTTATGTGATGATTGAGATAGGAAGTTGAAATATGTCCGGGGAAGTGAATATGCGATTTCAGATATGCAATCAAGGCGTCGAGATAGCTGGCAGTGTAATTTGGTGTTGCTGCTGCTGTTGTGATTAAGCATGTGAGGAAGTTGGAAAGGTACTAGATCACATGGATATACATGTGGATGATTTCATATCCGTTGAAATAAATATGTGAGGTTCGGTTGAGGTGAGGTACGACTACGTCATTGGTTAAGGTTAAGCACATCACACTGGAATCTCATCTAGTGTACGTAGTACGTAGAGTAGTGGTACGCAGTAAGTACATGTTAATACGTTCACGTATGTAGTAGTATTAGAGTAGCGTCTTTATTTCCACTCTTCCCCACACAAGTCACATGATCTCACTAGGGATAGCCACCAGCAGAGTATGACCCAGTAGAACATCATATTCTAACGTAAGAGTAAGGTACATTTGGTGCAAGGTGCTCCGTGCTCGGAGGTCGGAAAACGGCCAGCGGAAAGCGCTGACGGGGCGATAGGCTTTCGTCGGTAGTCATTTCGACAAGGGCATCAATCGTGCAAGCCACTAAGCTAATGTATGTACTACACAGTATGTATGCACGCACCATATGTACTGGAGTAGAGCATGTATGTACGTATTAAGTAGTAATAGAAGCTCTGTGTTTGATACTACTACGTGCCTACTGTAGTAAGTATGTATGTCTATACATACCCACATACTGTACCATATTCTACTGTACTCATGTGCTCTAAGTGTCTACTCAGTGTACGCAGATAATATGGTAGTATAGGTCAAGTACTTAAGTAGAGTAAGAAAGTGTATTCGTGTGTGTGTATGTGTGTGCGTGCGTGCGTCTTCTAAGTACGTAGTAAGTCTGGAGTCAAGGGCTTGGAATTCGTAGGTTAAGCTCCCGTCCAAAGCATCTTGGTGCATCTGTGAAGTAGCTCACATGCCCGCCCATAAGCCCCACGAATTTGTGTGCCGGTACGACCGAGGGGACACTACTTAAACTAAGTATCCCAGTTACGATTGATTATCTTACCTTACGTGTTAAGAATCGAATTCTACCTTACGTGCTAAGAATTCAAACTTTCCCTGCCATGCCATGCACTACTGACTGACTCATATACACCAACGAGACAATAGAAGCCAAAAAAAAGAAGAAGAAGAAGAAGAAGAAGAAGAAGAAGAAGCTACTCTTGCCTCTGCTCTTTCAATCCACTCACTTTATTCTATTGATATATGAGTCACAGAGCCTTGATCTCTCCCCCATATTCTTCTCAACACGCAACATTTACGATAAAAAATTGTCTACGCACACCATTCCTCCTCACCTTGATACCTTGTTTTTCACCTTGACTTGTCGCCTCCAATATGATCAATGATACCTCAACCAGAATGAACACCGAGTTACCTGTTGCCAATGGCAATGGCAATGGCAATGCTCGAGGCACCACAACCGATTCCACCGATACATTCACAGTGAAGACTGGCTTGGCACGTATGTTGCAGGGTGGAGTTATCATGGATGTCGTCAATGCTGAGCAGGTATACCAATTCTCTCTCACGTTGGCATCAAACGCCCCTTTTGACTCATAATTGATAGGCAAGAATTGCTGAGGAAGCTGGAGCAGTCGCTGTCATGGCTCTCGAGCGTGTACCAGCCGACATCAGAGCCCAAGGGGGTGTTGCTCGCATGTCCGACCCAAAGATGATTAAGGAAATCATGGAAACTGTTACAATTCCCGTCATGGCCAAGGCCAGAATAGGCCATTTTGTCGAATGCCAGGTATGTGTCAACTTTACAACCCTTGGGAACCACTTCACAATACTAATACATTCCCGCAGATTCTCGAAGCAATTGGCGTAGATTACATTGATGAGTCCGAAGTTCTTACGCCTGCTGATCATGCTCACCATGTTGAGAAGCATCCTTTCTCTGTCCCATTTGTTTGTGGATGCAAAAACCTCGGCGAGGCTCTTCGTCGTATCAGCGAAGGCGCTGCCATGATCCGAACAAAGGGGGAGGCTGGGACAGGCGATGTCATTGAGGCTGTTCGTCACATGCGTACCGTCACTGCTGAGATCAAGAGAGCAGCAGCCATGACAGATCAAGAACTCCGAATTCTCGCCAAGGAGATTCAAGCGCCATTTGACTTGGTCAAGGAGACGGCAATTCTGGGTAGACTACCCGTCGTTAACTTTGCAGCTGGTGGCATTGCCACTCCCGCTGATGCAGCCCTGATGATGCAGCTAGGATGTGACGGTGTATTCGTTGGTTCGGGAATCTTCAAATCAGGTGATGCTGCAAAGAGAGCAAAGGCCATCGTGCAGGCCGTTACTCACTTCCGGGACCCAAAGGTCCTGGCCGAGGTCAGTGAAGATTTGGGCGAGGCCATGGTTGGCCTTAATTGTGGAACTATGGCTCCCGAGGAGAAGATGGCAGGCAGAGGATGGTGATTGTAGTACAATTGAAATTCTAGCATGATGGCTTCTCAGTTGGTTTGCATCTTATGCGTAATGCGCCTATTTTTGTGATTTTCGACTTTTAGTGAAGTTGCGGCGATATAAGTCACGGAATTTATGATGCACAATCTATTTAATGGGCGTTTTGGGTATATTATATCATCGCATTTGTATTTGTAGCTTGCCAGGACTTCTTCAGAAAGAAGCGCACCATACTCGGCTAATTAAGCAAGATGGAGCAGCAAAACTCCCGAACTTCTTCAGTTATCGCCCGTAAACATTGTTGGACTTTGAAATCTGAGAGAAACTTGAAAGGCCACACAAATCAGGAGAGAATATCTGCTTGTGACCTGAAGATTATAGCTAAAGCAAGGAGAGCAAAGACTGTCAGCAAATATTATAGTAAGTTTGTCCTCAGATAGGCTCAGATAACCCCAGCCAAAGATCCAATCAATCGTCCCGCATCGCGACTCCCAATAAGCAATCCCAGCCATGAAAGAAGTGGCTATGATTGGGTTTCAATTCTTGAAGTCTGTTGAAAATTCAATGCCGAAAAGCATCGAGAGAGTTCTTGCTTTCATCGGATAAAATGTTGAGCCAGGACGCTCATTCAAGACGCATTCAAGTACTGGGTAGAGATTATTGGTGTCCAATGGAGGTCAGATGTCCAGAAATTACCGGAAAGACTTGGTATCCACCAAAGACTCAGAGTCCTCAAGAACGTGAGTACTCCAATTGCTTCTGTTTTAACTATTAGAACTATACAGCAGTAAACATCGCGATCATGATAGATAGCTTACATGTGAAGTAGAGCTGGTCCTGCTCATCTTCTTCCATCAATGCAGGCAGTGTACCTCTATCGTACTGAGACCTATTACGGCGTTGATCCTGACGGACTTGTTGACCATCGCGAGGAGCAAAGAGACCTAGGCTGGTGTTAGTTGATTACTAATTCGTGTTAAGAAGAGACAAGAAACTCGCTCACCGACATGCTCAGCATTATCAATGCTTCTTCTCATCTTGCTGTGATTATCAGAGTCAGGAAACTCTTCCTCATACCCAGCGAACGGGTGACCGAGGGTATAGAATATCTGCCATCATTAATCAAATTGTTATCATTTGAGGAGGGTAAAAAAAAACCTTAGGTCGGTATTCCGGAGCCTCTAGCATGACGGAGCTGTTACGGAACTTCGAGACAAGACAGTCCTTGCCCTGAATAGTTGCATACGATATCTCAGCAATCTTATTTGAACCATGTGTACCCCAGGAAGTTCCAGCCCTCGCATCCCAGAAGTCAACAATATCGAGAGGATCGACGAAATTTATGAAAGCATAACCGACATTGCATTCATTCTGAAAGTCGATTCGGAGGTACATGAAGTCATATTTTCCGAAACTGCTACTATCAACCACGTCTTTCAACTCGGCCTGCTGCATCTTATTTGGAATGTTACGCAGCATAATTGTAGTACGTACATCAACACCAGCCTTGATGCGACCCGGGTCCACAACATTGTGGGTGCTAGATCTGTTTTGGTTGCGGTCATCATTCATTCGAGGAGTTCGCACAGCGTTTTCCCTCAGACTTCTCCCTGGCAACCGAGCAATAACGGGACGCTGGATGCTATTCGAGGATTGACGGCGAGTTTCATGAATAGAATAATCGACCAATGCGGTTCCTGCAACTTGGGGAGTCATAATATGAGTATGGGGTTGGGTATGAGCAACTCCAGTCAATTGGTATGGCATGGCAGCTGGTGGTCCCATTGTGTACTGCTGACTATATTGCGCAATACCCTGACTGGCAAATCCAGGGTTTGTAATTGAAGATAAGCTCGCCAGGTGGGAATAATTGTTCCCATGGGACACTCTATTTACCTGTGAGACTTCAGAAGCACCGAGATAGCCCCAAACTTGTAAATTGGGTGTATGACTCTGGATTTGTGGTGTCATTCGGGCTGGAGATGACTTCTGCGCGTCTGGCTGGTGAAGTCTTATGAACAGAATAACACCCTGGAGTCCGTTAGAACAATTATCAACCTAGAAATCTGTAAAGCGCGCGTGACTCACTTCAATGTTCTTGCCATCGAGCTCAGCAACAGCCTGTACAGCACTACGGGTATCAGAGTATTCAACAACGAATAAAATATTCCCAATTTCACCTGTCTCTTGGTGGAATGAGAATATCTCTCCCTTCTCTTGTAGAGTTACAAAGACATTCTTAGCCGCAGCAAGCAAGTTGATACCTGGTAGCTTTGAGAACTCTACAACAACCTGACCCTCGAATACTGTGGTTGGGGTGGTCATCAACTTCTGCGATTCCTTTGATACACCAAATTAGTTATATGGCTCAGTGGGAGGAGGATGAAGGAAAAACTATTCAACTATGACAATCATAATGAAAAGTTAGAACGACTAGACTTACTAGAGGAAGTGAATGTGGAGAGCAGTATGCCAGCAGACACATTGGGTAGTCTCTGGTGATGACATTCCAGATCCACACTGCATCGCGAAGATCACTCACGCGCACAAATACGTGAGGGGATTCACGGTCAAACCGGAAGACGCCAATCGCATGCTCTTGAAGCTTCTGAGGGTATGTTAGTCAAGTGTTGTGGCTTTAATAACTGCCGTGATCCACTTACCTCCTGACAGTTCTGAATAACAAGTTCTGTCATGACGTCGTTGGGAGCTGTGAGTCGAAGTACTCGAGACAACCCAGATGCAGCTGAGAATTTATTGGATTGCGCAACCGACCAAGAATCCTGAACAGATGGCAAGGTCCAGGTAGATGCAGAAGTTTGCAGAGTATTCTCCAAAACTTGAAGAGCTGTGATTGTACTCGGATCCAAGGAGCCATTAACGATGGCAGGTCGTCCAACACTACTTGGCTTGAATGCAGGTGTGGTTGCTCTCAGAACTGAAGTTATCTTGGGTGTACAAATCTCATCTTCATTAGATCCTGAGTAGAAAGGGTCTGAAGACGAACTTGGTCCTGATGATCTGGCAATCGAGGAAATTCCTTGAGGGAAAAGAGGAAGAGACTGCGATGATTTCTTAGGAAGAGCTCTAGCGGACGCACCATCAGGAGTGAAAGCAGTAATGCGTGTGTCTGGTGTGCCATTGCTTGAAGTTGGAGCAGCAGATGAATGAGGAGATGCAGGCATTGATGTTTGTTGCGCCGAGGAAGACATCTTATCGAAACCAATGAAGTCCTTTGTCTTAACCAAGAGGGGTGTTGCCGATCAGTGATTATAATGCAAATCCACACCACGGGAGAGCAGGATACAGCTGAGTAGGTACTGAGAGCTGAAGATGTGTTATTTATTTGGGAAGTCTTCGTTGTGTCACTGTGCTTCTGCTTCTTCTCTATAGAGTAGCCTGTTGTAATGGCATAGAAGCTTGTTGTCTTTGATCACCAAAATTGACTGTGATACAACCGAATTTTGTCAGCTCTCCATACGTCAGAAAGACGCTGTTTGAATTTTGGAAAACTAGCAAAATATCTTGAAGCGTAACATGTGAATGGTAGAACATGAGAGATTGGGGTGAATCGTAGAAGCAGCGTAAGAGAAGAGCTTGAAAGGATTGAAACCGATGGAGGCACAAGTCAAAGAAAAGGGAGGCAAAGAGGTAAGAAGAGATGAGGTTGGGAAATAGGAGAGGTACAAGTTCTTGTGTAAAGACCTATTATGCTTACCCATTCGTAAAAAGGAAGGTATGATTAAGTGTGACTGTCAATGTGCGCAATCAAATGTCTGGGGACGGAAGACCATTATTATCCGTGGAAGGAAAGAACAGTAGAAACGCAACCACACAAGCACGCATATGCTTGCTTCAGCTATTATCTTTCACCGGCACTACAACTGCAACTGCTTCTTGGGGTGCGCAGAACTATATAGAAGAGAAAGGTATATGTAAGGTTACACATGCCATGTTGGTAGGTTGCAAGTTGCATCTGCTTCTCTTATGCTCCCCATCTTGTGGGAATGACAAGTGCAAGTTCCTGCAAGAATCCAAACAAAAAGGTATTGAAAGTGCAATGGAAAAAAGAGTCCATTGTGGGAATTCCTTGGGTCTCAATAAGTAGTGATCTACTCCTTAATCCTGTGGAAACCATAAAGATGACGTTATGAAAAGCACCAAAGATGCGAATATGTTCTATTTCGACAATGATGTGACTTAGAGAGACCAAGGGAAAGATGACTTGTGGTGTTCTTAAGGGGGTCCAAAATATTCCCTATATGAAGCGACACAGCAGAACTGGGCACTGAATAGTGCTCAGATGGAGTCTGCATACATACCTTGAAGTGGAGTCGGGGAGGAAGAAGAGATGTGTGAAGATGTTTTCGGCAAGGGTCGGCCCGATGAAAATTGACCGAGTTTATATCCGAAGTGCCCCGAATAAGTTTTGAAGGTGAGAGCCGGTAATAGTCCCATAAGAAACACCAGCCCAAGGTAGTACATACATGTAGCAGGTGTAAGATAAAGTTCAAACAATGGCTACCTTACTATGGTGTGCTGGGTCGGGGAATATGGGTGACGCCCAGCCGGTATCGGGGTCGGACCGGCAAGTGTCCACTTGCCGATTAATCGCCGGCTGAACCTGTCCAGCAGTGGTGCAGTACCAACAAGGCCGTACCTCCTCACTATGTATGTACGTATGATGGGTTTCCAATACTCTACAGTATCTCAATCAGCAAATACTGATGGCACGAGCAGTTTAAATGTTCCCATTTTGAATCAAAATACAAAATAACAAGATAGTCTTCGTACGTAGGAGTAGTCCAATCAATATATTAACGAATATGTACCTACCCGTCCGTACATACCTTGATAGCCGTCAATCCTCAGCCTTGTGCACTAAAGCATGCTGTCACATACTACCTGATGTATGTACTGTAGGCACCTACATACCATATACTCATCCTGCCTACCTACCTTTTAACAACTTACATTACTTTTCAACGAGCTATCCTACACATTTTAATTTAGTCGATGCTGTTACAAGCAGGAAGCTGACTTGGTTTCTTATATCTCCACCAACAACAATCCCTGATAATATCGCACGCAACCCCTTCTCTCGAATCAACGAAGCAACACAAGGGGGATTATTGTATGTGCAGTAGCAGATACAAAAGTATGATATGCCACAACGATCGGCCCCTTTAAGCATATCTTAATACAATCCTGTATTGAAAGCCAACCACTCAATTCACTATTCTTCGTAGTACGGCCGTGATTCAGAATGCCTTCTGCCATGGACTATCGTGAATACAGCGCCGTATCAGTGCAACAGGTATCAATCTCAATCGTCCACTCTTCAAAAAGATTCTCATTCTGATATGTGTTTCCAGATAATCCTATCCTCATCCGACTCAGATTACCTCGACCAGCTCATACCCGCTATCAAAGATGCCACACTTTCGAATCGCGCTCCTATGCTAATGCAGAATCTCTCACACTACGCCGAAGAACGCGAATCAGATATCGAACGCATGTGTAACACAAATCACCAGGAGTTCTTAACATCTGTAAATCAGCTCCAGAAGGTTCGCGAAGGCACAGTCAATTTGACCACGGAGATCCTTAATCTCAACCAATCTATTCAAGCCAGCACAGAGAAACTTGCGGAACAGAAAAAGGCCCTTGTAGATTCTAGAGGTGTGAGGCAGAATATCGACGAGGCAACACAAGCACTCAAAGATTGTCTGGAGGTCCTACGCGTCGCGAACCATGTACACGAGTTACTAGGGAAGAAGAATCATTATGGTGCGCTCCGGGCACTCGATGAACTCCAGAATGTACATCTCAAGGAGGTTACCCAATACAAGTTGGCCGATATGATCCAGAAGTCTGTACCAGCAACGCAGAAATTAATCGCCGAAGCAGTCATGAACGATCTGAACACATGGTTATTTCGGATTCGGGAGACATCCCAATTTCTGGGCGAGGTAGCCTTCTACCATACTGAACTAAGGAGATCGAGGCAGAAAGAGCGGATGGAATCTGATGCATATCTCCGTAACTTCAAGCTTAATTCAGCTATTGAGTTGGTGTTTGACGAGAGCGAGGAGTTTGATGTTTTAGACAATGAGGAGCTCCAGGTTGACTTTACACCGCTATTTGAATGCATGCATATACACGAGGCTCTTGGTCAGACAGAAAAATTCCGAAGTGAGTATGCTGCTACGCGCAGACAACAGAAGGAGCTGCTACTACCGCCCTCTGTAAGTTTAGTGGATGAAGACGATGCAAGCTTGAGCAGTCTACTCGAGGGCATTGCTGGGTTTGCTATCATTGAGAAGGCTACAATGCGAAAGGCTCATAATCTTCGGTCGCCCGCCGATGTAAGTTAAGGTTTCCACTCTCTCAGAACTTTTTGTACTGAGGCAATCTAGGTCGATGAGCTATGGGATTCAATGTGCCATACAGCAATAAATTTGATCTCAAATGCATTGCCTGCTGTTGATAATGCTGAGGTTCTTTTGAAAATTAAAGGAGTAATCGCCCTCTTTATACAGACCATGGATGTAGGTCACCCATCACGCTCAAATTTTTTGCATTACTGACACATCCTAGGGATGGGGCTATTCGGTAACAGCGCTTGATACTTTCCTCTTGAAGCTCTTCGAGAAGTATGCAGAGCTACTAAAAAGAAGATTCAGCGATGATTTCCAAGAGGTAAGTTTTTTAAGCCGGGTTATTGCCCATCTACTAACAAGCTTCAGATCGTCTCTACGGATGATTACATGCCAATGCCTATCAGTAATCTTGAGGAGTACGATAAAGTGGTCAATGTCAGCTGGTTCACACCTGACAAGCCCCGTGAAGAGTTAACGTATGTATCCCCTTATCTAAAACCCCGTAAAATTCTGTACTAATTGATAGCAAGATTTCCATGTGTGCTTCCATTCTCACAAATGTATCCTCTCTGTTGTATCGATATTCGCAACTTCCTCAATCAATTTTATTTCTTCTCAGATGATCACTTCCAGCAGCCAAACGTCATAGACGATACTTTGAAGCGAGTAAGTAACAATCCTTTTTTATAACCCGAATAGGCATTGGGCCCAGAACTGACCGTATGGCAGTCCCTTGATCAGCTTCTCTCGGAAAAGGTATGCCATTCATTGGTAGAACGTCTGAGTTCGCAGTATTTGGGACAAATCGTTCAAATTCTTATCAACCTCGAACACTTTGAAACAGCTTGCCAAGAATTAGAGCAGCTGCTCATCGCCGCAAGGTCTTCTTCGTCCGCTGGCGGGCCAATTGTCCTGAATGCAACAGAGGAATTCAGAAGCAATAAAAAGACTGCTGAAAAAAGAATTTTTGAACTTGTTAATTCCAAGATTGATGACCTGGTCGAGACTGCTGAATATGATTGGTATGCGTACATCTTGTACTGGTATCACAACAATACTAAGAATAAATTTAGGATGGCCACTACGCTTGAATCTGAACCGAGCAACTACATGCAAACATTAACCCGCTATCTCTCAAATATCATGAATTCTACCTTACTCGGGCTTCCTAGGGAAATCAAGGATCTAATCTACTTCGATGCTTTGAGTCATGCTGCGAACATGATCCTTGTAAGTTCACAGATCCATTGCCGGCGTTTATAGGTCGATTTTCTGACTGGTCTATTCCCCATACAGGCACTCCCCCTCTCTCCAGATGTAAAGAAGATAAATCCAAACGGGGTTGCCGCTCTTGCCAAAGATGTGGATTATCTTGCCGAATTCGTTGAATCGCTTAATTCTCCCATTTTACAGGAAAATCTCGATGAGTTACAACAAACAGTTATGTTGATGAAATCCGACAATCCAGACGAGTTTTATGACATCTCTATCAGAAACAAGAAGTTCGGAAGAGTGGATGCTCTGAATGGTCCACAAATACTGGAAAAGTATATATGTTGCAACTCTTTGAAAGTCCCAAAACTAACCATGTACAGGCTTACATATACAGTTCAAAGCCCAACACGGACGGATCGCCTTGCGAACTTCTCCTCAAGGTTCGGCATGAAATGAATTATAAATGAAGCAAACCTTTCGACATCTCACTCTCTTTTTTTTACCATTGGTAGCATGTGAAGGTGATTGAGGACCACTCGTGTCACTTTTCACATATGTAACATAATGACCAAATACTTGTACATTATCGTATCGGCAACACCCATATCAAAGCACCAGACTATGATGGGAGGGAGGAGAGGGGAGTTCTTCAAAATACACAAAGTATAGACCAAGGCTTCAAGTTTCATGATACTAGCAGTTCATTGCTAAACCTAATTTCCTATTACTCATCCCAGCAACTCCTACCCTTAAATGATACAACGCCGAGTTTCGTAATTCTTGGTAGAAATGCTCGTTAACCGACTTCATAATCTCTCTCTCCTTCAGCATCTGCATCTCCTTCACCGCCATCATGTCTAGCATAATTGTGACCAGGTTCTTGGCCAACTGCAGCATCCTGTGGGCGCTGCTGTGGTACATGGTACATCTATGCAAACTGGTTCAGTCCATTGATCAAGGTCACTCATCAAATGACAGTTTTCTTACCTGCTGCTGCTGCATTGGTGGATAGCCATACATGCCATCCATTTCGCCATATATGTGGGGTGGCTGTCCGTAGGTAGCGGTTGAACCAGCTTGTACTTGTCCTGGATAGCCCATGTTCGGCTGACGGTAATCCTGCTCAGAACCTAAACCATGGCCAAGGGAGTAATCTGGTGGTGCCATGTTGTGCTGTTGTGGAGCGTGTCCTTGTTGTTGGGGTATACCTGCTGGTTGACTTGGCATTTGAGATGCTGCTGGCGCACCCGGTACACCTTGAGGAACTGCCGCACTCTGGCTACCGGTTGTTCTCTTGGCATGAGCAGCTGCCTCTTCACGTGGGACAATATCAATTAGAAAGTCGAACATATCGGACTTGGCGAGTGCTGAAGCAATATCGGACCGCTGCAACGTCCGACGTTTGTTCTCTTCCGCATGGATCCAAGCTCGCATAGTAAGTTCGGTGATGAAGATATCGCAGCCTTTTGCGAAGAGTATGGGAGCCTCCGCTGAAATCATCTTGACCTCGGGATCTGCTTTCATGACCTTCTTGATTCGCGCAAGTGGTAATTGATGGAGCTTGTAATCATGTGTATCGGTTTCTAAATGGTTGATTGTTTGTTGCCAGTATGTTGTTAAAATGTCTCGATAAGTGCCTTGAAGTCCTTGATTGACCTATATTGAATCTCTTATCAGCTTATGAACTGCTCACAAAGAAACCAAGACACATACATTCGCCCATGCTCCGGTGTAGAATTCTGGCACAGGAGCAAAACCCTGTGCGGATAACTATTCGAAATCAGCATCTGCAAATAAGCACAAACATGCAATATACGCATTAACATACTGCGGCGCTTGCACCTGTGAATGATGGTCAGCTAAGGTCAAATGATTCACGAGGAAGAATTGCGCAACGGACCATAATGACCTCCATGATTGGTATCATAGACAGGCTGCTGACGCTGCTGCTGCACCTGACCGTGAGAAGAGCTCGGTGGATCTTGAGGATCCATATTCGCTCCTGGTCGACAGCTTGAGGAACTAGAGGCTTTCTTTGAAATGTAGAGAGCTGTGCGCGTTATGCGACAGATGTGTTGAGTATACGTAGGATTATGCGAACAGCAGCTCCGAAGTCGTTTTTGGCGTTGGGCGTGGGCGTTGGGTTCTGAAGCGCAGGCGCAGGCGCAGGCGGAAGATAATAGTGGTAACAGAGAGAGCGCCACAAGCAACACGACAGATGAGCGCGACAGCTAGTCTATCAAGTGAGTTCGTGTAGAAGTCGCGGTGTGCTATGGAGGATGTCTGGTGTGTACTTGAATGCGACTGAGGACGCGATTGGGCAATGGCTAATGGACAGTGGTAGGTAAATGATGTTGTTTTGGGCGCTCGGTGGCTCGGTAGCAACTGACAGATAGAAAGTAGTGACGGGTAAGTTCCTTGGTCATACAACCTAACGATTAATGATTAACGATTAACCGTGCCTACTGTTGGAGCTGCTGCTGTTTACCTTAGCTACTGCCGCCTACCTTGCTCGACTACTCCAGACTTCGCAATTTGCTTTGGAGGTTGAAAGAATCCTCTTACATATACGTAGTGATGTATGTTCAATGAAACTGGCGTCGAAGTAAGGCGACTCATACAAGGCCCAGCTCTGATGTGAATAGGAAACGAGATGAGTGCATCAGAGAGCCATGAATGATAAATAAATACGTGTAGTGGTAAGAGAGTCTGACTGGCAACGGGGAACTGGGAACTATGGCAAACAAATACTCCCTTCTCTTCCACATTTAGTATCTGGGTATTAGTTGGGCATCATTGACATCCTCGCATCTGCATCTCTCATCACCATCGCCCTCGGTGTTCTTCCTCGTCATTCCCAGCCCATTGCATCACCTGATGGCTGTCGATTACTGGCTTGGCTTTGAACTATACAGTAAGGCTGCAGGATCGCAATTTGTACATACTGTAGGTAGTTACCACGATCTTGCTTCTCCATCACTTACTCCTGGACGTGGTTGGCGATGGCTACTATGCGTTGTCGCCCGTCAGCCACATTTATGTGTGTGTGTGCCCCTCAGATGTCAAGGTATACTACGACTCCAGCACTTCCCAACTCAACTATCAGAGTCATAACTGAGGCACGGAGTGAGCACTTAGCTGACGGGATGCTACGTACCTTAGGCATATGTGCCTACACTCAGGTAGATACTTACATGATATTCAGAGCACCACGGGATGATGGCGCCATAATGGGGATGGTATGGATATGCTTTCTACCTAAGATGGGTAAGAGGTGTTATTAGGTCAGTAGGCAAGAGTAGATGTGCTCTCTTCTATATATACTCTATACCTATTCATTATTATCTTAAATAAATTATAGGTATTATTGAAGTTTCGAACTTATGTGGCTCTTTAGTGTGATCTACGTACTCTAACTAGCCTAGAATAGTAAATAGTCCAAGCCATTCGATTCACGGAATGTAAAAGTATTCATTGACATTGCACCATTCCATTGTACTGCGTCACCAGTAGTTCACCAGTTGGTAGGTAGGTAATGCGTTTGTTGCCTTAGGTATTATTATTATTCAGTGCCGGATATTCGAGAGTCACGTGTAATTCTCTTCGTCTGGTTGTCGGGGCTGTCCCGGCAACGACAAAAACGTGCTAGTGCCACATCAACCCGCCTGGTACCTCGCTTCCTGTGTCGCTCTGAACTTTTTCGTTTCCCCGAACCTCAAAGCTTTCTTCCTTTGCTTTCATTGATATTTGCTACCATCAACTTTGAAGCCAAAAAATCAAAGCTATGGATCTCAAGGCCATGGACGTCGATCTATCCGATGACCAAGTGCAACAGCTGCTCAAGGATGCTGAGCAGCGCATGATTAATGCTGCACAAGACTCACTAAGCCTCATTAACCCTCAAGAAAACCAGGTGCAGAAATCTATTTCAACCTCTTCCACCAGGTATACATCAAACCACAAATTACATACTGCCTATCACTCTACCATTTACTAACTCATTCAGTCTCTCCACAGGTACATCGATCGCTTCTACATCGTACATCAAAAACACTGCAAATGGGGCTTTAGTTGATCCTTCTCGTCTCGTGAAGCCGCAGGAACGCAAGCTTGCGAACGGTCTTCGCCGAGTTGAGGATCCAGTTACTGTTAAGGCCAACATTGAAAATGTTCGTATTGTTTCTTTCTTTCTTCTTCTCTCCCGATTTTATACACTTCTATGAGGAAAATTTATCCCAAATTTCACTCTAGCGGAATCGTGATACCGTCTTGGAATCATCTCTGCACTACTGAGAGCGCACTTTATGTGCACATATCATAGTTACTCTGATTGAAGTTCACCGAATACCCTTGTTGTTACCCTGAGGATCTTCACAAGTGGCTAACACATTTCCAGGCCAAAAAGGCATCTGCCGGTTCAGATTGGTACAATATGCCCCGCACTGATTTGACACCAGAGTTGAAGAGGGATTTGCAGCTTTTGCGTATGCGATCTGTTCTGGACCCCAAACGCTTCTACAAAAAGGAGAATAAGAAGGCCCAGGTACCAGAGTTTTCACAAGTCGGCACTATCATTGAAGGCCCCACAGAATACTTCAGTGCTAGGCTCTCTAACAAGGAGAGGAAAAAGACCTTCGCCGATGAAGTTCTTGCGGGTGAAAGCAACACTGGACGTTTTAAGTCAAAATACAATGAGATTCAAGCCGCCAAGACAAGTGGTAAGAAGAATCACTACAAAGCTCTACAGGCACGAAGAAAATCAAAAAGATGAAATTGAGTTATTCTCTATTGGACACAATACTGGCTGCATCATCATCGCACCACGGCTGTCATTATTTTGTATGGACAGGTCTCTCCTGGAGGCAATTCTCTGCTATAAACACAAATAGCCTCTTCCGAGAGTCGGATTCGCACAAGATGTATCAGCTACCATAGAAGTAGTTAGAACGCCCCGAGGCTCGAGAGTAGGTCATATCATAATCTCACAAGAGACCGAGGACGCTGCTCCAAGAGGTCGTGATAGTACATGCTGCTACACAAATGGACCTACTTAGAAGGGGTGAGAGTGTGGAGTGTTACCTTGAAGCTAGCTTCCCAAAATACAATTATATGATGTCCCATCAATCTTGTTCAATAACTACTACGTGAAGTGAGAAGTGTGAAGTAAACTTCCAAGTACATACGTTTCGAGGTTCTCTCAACTAGGGTTGGTCATGCATACAGGTGTATTCCTTTGAAAGGACTGATATTCTTATTGCTGTATTCTTCTAAATCCTATGTACAGTTGTTTTTTATTTGACTGCTCGTATATATACTTTTAAAAACTACTTACCACACATTGTGGTTCTTGATAAGATGGACTTATTTCGGCTGATTCGATGTGTAGATGTGAGCCGTGCTCGCTAGTGTGGAATTATTCCCAGCACCAAACGATCATCAACGATTGCGAAAGAGTACGTTTCTACACTCATCAAGACACACAAACAACATGGCGATACCCAATTGTCTGAGAACTTCCGTATTCTCGGCGCAGCGCACATTTGTAACTATACCTCTCTGCCATCCTAGGATTGTCACGTACTAACAACCTCCAGGCGTTGTCGACCACAGCTCAGAAATCCAGAGCCCTCTTTTCAACTTCAGCAGCTGTTCGAGACTCACAAGCTAAATCTCCCTCAGAACCATTGTAAATAGTCCCATCTCCGTGCCTATTGATTTATTGACTGATTGGCTATAGGATCGCCGAAGAAGCGGAAAACGAGCGGATCATAGGGTCGGATTTTGATCATATCCCACACGATGTTCGTCTTCCACGAAGTGTTCAAGCTATATATCTACAGCCTTTGCGACGAGTAGCCCAATACGGTGTGCCCTCATGTGATCTGCAGATGCGATCTTATAGTGTTCGAAACCTGGAATTCTTTGCGGACTTTGCGCTTCGTGCCGCTTACTACCTCAACCTGCCTGCTTATGGACCTGTCCCACTCCCTCGGATCACAGAACGATGGACTGTACCAAAGAGCAGTTTCATCTACAAGAAGTCACAGGAGAACTTTGAACGTATTACATTGCGCAGATTGATCCAAATCAAGGACGGGCACCCAGAGACTGTAGAGATATGGCTGGCTTTCCTACAGAAACACGCATACTACGGTATTGGTATGAAAGCTAACGTATGGGAGTACAACAAGCTTGGTACGTGGAAACTTTCGTCTGTCGGTGTTCTATGCTAACCATTTACAGGTGTTGGAAAAGAGATGGACGTCAACTTGGAGAATTTGAAGGGTGCTGTGGAACCCAACTGGGCACACTTCGGTCGCAAGAAGAATCTTGATACTTCAGAGAAGGTTATGGAGCTTATGAGCAGCGAAAAATACCAGGCGACAACTCGTGGCAATGCCCCTCTTACATAACGGATCACCGCATCGTATTAATGATCTATTATTGTACTATATACATGGAGAGAGGGAGGTGGCACATGTGAGATACATACCTCTTAACCTGGCGTCCTGGTAGCATTTGTTATGGAGTTCTACATCCAAAAGTTATATGGATCAACATTTTCGTACTGCATGGTACTTTGCTGTAATTTGATATTATGTGTCACGTGTTTTCGTGCTTTAGCGTGTACAACGAGGTCGATATATCTTCGTAATGTGTTTGTTCGTGATACTTTCTCATTGGCAATTACCCATCACCAACAATGTTCCGACCTAGCAAGCAAAAACGACTGCTTCATTTGGCTTATCCATTTCAACATTACTGCTTTAACTCGGCAATTCAGAGTATCAGTGGTGTTAAATCCCGACGCTTTTTTGCCAGCCCAACATCACCCCAAGCCCCCAACCACGTGATTTTTTCTGGTATCCAGCCTACAGGCATACCACATCTGGGTAATTACCTGGGAGCATTGCAGCAATGGGTCAAATTGCAGAACGATGCTACTCCCGAAACTATACTGCTCTTCTCCATTGTAGATTTGCATGCCATTACAGTCCCTCAGAAAGCTGGGCGTTTGCAGCAATGTAAGAGAGAGACTCTTGCTACTTTCTTAGCCATGGGCCTTGATCCTGCGCGCTCTGTCTTGTTTCATCAATCCTCGGTATATTGCTCTTCGTTCGCCAACTCTTGGATACTCTATAGTTGAATTATGGCTCACAAAAGAGTTAGGTACCATACCACGCCGAGCTAATGTGGATTCTCAGCTGCACAGCATCGATGGGATATCTATCTCGTATGACACAGTGGAAGGTTTGTTACATGCTCGCCGATACAAAATTGACACACTGGGTTGACATATACATAGAGCAAAATGGCCCTGTCTGACAATGCCTCTCCACTTGATGAAGGGAAAAAGAATAATCTCAAGCTGGGTTTATTCTCATACCCTGTGCTTCAAGCCGCAGATATACTGGTTCACGGGTAAAGTGTTTCCTGTTTCTACTGATGAATACTGTTTTAATCTTCAATATTATAGGGCAACCCATGTCCCTGTCGGCGAGGACCAGAGTCAGCATCTTGAGTTTGCACGTGAATGTGCAACAAACTTCAATCATACGTATTTCCCTTGTCTAGTTGCACCTCAGACAATACTTTGTAGGTCGGAGTCTATTGGACTTGGTGTATAGTCGCTGATATTTTATAATAGCACCTGCTAGACGTGTGATGTCTCTACAAGATCCACATTCAAAGATGTCGAAGTCCAATCCAAATCCCAAATCAAGGATCTTAATCACAGATGAACCAGAGGAAATTGGACGAAAGATCATGGGCGCAGTCACTGATTCCATCGGAGGTGTCTCATACGATCCTCTGAATCGACCGGGGGTATCCAATCTATTGCTCCTTCTATCTCATTTTGATGCTTCTGGAAAGACTCCCTCAGAATTGGCAAGCACGCTCTCTGATAACACTATGAAAGATCTTAAAATCAAAGTAGCAGATGCAGTTGTTAGTAATCTGGCTCTCATTCGTAAGAGGTTCCATGAAGTAATGGCAGAGGATAATGGGAAGTACCTCGATCATATTGCTGTTGAAGGGGCCAATAAAGCAAGAGCAAACGCGGAAAAGACTATGGTTATGGTTAGAAAATCAGTTGGCCTCTGTTAACCAATACCAAAAATATCGTGCAGTCTTTTATAGATATTATGAAGCCTATCTCATGTTGAAAGAAGCAATGCGACAACGCAAATATTGAGAGTGTGCCGAATGGGGCGCTTTTATAAAGTAAGTGCCTTGATGTATTATTATATTGACCATAATTTAATTAAAGCAATGAGATATCAAATCGCATACTTTACTGTGGTGGCCCATTTAAAAAATAATTCGGTTTTCTATTACCTAGTTAAATATTTATGGGGGAGTGAAGAAGAAGAAGCTCGTGATATCTAGATCTAGTTATGGTGCTTGTAAACAGCTGCAATGCTCATAACCTGGCCCGCTAGCTCTAACTACTGTACCTTTAGTTACCTACAGCAGGTTATCAATAGCTAACTAGGAGCTCTTTAAAAAGATACAAATAAGATTTCGTAGCCTCTATTCTATAACTTATATAGGGTGACCTATGGGGAACCGACGCATTAGGCTAACCAAAGCAACGCACTTTTCAGCATTTGACTAAGATTACCTATAACTCTGCACATACTAGTCCAAATCGGGATATTAAAGATTCATATAATTTCTTAGATTCTGTTCTATAAGATACTTAGATTACATATCTATTAAATATAGTTAGATTAAGTTATACTTGTTTTTAGTTATCCCTTATACTTAGCTATTCTTAGCCTACTTTTTATCAGAGCTCTTAACTAGCTATATCGAATATATCAAGTATAGCCTATAAGGTGTTTGGGGCTTAAAGACCCTATATGTAAGCTTATTTCATAGTTATAGAGCATTATAGTAGGAGGTGTAGGATAAGATATAAAGGAGCTACTCCCTTTTTCTTAAAGACCTTTAATTGCTCTAGCTAGAGCAGTTAGAAATCTCCCCTATAATATGTAGGTAATAGAAGCTAAATATAAGAGCAAACTAAAATTGAGTATAACTTAACATAATCACACTTAATTGATTTACAACTGAGAAAGGTTATAGTATAGAAGCTAAGAAACAATTTAAATCTTTAATATCCTGATTTGGACTAGTTAGTATGTGCAGAGTTATAGGGTGACTGGGCTGGAACCGACGCACTTTTCAAATTTGACTAAAATCACTTATAACTCTGCATAAACTAGTTCAAATCAGGAACTCGATGCTTCATATTATTTCTTAACTTCTATTCTATAATATATCCTAGTTATAAATCAATTGAACGTAATTACACTAAGTTGTACTCAATTAAATTTTGCTCCTATACTTAGCTTATATTGCTTATTATAAGAGTTCCTAGTTAGCTATCTCTAAGATGTTATATATATAAACTTATTAGGGTCTAAAGACCTATATATAAGCTTTTAGAGATTTCTAGTCGCTCTATCTAGAGCTATTAACGTTTTAAATAAAATGGGAGTAGTTTCCTTATATCTTATCCTACACTATAACTACAAAATAAGCTTATATATAGGGTCCCTATACCCTCAGGACCTTATACATGCAATATTTAATAGTACCTAGCTAGGAACTCTTATAAAGAGCAAAAATACCTAGATATAATAGTAAGCTGAAACTGGGTATAACTTAGCCCGATTACACTCAATAAACCTATAACCTGAGTAACTTATAGAACAGAGACTAAGGAGTCATATGCATCTTTGATTTTCCGATTTGAACTATTATATGTAGAGTTATAAATGATTTTAGTTAGAAACTGAAAAGTGCGTCGGTTCTGGTCCTGCGTCGGTTCCGGTCCAGTCACCCTAGGTGATCTTAGTCAAATGCTGAAAAGTGCGTTGCTTTTTGCTAATGTATCGGTTCCCCATAAGTCACCCTAGCTAAATATAGGTAAGAGCAAACTAAAATATTGAGTGTAACTTAGTGTAATCAAATTCCATTAATTTGTAGCTGATATATAATGCAGTGTTAAAACCAAGGAATTATATTCGTGTTCAATCTTCCAAATTTAAATAGTGAGTCAGATGTTGAAAAATGCGTAGGTAACTGGCCTGCGCTAGTTCCGAGCCAGTCACCCTATTTATAAACATATGACTAAATTGCTCCAGTAATCTAAGGAGGGACTATAGCTAGGTTTACATACAAATTATAATCAATACAAGCTAAGAGTTGAAATTTACATTGCTTTAGCTAATGCATTGGTTCCACCATTCTATATAATGACATTACCCTAGGTCTATAAATAAATTAAATACAATTACATACACTAAGTTATAGCATTGGTAGGTACTCGTTTTAATTTGCTCTTAATAAGAGCTCCTAGCTAGGTGCTGACGAATTATGTAGGTACCTACCTACCTATACCTAGGCTTAGGTATAGGCTATAAAGCTGTTGAGGCATAAACATCCTATATATCAGCTTACATTGTAGTTTTCGGGCATTACAAGGGAAGATATAAACGCTAGTCTACCCTCCCAGATATATGACCTTGCGTATAGCTAGGCATAGCGAATGGGCCCTGGAGCAATGACTGCCCCGCACAAATGAAAAATATTAAGGAGAAAAGAAAGAATAATGCTGATAGTTATTACAAATATATACTAATTTTCAAACCTAATAGTCCTTAAGTAATATATAAATTAAGTTTTAAAATTTAAGAATTTAAAACATTATATTGCAGTGTTTTTAAATGAAATATATTTATTTACTCATATCTTTCAAGTTTATAACATCGGTAGAATATAAATCTGTAGAATCTCCTCTACCTACCATTAAATTCTAAAAGAGAAAAATACAATATAACTACCTAGCATACCTGTATATAATTAGTATGTTAATCATATATTTTGTACCCAAAGCAGAAATTAAAAAATCATGTGAGTGTTTAGTTTCTTGATTTGGGCTAGTTTTAAGTTATTATGTAAGATATTTGTACTAGGTATAAAAAAATTTCAAAATTAGCGCATATCATTAATTATAGGTAGGGTGCGACACGGTTAGGTTAGCTTATGCTTGGTTTATACCACTTTATAATAGGGTGACTGGCCCGGAGCCGACGCACTTTTCAGCATCTAACTAAAATCACTTATAACTCTACGCCCATTAGTCCAAATTTGGCAATTGAAGATGTATATGATTTCTTGATTTATGCTCTATACAATTCCTCAGCTATGAGCTAAATGAACTAGATTACACTAATTCATACTCAATTTTAGTTTGCTCTTATATTAGCTCCTAGCTAAGTGCTATCAAATCATCATATATAAGCTTAGCTTATAGTTACACGCATTATGAATAGAGATAGGCCTAGAGTATAAGTCATAGGAAAACTACCCCCTTTTAGTAAAATCCTTAATAATTCTAGGTAGAGTGCTTCTAAGCAATTGTAAAGCTTATATATAGGTCTCTTAGCCCTAAGAACCATCTGTTTACAGCTACTTGTCAATAGCTAGCTAGAAACTCTTCTACTAGGCTAAGCAATAGAAGCTAAATATAAGAGCAGACTAAAACTGGATACAATTTAACGCAAACACACTTAATTGACTTGTAATTGAAACATATAATAGAAAAGAAGCTAAGGAATCATATGCACCATTATTTTCCTGATTTAGACGAGTATATGTAGAGTTATAAGTGATCCTACTTAAAACACTAAAAATGCGCCGCTTCGGCTAATACGCTGGTTCCCCTAGGCTATGGCACCCTATAGGGTGACTTATGCGTCGCAATTTCCACTGTTTTAACTAAAATCACTTATAACTCTACACCCACTAGTCCAAATCAGGAAATTAGAGATAAATATAATTTCTTAGCTTCTATTATATAACTAGATATAGTTTTAAGTTAATTAACTGTTATTACGCTAGGTTATACTCAATTTTAGTTTGCTCTTATATTATCTATTCTTACTTGTTAAAAGAGCTCCTAGCTAGCTATTGATAAGCAGCTATAAATATAGGGTCTTTAGGGCTAGAAGACCTATATGTAAGCATTATAGCTGTTTATAAGCACTCTACCTAGAGCTATTAGGGATTTTAGTAAAAGGTAGTACTTTTTCTTACCCTTATACTCTATCTCTCCTTATAATGTACTTAATTATAAACTAAGCTTATATATATAGTTTATATACCTTAAAGACCTTATATATATAGCGATTTAATAGTATCTAATAAAGAGCTCTTATAAAGAGCAAGAATAGATAATATAAGAGCAAACTAGAAACGTATATAACTTAGCATAATCACATTTAATTAGTTTATAGCCTAGCTAAAATATATTATAGAGTAGAAGCTAAGGAATGATATAAATCTACAATTTTTTTATTTAGACTAGTGGTTATAGAGTTATAAGTGATTTTAGTTAAAACAGTGGAAATTGCGCCGCATAAGTCACCCTATAGGGTGCCATAGGGGAACCAGCGTATTAGCTGAAGCGGCGCATTTTTAGTGTTTTAAGTAGGATCACTTATAACTCTACACCCACTAGTCCAAATTGGGAAATTTAAGATTTATATGATTCCTTAGCTTCTATGCTATAGCACTTCAAAGTTATAAATCAATTAAGTGTGATTACGCTAAGTTATACTCGGTTTTAGTTTGCTCCTATATCCAGCTTCTATTGCTTATTGAAAGAGCTACTAACTACGTGCTAGTAAATCGCTGTAGATATAAGGTCCCTAGGGTATAGAAGCCCTATATATAAGCCTGGTTTGTAGTTATAAGCATTATTAAGAAAGATAGAATATCGGACATAGGGAAAACTACCCCCTCTTACTAAAATCGGTAATAACTCTAGATAGAGTGCTTATAAATGGCTATAATTATTATATTTAGGGCTCCTAGCCTTAAGAACCTTATATTGACAGCTGCTTACTGATATCTAGGTAGGAGCTCTTATAATAAGCAATAAAAGCTAAATATAGGAGCAAACTAAAACTGAGTAGAACTTAGCGTAATCACACCTGATTAATCTAAAACTAATATAGGCTATATAGTCGAAGCTAAAAAATCATATACATCTCTAATTTCTTAATTTGGACTAGTGGTTGTAGAGTTATAAGTGATCTTAGTTAAAACAGTGAAAGTGCGCCGCTTCGGCTAATGCGCCGGTTCCCCCTACGGCACCCTATAGGGAACCGACGCATTAGCCAAAGTAATGCACTTTTCAGCATTTGACCAATATCACTTATAAATCTATATACACTAGTCCACATTAGGAAATTAAAGGTGCATATAATTCCTTAGATTCTGCTCTATAAGATTCTTAGGCTATATATCTATCAGCCCAAATTCATTTAGATTAAGTTATGCTTGTTTTTAGTTCTCCCTTTAGTATAGCCTACTTAGCTATTCTTGCTCTTTATAAAAGCTCCTAGCTAGCTATATCAAATACATATAGAATATAAGGTCCTTAGGGTTAGAAGACCTATATATAAGCATTATAGCTGTTTATAAGCACTCTACCTAGAGCTATTAGGGATTTTAGTAAAAGTAGGTAGTTTTCCTTATCCTTATACTCTATCTCTCCTTATAATGCACTTAATTATAAACTAAGCTTATATATAGGGTTTCTATACCCTAAGAACCTTATATATATATAGCGATTTAATAGCATCTAATAAGGAGCTCTTATAAAGAGCAAGAATAGCTAATATAAGAGCAAACTAGAAACGCATATAACTTAGCATAATCACATTTAATTGATTTATAGGGTGCCAGCGCGTTCACTAAAGCGGCGCAGTGCCACTAATTTTTGTGAAATAGCGAGTGTCTTTCAACAAGATAGTGCTTTAAGTGCAAAAATTAGTGGCACTGCGACGGTTCAGCGAACGCGCCGGTTCCCCGTAAGGCACCCTAGCTGTAACAAGTTATAGATTAGAAGCCAAGAAATGATATGCATCTCTAATTTCCTGATTTGGACTAGTAGTTGTAGAGTTATAAGTGATTTTAGTTAAAACAGTCGAAATTGCGCCGCTTCAGCAAACACGCCGGTTCCCCCATAAGTCACCCTGTATATATAAATAGGCTATACATGCTTAATTTCTATATTTAGAACAGTATTTGTGGCGTTATACACAATTTTAGTTATAGGGTGGCTTATAGGGAACTGGCGCGTTCGCTGAAGCAGCGTAGTGCCACTAATTTTTGCACTTAAAGCACTATCTTGTTGAAAGACACTCGCTATTTCACAAAAATTAGTGGCACTGCGCCGCTTTAGTGAACGCGCTAGTTCTCCGTAAGGCACCCTAAAGTTGATAACTGCGCTAGTTCTGGGCCAGTTGTCTTATAAGTTTTATAGCAAATAGAATAAGCTTACTTACATATATTTTCTACTGTTGTATCTAGCACCTTTAAAGGTGTTATTTAACCTAATAGGCTAAGGTACGAAATATAGGTTTCTACAACATATATTATATTGCCCACTTGAGTTGTCAGAAATATCTTATATAAACTAGATAAATACGTATTGAGTATAATAATATGTAAATGCCAACCCTAAAGTAATAGGGTGACTTATGGGGAACCGGCGCGTTTGCCGAAGCGGCGCAATTTCCACTGTTTTGACCAAAATGACTTATAACTTTACAACTACTAGTCCAAATCAGGAAATTGGAGGTTTATATCATTCCTTAGCTTCTATTCTATAACATATTTCAGCTATAAATCAATTAAATGTGATTATGTTAAGTTATATGCGTTTCTAGTTTGCTCTTATATTGTCTATTCTTACTCTTTATAAGAGCTCCTTATTAGATGATATTAAATTGCTATATATATAAGGTCTTTAGGGTATAGAAACCCTATATAGAAGCCTAGATTATAGCTAAGTGCATTATAAGGAGAGATAGAGTATAATGGTAAGGAAAAGTACCCCCTTTTACTAAAATCCCTAATAGCTCTAGGTGGAGTGCTTATAAACAGTTATAATGCTTATATATAGGTCTTCTAGCCCTAAAGACCTTATATTTACAGCTGCTTATTAATAGCTAGCTAGGAGCTCTTTTAACAAGTAAGAATAGATAATATAAGAGCAAACTAAAATTGAGTATAACCTAGCGTAATAACATTCGATTAACTTAAAACTGAAATAGGCTATATAATAAAAGCTAAGGAATGATATAAATCTCCAATTTCCTAATTTAGACTAGTGGTTGTAGAGTTATAAGTGATTTTAGTCAAAACAGTGGAAATTGCGCCGCTTCGGCAAACGCGCCGGTTCCCCATAAGTCACCCTATGAATAAAATTATATAGGCTATAAAAAAGTCTACTTATTATTTTACTGAAGATATTAACTTCAAAATGGAAATTGCTGTGATTTCTAAAAAAAAATGTCAACCTTTTCCAACTTTTAAGTAGGTTGTCAGTTTGTTAATAGGCTATACATCACAAATTGTAGGTTATCTATCTAGCCTATAGGTAGGGTGACTTCAGCAGAAGCGACACGTTTTTATTTATTTCACATTTGACTAAGATCATTTATCACTATACACAAACTAGTCCAGATCAGGGAATCTAAAATAAATATAACTCCTTAGCTTTTGTTCTATATTTACCTGTCTCAGCGAAAAAAAATTAAAAAATTGAATGTGATTGTGCTAAGTTATATTTACTCAATTCTAGTCTGCTCTTAGGTATATCTAGCTATTCTTACTGTTTCTAAGAGCATTTAGCTAGCTATAGGTACCTAGGGTGACTTGCCCAGAACCGGCGCACCTTTCAACATATCAACTAAAACTGGATATAACTCAACATAAACTAGTATAAATTGGGAAATTAAAGACCTATATGATTCCTTAGCTTCCGTCCTATAACCTGTTTCAGTTAAAAGTTAATTGAATGCAATCATACTAAGTTATGCTCAATTTTAGTCTGCTCCTATATTTAGCTATTCTTGCTCTTTATAAGAGCTCCTAGCTAGGTGCCATTAAATTGCCATATATAAGGATTTTAGGATATATAAACCCTATATATAAGCCCATTTTCTAGTTATAAGCATTATAATGAGAGATATAGGCTAGTATAAGGCATAGGAAAACCACCCCTTTTTACTAAAATCCCTAATAGCTCTAGGTATAGTGCTTATAAACAGCTATAATGCTTATATATATAGGTCTTCTAGCCCTAAGGACCTTATATTTACAGCTCTTTATCAATAACTAGCTAGGAACTCTTATAAAGAGCAAGAATAGCTAAATATAGGAGCAGACTAAAATTGAGCATAACTTAGTATGATTGCATTCAATTAACTTTTAACTGAAACAGGTTATAGGACGGAAGCTAAGGAATCATATAGGTCTTTAATTTCCCAATTTATACTAGTTTATGTTGAGTTATATCCAATTTTAGTTAGTATGCCGAAAGGCGCGCCGGTTCAGGGCCTGCGCCGGTTCCGGGCAAGTCACCATATATAGCCTATAGGCTAGTTAGGGCATAAAGGCTTTATATATAAGCTCAAATTGTAGTTATAAAGCTCTTAGGGATTTTAGCAGAAGGTTTGAAACACCATCTAATTTTAACTAAAGCTCTATAATTCTAGCTAGAGTGATTTTAAACAGCTATAATGCTTATATATAGCCTAGGTTCTCTAGCTCTAAGGACCTTATACTTACACCTGTTTGTTAATAGCTAGCTAGAAACTGTTATAATAAGTAATAGAAGCTAAATATAAGAGCAAACTAGAATGGAGTATAACGTAACGTAATCACATTTAATTGATTTGTAGCTAATAAATCTAATAGAGCAGATACTAAGAAATCATATGCATCTTCGAACAAGTGTGTAGAGAGTTATAGTGATCTTAGTCAAATATTGAAAAATGCGTGGCTTCCGGGCTTGTCACCCTATGCATAAGTTTTTAAAAAGCCTTAGATAAGTAGCTTTCCTATCACAAGAAAACTTCCGCAACACGAAACAATACCTTTGACGTAGGCTTAACAAACAATCTAATTAATTATTTAGCATTGGCGATACCGATATAAGATGAACAATAATTTTCAGTTCAAATAAAAAACAATGCAAAGAGTAAGTAGTATTATGTTTGGCCTCAGATAACGAAGAGTAGGTAACCTAGCAAGTGGATTGTGGCCGTAGTTGTTTTCCTTTAAGAAATGTGACAGTATATAAAGATTAAAACTCAGGTGCATATTCATTTTCAAGACGTATATGCTCCTTCATAAAAGACTTGGCACTAGTTCCGTGGTTACTGGGTCAATCTGGGGGATCTCAAAGAGTGATGACAGGGGAAGGGTGGGCATAGGATCAGGAGACATCAGAACGGATTGTGTTATACAGGTAGAATAATATGATCGCGTCGAAAGAGCTTAATTAATATATTGATCCCACGATGTAAAGACCAATCAATCAGTGAGTGTATAAGCGTCTAAGTGCTTCTGTAACAATCACCCCAAAGCTTCAAAAAAAAACATGAGCAACAGTTATTCTATTTAATACTATTCTATATGCTCTATATGTCCTAGGATTTGAGAGCCAATTAAATAGGCCATCTATACGGTTTCGGTTGTTATAGATTGAACTGTCGGATTTCATGTAAGAAAGTACTACTATCAGGGGTAAAGAACCAATGGGTCAGGACCTTGAGCCGTTCCTAATGTTGTCTCAAACTGAAGCTTCCACCAATCTACTCCCACTCTATTCTCCATGAATCGCCTAAAGCCGCTGGTTTGTGTGACATTGCTTGTCATAGCCCTGCCGTTGTCCAGAGAAATGAGAGGAGAAAAAGAAGTACTTGGCTTTTGCCACTCCTCACTGGTGATCCAGGCGAGAAAAAGCTTGACAGTCTCAGGGCGTTTGGTCGAGGCGAATGCTGCAGCAGTCTGTGCCCAGGACATATACTGCTCCGGTGCGACAGGCTCCTGCGAAACGTACCAGGTAGCATTATCATAAGAGTAGCCAGCGGTTGTAAAGGACAGAACACGACCAATTGACGATTCTGTGGCATTCATATGTTGATCCACGATAACGTAAGATGGTGTTGCAGTGCCGCGAACCCATTGCACATCTTGCTCGGCAAGTGCATCAAGCCATTCAAATCCGTATCGATTGACGATGAGTGAGAACAGATAACAGATTGCGTCGTCATCGTTGGGCAGCGTAGCGACTATCTTTCCTTTCCATTTGGGATCAAGAAGATCGTTGTAATTGGCAGGAATTTCCGATGCAGAAAGCTTAGTGCTGTCATAGAAGAAGCTTCCAAACCCATCTGATAGATGATCAATTAGACTAGCATGACACCGAGACTTCCGAAGACTTACATATACCAATTGGTAGGAAAGCGCCGTCAAGGTCTTTCTCGCCGTTATACAAGTCCTCAAAATTAGGCGGCTTATAGTATAGAAGACGAGCCTGTTCCTTCCATCGTTGAAAATCATGTAATGTTTGTAACACCGCAACATCGACTGTCTCGCTTTTGTTGTAGAAAGCACGATCAATCCGGCTGTCATGGTATTTCGAAAGATCCACAGTTAGATCAAGAGTGATATTTGGAAAGCGAGCAGCCCAAGCATTCTTTATAGAGTCTCCTTGGACACCAGCTAAGATCACTGCGTCAGTAACTTGTACTCTAGGACTTGAAGAGACAATTACCGTCACCTCCCCATACAACCACTAAGTTACCATCTTCATACTCGGTTGCAGCATAGATCTCATCTAAAGAGCGTGTCTCAATTGGTACATCAGTTATTTGAGCCAAAACTGAGGTAGCTATGGCTAACGCTGATATAATTTGAATATTGTAATGCATTTTGGTAGCCCGGATGGGATCGAGGAGATGCTGTTGATTGTAATGAACCGAAAAATGAAGCAAGACTTACTCAACCTTTATACCTCTACCATGACCATTTTCTTCTTGTTGCTACATAGTGACAATGATCCGCACTTCGTATACGAGTGCGTGATCTTCAGACGCGATTATACAATCAAAGACCATAAGTTGCACACTTATTTCGCTTTTACATACGAGAAGATGTAACGACGGAAGTACCTATCTTACGATCAACTTTGTATGTGCAGATCCCTTGCCAAGATATGTAAATACAAGCTGGGGTATTTGATTGCTTCGTGTGAGGTTACAGTTATAAAGTTGCAGTGACTACCCCGTTACTCTTATTAGAGTTTAAGCAATGCCTGCATAAGCTTAAAGCTAGAAAGAAACGCGGAAACCAACCACTTCGAATCTTATCAATCATAACAGGGTCCGTGGTTACTCGCGGAATTATCGTGATGAATTACCAATCGCCTCACTCCCAAATTTAAGAATATAACTGTTTTGCCTTCGACGCTACATTTCCTTCCCAATAGACCAGTTGGAATGAGTAGAACCCGGTCAGTTTCTCAGATATCGCGAAGTTACTATTGTCTTATTTTGCAGATAATTCCCCCTCCCTCACTCCTTTATCCCTGCATAGCACCTTTTCAATACGAACGTAGTATGTTTATAGTTCCAGCTGTAGCCGCACACACTGCCACGATCATATTCGTCCATGGCCTTGGAGACAGCAGTGCCAGTTGGGTTCGATTAGCAGATCAGTGGCGACTTGAACCAGCATTCAATACTGTAACGTTCATCTTTCCATGTGCCACAAAATCAACGTCACACTTAATGACATGAAAATGCATGCCTGGATTGACATTGTGCGACCTGGAGACAGAGTAGGTCCCTTCTACCTCCCTATTTCCTTCGGTTTTTCTTGGTGTTTTTAAAAAGTTAAAAACACCTGGTAACTTATGTCTAGGACCCCTTTCACTCAGTCGCGCGCCGATCAAGATAAAGCGGGAACCTTACGATCAACAGATTACTTTAAGCTGATCCAAAACGAGATTTATGCTGGCATCTCTTCATCGAGAATAGTTCAACGAGGATTCTCACAAGGAGGATTCATGTCGCTAGTCTCTGCCGTTACTGCACCTATAAATCTTGGTGGTTTCTTTGGTCTTTCTTGCTTCTTCCCCCTGTACTTGTCACTTCACAAATATACCCCAGTAAACAATCCAAACAAGGAGATGTGCATATTCACAGGTCATGGAGACCGTGACCAGTAATAAAACTTGAGTGGGGCCATCAATCTCAGGAGATCTTGAGAAAGGAGGGCTGGAATACTGACTTTCACATATACGAGGGAATGTCACACTCCATTGTTGCATAAGAGATCAAATATTTAGAGGAATACCTGACTACCATTTTAGAGGCACCAGAAATCAAATAATACTCTTCATCACTGCTTCTGTTGTTAAAAGCTCGGCACCATGTCACCCTTCAGAACTTACTTCACAGCATACCTCACAGCATATCAAACAAAGAGCAAGTGCTAAGGCAGACGAACACAATTTACTGCGCTCAAAAATGAGATACTGATGACATGAAAGAAAATTGGAAGTTGTCTTAAAGCTGTCTTGTTGACTGTTCTAGAGAGGAGCTTGAATACATCCTAAGTGCACTACTGCGTGAAGCTAAATAGCAGAGCCGATAACTTACAAAGACAGAAAGGGTTTACAAGAAAGTCAACAAGAATAAGACAACAGTCACCATTTAAGAACATAGGCAATGTGATGGTGGCTTCTATATATCATGATTGACCGTAACATTAAAGGATTGTTCAATACGTAATATCTAACGGTTTCTTCCCATCTGGTGTAAATGTTCCTCCTTATGACTTATGAATTAACACGCTGCTTTGGAACTGAATATATCAGCTCTTTATGTTAAATTCACTCTTGGCAGAATCTCAAGTATCTTCTGGGGTTGTCATATTATTGTCAACTCGCTTTCTAACTTCTTCAACCATTGGAGGGCTTGAAGAGATATCTTAGTTGATACCCCCCTTATTATAACTTGTCCATAGAGAACATACTGATCTTAAAACTTGTTCCCTTAAGCAAAACATTTAGCTTCTATATAAATAGACTTACAACAAAGAAAGGAAATAAATACTTGACCCTCCTTAAACCACCTCGTTCTTGCTGCTATAATGAGCTAGGTCCTTCAGTTAGCCGGGTAGAATTATAGTACCAATATTACATACTTATCTCTTAATAGACTTTATTCATATCCTCTGATTAAGCCATTACGATCAGCAATGAATTTGCTCTCAAAAGTAATACTCTTATAAATAGATAGTGTATATATGTGGTATATCCATGGTTCTTAGGAACTTTTACCACTGTAAGTATGTATAAAAATATACTCGGAACTCCTCTTTAAAAGATTATTTTTTAGAGGGTAGCCTTTTACTTAGTATAAGATATAGCACTGCACATCTTAAAGTCACTATCTATTTTCACTGTTCATATATATATATATATATCTAGCTGGCGGGGGGGTGGGGGAGGACTGTTTATCTTTCTGTATATTTGTATTTTCAGTATTTGCTTTGTGTAGCTCGTTTTACCTCAAAGCGATTTTTTTATCAAATTAGAACTATAACTTTATCATATCCATAATGAAGCTGATGGCTTATAACTATGAGATTAGTTTACTTTAATTCTCTATATCGTCTTCATATTAAACTAACTTTATCTAATTGTTTCATCAAATAGTTAACTAATATACACACCCTTAGCCATATGTTCAAATACAAAGATGCTTCTAGGCTAACACAGAATACTTGTAGGACTTGCCGCTAAGATAAATATAAGGGCTTTTAATTAGCACTTTTGATAAAGTCATAATTGTGGTGTTAGGTACGTAGTATTATTTCGGCCATCGTGGCATGCAAATGCATATTGTTCAAATTACTTGACAGCCGCCAACTAGCACACGAGAGAACGCAAGATTTATTACCAGTAATCGTGGATTCGTCTCGCCAATGGGCGCTTGCCGCACGGCTCATCCCACTCATCCCACTCACCAGCACACACACCAATTACAATTTCATTGCTGCCTCTCTATTCACACCAACAATTCGATATGGCCTCAATTCATCCCATATTCGACCGCGGTAGCGATAGAGCTGTATTGGTTCAATTACTATCAAGTTATCTACCATATTCACTCCCATTGTTACGAAGATTGCAATTCATGAACTTTGCGGGCGGCAGAACTCCAAACTCACATATACTTACGTCCTGTGAGGGTGACAACCTTGGCCGATGTTTTCTCGTGGCGTACTTGGATTTCTCCCGAGGCCCTGAGACCGAAATGTGGTTGTTCTCATCAATTGAATTGAGTGATCGTAGGCCCAAGGAAGTTGAGATTTGCAAAAAGCAACTGTTCTCATTGCTTTCCCATATAAGGAAGTTGGAGGTAGTTTATCAAGCATCACGAGAGACACCTGATGTACTGTTGATTGGAAGTCTTCACGAGAGCGTTGTAAAGGTCTTTCAAGACCAAGGTCTTATTCTTGAAATGACCCCTCCAAATCTCAAGTTTATCTTCGAAAGGGAAAATCTGAAGGAATCAATGCCATTACCAGATGATCTACAATGGACAACAGTTCAACAAAAAGACATACCCATGATTTTATCCAAGACAGATGTTCCAAGAAAAGAGTTCGTAAATACTGATCTCAATTGTCGGACTAGACTGAGTGTGTATAGGAGAACAATGATACTTCTTCCGAATGTGGCCATCAAGAGTTCAACCAACACTGAACTCGTTGCATGGGCCTTTCTCGGTAGGATAGTCCAGCTGTTTTGATTACATGAATCTTACATGTTTACAGGACCTGATGGATCATTGACAACCCTGCATTGTGAAGTGAGATAAGTCAAATCTAGGATAATGTACACAACTAACTATATACAGCCGGAATATCGAGGCCAAGGACTGGCAAAGGCAATCGCGATAAAGCTTTACACGGAACATGGCCCTCAGTATGGACCTGACGGTTTAAATCATGCTGATGTCCTTTTTAGCAACGAACAGAGCAAAGGAGTTTGTAAAAGTCTTGGGGGTCTATCCAAATGGCAGGTTTATTGGTAAGTGTTTTAAGCACTATTAAGCTGTGTTTGATGTCAGTAAGAAACTGACACATTCTTTAGGGCATGGGTTAGCCTCAAAAAAGACCGCCTCGAAGGAAACTATCCTGATTTAAGAGAGCCTCCTCATTGATAGGCATCGTAGATTTTAGAGTATAAGTTTATATAGATGATAATCTCATATAACTCGCGTTTGAATTATTCTTTTTGTATATAAAGTGAGGAAGGTATTTTTTGGGCCTTATAATCGTATTCAACAAGAAGAGAAAGCATAAAGAATCGAGGTACCGAGGGTAATTTTAATAGTTTCAAGAGGTTAGGTTCCAATGTAATAAAGCAAGTTATGTTGAGCTAAAAGTTATTTTATGACCAAAATGGCCGAATGCTTCAATCCAGACCCATAAAAGCCACAATGTACAAAGAAAGGTCGCCTTCAAACACCGTACTTCCATGCCTTATGCATTCTATTCCATCCTGCGCCCAGAAACAAAAACCAAAAAACCAAAACCAAAAAACTCAGAAGAAGTCCCGCGGGTATGATGACCACTATAATACAAGTGAAAGAAATGCTGATATAGTTGTGTTGCTCGACAGGAGAAAGGGCCAATTCAAGAGAGAAGATTCCTTAAAGAAGGACTAGCACTTGCGCCTCCACCTACACGTCCATTATCGTTTGGACGTACACCGTTTAATTGCTGATTTTGTGGTTCTCGTGACATGCCCTGGTCACGGACCGCTGGAGGACTATTGTGAGGTACACCGTATGGCGGTCGATGATGTGATAAATGGCTGCTTTGTGGAAAGGGGTTCTCGGGTGCTCGAGGAGCAGGGCCACCATTAGTTAAGTGTTGCGGTGGTCGAGCCGCAGAATACGAGGCGTAGATCCCATTCGGTAGATGTGTAGGATTAGTAGCAACCATGTGATGTGGAGATGGAGAGTATGTATTAGAGATGGGTGGTCTCGAATAACCATTCTGCTGAGGCGATGGTCGACTCCCTGGTGTATGCTGTCGGTCATAGCTCTGCGTGCTGGGGTGCTGAAGAGCGGCCATGTGCGGAGATGGACTGCTGGCATATTGGTGAACATGCACACCTTGAGGGGGTAACGGCGTACTTCGTGGCCAGTCATTATAAGGCCCCTGAGGTGATCTAGCAGGTTGTGGTGGCCAAGGATAATGATGTGGAGGCGCTTGCATAGGGTTCGGGCTCGGAGCAGCGGGTACTGCATTGACCGGGGAAAGGATTGGTAGAGGTTGTGGAACAGTGACCTGTGGAGGGGGTATAACTGGTGGCGGCGGAGGTGTAGGTTCTTTAACGACTTTGTTGAAATGGCATTGGTGACATTGATATTCCACGGGATCAGTGGATTTGGTATTTTCGTTTAGTGCCGCTGCTGCAAGAGCTACGTTCTCGCCGGTGGGCTCACCATCTGTAGTCATCCGGTCGGAGTCTTGCATTTCAACATCTACAGTTGCAACGTTGGCCCCTGTAGATCCAGTTTTCATACCATTTGCATCGTTCTCTAATTTCCTTGAGGCTGGCGTACTATTGGCATCTGTAGTTGCTAAAGGCTTAACAGGTGAGATCGGGGGAAATGGCCACCACTTAGGAGTGACGTCAACTTGGCACGTTGCACATTTCCTTGGGATTTTGTCCGGTATGCCATTGAGCTTGTCACTATCTATAAGCTCTTTTGGTTGTGTACCTTGACTACCATTTGTAGGTGCCGTTGTCGTTGATACACGCCTGGTAAAAGTCGAAGATGTGGTAACCGCTTTCGTTGACTGACTTACAAGGTTCGCCTTGCGGACAGTTCCAGTCAGTGTAAGGTCAGCCTGTTTGTAATTTTGTACATATAGCTGTAGAGAGTTGAGGCCTTCATCGTTGACAATCTCATGCATCTTGTGTATCAGAGTTTTTGGTTGCATGTGATCTCTACACCAGATTGCAGCTGCCATAGTGCCCACTTCACCATTAATATTGACAATATTGTGCTGGTCCCGGCGCGAGCCTTTGACAGGTGCTATGTCAAAGCCTAATATCCAACCGTGTTGATTCGCGCACTCCACATGTGCTGTTTGTGGGTTAGTTATGTTGTTTCACGGCCAGAAAAGGAAGAAAGAAAGAAAGAAATCACTTACCAGGCTTGCGGCATGTATGACATCCAACACAAGCACCAATGCTTTTTGAACACAATACGCACAATTCGTCGTATCTCGCAGAAGGAATTGATGGTATTCCCTCTGATGGCTCCAATGCCTTCGCATTGCCAAATTTGACCTCGGGTGTGAACACGGCACAAGTAACATGAACCCAATTATTGTTGATGGTCCGCTTCAGCGGCTCGCGAGGGTCCAGGGGACGATTCAATTCTTCCTGCTTCTTACGGTAGAAATCCGCAGCATTCTGAGCAATTTCCCTCTCTTGGCGTTCTTTCTCGCGTTCCTTTTCCGTCTTCTTCTTGTGAGTGGGTTTTGGGGGCTCTACAAAATCGTGCGGAGTAGCAAGTACGGAGCACAAAGTGCATTCGTATTTCTGCAGTGGTCAACTTCTGAGAACATAAGTAGCGAAGAGCGAAGAACTTACAATGGAAACTTGCGGGTTTTTATCGTTGGAGCACATATCACACACCCACTTATTTGGGCCTCTTAACTCACCAACAATGCCGTAGCAATTTCGATGGACGGACATCCTACATTCTTTGCATGCCAAAAGTTGATCCCCCCCTGGTTCCAGTTCGTGGCAGATAGCGCAAGGCAAGACACGGGGTTTCGGCATCACCGGTGCTGGTGGTGGACCTACCACAAGTTTTTCTATGATGGCCTTCTTCTTTTGTCCAGCAGTTACAACGCCGCCAGAGATAGAGGCTGTGCCATCAGAAAGATCCTTCTCTGAAGTCACCTTCAACTTTTTCTTCGGTGGTTCTGAAACCGCCTGTAACTGCGAAGGAGGAACCGGTGTACCACCAGTTGAAGTGCTTGTTGTACCAATGGGATCTGGACCACCGAGATTCATATTCTCATTCGCCGCTACAAGTTCCTTCAATAGCTCCTCGTCAATTCTTCGTTTGTACGCACGACCGCCGGCTTGAGCGACCTTCTTGGCTACCTCGTCGATATCTTCCCATTGGATAGCATATCGCCTCCATAGTTCCGCACACCTTCGACACAATGCTACCATAAACTGAGTCCCCTTTTCCTTGTTGTTTCCCTTTGAAGTGGAGTCTGCAGTGATTGTTGTGCCGGCCGTGGTATTTGGAGCGCGTCGCCATTGTCGGGAGTGCCTTGTGGAGCAGAATTTGCACTGGAAGGCACGGCGCTTCTCCATAGCCTTCTCGTTATCGAATGCGGAGTCATCGTGTTCATCAGCAACATCATCTTGAAGTTTTCCAACGTTAGCTTCGGCTTTCTTGGCCTCCTTCTTGCCCTTCCGGCTGGCAAAGTTGCCCCATATCTGTTGACCTCGGGGACTTTTCTTCCAGACGTAGTAGAAGCGCACAATATTGCCATAGCTGACCGTCTTAACATGTCGTCTCACACTCAGAAGCTCGGATCCATACTTTCCAACAGCTTCCTCAAACTTCTTAAGCTCTGTCGCGGTGAGCTCTGGTTCTTTCAATACTTTCTTGTTGACCAAGGCTAGCTGCTCGATAGACTTATCCACATCGTAATTGTTTTGCGTCAGAATTTCAAGTGCCTTATCCATGAAGTTGCACGAATGATCAGGCACTCCTATCTTGTTTGCTAGTGGCTTTGCAAGCTCAATGTATTCGTCAATGAACCTCTCACGGTCTTCGAGACTCACAGTGACTCCCTCATCATCTTCACCGCGGCTCAGGATTGAAGAGACTTCGCCCACCTTCGGGAGAACGAAAAGTAGCCTTGCGGTATTGTTTGGGTCATCATTGCTGTGGTCCTCGCCACGATTCACGTAGCCAACGGGTTCATCCATAACCCATTTGGGTCGTTTATCTCGAGCAAGCTTATCAGCTTCAATGGCAGCCAATGTCTCTTTGGAGAGTTTGGCGTCTTTCTTGCCACCACCCTTTACGTACTTCTTCTTTATCTCAGTGGGCTTCACCAACTCCACTGGTCGCCCATGCCAAGGGATAACATTGGCTTGATGTCTAGGGCCGAGCCGTGAACTAGCTCTCGGATAGATACGATCATCATAGTCTAACGCATCCTCGACTCTGCAATGTACACCAAGGTAGCGGTAAGGCCACAGGCTCGCTTGATGTATCTGCTCTTCCGTTCCAGGGTGAATGTCGTCACTTGACAGGTCTGGGCTTGTTCTTCCGGTATCTATCCCTGGCACAGTAAGATGATGGTCATCTTCTTCTTCATCGGCAAGTTCTTCCTCATCAATATCGCCTCCTAATTCTGCCATATTGGGTGTGTTGCGGGCTTCGAGTTTCCTTTCTTGGGCTCTGCTACATGGCCCACAAGCCCAAGCAAATCCACGCGAAGGCTTCTTCAAAAGCGGAGGACGAACGCAATTCATATGGTATGTCTGAGTGCACACGGCACAATCGACAGAATCATTACTGGAATTGGTCAGTAAAGATTTATAAATAATAATAACAATAATAAAAATAAAAATAAAAGATGGCGACAACGGAAATGCTAGCATACATACCTTGCACAATAACCACTACATCTTTTGCAGGATTTTACAGCACTCGTTAATTCCTTTCCACGGCCAGCTTCCACCAAGATGTACTTCCATCGATCATTCAACACTTTCTTGACATTCGATGGCACGTTGACCACTTGGTGCGTCGGAATGACCTCGTAATAGCGATGAATATAGCGATCATATAGCTTCTCGTACCAAAAATGATCTTTCATCTTTCGCAGATCATCAAGATTTTCGACCTCACTTTTGTGCTTAATTTCGCACTTCCCACGAAGAGCTGTCAAGGGACTTGTGTCGGAATGCATTGATGCGAAGACCTGTCTAGTATCGTTGACCTTGCGGCCAATGTCCTTTGGACGATAGTACCAATTGACTCGCAGAGAATCAATGGGCAATTTAGAATCATTGTTTGTATGGAGGAACTCCATAATTCGTCCCAGATAATAGGGCTCTCCTGGAGGCTCGCAAATAAGATATACGTGGTCTGCAATGACATCAGCCAAAATCATAAGTAGAGATAACAAATCTATCTAAGATTGAGTTGTGCAGGGCTTGGGTCTGTAGATTGAATTGATTTGGGGATAAAAGACTCACCATTAACACCCAAAACAGTTCCATCATCGGCAATCATCTTTCCAGCCTCTAACCTCCCCTCACAACTATCGAACGTAAGGACATTGCTATCCCTTAGTACAACCTGATCATGCATCATCGAGCTCGCGCCTCGTGTGACGCTCTGACCTCCAATGACACTCTGTTGGGAGCTCGGGGTATTCTGCATGCTTTGAGTTACAGGTGGTGGGTTCGCCTTGCGCTTTTTCGAGGGCTGTGCTGGGCCATTCGTGCTGCTCGTTGGTATTGCCGAGAAAGTTGATGTTCCTGGGATCTGCTCCTTCTGCGCACTTGTCGGGTTATTATTCTGAGTAGGGTCAGAGGCCTGGGAGCGACGTGCGCCCGTGATTGTTCGAGCGGGTTCGAGATTGACAGTTTCCATGTCGTGTGCGCGATGCGGCTTGCGGCCTTCATCTTTGGGCTGGAGCTCGAATTCGATTTCCATTTCTTTATCTTCGGCATAGTTTATCCTTGAAGTGCCTGTCCTATTGCGAGACCGTGTGCCATAAGGCGATGCGGTACTTCCTGATGGGGTGCCAGAGATATCCTTTGATGGCGGGTCTTTCGAAGCAGTACTCGATGAGGTCCCAGCTGTTTTCTGATCTGTTTGCGATTCAGGTGCATTCTGTGAATGCGCCGCAACGTCTCCATTCTGAGTAGCCTTCGTGGAAGGTACATTTGGCGGGGTTGTGGATGCATCTGTCGTCGACTGTGGACGGTCGTCGAGCTCGACTACGCCAGCGTGCTGGGGCGATGCCAGCGCAGCAGCAGTGTCTTTCGCCATGGAGGCGACCCTGTGCGCCTATGCGCAGTTCAGAGCCGGCCCGTACAGAAGGGATACTTCTTGCACAAGATCGTGGGCGATAATTGTCGCGTGAGAAAGAGACTGCTGCGTGTCGAGGTTGCGGAGCATGGACAATGGATTATGGGAATCCGAGGGTATCATAAATCCCCGGGTGTTGCTCTGGGCACTGGACGAAACGAAACGAGACGAGACGAGACGAGACGAGTCGAGACGAGAAGCATGCAGCGCAGACGCACCGACACCCTCGTAGATATAATGTAAACTTCACTACTTATTATGGGGAATATATGGGAGTCCGTGTCGTCTACGATGTGCTCTGGATTGATTCGAAGTGCTCCAGTATCAAAATCGGTGCTTGCCGACAAATGTAGATAGATTTGAGAGAGCAATCAACACTCAACTTCCAAGCGGTTGATGAGGTCTATCAGATGTGACAGAAAACCAGGGTATGAGTATGAAAGTGGGGTGTGAGGGAGACAAGAAGAACAGAAAGAGGTAAATTCCAATGATGCTCTAGAGTTGTGTATAGAGAGAGAGGTAAATAGATTGGAGGAGGATAAGTAGGGTTAGTTGATTTGAGATGGGATGTTGGGGGGAGAAGAAAGGAAGAGAGAGTCGAGTCGAGACGAGACGAGACGAGACGAGTCAAGGTATGTAGAAGGATGTCGAAGGGTTGAAAGTCAAGAAGGAGGAGGAGGGAGAGAGAGTAAGAAAGAGAGAGAGAGAGGGAGAGAGACATATTATGGTAGGGTAGTTTTGGTAAGGTAGTAGGTTTAGTACATTAGCATATGGGCGAGAGTGAGAAACGTATGTATTCTAGCCTGGCACCTGAGGGGGAGTGGATTTTGGGGGGATGGGGCCGTAATGGTAAAAGAGAGACTAGCCATGACAGGGTTCTATCAAAGTAAGGTGAACGAGCCCTCCGACAAAAGAGAAGCACGAGAAGCATGAAAGTTTTCCGCTTTCCTGCTGCCCTTATGCCGGTTTCCTGGAGGGATGGGTGAGTGAGGGATGAGAAGGGCTACAATATATAAGATATGGTATAGAATATAGGATATGAAATAGAATAGAATAGAATAGAATAGAGAATAGGATATAGAATAGGATATACAAAATACAACATAAGTCATAAATCGCATGCACATATAATGAGAAGGGTCTGCATGTGTGATGGTATTATGTATTATATTCTAGCTCTGTTTAGCCTCTTCCTATGACCGTTGTTGTGGTTTCCTCTCTCTCCCCAATTTTCCCTTTTCTTTTTCCCTTTTCCCTTTCCTTTTCCCCCCGTCCCCCCCATAAGATCGGATTGCCGTGCTGTGTTTAGACACACCTCTTTTACCTCCCTCCCTCCCTCCCTCTCCCTTCCTCTCTATATACATATCTCTCTCTCTACACCATTTGCCATGGAAGCCATGCCCACTCATTTGAATAAGGAACATAGTGTCCAATTGTGAGATGATGGCAGGCGGATATCGATGTTGATGCAGAGTAGCACAGAGTGCAGTGATCTAAGCTAAGGTACCTAACTACCTACCTACCTATCTTCTGTCGCTTGGGTTTGACGGCGGCTCGAGAATCAAGTCCACATATACACACATACGCATATACACATATTATGTATATATACCACTTGGCAACTTATGTGTGTGCGAATCTTCTACAAGCAGTAAGCACACTTGCCTCTTCATTCCTGTTGTACGCTGGTGTCTTCTCCAGAGATCTTGATGGATGGAGGTCTCTCTAGCGTGAGATGATGGGTCGTGAGGACGTTGGGAGGACGAGGGTAGGTAATGTAGTACATACATACATACATACATACATAGGTACATACATAACGTACAGGTAAGCATGTCCCAAGGCTGAGGCATGTTGTAAGGCATGATGTTCGCCGCACACCCCAAATACCCTTGGAGACACATCACTTACGGTAAAGTGAATGACTAAGGTACAACATGTAAGGTAAGGTCATACCTTACGCGAGTCATCTCATCTGCAAGAACATCTGGCGCATTGGGTGCATTGGGTGCATTGAGCGAATACGTAAATTGCACCTCATGCTTCCCTACACTCATATGGACAGCAGCTCGGCCATGCACATCACACATATCACAGGATATGTATGTGTAGAAAGTAACCCGATGGACAGACCACCGAATATGATGGGAAAGAGGGGAGGAAGAGGGAAAAAAAAGGAGTTGGGGTTGGGAATGAAAATACCCATAGCACCCATGCTACCTATGCATTTAGTAGTAGAAGAGCGTGAAGAGGTCGCGCAGAAAGGACCGGAGACTACACGGCAGAGGCGGAAGAAAGAGAAGGAAAGAAAAGAAATGCACAGCCAATGGAAAGGGCAAAAAGCTTACTTGAAAGGTTCATTTTCACAAACACAGGCAGTGTGGAAGGTTTATTTTATTTATTTATTTATTTTGCTTTATCTATTGTGTTTCGATTATTTCGATTATTTCGGGTTATTTCGGATTATTTCATTTTATATATTCGGATTCAGTCATTCATCCAGTGGTGAATCATTATTGGAAGGGACAGTATGGAATACATACATACATATATATATATAAATATGTTTGACTTGCCGTCACTCCATCTATGGATAGGTAGGTAGGTATGTAGGCACGTAGGTAGGTACATGTAGGACGTGATGGAGAAAGCGGGCTTGTCTTACGTAGTAGCAGGTGTGCTAGGCATGCTTCAAATACCCGCACTAGGGCAGAAGGCTATTAGGCAAATTACTGGGGTTCTCAAACGAGACGACTCCCATGGTCGCAGATGAGCGCAGAAGACGTGCAAATAAAGTATGAACAAGAATATCACCATATGAATAGTAAGAATCGATTGATCTAGTATTGATTCTATATAAGTTGACCCTCACACAAACATCCATCTAATTATCATTTCAATGGCGTTTCAACGGAACTTTGATTTGTCGAGAATGTCAACTAAGCATGTGTACGCACACATGCGCATGAGTGACGAGTGAGAGATGAAGATAGCAGTGGGGCGGATGAGAGAAAAGTTTATGTATGTGGTGTAGGAAAGGACAGAATGTAATGGGTATGTGCTCCTTTATTGAGTAATGGGAAAAGAAGGCAATGAATACTTCTAGATAGAGGGGGATGGAAAGAGAAAAGAAAGGAAGAACAGGTAAAGGTATAAATAAAGTGGTGACGTATAATATAAAATATAAAATTAAAAAAAAATTAAAAAAAAAGGGAAATAGAATAAATAATAAAATAAATAATAAACTAAATAAACGAAGAAACGAAGGAAAGAATAGAAGAACAAGAGGGAGACCAGGTGGCGACTGAAGGGAAAGGCTAGAGAGATTGTCAATTGGTAAAACAATTTCGCCGTACATAGGTTTATTGTTTGATGTTTTTATAGTTCTAGTTTGGTCTTAAAAAGAATCCTCACCGTATATGTATGTGTCTGTGGCTAGGTGAGAGAGGACAAAAGACTGTGGTTGAAGATATTATATGTCCAGCAGACAAAGTAGCACCAGTATGCAAGTTACTTCTTATGTGTGAGGTCTGAACCACAGGACCGGTATGGCGGGGACGAGTCAACCTCAGGTGGGTATGTATTTCGAACGACACACGACAACCATCGCCACCAACAACAACGAGCGACTCAGCCCACCAACACTTGCCAATGACCTTGGCCACGCCTAATGTTCTTTGCGACACAAAATTGAGTCTCCATTCCTTTTTTGATGCAATAATCAAACACCCAGAACCTTCCAGCTTTGCTTTTGCAGTTGATATGAAACAGAAAGAGGGCCGACAATATCACCACAACTCTTAGGAAAATAAGTAGATAACAAGAAGGACGAGAGAAAGGGTCCAACTACCCTGTGCCTCCTGCATTTTCCCCTTTCTATTCCTTTCTGTTAATTTTTATTTATTTATTTTTGTTCTTGTTCTTGTTGCAGTCAAGTCATCTGCCATTGGAAAAATCACACAAAACCTATATCCCACGTGATGCCTGCGGGTCATTTCCGCCAGAAACCGACCGTCGCTCATTCGATTGGTCCTCCTCCTACGACAGTTGAGAGAGTGCAGGCCACAAACACAACACTCACGTCTATCGGCAAGAAAAGGAAGCATGCCGAATTCCAGGGGCAGGCAAACCAGTTGGAATCCGTTCAAAGGCCTACTTCATCATCTTCCAATAAAAGCGGATCCGTAAGACCCCAGGTAGTTGCTCAACAACATCCGAAGATCCCTGCAAGTAATATCCATGATCTGGTAGCAAAGGCTCGCTCGGAATACTCGCAGAGATATCTGGCACCATCAACCCCTACCCCCACAATTGACCCTCTGCTATCTCTCTCACATATCTCCTATGGCTTACCTCCAAAACTGGTGCAAAACTTTGCTACACTCGGAATAAGAAGCATATATCCATGGCAGTCAAAATGTCTTCATGGTCCAGGCATCCTCAGTGGCCAGACCAACCTTGTCTACTCAGCACCTACAGGAGGGGGAAAGTCTCTTGTGGCCGATGTCTTGATGTTCAAAAGGATAATCGAAAACCCCGGTAAGAAAGCTATCTTAGTTCTTCCTTATGTTGCCCTTGTCCAAGAAAAGCTACGTTGGATTCGTAGCGCCGTAGAAGGCGTATCAAAGGTCAAGAATACTGCTGGAAATGCACACGAGGCCAAATCTATGTGGTGTAAACGTGGCGATGAAGATGCTATAAAGGTAGTTGGATTCTTTGGTGGGAGCATATCACGGGTCGGCTGGACTGATATCGACATTGCTGTCTGTACTATTGAGAAGGTCTGTACGAAGTATCGTTCAACGTATTTCTGATTTCGACTTACCTCTTGTTAGGCGAATTCTCTGGTCAATGCAGCTATTGAAGATGGTACCATCTGTAATCTTGGGATCGTAGTCCTCGATGAAATACACATGTTGGACGATAGTCACCGTGGGTATATCATGGAACTGGTGGCCACCAAACTCCTCAGTCTCGGCCAAGACACGAAGATCGTGGGAATGAGTGCAACATTATCGGTAATGATAAGAACAACCTATCTTTCTATATAATTTCCTCACTTACTAACACGACTAGAATACGGAACTTCTTGCAAAGTGGTTAAATGCAAAATTCTTCATCTCGACTTACCGACCCATTCCGATACAAGAGTATCTGGTTTATGAAAATTCTGTGTACCCTGCCTCTAGCTCAAGTTCGTTCTACAAGATAACTTCTGAGCTAAATTCACAAGAACACACCAACTCGCAAATTACGGCAGAGCCATGCAGACGTATTGACAAATCGGAAAATAAAGCTCTTGCCAAACCATTGATTAATGCTGTTGTCGCCTTAGCGAACGAAACTGCACGAGCTGGCTATGGTGCTTTAGTATTTTGTAGCAGTCGTGTTGGCTGTGAAGCAGATGCTGCTCTTATTAGCCGAACACTGCCATTGCTCTCTGAAATCCAGGACCGTGATCTGGTCGAGAAGCGCCTGGATCTATTGACAGAGCTAAGAAGTACGAGTGCTGGATTAGATTATGTATTGGAAAAAACCATACCTCGAGGCGTAGCGTTTCACCGTAAGTGTATTTTCTAATCATTGAAGTGTTATAGAATGGAATGATTCTGACTACACTTCTAGATGCTGGCCTGACTACTGAAGAAAGAGATCTTGTTGCAAACGCATACGAGTCTGGCGTGCTCAAGGTTATCGTAGCAACGTGCAGCCTGGCTGCAGGAATTAACTTGCCTGCCCGCCGGGTCATACTTCACGGAGCCCGGATGGGTCGTGACTTGATCGGGCCGTCAATGCTGTAAGTTAAATTTATCGATATATAATTACAGCACTAACAAAACTAGTCGCCAAATGAGAGGCCGTGCCGGACGAAAAGGCAAAGATGAGATAGGGGAAACGTATTTATGCTGCCAGAAGACGGATATGGAGGCAGTAGCTGAGCTGATGACGGCTAACATACCACATGTTGAGAGCTCTCTAATTTCCGAGAAATCGGGAATTGAACGGTAAGTTTATCTATAATTCACATTGCTACCTCATGATATTGTCTTTCATGGAGTTCGGGATATCTTTATCAAAGTCTATTAAATTAATTCTGATTACAGGGCATTGTTAGAAGCCATAAGTACCAGACTGGCTACAAGTCCGCAATCGATCGACGACTATATAAAACAGACCCTCTTATATCATTCCACTGATGACCCACAACAGCTCCAAAGCACTGTCAAGCAAACAGTTGATAGACTCATTACAACCGGACTTATAACGAGGAGACTAACCTCTGAGTTTGAGCCCACACAACTGGGACAAGCTATCGTTGCCTCATCTCTCACCCCAGAAGATGGGATCTTCATTCATAAGGAGTTAAAAAAGGCTCTCCAAGCTTTTGTAATGGATGGAGAGATGCATGTCATTTACTCTTTTACTCCTGTTTCTTCATTTACATCCGAGATAAACTGGCGAGTATTTAGAAAGGCGATTGACTCTTTAGATGAGAGTGGACTACGGGTTTTGAGTTTTGTGGGGATCAATCCAGCAATGGTAAACAAGATGTATGTGGGTAAACACATAATTGTGAATGTATCGCTGACTTTGAGCCACAGGGCTCAAGGTGGATTAGTGAAAGAGCTAACGTCTGAGGACTCAGAGACAGCTCGCATTCATCGAAGATTCTATGCTGCATTACAACTTAGAGATCTATGTAATGAAGTACCCATACGTGTTGTAGCACGGAAGTATGATGTTCCGCGGGGATCTGTCCAAAGTCTGTCACAGACCTGTCATGGCTTCGCAGCAGGCATGATAAAGTTCTGCGAGCGCATGGGCTGGGGAATCTTAGCTATGGCATTGGACCACATGTCTGATCGCTTGAGAGCTGGCGCAAAAGCTGATCTACTGGCATTGGCAGAGATCACCTTTGTCAAAAGCCGCACTGCGCGCATTTTCTGGGACAATGGCCTTCGAAGTGTGGGTGCAATTGCTGGAGCTGATGTAAAGGATATTGTACCAATACTGCTTCAAGTACGTAAATAAACGTTTCACTTGACGACATGCGGCTGATGATTTGTAGGCACAACCAAGAAAGCTCCGACTTGACACAGATGCAGAGCAAAAATATATACTAAAACTTTCGATGAAGGCAGAGATTATCTCCAAGTCGGCAAACCGTATATGGGGTAAGCTATTACAGATAAGACACCAGCTCATTAAGCATCAAAGGCTAATCATCTCAGAGAGAGAAATGCAAGAAGAGTTGGAGGAGAAGTAGCCGATGCAATTGAGACATTTTGTACTTTTTTTTAGGAGTGTAACATACATCTGCGACTGTTATACTGAGATAAGATCATCTGTGTATTATGAAATCAGCCAATAAGGGCATTGTGCGACAGTGATTGAATAATACCCTGTATGCGCCGTTGTAGATGATACCATAATACCAACGAGTCTAGAACATATGACGTTAGCTATGAATGTCCGAGTACTGTTATGAATGGCCCCCAAAAAATTACTTATGCTGACGATATTGCATCATCTAGCTTAAGATCTGGGGGTTCTCTGACTTCTTGAGTGAAATCCATTATATCAGAATTGATTGCCGCAGCGCATACTACCTACTTCTGTAGGAATTCTCCTCAGGATCGAGATAATTACACTATGAATTTTGATTTTACTCTCCCTGGAAGCAATCCATAAAGATAAAATAGACACGACTAGTGAGTACAAATCATTAAGCTTGACATTCAGAACCAAACGTCAAACATGGTATGTGGTGTGATTATTCACACGGGTAAATTCACTTATGTCAGCAACTTGCATCGGCTTGTGACATAGAATGGGCGGGGCAGCTGAGAGAGCCCCCCCAGGGCCAAGGCTGATCAACAACACATGTATCACCGAACAAGGTAAGGTTTTGGCGTTTCCGTTTTGGAAAGTGAATAAAAAGACCATTTGAGCCGTCTTGTTTATGGTAGTTTATCACTTTTTAATAACACACAATCCGAGCTCAAACTCTACATACATACTTTCGATATACTGTGTTTTGAGAAGTATATACGATCTAACAATGGGTAATGGACCTCCATACTTCTCGACACATCTTAACTAACCGTATTAGCTTCATCCCAACCATATATAGACCCAGTCGGACGGTCATTTGTTGAAACCTTGGTAGAAGCTGGGGCACCAAAGTTCAGCGAACTCAGTTTTGTCGATGCTCGTGCTGCATTGGAGGGATTGCAGGAACACATACCAGCGAAAGACGTCGACACCGATATTGTTGAGATACCCTTCAAATCTGGAAGCTTTGAAATACACATATACCGGCCTTCTGGATCAACTGAAAGTCTTAGGGCTGCTTTCTATTTGCATGGAGGGGGATGGATTCTGGGAAGGTGAGGCCAAAAGCTTTGTAATTTATGACTACAGCTAGCTGACCCCTACAGTCCAAACACCCATGATCGTCTGGTGCGTGACCTGGTGCGTGAGTCTGGACTAGCTTACGTCTTCCCGTATTATACACCTGCACCAGATGCCCAGTATCCTGTCCAGCTTGAGCAAGCATATACAGCGTTGCAGTTTATCGCAGAAAATGGAGAAAAATATGGACTCAAGACTGATGCTTTTGCAGCAATTGGGGACAGTGCAGGAGGTTGGTCAAAATACGTCTAACATGAAATACACTAACCTATATAAGGTCACATGGCAATTGCTTTGGCAGCAATGTCCTATGAGAGATCAGGGCCAAAGGTTATATATCAAGTCCTTCTCTATCCCGCGACAGACCTAGCCCATGAGTCCCAGACTTACGAGACATATTTCAATGGCCCAGGTTTGGACGTTGGAACACTCCGCTATATGATTGACGCTTGGATCCCGAACAAATCGGATAGAGCTGATCCGTTAGCTTCACCTCTGAATGCTGGCAATGAGTTTCTGTCCAAACTACCACCAACACTTATTGTCGTTGCAGATGTTGATCCTCTTAGAGAGGAGGGGGAGGCTTTTGGACGTGCGTTGCAGGACGCAGGCGTGCCCACAGCTATATTTCGGGCAGAGGGTCAATTGCATGATTTTGCAATGATCAATGCACTTGCAATTTCCCCTGGGGCTCAGGCTGCCATTGAGCTGGCTGCTCTGAAATTGAAAAAAGCTTTGGCTTAGATATGCCAAAATCGAAAATACTGGGTGAAAGCCGGGTTAACGTGGATATGCTTGGGCTGTAATGGTATCACGACGAAATTGTAGCCAGATCTCATATATTATGATGTTCGTTGCTTGAGGCTGATTTACCGCTAGGTTGTGGATCCTGCTATTCCTCATCGCCCCGCTTTCTCAAATTTTCTAAGCTGTAAAACAAGGTTGATAGACCCTGAATTTCGCCATCATTAAGGTCGGCCCCATTTGCAGACGCAAAAGTCATGTCCTCATCCAACCAAGCCTCGTTGACTTTACGGAAAGCCCGCAACATTGGTATCTCAGGATTGGATGTTGGCTGGATCTTTGATGTTGATCCTGGCTCGAAGACACAATCAATGGATACAATGCAGGCTCCAGAACCATGAGATACTATATCAAGTGGATTTCCCTTCAAAGTAGTTGTTTGGACATGTCTCATAATACCTTCTGAGTCCATTGAGAAGAAGAACACCGCTGGCACACTAAATTTGGTTAATTAGCCCGCATGAACTTGCAAGATTTCTGAAGTGGAACCTTACCCTTCACACGTGATTGCAATTGGTGCGTCTTCACCATCCAAACCATCGCAAGATGCGATACCAGATATGACAATCTTCAGCTCAGTCTCTGCATCTTCTCCAACAACCGATGAAACGTAATCCTGCAATGTTACCTGGCCAAGGACTTTTGCGGATGCAAAATCCCAAACTATAACTGTTCCATCACCACTGCCTGACAGGAGAATCTTCTGTTGGCTTTTGGGGATACACAAACGACTTATGAAGTCTTTGTGCCCCAAACAGTAGTTCTCAATGATGTGAGACTGGGGAATTGATCGTGAGACACGAATATGCTCATCACGATCACCTGTTATGATGTATCCGCGTCCATCAACATGTGCCAAAGCAATGCTTGTGAGCATCGACACGTGACCTAGGAGTAAAGTGTGCTCGAATGTGGGAGCCGCCTTTTCAGAGGGCTTGTTTTCAGCCCTGAGCTGGTTTTCAAGAGCTTTCAGGTTTCTTTGTGAGTGAACAGTCTTGTCATTGGCGGATGGAACGAAGACTTTGGTTGGAGTTTGTGCTTGACTTGTAGCATTCACCTCCTTAATTTCTCCTGTCGAAACAGTGGTAATAAGTAATGGCAGAGAGTAGACATCTCCAAATTTATCAGCACAGATGATGGTAGAATTATCGGGTGTGATAGCCAATGAGCATGGTCTCTTTGGCATTGCACTGTAGAAAGTCAGTATATTATCTCTGCAGATTGCTTGGTATTCATTCTCCCCCCTTACCGTTCACTCAGTTGCTCAAGTTTGCCCTTTCCATTGTGTTCGAAGACTCGGATAGTCTTGTCTTCACCAGTAACCGCTACAACGTAGGAACCTGTTGATGTAGCAGCCAATGAGATGACACATGGTGCAGACTTCTTTACTGGAGGACGATTGCTGATTTTTTTCTTTGATGGACCATTTGAAGTTTCCACTATCTCTTTGCCATTAGACAATTTGCGCTTTTTCGAGGGCTGCACAGTATCTAGAACAATATCGATTGACGACTCTGACTTCTGGGTCTCGAGGTTCGCCGGAATTGTAGTCTTTTCCTCGACGATATCCTTGCATTCTTGGTCTCCATCAAAAGGGCATCTCCATGATGAGAGCAGGGCACCGTTCTCGAGACTGAATGTATCTAATTGCGGACCAGAGGCGGCAATGAGGACATTTCCGCAGCGATGAAGGCACTGATAAGACGTCCGCATCTTGGCTATAGAGTTTCAATGGTGAAAAAGCTGATTTTTCTTCAAAGTTATTCTCAGTGTGTAAATGAATAAGTCTTTTCACTGGTAACGTGACTTTGAAAGCACTGGACTTGCTTCTGAGGCAGTAACTTTTGCCGAGCTCTAAGCAGCAGCCAATCGTAGCGCGGGAAGGAATTAACGATCATGCCCTATAACCCACACTTTGCATATGGATAATTTTCGCGCGTGAGTGACGACGAACCTTCAACAACAACGAACTCGAACAATTCCGAGTATCTCCATCAATTTCAAAGTATAACTTGACCCTTAAACATCCTACCTTCAATCTAAGAAGATATGGGGGGCAAGTCCGAAAACAAGGCCGGCTACTTCGATAAGCTGAAGGGCCTTCTCGAGGAGTACAAGTCCATCTTCATTGTCTCCGTCGACAATGTCAGCTCTCAGCAGATGCACGAGATCAGAGGTGCCCTCCGTGGTGAGGGTGTCGTCTTGATGGGAAAGAACACCATGGTACGTCAAGCTCAACGCAAAACGCAATACTTCACATGCGATGGACTCAGCTAACATTATTTTTCAGGTTCGCCGTGCCATCAAGGGTTTCCTTGCTGACTCCCCAGAGTACGAGCGTCTCCTCCCATTCGTTAAGGGCAACGTTGGTTTCGTCTTCACCAACGCTGACCTCAAGGCCGTCCGTGACAAGATCTTGGCCAACAAGGTTGCTGCTCCAGCTCGTGCCGGTGCTCTTGCCCCAGCCGATGTCTTCATTCCAGCTGGTAACACCGGTATGGAGCCAGGAAAGACCTCCTTCTTCCAAGCTCTTGGTGTTCCAACCAAGATTGCTCGTGGTACCATTGAAATTACCACTGAGCTCAAGCTCGTTGAGGCTGGTAACAAGGTCGGACCATCCGAGGCCACTCTCCTCAACATGTTGAACATCTCTCCATTCACCTACGGTATGGGTATCTCCCAGGTCTACGACCAGGGTAACACCTTCCCATCTTCCGTTCTCGACATTGAGGAGAGCCAGCTCTTGAAGGTCTTCAGCTCTGCTATCACCACCATTGCCTGCATCTCTTTGGCCGCCAACTTCCCAACTCTCCCATCCGTTATGCACTCCATTGTCAACAGCTACAAGAACGTCTTGTCTGTTGCCATTGCTACTGAGTACCAGTGGGCTGAGATTGAGGAGCTCAAGGACCGTATCAACAACCCAGATGCTTACGCTGCTGCTGCCCCAGCCGCTGCCTCTGCCGATGCCCCAGCTGCTGAGGAGGCTAAGGAGGAGGCCAAGGATGAGTCTGAGGCTGAGGAGTCCGATGGTGGCTTCGGTGGCATGTTCGACTAAGCTTGTCAAGTGCATCTGAAGTGCCTGGATGTGTCGGTTAGATGACTGGTGCACGACAAGCCAGGTGTAGAATATACAAGCAACTTGTTTGGCACGTTTCCAAATAAAGGTTAGTCAAACTGTCCATTCTTATCTTCCGTCGAGCCATATGATTATCAATCAAAAGCTTTTTAACCCTGAATCACTATGTTGACTCAAAACACAACTCTAATTTTTTCATGACTTTGCGCTCAAATATCCACCCTTGTTATACCATCTTCTTGGTGAACATTTGCTGACCCGGACATAATAGATCTGCCGATAACAATCCAATACTTTGAAAACAATTTTTGAACTTGCTATGATGTTTGATGAGTGAAGATCTATTGATTCAGTTCATTATATGTGACGCTATAATATTGCCTTCCCATGCATAATTCACAACAGTTGGAGAAAATTCTTATGACGCGTCCTACTTTTTAGTCTATTTTGTAGTTTTGGGACTTTAATTTTCTCCCAATACTTTTCTTGCTATGTCAATAGCTGCTCGGGGAAGTCCTGCCAAAGTCGCAACTTTCAGGGCGTGGCTATTCTTGTTTACACCTTGCTTCAGGCGATGCATGTATCCAAACCCACCATCTAAATCCTCTTTCACATCCGTACAATAATAGCCAATTCTGTCCATGTTTCCTGACATTTCAGCAAGGTCATGGAAATGCGTAGCGAATAATGTCCTGCTCTGATTGACATTATAGAGGTGATGCAAACATGCGTACGCAACCGCGGTCCCATCTGTAGGTGTAGTTCCCCTTCCGATTTCGTCCATAATCACGAAACTTCTCGGTGTGGCATTACGCAGTATCGTTGCGGACTCAAGCATTTCCACCATGAATGTGCTCTGATCTCTGTACAGATCATCTGCGGATCCAACGCGGCTAAACATTTTGTCCACCAGACCTATCTCAGCATACTCGGCTGGTACATACATACCTGCTTGCGCCATGATTGTAATCAGCGCATTTTGTCTGAGGAAAGTGCTCTTGCCCGCCATGTTCGGACCAGTGATCAGCCACAATCTCTCATGATCACCGACAAAACAGTCATTGGTTGTGAAAGTGCGGCCCTGTTCCTGGAGACCGATCTCAACAGTAGGGTGTCGTCCACCAATGATTTTGTGAGAAGTCCCATTGTTTAGTATGGGCCGAATAAGGCCTTGTTCAACTGCCAGACTTGCCGAGGAACACGCTATATCGAGTTCATCAAGAACCTGAGCATTGTGACGTAGTCGAACCAAGTTCTTGATCACTTGGGTGCGTAGTTGTATAAAGACTCTTTGTTCTTCTCCCCGAATGGCAATTTTGGTTGCATCTATCTTCTGGCCAAGTGATGTCCAATCGGGATGGTGGAAGGACCTAGTTGATTTACTAGATGAAAGAGTTGGTAATGCAGAAAGGTTTTTCATGTCGCGACCCTTTACATGGCAGATGTGTCCCAAACCAGGAGTCCACCGCAGAGTAAGCGATGTCGCATTGAATTCGACCCTTAAAGCTTCGGAGAGTGAGATCCGAGATTCAAGTAGCGTTTCAAACTCTTTGTGAAGCATTTCAAGAGTTGGACTAGCGGTTGGTCTCATGGTCCAAGCAATATCATCATCTGCATAATGCTCCTTAATACTTGTTGCTTTCCGCTTCTTGCTGCTAACTGTAACAGCTGCGATATCCTTTTCTGTCCCTTGTGTGGCGGCGATCGCTTGAGCAAGAGCAATTGCCTGCCCTGTCTCATCGTCTTCCATGCGATGCTGTTCTTCAACTCCAGCCTCATCAACAGCATCACTAATTTTCTTAGCGAGTGTTTTTGGCCCACGTATGTGGATGCGCTCAACGAGACGTTCAAGGCATTTCGTATCTGTAGGGTCCGACAATGTAAAACTTTCTAGAATAGATGCGATATCTATCGTGGTGCTTATGGTTTTTGCCAAGGCTAGCAAATCATCAGGATCTCCACGGCCCAGAGAGAACTTTTGCACCAGGCGCTGTGAATCGAAGCTACGTCGGAGCAAAGTCATAATACGTTCTCTAAAAGTTTCGTCGGACTTAAAGTGAGCCACAATGTCAAGTCGGGCATTGATGATGTCCATGGATGCTGATGGGGATGCTGTACGATGGTCAGCCTGAAGTGTCAAGGGGGTATTTGATTCCCAGCCATACTTATCCAGTCATGTAACATCCTTGCTCCGCTCTTGGTGACAGTCCGCCTCACAGCATGTAAAAGACTGCCTTTACCCACACGTTCCCTGATGGTCTCCTTGATCTCCAATGCACGCATACTATTCTTATCAATCTCCATGACGTCCTGCGCTGAGTATCGTACGGGTGGCTGAAGTTTCATACTCAAACCTTGTAATCTCTCTTTTACATAGTCCAGTAAAGTGCTGCCAGCTAACACTTCACCTTCTGTGAAATCCTTGCATTCATCTTTGGTGACAGGAGATTCTAACATATCGGACCATCCTGAGATGGGGATCGTGTTCGAAGATGGGGCATAGGTAACAAGACAACGACTTCCGTCAAGAATACTGTGAATTCCATGGTGAATCTTGTCTTTCAGACTCTGATCGAGAATGACCTCCCTAGGGGTTAAACGCGAAAGGACAGATGAGAGGGAAGAAAGAGTCGTAGATTGGGTCAAGAAAATTCCCGTTGACAAATCCAACCAAGCTAAACCTAGAGCTATTGCACCCACGGATGATAGCTCAGGCTGCTCAGCATCTCCAAGATCTTGAGCAAGAAGGTTATCTGCTGAAGTCCCTACATGAATTGCAAGTATATAGTTGCTAACATAGGGATCCATGAAGTTCTCATCTATCAAGGTTCCGGGAGTAATGATTCTGGCAACTTTGCGGTCATGGAGTAGGCCCCCTGACTTGACTTTGGCGGATGCATCATTTGGAAACTCTTCAGCAATAGCAACATATTTGTTTAGATCTTGCACGAGTATCTTGAGTATACGATCCAATTGGAAGAAGGGGAAACCAGCCTGGAAGAAAATCCATCAGAATCATGCGACTCAACAACTGGTTAGAAGAAGCTCACCATTGATACTGGCCCAGCACTGGTTTTTTTCCGAGCAACCTTGAGATTAAGCAGCGGACCATACTCGTCGGCATGTTCAAAATACAGCTCATAGAAGCCTCCAACGCGAGTGAGAAGAACACAATTTTCAAATTTTCGCATATTGGTTTGAGCTTGAAGAACAACCGTTGGATAGGACGGACCGTTCTCCTCCATCGGAAGGGGTTCAAGAGGTATCATGCCCTGTGGCAGATCATCCAAATTCATTGATGTCTTCTTCTTGGCACATCTTTTGAAGACATGGGAAATTTGCAGTCGATGCAGCTTAGGAAGGCGGAGGCCATTTCCTGATTGATATAGGAGAATTGAATGGATTGATGCATAGCTTCTGGCGGCCGAAGCTGGACGCGTGTTGAATTTTCGAAGGGTGAAAAGCGCGTGACGATGCGCGTAAATGAGTGACATCAGAGAAGCAGACGAGAGGGTGAAGGAAGGGACAGTATTTGTGATCAAAAGGATGAAGGGGGGATGGAGAGCAAGGACGCCAAGGACAATATCATACTCAAGATGAAAGGAGCCTTTTCGCTTGTATCTGGTCTGAGATGAGGCTTGGAATTGAGATCATCGCACACTTACGATTTCTTTTCTCCGGATCTGATTTTGGATAATTTGGGGTTTTTTTTTTGTGCGTTCCAAAAAATTGCTTGCTGTCCCGTCACGCCGGCACGGGCTGGGCATGATGAGCGGTGACCGACGCGACATGCAAAAGCCTTTGAAGGCACCTACCTGAAAGTATTTTTTTTGGTGCCTGAGGACGAAGTAGGAGAATATCGCGTACCTAGGTACCTAATGTAAGGTATGGTGGTATGGTGGTAGGGTGGTAGGCACGGTATAAGTAATAACAGCCAGCGAACTCACCTCTAGGTGGTAAGTAGGTAGGCACGTAAGTACATCACCACATCACCTGATCTCCCATCTGGTGATGATGGCTTTGAGCACAACTCTAGTACCTACTTTGGTGTTGCGTGTATAATTGTGAGCCAGACCAAGTCAAATAATAAGGATAATATGACTACCACGATGGTTATGGTTGTTATTGCCGTCTCGAAATAGGCTTCATTGCTTGCAAGGAGCATTGCCTCGACAACCGCATCATCGAATGCTCACCATGTGCTCATCAAACATCGGAGCACACTCCCCGTACCTGTATGAGAGTCGGAGTTCCGCTGAATGAGTAGATGCACAGTACGTGCTATATGGTATATATATATATATATATATATATATAGCTCTGCCTATTCTACCGAAGTACACGGCTGTATACGTAGGTATTAAAGCGCTCCAATTGGTGAATGACATATGCGATAGGCTTACCTATGAAGTAGGAAGTGCACTTACTTGTATTATAATACATACTACGTACATGACTAAGGTACTCTACTCTCCCTCTCCTTCTCCCTCTCTTCCTCTCTTCCTCTCTTTATGCCCCCTTTTCAAGAGTCCCCTAGTATCCCGTAGTAGAGTATCATATCCCAAAGCATCCCCAAGTATCCCCAAGCATTATCAATTGATGTTCAATCATCAGTCATTCTGTCCGTTGTTATTACTACTCCATACTAACTAAACGATGGCAAGGTGCATGCAGGGCTACTGGACCGATCCGTGCGCCCATGAAGGTCTCTTGTCTTGCTGTTGTGTGTCTTGAACTCCACACAAATGCGATTGTCACTGCTTATGTCAAGCTTAGACAGGCCTCTCTAAGCACATCTAAGCACCCGCAACCCCGCCATTACCGGCAGCGGGATGAAGCCGCACATGTTGCAATCAACTCCGTCCACCAATCCACTCCGATAGCCTTTGTTTTTGGCTTTTTTCTGTTTTCTGCTTTTCTTTTTTTTGCTTTTTATTTTGGTTATATTCACGTCGTATGGAATTAAGGTCTACCCAAGTGTAAATATCATCCCGCACGAGTGAGTATGCATGCATGTACGTGCTCTGTGTGCTTATGTACTGTGTACATACCATCCTGCACCGCATGACAAGGTTTGGAAGGGCGTTTGGGTATAGACCACCCCGTCCAGATCCAACTACGTAGGGTACGACTTACAGGAATTCCCATACGCTGGAGCTGTACCGAGTAAAGTCATACCGTCTCCGCAAAAGTCGTCTGAGCTCTCTGGCCTGCCTTTTCCTTACTAATTTTACTATCGGGAATAGTCCCAATAACGTAAACGTCAGAAGCACCTTATTCATACAACGAAACATACCTTGTCTTACCTCCACTGGTCGACTGTCTAGATAAACATACATCGTTGTTATTATATATATATATATATATATATACATATACACCCACACACATATTCTGCCATACCCCAATCTCTTCCCATCTTCCCTCTCCTCTCAAATCGCTCACATCAACAAACCTTCAGTCCCACTTCCTACATTAGATATCAATCAACATCTCAATTCACACCCACTACCTTCACAATGGCACCAAAAGTCGCTATCGTCTACGTATGTTAATTCACACACTTTGCTTTCATGTTCTACCCATTGCCAACAAATACCTACAGGTCACATACTGACCTCAAATCATAGTACTCGATGTACGGCCACATCCAAAAGCTTGCCGAAGCCGAGCAGGTCGGTCTGAAGAAGGCTGGCATCGACGCAGACATCTATCAGATCGCAGAGACTCTTCCACAGGAGGTTCTCGCCAAGATGGGAGCTCCACCAAAGTCCAGCTACCCCGTTATCGATGCCGACACACTTGAGAAATACGATGCATTCCTCTTTGGTATTCCAACTCGCTACGGAAACTTCCCTGCCCAAATCAAGGCTTTCTGTGAGTAGCTTCCCTTCAAACCCATCAAATGCATCATCTAACATTGCTAGGGGATACCACAGGAAAGCAGTGGAGCACTGGCGGATACTGGGGCAAGTACGCAGGTCTCTTCATTAGCACCGGAACTCAGGGAGGTGGACAAGAGAGCACTGCCATTGCTGCTATGAGTACTTTTGCCCATCACGGCATTATTTACGTTCCTCTGGGATACAAGACCGCCTTCGGAATCCTTGCCGACAACTCGGAAGTTCGTGGAGGCTCTGCCTGGGGAGCTGGAACATTTGCTGTATGTTAACCCCTTACTTGATGCGAGACAACACTTGCAATTGGTCAATTCATGCTGACATTTACTTTTAGAGCGCCGATGGTTCACGCCAACCATCTGCCAAGGAGATCCAGCTTGCTGAGACTCACGGCGAGTCCTTTGGAAGTGCTATCTCCAAGGTCAACTTTGCATGACTAGATGGTCCCACTGGCGGGGCTGCCAACGGAGGAGAGAAGACGGAAACTGCAGGAACACCAGCGCCAAAGCCTGCTGCTGCCAAAACTGCCAAGACCGTCAAGACCGGGCCTGATGGAGAAGTAAAAGGAGGACCTTGTGGTTTACCATCGAAATGCTCTATTTTGTAATGCGGCCTACAGACCCTGCAAAAAAGAACCAAAAACCAAAAGATTAATGTCGACTGTTATTAATATTGATTTAACTTGCAAACAAAGTTGTGCCAGCCGAGGATGATATGGTGACATTTACTTGCAAGCAAAATATAAGCCTATACGGATCTCACTACGTAGTATGTTCCTAGAATTTCTGTGTAAGCTTACTTTCCGAAGGATGGATGTTAGGACTTACCAACACTGACTACACATACTTATGATATGCTTGAAACCTCGTGAATCCAAATTGTTCCCGAATGTCTTCGCTTTGTCTAATTCAATTCAATTCGTAGTTACCAAGCTGAGACTATTAAGGTTCTCCGGTGACTAGTTTATTTGGAGCTGCTATGTTATGTATCAGCATATGAGCTTTGGGACAGTGCGAGATTAGTCAGCATCAATCCAAATTCCGCGTATCGGAATGTCTTCAGACAAGAAAATTATTTGCATATTTATTACAGTAATACTTTAGCTTTAGGAGAAATTAACATGTTGGCTGCAATTATTAGACATGGAATTTTGCACAGCGCAAATAGAGTAGAGCAGAGAGCGAGAGTCGTAAAGTATACTTATCATATGTAGCTTCGGAATACGGTGCGTTATTCAGCCGTCATAGAGCGCTGTTCTAGTGCGGCCGAGGCGGAGAGCCTTTAGAAGAACATCACAAAGTCGAGTCGCATTTGTTGATTGAGAGCACACCTTTCGATCCTCACTATAATTCAAGTATGGCGCATGCACACCACAATTTCGAGCCCATGAAGAATGATCTCATTCTTCGGACAGCATGGGGTTAGATGTACCGCAATCTTCATTGGCAGACCATGATTGCTGATGGAACGTAGGTCAGGAAGTCGAACGGCCACCTATGTGGGTGATGCGACAAGGTAAATAACTTCCATTAGGATAAATAATTAAGCTGACGACTTACTCATTAGCTGGAAGATACCTGCCCGAGTATCATGAAGCCAAAGGTAACAATGACTTCTTCGCATGCTGTCGTTCTCCCGAAATCGCCTCCACTCTCACCCTACAACCAATCGAGCGCTTCGCCGGTCTTGTAGATGCTGCAATCATATTCAGTGATATTCTCGTGGTTCCTCAAGCGCTCGGTATGACGGTCGAGATGGTCGATAAGAAGGGACCTCATTTCCCCGAGCCATTGAAGTCGCCAACCGACGGTCAATACCAGACGGTGCTGCAAAAAAATGTCGACGTTGCTAAGGAGTTGGACTACGTCTACAAAGCAATCACTCTTACAAGGCAGAAGCTCAAGGGGAGAGTACCGTTGCTTGGGTTCTGCGGTGCACCATGGACCTTGCTGTGCTACATGGTCGAGGGTGGTGGAAGCAAGTTGTTCATACAAACCAAGACCTGGATCTACAAATACCCAGATGCTAGTAAGGCATTGTTGCAGAAGATTGCAGAAGTTTGTGTTGAATATCTTGCACTTCAGGTGCAGGCTGGTGCTCAGGTACGGTTTCCAATGTTTATGTGTTGATATAAGACTGAATTTTCGTTAGATGATTCAGGTTTTCGACTCCTGGGCTGCCGAGCTCGGCCCAGCATCTTTTAAGGAGTTTTCAGAGCCATATCTCAAGTACATATCCGAAAACCTTCCAAAAAGGCTTAAGGAGTTGAACTTAGATGTGGTCCCCATGATTGTATTTGCAAAGGGCGCCTGGTATGCTTTGGACAGCCTATGTGACTTGGGCTATAACGTCGTCGGCCTTGATTGGTTGCAAGACCCAGCAGAGGCAGTTAAGATCAGGGGCAACAGACCTATTGTGTTCCAAGGCAATGCTGATCCAGGAATCCTATATGGTACACACGATGTTATTACTAACACTGTTACAAATATGGTTAAGGGATTCGGTGGCGGTAAGAAGGGCTGGATTGCAAACTTGGGACATGGTAAGTAAACCCGACATCACTATTACTCCTCAGATTAATGCTAATAAACGGTGTCAGGTATTACTCCACTTGTCAATCCCGATGATCTGAAATTTTATTTTGAGGAACTTCATAGAGTAGGAGGCGCTTAGATATAAATTCAATAGATACTCTAGCCTTGTCATGCTCCGACCATTTTCTTACTTGATTCCAGCCCATTGACTTACTTTAGCGCTTTGCTATATACCCTTTTTTCCTCACCAATATCCTCGTTCCTATAGTCGCAATATCAGTACATAATATCTTTGTCATCGCAATCATGTCTCGCCGAATCCACGTACCAAACCTCGGGCTTCTCCTCGATGAACTTGTCCATCAGGTCTTGACACTCCTTATTTTCAAGAACGATGACTTCAACTCCTCTTTGCTTCAAATAGGCCTCCCCGCCAAGGTAAGTCTTGTTCTCACCAATAACCACGCGTGCAATACCGTATAAAAGACAGGCTCCTGTACACATATCACATGGCGACAAGGTAGTATACATTGTAGCACCCTTGTAGGCCGAAGCTGGAAGCCTTCCCGAGTTTGCCAGTGCTGATGTCTCTCCCTGCCCTACATAAGCCAATGCATTGTTAAAGGTTGAAACTGAAGCTTACATGATGGATTGGGCTGCCACTCTGGACACGCATATTATGTCCTCGGCCCAAGAGCTTTCCATCTTGGGAAACGAGTGCTGCTCCAATCTACATAGTTATTTAGTATTGCAAAGGTTGTAAATGATGTGAAGAGTGAGAAGGTGCATATTTACAGGAACTCCGCCTTCGCTGTAGGAGAGCTTGGCTTCCTCAATGGCAATTGCCAGTCCTTGCTGATCGTTCATGTTTAGATGCTGGCTGGCGAGAAAGAGATTGGAGAAGGTTAAATCCCGTTTTAGTCTGAGATCAGTTTACTTAAAAATTCGAGAAGACTTGTGCTTCTTTGATGGCACTTTTATCACTTTATGGGCATGCTACCTTACGGTGCTCTGTTCCCTGCAAAGCTCGTTTCTTGTTAGGTCAATGGTCCTTAGCTAGTACGAGTGAGTATCTTTGCTATCGATAAGGAACAAAACCCTTACGATATCGCAGATTAGCACATTGCTAATGGGCAGAACTGCCGATGACTTTGTCTCCATGTGTGCAGATTGAGTGAGTGAGTGCACAGTATGTATATGACGATTACTAAGGACCTCCATACTACGAAGATGGTATTTCTAGCTATGCTTGAGTATACTCTACTTCCTAAGTACTGTTGTTGTATGTGGCTGCTAACTCTTGCACAAAACAGTCCATATTTTAGGTAATCTATCTGCATAAATAATAAACACTTAACGAATAACGTTCGTAATCCCGCTGAGGCTGAAAAGGCATGGAAGGCAACGAGCGAATCCTGATCGGTAATGCGCATAATACGAAGTTGGACAGTGGGGAAGATCAGCTCAAACACATACGTAGTACATATGTATGTGGTGTCGTACCTAAGGTAGAGTATTGATAAGATAGAGGACGGAATACGATTCTGGACTTTTTATTGCAGGCTGACATGCTTGAAATAGTAGCCATTGACGGCATAGGCATATTATATATCTCTCTTTCCCTCTCCTATACAGAGATCGTATGGACAAGGAACAATGACGCCTCTTTAATTTGATCTTTTTTTGTTGTTACTTTTCTTTGCCTTGATTTGCGTTGCTTTTGATTCCAGTCCTGTCTTTGCTATGCTTTCTTGTTATGAGGATACTCCATAAGCTTCGGACTTTCCATGCCTACCTTTGGTACATTCTCCGTCTGGTGGTGCGTAATTGCTCATGCTTACTTATAGACCAGGAAGAAAGAATTTGAATGATAAACACTTGACTATTTTGCTCCGTTATCCTACGTAGTACAGTAAAGGGAGAAAAGTAACAACAACGACGATGACGACAACGACAACAACAACAACATGACACCAAGAAAGAAGAAGAAAAAAAAAGAAGAAAAAAAACCAATAAGCAAAAGTAAACACAAAAGTCAAGTAAAGGTAATATGGTGATATTAGTAATTCTCTTCTTCGCAGTAAATACTTACTACTTACGGACGGATGTATGTGAGCTTTGCCCCTCGGCCCCTCATGGCAACTCATGGTAAGTAGGAAACGGGGGCGTTTAGTGTGGAAAAGAGGCGCTGGCACGGCTGGCTCTCCGCCTTTCTTTCCCATTCCACGACGGCTCAGAAATCCATCTCATTGGGACTAGTGCGTTGCCCGATCTGCCAATTATTGCACCGACTCAGTCCAACTATAGCAATCTGAGAACTTCTTCAGCCTCGACCTTCGCCCGTACGTTAAAGTCGTAGTAATCCGTACATCGTTCACTTTTTACAAACTTCCCAACATACAATTCTTTCACTTTGCGATACCCCACACCCTGCGCATCGTTCAAAAGAGTCCCATTTCGCATTTCTCTTTTCCGTGTCTGAATTCCGACCTCGACGAGATCCTTGTCTAGCAAATTATCTGAAAAAGGTCAGTTTTAAATCTTTCCTTGCATGGAATTCGACTTCGTTATTCACCCTGGTGCACTCCACCATTACGTCCCTGCATTTGTTGCTCGGCCTTACGCGACAACGACCACGACGCGCAAAAGACAAAACCTGAACAGAATGCTCACAATGGCTGTATATAGATATTCTCACTGAACCAGCACTTCCATCCTACCCACCAACTTCAATAGACAGCCGCAACCCTTTCGCTACCTCTTCCAAATATATACCAACTCTCCCCTCTAAAGCCCTCGAATTCCCGACAAGATGGCAAAGGATACTAAGTACTACGATATTCTCGGTGTATGTTGAGCCTGTTTCTTCCTTGTCGATCATCTAACTTATCTCCAACCAGGTTTCGCCAGATGCAACTGAAGCCGAACTTAAGAAGGCATACAAGATTGGCGCTCTCAAGCACCATCCAGGTTGGTTCTTTCCACCAACAGTATTAGAGTATGTGGCTTACTTTTTGATTAGATAAGAACGCCCACAACCCAGATGCTGCGGATAAGTTCAAAGATCTCTCCCACGCGTACGAAGTTCTTTCCGATCCACAGAAGCGACAAGTTTACGACCAGTATGGCGAGGAAGGTCTCGAATCAGGCGCTGGAGGTGGTGGAATGAATGCAGAGGATCTTTTCTCTCAGTTCTTCGGTGGTGGCGGCGGCGGTTTTGGTGGTATGGGGGGTATGGGTGGCATGTTCGGCGGACAGCAACGTGGTCCGGCAAAGGCTCGCACCATTCACCATGTTCACAAGGTCTCTCTCGAAGATATCTACCGTGGAAAGGTTTCCAAGTTGGCTCTGCAGAAGTCAGTCATTTGCCCTAAGTGCGATGGTCGTGGTGGAAAGGAAGGGGCCGTCAAGAAGTGTGCTGGTTGTGATGGTCACGGTATGAAGACAATGATGCGCCAAATGGGTCCAATGATCCAGCGCTTCCAAACCGTGTGCCCAGACTGTAACGGTGAGGGAGAACAGATCCGTGAGAAGGACAGATGCAAGCAGTGTAACGGAAAGAAGACCATTGTCGAGAGAAAGGTCCTCCACGTCCATGTTGACAAGGGAGTCAGAAGCGGTCACAAGATCGACTTCCGTGGCGAGGGCGATCAAACGCCTGGAGTTCAACCTGGTGACGTTATTTTCGAGATCGAACAAAAGCCACATCCAAGATTCCAGCGCAAGGATGACGACCTTTTCTACCATGCCGAAATCGACCTTTTGACAGCTTTGGCTGGCGGAACCATTTTCATTGAGCACTTGGATGACAGATGGTTGAGCGTCGAAATTCTTCCTGGAGAGGTCATCAGCCCAGGTAAGCTTTACTAATAGTTTCAGTAGTTGGGGGAAAATAGACTAACATTGATAAAGGCACCGTTAAGATGATCAGAGGCCAGGGTATGCCATCTTTCCGTCACCACGACCACGGAAACATGTACGTTCAGTTCGATGTCAAGTTCCCAGAGCCACATTTCACCGAGGATCCAAAAGCATTCGAGGAGCTGAGAAACATTCTTCCATCAATCCCACAAGCTAACGCGCCTACTGGCGATGTTATGACGGAGGTTGCTGATTTAGAAGAGATCGATGCCAGCCAGCAAGCACGTGCTGCCGGCGCTACTGGTATGGATGACATGGATGACGACGAGAACCCTGGTGGAGAGAGAGTCCAGTGCGCATCCCAGTAAATGATAAGAAATGAGGTGTTATATGGGCCGTTGGATGCTGGGGAAGATGCTTCCATAAATGCGATTGTGTTTGCACTTCGATGCGATTCTGATGAAGACGTGGAGTACGAAGGAAAGCAATAATCTGGGCATTTCTATGGTAGACTTCAATAGCGGCATGATATCTGGTTCTGGCGGTTGCTTGGTTTAGGTTCTTTCGTGCTGTGTGTTGTTTGCACCCGCAGTTGCGTTCATGATGATTGAGATATATGGCGTTCAGACGGATAGATAGCATGAAATCAGAAAAGTTCTACACTATACTCCTAGTTCACTGATTTTGCTATTGGGTCATTGCACGTATGGTTTTTTTCTTTCTTTCCAATAAGGATTTTGCAATCTTATCTTCTTTGTGCTTATAATCTTGGCAAATGCTTTTGGGCCATCTTGAATGTGAAGTTCGGCATTAAAATTTCAGGTATCTATCTATGGTGCTAGTTGCGTAGATGGGCACTAAGGTTGACCGAAATGCAACTACTCAGATAGCAAGTAATCCAACTCGAATAACCAAAACGCCAATATTAGAGCTCGCGTTTATCAACTCCTGAAGCTTCAAAAACCACGCAGTTCTGTTCAATAATCCCAATTGGAACGCATTGAAGTATAATCGAACATCATTAGCCGGATAGACATACAAGAACGCCTCAATGATTCACGGTCCTACAGAATCTCTTCGAACGTCTAATGCCCCCTCCACTATGCCGTCGAGCAGTGCAACGCTCTTTCCAAGGCTCTACAGACAATTTCTGGATCACCGATGATTTGCTCACTATAGCATTTCAGCGCTTCTGTGCCATTACCCGAACTTCGAGACGACACGGCAGCTCTGTACCCGGGCCTATGGAATGTAGGAGACGTATTGGGAAGAGGAGGATGGCACATCTTGTTGAAACAGGAGGAAATACACCGATATTTGATGTTGGAGCCCTGTTCGGAGGCTTTGGTACTGTCGACAGAACCGAGTGGAGATGGGAGCCGCCGACGACGAGACCGAAAGCCCATAAAGACGATACAGGATTGCCTGCATGGCTTACAATCGATCAACCACTTCTCCAACCCGATACTACCCTATCCCCGTCCCCATCGATTGTCACCGAAGCTTCTGGGTCACGCAATTACGAAGAACAACTAGACGAGTTTTTGGAGGCTACTAGAAGTGCCGATAAGGATGTTTTCCAGCGGCTTTGTCGGCAACTTAATCATGATTTCAAGCAAGGCCTCCTCTTAGGGGAGATCGCCGAAGATGTTATTCTCTCGGCCTTACAACTAGTTCCTCGAGATCTCCAAAACTCAATTTTGACCGAGAAAGAGAAAGCTTTGCTATGCGTGGAGTTCCTTAGGTCGATTTGGAAGGGATATCAAGCTTGCAAGGTGTTGAATATACAAGACGTGGGCGCTCGTATCTTTGATACGCTTCTTTGTAGTTTGGCAAAGGTCCAGACGAATCAAACAGCTCTCAGAAATGGCATTCAGGATATAGCTACAGAAATGTTGGATTCTGTCTCCGAAGATCATCTAACAAGCATGTCCAACGGTATTGACTCAATTGTGGAGTGGTGGGCAATGAGCTGGTTGGATCAATCTTTATTGATAAGTGACGAAATGGAAATTCCGTCGTCTGTAACCGCACTCTCAACACTCCTCGGATCTCAACCGCCAACATTTCTGGAACAAACTCTCCCACGGCTAACAGAACAGGTTGCCAAAGCTGCACGAACTCGGGAGGAACCAAAGCCGATTGAATTGATTTCTTTCAAGAGGTCTTGGGCGTTGATGGTTGCCAGCCTGCCCAACGTAAGCCAGAGTGTATTTGTGCGGACTTGGAAAATTTTAGATTCTCTGATGAGTCGAGAAGAGTCGATCTATACAAGTGCAAGTGTTATGCCATTCACTGAGAAAGAGGGTATCGCACTTGTAATTGAGTATTGGATGAGTCATGGCCAATTCAAAGACTCGAAGAGAATTAGAGGAAGTTATCTATTTAAACGACAAAAACGCTACCGCGGGCACGTCGCTGATCTGCTTGCTGCTATTGACCGGCGCAGAGATGGTTGCTGGACCCAGGCAAGAGGGTTGTTTGCCTTGTTTAGAGAAGTGGGAATGCATGATATGATTCCAACAACCCTGAAGTATGCGCCCAGGATTGGCTTGAAGATACCTGCTTCACTCATAGCTGCAGAGATACGGGAACTTTCCCTACGGAACAAGATCGACACTGCCTTGAAAGTCTATAATACCTATGCAAATGTCAGGTTCGACAATGCTCCTTTGAACATAAATGGTCTCCATGAGATGATAATTGGATGCATTAAGGATCGTAATTTCTCCCCTCTACATGTGTGGGGAATATGTCGAATATATTTGGGCATGCCTGGAGCCATAATACGAAGGTCAGGTCAACGAGAACGATATCGCTACCGAAAACCCACAAAACCTCTGGAAAAGCAACGTGCTTCTTTGATCAAGAAAATGGCTGAAGCATTTGCGCATGCCGAGCACCTCTATTCAACTGCATCCCATTGTCCTGCATACAGGAATGTACGGCAATGTGTACGTTATTTATCTCTCCATAACCAAAAGCCAAGTATAGAAGTTTCCAAAGCTCTAGTACATATTGGTATAGTCAAGCCGTTGAGGGCGGGCCATGGTCCCTCAACTGCGAGACTAAGGTATGTCTTGGCGTATGTGAGGGAGGCGGAAGGAGAAGATACTGCTTATGCTATTGATACCTATGTTCAAAGGTTTAGAGATCAGCAGATGGCGGTTCAAGAGGGGACGAGGAGGCTGAAGAATCCGTCGCGTGTTGAAATGTTTGATTAGACATGTCTATAATATACAACAGTGCATATACCCTTTACAAGACAAAACCTGAACTTTAGAATCTAAGTTCTGGATGCAGCGGCACTCGATGACTTTTAGTGAATCTCTCACGTATCGACTATCAAGTATTTCAGCAGATTCACATTAGCTGGTGACAACGTCTAGTTGCCTCCATCATGACTGTGCAGATTAGATACCTATAAAGGATTGAATGAACCCGGAAAGGCCATGTACCCTTTCCACCCCATGGCAGCTATTTGATGAGAGCTAGGAACTTACAGGGAAGAGATATGCTAAATTTCAGGCACGAATGAACAGGTAGTGTATGAGAAGTTGGATATACGTAGTAGAGTTTATCATAATGTATGGCGATGTGTTGTAAGCGGCGTGTGAGGCTCATGACATGGTGACTTTTGATGGTACTGCAACGCGCCACTTGAACGCTGCTTGCAAAAGTGATGCCAGCAATCCATAAAGTCGGTATGCTAACAACGATTTCCTGCTTTCTGAGTAGTCTAATATCACTTACAAACTCTATCTTAGATTAAATCTCAGAATTTAATATCCAAATCGGGGGGGGGGTCATATAGACGAAGCCAATATGTGATGTCTGGGAGTCAAAGTCGTGACGTGCCCTTTTGGTTTGCTGTCTTACGGATGGTTTATCAGAGGATGGAGATAGTACAAGCCGTATAATGGTAATACCAAGTTCAGTGATAAGCAACCATTCAAATCTACATTAACATAATGATACGACAAAATCCTTAGTGTTGCATTATTCTGTATGTTAAGCTAGAATTATCTGATTGGCTAATTAGTGTGGAGTCTCGAAGAGGTTCTTTATAAGCACGGAATTCTAAGTTGTGTGTTCCGCCAACATCATTTCGCTCCGTCCAAAACTGTGCCGCACGACTGTACTTATATAAGTTACTCTTGTGCCTCCACATAACATATGTATATCAATAAAACAGCAGCTGGACTTCACACTCATTAGCTTACCAACTCCTAAATATACAAATCACCAATTTATACTTTTTGAAGTAATTACTACCATCATGGCCTCTCCCCTCCCAAAACCACGTCTAGTGACAACAGCGCATACTCCTGATGGCACATCTATAATTGCATCAGATTCACATCTCTCTACATTCTCTCCCTTTGGACCCCAAGCCTCCGCTTTCACAATCTTTCACTCCTCTACCACCGTCCCAATATCCAATATAACCGACGCTTCGGTACCGTCTACAACGACTATTCCACGATGTCCTCCCACCGGTACTATGTTTTGCACCACAGATATTGCACCGGGACACGCTGCTCCAATGCATCGTACAGAGAGCACAGATTATGCTTGTGTCCTTGCCGGACAAATCACTATGAGGATGGATGGTGGTGATGAGACTGTTATCCATGCTGGAGAGATGATTGTGCAGAGAGGCACTAATCATACTTGGATTAATAACGGAGAAGGCTTTTGCAGGATCTTGTTTGTCATGGTTGGGAGTGAGAAAGTCAAGTTGAAGGATGGTACGGTCCTTGAGGCGACGCAGATGGGTAACAAAAAGGATTGAGGATGATATGGCTATTAATTATCTCACCTCATATGATGGTTTAGTACCAATGCTTTTGCGATGTGAGTAGTTTGGGATGATCGAGTTGCGATAAGCAAACAGGTGAGATATGGACGAAGACTTTATTTTATCAGGTTCAGAAATATCTTGTACTTCTAATTCTTATTGCCTTTATAAACAGATCTCTACCCGCTTACAAACGGGTTGAATGTATTGAAGGCAACATGATACATCTCGCCACCCCTTCGCGCCTCTGAAAGCATAGTATCAATGTTGTCCTTGAAACCTTGCGTTGTTGTGAAATTCTCATGTTTCTCCTTACTCTCCCAACCAAAGATAACCACACATGCCTTCGCCTTGCCATCTCCTTTCTTTCGCTCAATGTCTTCAATAATAGGTCCATGAATTCCACCTACAAAACCTGAAAACTCATTGAGTTTGCTATTCTTCCTGAAAATGTCGACTTGGGAAAGAAAATTAGGCGTAGTGTCGAAAAATGTTGCAAATTCGATAAGTGGAGCAGATGATAGGATCGTAGGTGGGAATGTGGAGGTCGAGAAATGCCTGAGAGTCGGAGGAGTTGCAAGAATGGGTTCAAGTTTACTGACGAAAGGGCCATATACTGGACTGGCCATGAAATCTTGATGTGATTTAATACAGTCCCAGTCTATAGTGAAGTTAATTACTGGTTAGGTTGTACTTCCTGCATACTGCCAAAGGGAAAAAATCATAGAAAATGTTCACAGGTGGTAGATTTGGAGTTCATTATATACTTTCACGGCTGTGGTATAAAGACAGAAGACAAAAACAGTAGACGATAAGACGTGACTTAAATAACACATACCAATACACAGGAGTAGGAAATTTTGATCCTCAAGACGACGTCCATAGTAAGCCCGCTGGAATCCAGCCTGCTCTGAGAGCGTTTTCAATGTAGCCTGCCAAATCTGGTGGCCCTGCGCATCTGGCGTTTCAATATCAGTGCCTTGAAAAGAGTCAGTAACGATGCATGATATGTATGTCTGTGAATGACTTACCTGGAACTAGTTGGATAGTGGCCGTCTCGGTAAGTGGCCCTTGAAAAGACATATTGGTGATGAAGTTGGGTGGAATCGAGAGCTTTGAAAATGGAATTGAAGAAAAAGAAAGGAAGGTCAATCAAATAGTGCGCCCTCTTTCGTAGAACACAGCTATTTGTAATCAAAAGATGCATGCAATCAGTATGAAATGATCTCGATAACCACTTTCGTTGATCCTTGGAAGCAAAGTGGAATATCCATCAATACTTCGAAATCAACATTGATTATAATTGGCTGGGTTTATGAGATGAGTGGAATTGCCGCAGGTAATCCTTGGGTGAGAAAGCTTCCAATTTTACGGCAGCATAGAATAGTTCTGTACCGGTCTGTATCCATACGGTACTGTTATAGATGAACTTATAAAACTATATAGATTTACCCAAGTGCATAAGTGCATCTTGCTTATCGTATTGGATTTAACCAACGCGAAAATAATGGGCGACAGATTACCTTAGATTCGAGGCATTCACGTGATCGTCTCCAATAATAAGCCCCTGCCGTGTCGTGCATCATCTCAAGTCTCAACCCTACGTTTGAGTACAGTATCATCGTCCTGTCAAAACGACATCCATGTCTCTGAGAGTATTGAAAGTCTCTTTTTGGCCCAAGTATCCCACCAACCAACTTCAAGTGAGAAGCTCCAGCTCTAAGATCCAAGGCCCAAGTATGATCTACTCTACGATCTTCAGACTTTATGTTGCAAGCGTTCGTTCCATTTGTCTCTTAGAAACTGCCTATAAGATCGTTCGGTATCCTCTTCTGAATTTTCCTCTATCATAGATCTCCAATTCAAATTCCTTTTCATCCACTCATTTTCTTTCCTGTTGATTCTTTCTTTCAAACTCGAGAGTTATATTCAGTCTTTATCCTACTGCTACTCGAAGTGTCCTACCTTCAATACTTTACAAAGTTTGTGCGCCTCCCTCCTATAAAATTGCCAGACCATACTTTGATATGTATCTCTATACCCTTATCAATGTTTTCATGGTATCAACTGCCGTTTTTGCCATGCCAATGTCTATCGCCATCTCCAAAGATCACTCCAATGCCCTCCAATTTCGCGCCTCTACCAGCGTGGATCCCTCAGCGGTAACGGATACAACATGTACAGACACTACAGAGTAAGTTTAGACATCTAAATAATGACCCTCGCTCCCCCCCACCAGCTTAACTGTATTAACCCTTTCCAGTAATATTGTTTTCCATGACCAAAACGTAGCCGAATTGGCTATTTGTGGTGGTATTGCTGGTACTATTGTTAAATGTGGTGGCGCGCCGACCAGCACAACAGGTAGCTCTGGTACGGCATTGTTCAGCCTATCAACAACTATCAAAGGCGCTACAATCAATGTCAGCAAAGGACGGTGGGAGGGATGTGTGAGAGCTGCAAGAGCCGTATGCCCTACTGGAAGTTTCACAAGCACATGTGTGGGGGGAGCGAGTTCAGGAAATGTGGATTTTACCTTGACTGCTCAGTAAAAGGCGTTCGTGACGAATAGAATCAAATTTAGACGAATGATATTGTAGACCCACCGTACGGAATAATACTTATAATAAAATTTCCAGAAGTTTATGTGATGAGAAAACCAACCAAACTCAACAGCATGAATTATCGTAACCAGTTGCCATTTCTACGTCCTCGTGTATTTAAGCATTCGTTGGTGACAGAACCCAGCGGTGCTGTGATTCTATCGTGTAAACCTAAGACACTCACGCTTGCCTTCTTCCAGAGATGTTGTTCAGCTTGTGGTTTATTCCGCTATCTAGTAAAACAAATCCGTTCCTTCTCCATCAAAGCCGTGTATGTTGTTACACCTTTGCGCATACCGAAGTCGTTCACCATTATTCCTGTCCCCTCATGAAAATCCTACGTGTCCAAGTCCATCTTCTCACCCACAGCCGTCTCACCGCCCTCAAGTTCGCTAACAGTGACGTACTTGCTAATCTCCTCCCTCGTGATGATCTTCTCGTTCAAAACAGCAGTGGTGCCTCTCTTGAAGACATAGCTCTTCTGCTTCTTGCTTCTCTCATTTGGCCTGACATGGCCTCTCTTGAGTGTAGTCTTATCTTTTGTAATAACAGCAACATCAACATTGGATCCTGAACCAAGATCGTTAAAGATACCGGCCTGAATAGCGTTGGATGCAAGATCGATAGCTTCCTGTTCCGTCATTGTTGGTTTCCATTGTGTTTCAAAAACGGACATGGCTGCGAGGGAACCACTGCCCATTGTGACATATGGGAGCTTGTCTGTGCTACCGTGTGCATGTACTGTGAAGAGCCCAACACCAGTAGGGTCGACTCCGGCAACGACGAGGTAGGCGCCGATATGTCCTTGGTATCTGAATAGATGTTGCTTAAGCATAGTCATGCACGTAACTACGCGAGGCTTTCGGCCAGTCGATAGGGAATGAAGTTCGAGTTGCGAAGAGATGAGGGCGGTAGTGAACTCGGTGTCGGCGGCGGTACCAGCTCCAGCACACCAGATCTGTGGAGCAATGTAATGAAGTTTCTCGCAGTTCTGTCAAACGACAATTAGCTTTATCTTTGAACTTATGTGCAGTTTATTCTTACCTTATCAGCAACTATAGGACCACTGGTAGCTCTGGTATCTGCGGCAATCTGTTGATGTGTGTCAGTAACATTCTGGCATAGTATTGATACACCCATGACGAGCTGCTGTAGCAATAAAGAAAGCATGTATGAAGTATATCAACATACCACAACGCCTCCCTCGAATATACATCCGACAATGGTAGTTCCTGTACTTGTCGCCTTTGGCAAAGGTACACCTCGTGCGTGAAGTGCTGCATTGCGAGTGTGGTTTGAGAAGTCGAAGCCAGGCATGATTGCTAGGAGAGCTTCAGGAGCTCAAAAGTATTTGATAGTAGTTTTCGATCTGGTATCGGATCGCTTTCTGTATATATCGAGCTGAACAATTATCGTAGTTGCTCGAAGGAATCGCGTCGTGGCTTTAGAAGTGCTGATTTGAGGATGACGCCGTCGTTAGATGCCTGTTCGTTTGGAGCTCATGAGCACCAAAGTACCCGAGTAATGTAGCTGCAGCACAGCGCGAGGCGCTGTGCTACAAGGATACCGTATAGAAGATAGGTAGGTGCACGTGATGACGAGGCTACACCACATATCCGTTGGTGCACCAGTGATCGCGGTTTACATTTAGCTTTCAGGCACACAACACAAACTCCAAATTAATGTGAACAACCTACTCTACGATCGATACCTTACATTGCTTCATCGACTCATATAAATACATTGTTCTTATATAAAAGGACTGGTGCTATTTGTTCATAACCTGTGATAAATCGTGATTTTGCTCTAAATTCGTTGTCTTCACTCTTCATCGACGCAGCCAACGCGATCCTAATCCCTGCAATTCTGAACTTCTTATCCAGCGTGCCTTAGAAAACGTACAAATGCGCAATCACATAAATCCATGAATCGCCGCCGGTCCACCACTTCATAAGTCAGGGTACTTCGCGACCGTCATGGCTTTCAGTGGCTTTGCAAGCTCTGGCAATGGAGCTTTCGGCGCAGCTCCTGCACAGAATCCTGTCAGTGGACAAGGTTCTGATTTGGAAGATATACAAACAGAGGTAAATATGGCGAAGCTACAGGCCCATAAGCTCATCGTACACCCAGACAACAACTGACAATAAACAGGGTCTAGGATTTCTTTCACTTGCTGGAGAAGCCAAAATACAGCTCCTCCCAGCACGATGGCCGTCAGACAAGTTACCACCACCAACCTCCTCGCTCATGAGCGTTGCATCGAACAAAGGCCTCGTAGCAGCCGCGGGCCCAGACTCGTTCATCGTCGCAACTACTGAATCTGTACGAAAAGCCTTCGAGGGCCCGAAAGCTGGGGACAGTGACACCAGAGCCTTTCAACCACAGTTGACCATTCCTATGCCCATGAGAATATCTCAACTGGCCTTTTCAGCTGATGAAACATATCTCGTCCTCTCCGCAGAAGAAGGAGGTGGCCTCGCAGTGTATGAGGTCCAGTCTTTACTACAAGGATCAACACAGTCGACTTTCGAGGTATCTACAAATGGCCAAGCACTTCGCGCTCTCCTGCCAAATCCAACACCCGAGAAGGCAGAGCTATTTGCCGTGGTCACAACAGATGGAAATTTGATGATGGCAAATCTGAAGGAGAGGGCGTTTATAAAAGGTCCAAATGGTGAAGCACTGAAGACCGGCGTTAGCTGTGTTTCTTGGAGCACTCGTGGCAAACAGTTGATTGCTGGCCTTGGAGATGGTACGGCTTTTCAAATGACTCCCGAAGGAGAAGGAAAAGCTGTGATTCCCAGAGCCCCATCTGTGGATGCCAATCATCATGGTGAGCTAGATAAACTCAATATTCATTTCATTATCTGTTACTAACTTTGTAGTTTCGTCTCTGTCCTGGTTGGAGAACAATGTCTTCTTAATCGTCTACACTCCATCCAAATTCGATGATGATCGAGCCCCAGACTCGATTTTCCAAATAGTAAACAGACAACCTCAGTCAACGAACTTTACCTTTCAAAAGATATCTGACCCAGCACCACCTTTCGGGCTTAATCGATCACCTCCTCATCATTTTATTCTCCGCCTCAAAGATTTTGGTAATCTCCAGGATCTCCTAGTAGTAGCTTCTACTGCTTCCATCGATCTTGGTCTTTTCAGTAGAAGCAAGACCCCATTGGTGTCCGATAAGCCTGCAGACAAGATCACCGGAGTTTTTACTATGACAGAAATGGCTAATGATTCGCGCCGAGCACAGCTACCGATGACAGAAGATATGATGGACACTTCTCCAATTGGTGTTGTCCTTGACCTTTCCGCTACAGAGAAGGTTGAGAAGCCAGTCCCTGGAGATGAAATGACCGAATCACTCACCCCGCTTCCTGCATTGATGGCGTTGAATAATGAGGGAGTTCTTGCTGGTTGGTGGGTGGTCTATTCGGAGTCTGTTCGCCAAGGTATTGCATATCCAGGACTGGTTGCCTCCGGGAACACTCAACAGCCACAAGCTGTGGCTGCTCAAGCGCCAGCCCCCCCTTTTGGTAGCCCAGCTGTAAAATCAACTTTTGGACAGCCTTCAGCTTTTGGTACACGCACAGGATCGTTTAGCTCTCCAGGCCTTGGTTCCAACACTGCGAATCTTTTTGGAAGTCCTGGGGCGTTTGGCAAAGGTCAAAGCCCATGGGGAACATCGAGCTCAGCGGCACCAACACAGAATCCTGCTCCAGCCTTTGGTACTCCTGCGTTTGGAGCACCAGCTGCATTTGGAAGCACGGGGGGTCTTGGTCAGCGTGCGTCACCGTGGGCGACTGCTGCAGCTAGCAATGGAAGTGCCTTTGGACAATCTAGCGACTTAGGAGCAAAATCAGTTGCACCATTTGGCAGTAACAGTACTACCGCTGTATCACCGTTCGGTTCGACAACTGCAACATCTAATGGGGCATCTAGTGGTGGCTTCGCCGACTTTGCAAATAAGGGTGGGTTTGCTACTATTGGCGCACCTACATCTGGTGGTAGCATTTTTGCTCAAAAGCCTCCTGAGAGTAATCCTTTCGGAGCCCCCGACACTAAGTCTCCCTTCGGTGGACCCTCAAACCAAGCAGACAATCCGTTTGGCTCCGCAGTGACAGAATCGCCATTCGGTGGGATGACCAAGCCAGTAGATAATCCTTTTCTCCCCAAAAACACAACCTCTCCATTTGGTGGCACCCCTACAGAAAAACCTGCCAATCCATTTGGCACTCCGTTTCAGCTTGGATCTACATTCAAGCCTGATAGTACAGCCAAAGATGATATCCCAAAGACCGAAACCACAAAATCGGACTCGCTATTCGGATCCGGGTTTGGTAGCGCACTCGGAGATGTGGCCAAGTCACCTGCTGTAGCCCCAGAAACACAGGAAGCGGACATGGATGATATGAAAGATGAAGGGGAGCAAATAAGCAAGACCTCCGAGCCACCCGCATCATCAACGTCAGCTGTCGCTCCTGGAGTCCAATTTAAGACAGACGTCCCTTCTGTACAGGGCGGTCTATTTGGTATTCCGGGCACAAAAATTGATGCACCTCCCACTGCTCCGTCTGGTGCATCTGCAGGCTTCTCCTTTGGAAAGCCTACCACAGAAGCTCCGAAATCAGAGACACCTCTCACTGCTATACCTATCGCAGAATCTCCTGCACAGCTAGAAGTCAACGTTAAATCGGAACCTGAGTCAGATGACAGTACAAAGGCTAAATTGTTAAACGCTCCTCCTGCACCGAAAGTTGTCGCTGAGCCTGCTGCTCCCCTTCCACCATCATGGGTTCCACCTGTGGAAAAGTCCAAATATGCAGACTTCTTACCTCCCAGTGATGTGCCTGGCGGCCCAGCGGAAGATGATGACAGTGGAGCCGACGACGGAAACGAATTCGAGACTGACGAGGAAGAAGAGGGCAGAGATGATGACCACAATGCCTCTGTACAGAATGACGCAGATGAGAGTTCGGGTTTTAGTAGCGGCGAGGATGTTACCAAAGACCTCAGTGAATCTGACAATGCCCAAACCCCTGGCTTCACTCCTACCGCATCTTTCGGGGGCCAAAGCCAAGAAAGTCCTGTTGGGGGACTGTTCTCGAAAATCAATAAACCCGCTCAGCAGCCAGCTGCAAAACCTTTGTTTGGTGAACTCGGCAATGGAAACACACCAATACTTCCTCCTTCTAAACTTCAGGAGAGCCCAAGATCTCCAAGTCCTGTAAGAGCTGCCCTTCCAAGTAGATTGACTCGACCAGACAGTTCTAGATCCTTCAGTGCTCCTGGCGTCGCATCACAGATTTTAGATGTTCGTAAGACGGGAAGTCGCCAGCAGGCTCCTCCCGGCACTGCAATGAAGTCTGTAGAAGAGGAGAAACGCGACGAAGACAGGCGTCGTGAAGAGGCAAGAGCCAGGAAGGAGGCCGAAGAAGCTCAAGCCCTTATTGACAAGGAAGACCAAGCTGCTCAAGCATTTCTGCAATCCGAGATTGAAGGCACGAAGACTCTTGATGAGTTCATTGCGCATCAGGATTATGTAGGACATGCCGATAAGGACAGCATACCTGCTCAGGTTGAAACCGTTTATCGAGACATCAATTCGATGATCGATACTCTTGGTCTTAACGCACGTGCATTAGCCGCTTTTATCAAGGGTCACAGGGAACAATACAAGGAAGGTGGAAGAAACAAGGATGATTTGGACAGCGACGAGGATTGGTGTCTGGTTGAGATTGAGGACCTCACAAACATAGTAGAGAAGGATCTTACTCAGGAGCTCAATGATGGTCGTGTCATCGACGTTCCTGGAAAACTAGACACTTGTTATGAGTTGCAGAAGGAACAGAACAGGCTTGCGGCAAAACACGATGATATTAAGCGTATATTTGCAGCAGAGACGGATCCTGATCATCAAGCGAATACACGAGCCCAGCCTCTCAGCGCCGAACAGTTAGCTCAACAATCAGACTTGCGTAAAGAATTCACCGAGTTCCAGCGCCTATTGAGTGAGGCAGAAGAGGGCCTCACTCTTCTCAAAGCCAAGTTAGCCGGTGCTTCAGGCGTGGGTCGAGTTAAGGGTGCTACTATCCCCACTGTTGAAAATGTTATGCGTACTGTGATGAAGATGACAGCTATGGCGGAGAAACGCAGTGGGGACATTGATGTTCTCGAGAACCAAATGCGCAGATTACGATTTAGCTCAGTTTCATCCATTGGCAGTCGTGAGGGGTCTCCATTCGAGACCCCCACTAAATCGAGGCTGGGTGGGAGTACCTTTGGGTTCTCTTACTCTCCAGAAACTCCTACGCAGAGTCCACGAAGACTCAATGCCTCAATGATGAGTAGCACGATGTCAAACAGATCAAACAGACATGCTACGCCTCCAAGGAAGAAGTTGAGTGGATTCAGCGACGAGGAAAAGTCTGAATTGAGAATGAAGGCAGAGAGGAGGGATCAAGTCAAGAACAAGCTTAGAGACGCCTTGAGAAAGTCTGGTATGAAGGTCAGGGGAATGGATGAAGACTGAGAATTCAATAACAGGCGTTTTTATCAGAATCCTTTCTGTGTTTTTTTTTTCTTTCTCTTTTGATTTGATAGTTAAGAAGGAACGGGGCTTATGGAAAAAAGAGCAACATGCATGATGGGAACTTGGGGGTGGTTTGTAAGATAAATATTTAGGCATAGTTCTTGAAGTGATGAACTGAATTGATACTGTTCCTTGGTAACACGATAAGTATTGTTTGTTTTGAGATATGTATATATTTATGACAATTGAAGGCCGCAGTCTTGTTTACTATGGGTGTTTCTAGATCACTTTGAGGTATTGGAGTATCTTGTTGATCTGTTAACGTTAGACAACTCGATGAGATCACTGCCGATGTAAGTCAGATCCTGCAGCAGTCTGTGGCAGATCATTACGAATCTCTAATATGTTTATTTCAAAGGTAAATCATATCTGCATAAGCAGATACTGTCTCGGATGTATCACCGTGGTGCCAGCCGTATGGTGGAGTTCTGATCTCTGGAATGGAGAACGCCTATTAAGCAATGTCTCTATTGCCGTCAATCGCTCTGCATTCTGCCCCTCCCCCCAAAGAGAAAAGGTGAAAACACCACCTAATCACACATCTGTGCACTCTCACTCTCATACATATTATCAACTGCTCGATTTAAAAGACACCCGAGTTAAAGAGATTCAATAACAAAAGGTCTAGAACACTGACTTTACCGTCACCACAATAGAAGTTGTGATGCAGTCCTCGCTACATTTTCCGCCATTGAGCGAGCCTGGTAACGGCTTAGTCTTACATAGTAGTTGGGAGTTGATTGGAATTGGGATTCTTGAGCAGCTGTGACTTCATCGTATTCCAATATTTGCATGCACGGCACATTCTTGCACTTTAAATCTTTGCTGTACTTACAATCTGCACGTTTTGAATTACTGTGGCTGTATATGGGGTTGTATGTAAGTATATGCACGGGTATCTGTCGTTAAGGAATACCGTCGCTAGGGGGTGGTGCCGCATTTGCTCACCTTTCCATACCAATTCCTTTCGTTCTCGGGTATTATGTCTGTCAAGTTGTCTACAGTAGCCGTCTAGCTGTTCTCTCGTCGTCTTCTTCTCTCCTTTCCTCCTTTCTTCCTTCTTTGCTTTTTCCTTGGGATATGCATGGATGCCCAATATATGTTTTGGGGTCCAGACTGCGTTCCTCGAAATGCAGAATGAATGGCACTACGAATACCTGAGAAGAATGAATTCGCCTCTGTGACAAAGGTCATTGGCTAGGCTTCTTGGACCGCCTCTCTGCATTTTGTATGTACAACAGCCGGTATCGTGCACCCAATGCGCCTCTTTGACGAAAACATCCAGGTGCGAAATAGGCCTGTGCCTCTCTCTACCTTAATCCATACGGTGCTTATGGTGGTAAGTACAGAGCAAGCACACACTGTTGTACAGTACTGTGTACACCTCGCCATGTCCCCAGAAATCCCGAGAGCTCTGAAGAAGAAGAAGCTCCGTAGTTACATATTTGTTATGAACCTTTCCCTTGTTCTCGACATGCCCCCTTGATGAATAAGAACTTCTTCTCTTTTATCCTTTTTCACTTTGAGCGAGCGTTTTTTGTTTGCATGTATATGTCATGCCGCTTTCTGTTCTATGATATCATAATGTGCGGCTTATATTCGTATGATGACGATAACAATGACGATGACGATGACAATGATGGTGATTCTCGCAAGGGATGGATTAAGGTTTAAGTTTGTCCAACAGAAGATGCATGATCCACCCAGCACGTTTCGCATAGCTAAGTCAAGTACATAATTATTATGGATGTACCGAATGCCGATTTCGATGAAGCAGAAGTAGAAAAACAATATGAAGAGGAATCTATGAACATATGTACAATATGACATACAATGAAACTGTTGGTAGAAAAATAGATGGGGGGGGGGTTCTCCTAGATCTATAACAATAACAACAGTAATAATAGGAGACTGGTACCACCAGGTGCTTATGGTGGTATGCAATATTCATAAGTACCGTGCCATAACGAGAAAGTCTAATATTCTATTGAACAATGAATGTGATGGTTGTTTGCCCATCAAGATGAAGGGGAGAAGGTAAAGAGGAAGTAAGTATGGATAGACACTCCATATGCATATGCCTGTCCTTTGTTTTTAACCTTTTAAGTTTTAAATTCTCCAGGAAAGTCGAGGCAAAATAACCCCTTTGATATGTATGCAGTATGGAAGAGAAAAGCTACTCCAGGAAACACTGCTGGGCACTTTTCACGGCGTTGTACAGATTGTGTGGATGATAGATAAGAGTGCATATCGATATATATCCTATAGATCCCACACACATATCTCCCAACTCCCACATATCGAACAGGCCATAGTCGGTGAATATGCGTCCTGATACCTATCCAAGACTCACTCCTCGTACTGCCTGCTCTTCGTTTTGTATATGAGTTGAACAATAGACGTTGACACTGGACTTTGGTACTCATTGCAGGAGTGACGCCGAGTCAAGGAGCCAAGAGTCTTGCGCCGCGCCTTTGAAGAAAAACGCCGGAAGCGTCGCATGTGGATTGGTTGATTATGCGAGCCAGAATACTGTGATGCTGGCACTGCGTGCAATTCGATGTCCTCAGTTCGTACTGTATAACTACTTATAGGATGGATATAATACTTACTACTTACCTACAATATTCTGGTGCTGTGCTCTTTAGCTTTAGATCTCTCAAAAGCAAAAGTACTGGCCTATACTTTGACATAAACGCACAAAGTCTGACTTGATTATACTACGTAAGTTAAAAAAAAAACTACATAGTATATATAATATGCCGAGGGTTCTTGAGCACGGCCGTTCGCCCCGTCCACCTCGTCCACTCGTTCATGCATATATCTATTACTTTACAGCATGTATGGATGGATGCATGTTTAGTACTCATCTTTCTGATGGCATTACTCCTGTAGGTACTTAAATTTATCCCATGTCGCACTACCGCAATCAGGTAGCAATTATGCTGCAGTATGTGAAGGTATGAACACAGCGGCATGTCTAAGGTATGGATGGCTTGATCTCGTGCCCCCGTTACGAAGTGCTTCTTATGAATGGAATGCACTTGGTACATGAAATGTACCGACTCGATGATATTGCCGATTCCCGAGGCCTGTGAATCTTAAAGAATCCAGGTATGGTGGGTAGGTACACAGTAAAGGGATATAGAGTATCCATAGTCTTCACCATCTGAATTAACACCATCACTGTACAATACTACCACAGGTACCAAACACCCGAAGACCCTAAGTATTAAGGGCCTAGGGAAGGGAAATGTTGTATGCAACATAAAAGAACCAAAGGGGCATCTTTATTTATTTATGTATACTATACAATCCACTGTGTAAGTACGTAGTAAGTAACAACAAACGTAAGTGTCACTCGCACAATACTTAAGTACCTGAGTATAAATATGCAGGAGCAGGTACTGTAGCTGCGCACCCATTCACTGGGCCTTGATGCATGCGCAAACCCGGGAACGTCTAGGTCGAAAGAATACATAAGTAGTATATAATAGTGGATGCCCAGAAAGCGAATCCCGATAACCAGAACACTGTCTGTGAGTAAAGTGAGTAAGTATTTATTAACAGCATTCCATAAGTGAAGTCGAGGCCCTTGACATCCCTTCTCCACCAACCAGCTGTTGATAGTTTGTCATCCGTTTCCCCCCCTTCTTTTCCTGCACTCCCACTCCCTCACTTTCCCTGCGGTTTTCTCGACTTCTCACTTCTTCATTTTCTTTTTTGTGACAATGAACAGATCAGCCCGATAGCTAGTTGGCATGACTGAGTGCAGGTGTTGGCGTTGCGCGAGTGCGAGTGCCAGTGTTGCTGTGTGTAGGATGGTGTGTGTGGAGTGTGGAGTGTGCGCGTGTATGCAATTGTGTGTGTGTGTATATACTTATGTTTATATGCGCACCACATCATCCTAATACGTATACACACGAATCTGACTTCAGACGGAGATGGTTCGGGAATGGACTCCAGTAGCGATCGAAATAGTGATCCGTCCACCCTGGCTACCATACAATCTTTTTGGTTTAAATTGGGTCTGTGTTTTTAGCCCGACGGTCCAACTTGCTAAAGGTAAGGAAGGTCTGGGCACTTAGGATGTATGGGGATGGTAGTTTGGTGGTAGTGGTGGTATGTACATACACAGTATGTAGTAGTAGTGAGAATTACCCCGCCATGCCACAGTTAAGTATTAAGTAAGTAGTAAGTAAGTAGCAAGTAGCAAGTGCCAAGTGCTCTAAGTAATAATTCCCATAGTTCGGTGCATTCGACTCATGAGTATACATACTTACTTATGGTAGGTAATACAGTGGTGCAGGTAGGTAGATCATCTATGATTAGTCCAGGTACCCAGGTACCCAGGTCCCCAACATCCTCTACCCTACCAAAAGAATGGTTTGGTGATATCTAGCCAAGAAAGAAGCAAGAGGGGGAGGGAGAGTGAGAGTAAGAGTGAGTGAGAATGAGAATGGGAATGGCAAATAACAATGAAATTATAATGACAATGTCAAATAAGAATGAGCATGGGAATGAGAGAAAACGGGAGATTTTGCGCTTCATGAGACTGACCGGGTATCTTTCAGCGTTTGGAGTGCCTGTGGAATCTTTAACACATATCTACAGACTTACATATTTCCAGTCCAATACACTCACTCATCAATTCCATACTTATCATTTCCTCCTCAATGGCACCAGACCGACACTTATCCGGTATTAAGATCCCATAGGGGCGTGGGCGATATTTTCCAGTCATCCAAGGATTCGAAAGAAAACATTTGGTCTACGCCATACATGCCGTGTTCAGGGAACGCTCGACAGGGGATGCATAGATAATAGTACAACACCAGTACTAATACTGCGTAGGGATTACTCTGCAGTGCCGGTCATGTACAGTGACGAAGCGGCACTGCCGTTAAACCCTTCAAGATCAGATTCAGCAAATAGAAGAGCATGATTCAAATCAACCTCCATCCCACCCCACATATTAACGCCTCCCCCCCCAGCCAAAAACATGCGGGCATCTTGCTGAAGAAGAAGAAGCAGCACGATGGCACGACCGAGGGAACAACAACAATACATGTAGCAGGGTGTTTCTGGAAAGGAAGCGTTTTGGGGGGTTTGGTTTCTAGAAAAAAGAACTCATGACTCGTAAATGGAGAGAATGGGGAGTTGAAAGTTGGAAATGAATATGTTGTTGTTGTTGATGATGATGATGGAAAAGTTCCCTTCCATTGAAATATTTATGGCTGTCATAAAATAAATAGAGTAGAAATCCTGTACAGTAAGTATGTGCATACACTACACCACATCATGTAACCAACTGTCGATGATCCTGCGTCTTGGGTGAAACAGGAAAAAAGAAAAAACAAAAAAGGGGAAAAGAGAAAAGAGAAAAGGATGACAGACCAACGATGGAAGTATGTATACTTGTGATACAATTACCATACCTAGTGTATTGTGTACCTGTCTATATTTTATTATGTATCAATTTACAGGTATCATCAAGAAAAGAAAAGAAAAGAAAAGAAAAAAGGGAGCTGCAATGGTATGGAGAGAGATTGAAGCTAAACAACACCTAACACAAACGTCTGCATAGTCTTCCTCATACTCATACTCGAAATCTTTTCCTCTGTCATGATGCCATGTTGTCTATCCGGCGCTGGAAGAAAAATCGCCGTCTTCCCTGTCTGTTCTTCATCCATGATGCATATTCAACCTTGCAAGGCATGCAGGCGGTAAGAAAGAAAGAACCGAGCCACACATGCCATACATAAACCTAGAATCCTTCCTTTAGGAAGAGTAATATATGACAAGCCACATGGAAAGATGGAACAAAATGAACAGAGGGGGGAGTAGGGGAGAGGAAAGGAAGACTCCAAAATCCTATGCGTATGTGCGTGTATATATATGTATATGTATGCTATGCATATTATATGGATATATATGTATGTATGTATGCGGTGTATGTATGTAACGTACATACATACGTAAATGAGTTTGAAATGAATTCAATATGCAAATAATTAGTGAGACCGATTCAGCACCGACAGCAGACTTTTGCCCTGAGCTGATGGCCAGCTATCAATACGAAGTGGGAGGTAAATGCAAGTCAAGATCTGAAGATGAACAGCATCTCCACATGTCGTTTCTTGTCTCGTCAAATGTTTATACATAAGTATGAATGGATATTTAGCGGAGTGATCTCCTGCGCCTCCGCAAATTTATTCAGTCGCCGATCCGATCCTCATCCAATTTCACCAATTCGCCATTCTTTACCTTCACCATCACCATCACGTTCACCCTCGTCACCTTCATTTTCTATCTTCACCTCTTCGCCTCTGCGCCTCTTCACTTCTTCACTTCTTCACTTCTTCACCTCGTCACCTCGTCACCTCTTCACCTCTTCACCTCTTCACCTCTTCACCTCGTCACCTCGTCACCTCGTCACCTCGTCACCTCGTCACCTCTTCACCTCTTCACTTCTTCACTTCTTCACTTCTTCACTTCTTCACTTCTTCACTTCTTCACCTCTTCACCTCTCCACCTCTCCACCTCTCCACCTCTTCCTTTCCACCTCTCCACCCCTCTCTACCTCTTCACCTCTTCACCTCTTCGCTTCTTTATCTTTCTCTCTGCTTACTTCACTTCCACTTCCACTTCATCTGCCTTAATATTTTATCCTCTTCTGACTCCACTAATACACCCCTCCATTTATCCAAAGTATCTCTCAGCCCTTGCCTCTTTCTTGCTTTCTCCACACATCTCACTCACATCGCCTGGACCTCCCGAGTAATTCTTCATCACCACCCTCCTCCTCATCCTCCTCATCTTCCTCAGAAAGAGCTGGTTTTTGCCTCTTTAATTCGTCGGTATGAATATCGCCATCATCTCCACATCCATTGCCATTATCAATACCATCAACCATCAATTTTATATCTATTAACTCTACCAAACTATCCCATATTCCTCCTCCCCCCATAATTTCTTCCACAACAATAATTACAACAATAACCACAAAACATACACCATCTCTTACTATCACCACTTTCTGACTCACTACTCTTACACTACTAACTTTCCACCATACCCGGCTACTCCGCATCTTCGCATTCACTTTCATCGGCATTGGCGCCCCGTAGGCCCGTTCGCTCACAAGTCCACGCCGCCGTAGAATCTAATACCAGACCTAGTCAAGCTTTCAACACTGACCACCAACCAAATCCACCTATCTGCCACCGAACACGCCAACATCTATCCCAATCACGTACATATCATTCATTCTATTACACAAGCAGAAGCCAACGGAGCCAAGTCTCTTCGTTATTCTGCTCTTCTTCCAGTCCTAGCCACCGTATTCAAACCAAAAGAAGAAGAAAAAGGCAGTGGAAGCCTTGACCAAGTGTGAATGATTCTGTCTACTAAGTAGTGTACTACTACTCATTCTCACAGCCTAACTATTACCTATTATTCTATTCATATCTGGTAGCAGTTTTATCACACAACAGATCGAATCCCCCACAGACACATTCCCCAACGAGGAACTTCCAAGGAAAACCCCACAGATTATCTGACACACACTATCATCCATCAGTATCACCACAGGTATTCTATCCATATCGGTTCACAAATATAATAACTTCACGTCCTATTCACACGTATCCTTACTTGTACACCACTGGTTCAGGGAACAAGTCACCCTACCCACAAACCACCAAGACATAGACACAGACCTCATACTGCCATATATCCATACTTCAACCTCAACCCACACTTCACTCAACTCACCCATTCAATTCTGAATCTCACTCACACCGTCCGTCTGACCTGCCTCCTTGCCCACCAAGGAATCTCCGCCCCCCCTTGACCTCCTGGTGCTGCTCAGTCAATTATTTCCCCTCAAATAAGATAGACTTTCCAGTTGTCACTACTTGCTCGTCTGTTACCAAGTCAGCTACTCCAGTACGGGCTACTCGGGTGTCCGTTGACCTGTCGATCATAAGCCGAACCCGCCAAAACTCGAAACCGTCTATTCCGTCTACGCCATCCACACATCATACCTAGAGACATCTAAGCACCCCAACACCCACCTTATAAACAAATCCTCCTCCGTCATTCAAGAACTTCCGAACTTCTCCAGAACTTATTCCATACTAGAGCAACTACAAGGTTTTCCCCCAAAGAGCCGCATTGCTCGCCACTTACGGTCGTAAAACTTCGTCTCAGACCTGTCAACCACGTCTAGGCTCTTACACATCGTGAACATCTTCCCAGCAAACGACTACCAGACAGGCATCAGCTATCTATTCTTCTCACACAAAGTACCGAGCGTGTCTCCACTACTATCCACAGTCCTTCACTCCACCACCTCCACCTTCTGTCACTGCTGAGGACCCTCACGCATTGTCACCGACGTGCTGGGCCCGTATCATACAGTCACTGAAGGGTTCTTTTCCACGGTCAGATCATCTAGGAGCCCGAGAAACCAACTATAACCACCAAGACTATTCACTCCCCCACAATCAAAGTGGTGAAGCAAGAGATCCCCTTCAACCCCATCGACTTTCATCTCCACTATTCAAATCACGTGCTATACTCATACTCCAATATGGACTACGGCTCTGGCAACCAAGCTGGAACAGATGGTAAGGCGCGCGCATCACCGGCAAATACACCTGCAAGATCATCGACGTCGCCCACGTCGGGGTTGACAGGTAATTCATCGTCGATGGGCAACATGTCGTCAGGAAACCCTGCACCCAAGATCAGGCGACGCAACCGTATGATAACGTCGTGTCTGGAATGCCGCCGCAGAAAACTGAAGTGTAACAAGTCTCACCCATGTACTAACTGTATGAAATTCAATCGCGACTGTGTGTTCCTGGCACCAGCCCTCGATCAGGCCAGTCAGCTCAAATTAACTGAGATCAAAGAAAAGGTTGGCTCCTTGGAGCGACTACTGGAACGTGATGTCGCTCAGAAGCCCAGCCCTAATACTGTTACCAGTCCCGGTGGCAGTCAAAGAAGCCTACCGGCCGAGGAAGACGACAATCTACCTGCTTTAGATGACGAGAAGGATTTGGAACCTACCCCGCTAGCTGTCAGTGATGCCGCATATGACGATGGCGGCGATGAAGATGATGAGCTGTTGGATCTCGGAATCCTGATGGGTAAATTGAGAATGACAGAGAGAATTGGGGGTTTTTTCCGCCCAAAAATGTCACAAGAAGTACGTATTGTTAACAATACATCGTTACCAGCCAATTCGTGGACGTCATATACGCCCCTGCCCCCTCCCCCTCCCCTCCCTTTCCCTTTCCCTTTTCTTATTTACCTCAACAAAACAGAATCTCTATATTCTTCTATCTTAATTGATTTTCTTCTTCTTTCTCTGGTGAACACCTAGTAACAGTATCCAGCTTGACCAAACACTGGCGGAGGAAAGGACAAAGGCCGCGAACAAAATTGGCCCAACAACAGGACCACTCGAGGATGAACACATGCCCTTACCACCTCCTCACGACTATTTAAAGCCTGGCCCATCTTACATTGCGCCTTCTTCAGGATTTTTCTTCGGACAGGGACCTACTCCATCATCGTTAATCGATTTCTTACCATCCAGGTTAGCTGCGGATAGACTCATAGCACAGTACTTTTCTGTTGTGCACCCCGTGGCACGTGTTGTTCATCGACCGACCTTTGAACGCGAATATTCTACCTTCTGGGATGAAGTATCTCTTGGGATTGAGCCTCCTAATCCAGTCCAGACTGTTGTATTTGCTGCAATGTTTTCTGGGGTCGTCAGTATGGATGAAGCCATCATACTCAGGGATTTTGGTGCGTCAAGAGCAAGTTTGATTGAAAATTTCAGACTCGGTACAGAAACAGCACTATCACGTGCAAATTTTTTGAGAACTACGAAGGTCGAGACTTTGCAAGGGTTCGTTATGTACTTGGTAAGACGCTTATCACTTGATTTCTTAACATTTTCATTTTTAAAGCCTTCTGTTTGGTCAGCAGTACTAATACCTTGAACAGCTCCCTCTCTGTCGCAGTGAAGTATCAAGGGCACATTCAGTGCTAGTTGCAGCAGCAATTAAGCAGGCAGAATGTATGGGTATTCACCGTGATGGCGAGAATTATGGCCTCAACCCGTTGGAAACACATATCAGGCGCCTTATATGGCATCAACTCTGTTTCTTGGATATCCGGACCTGTGAAGCAACGGGGCCTCGACCAACAATTCGCAGGGACGACTTTGACACGAAGTTACCTTTCAATGTGGACGACGCAGATATTCTCCCCACTGGACCCCATCCAGAGAATAAAGAGTGCTGGACTGAAGTGACTCTTTCTAACATCAGATTTGAGTGCATTGAGATGACCAGAACTGTATGGGTCGATCGACCACGTCTGGAACGCCGAAAGATTAGTTTGACTGCCGTCTTAAGCAAGATCGAGACTTTCCGTCGCAACATGGCCTCCAATTACGATTCCTGGCTTGACGAACGAATTCCAATTCAAAAGCTTTGCAAGCTTCTGATGAGTTGTCAAGTCTGTCGTATGATATTAATGGTGCTTCACCGCTACCACAATTCCGCCACGGCGACTATGCCCGACCGACTACGCAAAATCATGCTTGCCAATGGAGCCCAGGCTTTAGAGGATGGTATAGCTATTGAGAGTCTGCCAGAGCTCAAACAATGGGCATGGTATAGTGGAGCATACCAGCAGTTTCACAGCGCTTATACCTTGCTCCTGGAGGTCTTCATTTATCCTATGCGCAAGGAGGCCGACCGAATCTGGAAGTGTCTGGACTATATTTACGAGGTCCAGCGTTTCCGCCCTGAGCAGATTGCTACTCGCGAGGCAAAAGCACGAACATTAGTCACGGAAATGCGTGAGAAGACTGGAGTGTTCCAACAAATGAGAAAAATGCGTGCCCCAGCAAGCATGGAGAAGCACGTCGGGTCAAAGAAGAAAGAACATTTCCCAATCCCTAGCGTTGGCCATCCTATAAAGCAAGAAGAGATGCCATTCATGTCAAGTATGAGTCAACTTCCCATGGCAACACCACCTCCAGGAGGTTTAGCTCCATCTAACATGGTCTATGCCGGCGAAGCGAATGGCGAGTCTTATTGGACGTTCCCTAATCACCAGAGTCCCGAGGGAACGGCCAGTGACTCCAACAGCAGTTTTGTCGATCAAAGGCAACCCTCAAGTTCTTCGGGAGGAACTATGGATGATGCTATGGCTGACATCGATTGGGTAAGTCCCAGAAAATATTGGCGGCAAAGATCAAAAACTGACATGTATCACAGGTGGAGTTCGGAAAACTATTCCCTGATATGGGCGAGCTCAACCAGGCTCCTGTCTCAATTGACCTCACTCAACCTAACTCCGGTTATGCTACAGAAATGTCGCCGACACATTTCCCTAATATGCCGCCGGTCAACATGCAACCAGGAATGCAGCAATATGGTGCATTCTAAGAGCCTTTGTTTTGTTTTGTTTTTAATTTTTAGGTGTCAATCAGATCTTTGCGGAGGCATGAAAAGATATTGAAGAACGAGGAGCGCAAAGAAAATATAAAAGAAACAGGAAAACCAAAATAAAAAAAGGACAAGGAAAAGAGACAGTAATTGCCTTGGCTCATCACTAGCATCAAATTTGTTCGAAATGTCTTGTTATCATTTCAATCGTCTAAATCCCGCCCAAAATCTATCAATCTTAAACGCCTGGCATCCCTAGGGTGGAATTGGGCAACTTTGGATCTCACAAGGAACCTCGCGGCAGCTGATTCTCTTTCCAAGACTACATATGCGCCAGAACCGCCTCCTTCTGCTTCGGCCAAGTTGTTGAGTAGCTGTTCGGCCAGATCTTTTATCTCCGCCGCAGCAGACCTCTTCTCATCCCATCCATCTTGCAGACCCTCACTGGCATCTTCTGGTCTCGGGCCCCATATCTCATCGATACGGCGTTGCCGTCCGTCATTTGCGGCTTCGTTCTTACGCTTTCTCTTTGGTCGGCTTCCAAAGCCATTTTCGAGCATGTCTTGGTCGATGTTCAGAACCTCGCCCACGACTGGACCGCCGAGTTCTTCTGCAGCGAGCATAGCGGCCAGGTGCGATTCCACAAAATTGTTGAAGGCCTTCACCAATCTATTTGTTTCTTTGTCGTATCGCGACTTTTTTAGCTGGAGTTCGCGCACCATTTCCCTCATCACCTGCTGTGAGGTTTTCTGAGACCTCTCATCAATGTCGGTGCGTAACGATTCGATTCTCTCTTCCAGCGCGGCGCGGATCAAGCTTGCATGTTGTAGATCTGAGCGCTCCTTTTCCAACCGCCTTTGCGCCTTTGTTAGGTCGGCATGGATAGTCGTGGAACACGTCCGCGCATCCTCGATGGTCTGGTGGGTGGCTCGGAGTGCAAGTAGGGCGGGTAAGGGCGACTCGGGCGCTGGCAGATATGGTTCTCTCGGCGTTGAATGTTTGTATGCGTTTGTGTATGTACGAAGTTGACGAAGGCGTATGTCGTTTTCTTGGGCGGGTTCGGTGTTAATGGGGCTGGAGGAAACTCGGAGCTGGAGGCACGGAACAGGGCGGGGTTAGCTAGATGTTACTTATTGCCTTTTTTGGTGGGAGGGGTTTTGTTTGGTTTTAATTCATGTATGACTCTGTTTTGCATCATTTCCTCTTTTCCCTTCTCTCTCGCCTTTGCCTGTGAAGACTCTCGTGTGTGTTCTGTGTAACAACTTTGAAGACTTCCACATAGCAGGCACGATTCGCATTGACAGGGTTCTAATAATGAAAAGCCAGAGCCATTGATTCTCCGCTCAACTCACCTTCTGTAATGCGGCGCTCTGCTCAGTGACTCGAGCGCGTAGGTCGTGAAGCGTGCGATCGAGACGCGCTGCTTGGGCGAGGGCGGCGCGTGAAAGTGGAGCGTCGCGCGAGTCTTCCACGGTGGATTGGGTGTGTTGAGTGGATGATTGGGTGTGAATTGGCGCCATAGGTGCAGATGGAGTGTATGTTGGTATGGGGAAAGCTGATCACAAAGACGAAGAGGTGAAATAAGGTTGAAGGGGATTTAATTGTGTTTTTGTAAGATAGTACTTATGGTATTGAGGAGAGGATAGTGGTAGTAGATGAAAGTACCTAAGTGTGTAAAGGTAAGGCAGGCATGTGGAGTTGCTCCAGGATGATGTCGGAGCACGGAAGCACCAGAAGGTTTCCCTTGTTCTTTCGGTAGTGCCATTGTCTGGGGTGCTGGGCAGGCACATAATACACATAATACGTAGTAGTACTCGGTGTGTCTGCACACAGTACATATCACACATAATATGTACTGTAGTGAAGCCAGGGTGATATTCTGAATTGGATGTAGATGCAAATGCACATCTGTACATACTCTGTAATTCGGTTATATAGAAGACCAGTCTGTGGAATTGGCTGTGCTCTCACTTTTCTCACTACTTAACCACATAAAGGTATGCTATTATTATGTGTAGAGTAAGTAGCACGTGAGCTCTCAAGTAACAAGTACTCACTACCTTATTATATACACAATACCCACCTACGGGTATGTACAGAATACACTCCCATGTGACTCTCATATATATAATAGCTACTACTCTGCCATTATAATATATTTACCATATATACGCAGACTTGTAAGTTAAGACTTGTAAGGCTACAAGATACATAAATGGAGTATACTTATCAGTTGTCTTAGTCTTGCCATAACAACAACACTGCTTACAGAGATACTAGGGTACATATGCAGATTCTGTCGTAACACAAGGGGATTCAGTATACACAGTGGGACCAGTAATCTCTCTCTGTAAGTTGATGATTGTGGCTCTAGAGATCAATGGCTTAACTTACAGTGCTGCTGACATTCGAAGGTTCCCACTTTAAGTTTTTTCACATTAGGCAAACAGCTTGTGTACATGTGTAGTTCTATTTGGTAGATATTTCTCTCTTACTAACTAGCCGGATTGGAGATAGGGGGCTCCCTTTGAACTACTTCCAAGTTTTATATTTAGCCATCACTTATTCCTGCTTTGTCTAACACTCTTCCAGCATTCTCAAAACATGAATTTATATCTTCTGTTTCTTAAATTAGCATATATACCTCAAAGACCTTTGGAAACCACAGCGAAGGGGTTTCTCACTTAATGAAACCAGTCACACTGAGCGCGGTTGGCAGCGTTTGGCCCGAAAGCACAGGCAGATCCGGTGAGCGGGCTTCCACTTCCACTTTGACTAGAAGGGTATATGCAGCCTCCTGTGCAAGCAAGTTAGCAGTGGTCTGTTGAAAGTCAGAGTTATTAGTATTTTTATTACTTTATTTAACATAATATACATTGGAGAGATTGCGTGGTAGAATATGACTTACTGCCGTTAGTGAAGTCGCACTTGATAGCTCCGCCGATACATCAACGACCTGCTACGACATTGGAAGTAAGGAAGCCGAGAACGACGGTGAGAGTTGCGAGGGTCTTAATTGCGAGCATGTTTGCGGATGAGAGAAGTTGGAGGTTAAGAAGTAGAGATGAAGATGAGAATTATGGGATTAATGATGAGGTGAACGGACTTGAGAGCAGAACTGCTATCTTATATACATATTCTTGTACTATGCAGGTTTTATAGAACTGGGGTAGCTCTTAAACAGCTAGAAATTGACTTGCCTAAATCGCTCTTCATCTTCCTGTCATTCTAGTAGCTTGTTGAAATCGGTTATGCAACGTCAACTAAAATATGCTATCCAATTAATGATATATATACAAATGTATCTTTTAGGCTTATTTTAAACTTTCTTTCAGTCTTTTGGCTAGTAGCCGCGCTTAGATTTTTGTTAAGTCTAAATAATGATCTTGTGAATCCCCCCTTCTCTCAGCTGCGTCTTGGTTCCTTAATGTTCAAATTAAAACAACCTTAAAACATGCGTCTATACTGTTCGACAAATATTCGGGACAACATAAGTCTCTTTGGCCCTTCGTTGGCCATTGGAGTAATCCATCAGTAAATGTGTATATACCTTCTAGTTGTAACCAAGGTTTTGTCAGACTGAATAAACCTTCGGTATCAAATACCTCGAGTTCGTCACGTTGTGCTTCTGGAATATCTGGCCGACTTCCTCTACTTTTTCGAAGTGTTACTCTATATCAAAGGGCGTATTCTACTTGACAGACTGTATAGTTACAATGTCTTGAAATCTCTTCAGGAGTTCATCCCTTGATTGCCGATCCCAACAGACTCTTCAAACGGGTGGTCAAATAAAGTTTCCAGCCCGGATTTCAAGAGCTTCATCATCTTCTACTTCAGGATCGAGTAGTGCAGCGATTTCCGTATATATCTCACAATCAATATACGGCTGAATAGACCAATCAAAGACATTGTTTTAATCAGTGCTACGAAGTACTCTGCTCTCTTCTGAAAAACGTCATTAATTCTCCTGAAGTGGGGCCTTAGATCCACTGTGTATTAACCGAATATTCATTGCTCGAAGCAGCGTAAAACAGCACCCAAAGTCGCCGACTGTTGCAATTATAAGTACGAAGAATGCGACTTATTGCATAATATAAGACCTCGATGTGAATGTGTCACCATATGTGTAGGTATATGTATGTTGGGTGTACTCTTTCTGTGACCTGCGTACTTACAGCATGGGCACGAATGGATGTCCGATGCGCATATGGCGTCAATGGTCAGCTGTACACTGCTGGTCTACCTTTTCCCAATATGAGCCTGTCAGATCACGTGCACGCCAACACACACCTCACCCACCACACAGCTGTACGTAGTAGGTAAGGTAAGGTAGGTACCTATTAATATTATATATCGCCATATGTGTCTGCTCCTCCATCCGCCATCCTCCTTGAGCTCTTCAAGCTCCATACCAAGATCCCGAATCCCTACCAACCGCATAAAGCGCTGAAAAAGTGATTGTACCTGTAACTGCAACTCATCTGTTTGTGTTTTCCACAACAGCGAGAAAAAGAGAAAGAGAAAGAGAAAGAGAAGGAAAAGAAAAAAGACTTGGGCGAAAGAGAGAGCTTCGAATTTGGCCTGACATCACCTCCACTTATACTAAGGCACCGCCATTGGCGCATCAAGGCAAAACATCTCCCTCAGCAAGAAAAACCGTCCCCCGTCACATTCCTGCACCTTAACACGACGACACCAGCATCGTCTGTGCATCTCTCCGCCATCTCCATCTCCAGCATCAGCATCAGCATCCTCATCCTCATCCTCATCCTCATCCGCGTCGTCTAATCCATCCAAACACCTTCACCACCATCAATCATCAACAACCTCCCCCTTCACTCTTACTTACTGCACCTCTGACCTGGACTGCTACCTGGTTTATACCCTTACACGCTAACAGCTTACCCTTGCACCACGCGTCTGGATAAGTAATAAGGTTTGGCATCAAGTTCCTGTACTTCTGCCCATCATTCTTCCACAAATCACTCGCCCAACTCTCACCTACACACAAACACCATACTCCTCAACACAACACGAACACCTTCATATATCACCACCCCGTCCCCAAACCCACCTCCCCCGAACTACACCACCCTGTCATCACCACAGGTTTGAAAAGGGAAGTGGAAGAAGAAGAAGAAGTAGTAGTATTAGAAGAAGAAGAAGAAGCTCTTTCGCAAGCACAAAAAAAAGGCCCTCTTCTCTCCACATCATATCAGCTCCCTACTTCTGATTAGGCTCAAGTTATCGAGATACATCTCCGTACACACTGCTCAACAGCTCCCCTCAACCCCAATCCCGACCTCCAATTCCTTCTGTATTCAGCAACCCCTTCAGCTTCACCATACCTCTTCACACCCCTCTCCGATCTCCAAGCACCAGCACGTTTTCCTTCGAAAAATTCTGGTGTATTTAGAGAAAACAGAAACAGAAAAACAAGGATCAATACAAACAAAACATTTCAGCGACTATCTGTGCCGCCCTGCTCCCCTTCAGCTTGACATAAGAGAAGTGTCTCAATTAACAAACAGCTACCGCAAATATGTCAGCATCCCCAGTACACAACTCAGCAAAGCGTCCACTCGAGGACCCATCCTCTCCTTCCGGCCCAAGCGACCAACCCGATGCAAAGCGTCCAGCTCTCGACAAGACGGTCAAGGGTGAAGAGTCCGAGGAGAAGCCAACCGTCACCGATGGTGTTGCAACCCTTGCCGTATCCAATGGAGAAGCTGAGGACAATGGAGTCAAAGATGATCAAGAAGATACCGTGGTCGCAGATGCACAGCCCATCGAGACCACTGCCTCTTCTCGCGGAACCCATGACGGTACATCCAGCAACATTCCCCGAGATGAGTCGCGCTGGATTCACATTCGTGCTGTCATTACCAGTGCCGAGGCCGCCACTGTCATTGGCAAGGGAGGAGAGAACGTCTCAGTCATTCGCAAGATGAGTGGCTCCAAGTGCACCGTCAGTGATTATCAGAGAGGTGCAGTGGAGAGAATCTTGACTGTCAGCGGTTCCGTCGACGGCGTTGCAAAGGTAAGCAAAAGCTCTTTATCATGAGTATCTCTTATACATGCCCAATCCAATACTGACTTGTCCACTAGGCTTTTGGTCTTATCATCCGTACTCTCAATGAAGAATCTCTCGAGGCGGCATCAACCACCACCTCCAAGCCGCATCCCCTCCGTCTCCTTGTTCCTCATATCCTGACTGGCGCTATTATTGGCAAGGGCGGAGCACGAATCAAGGAGATCCAGGAGGCTTCCGGCGCTCGTCTCAATGCCTCTGACAGCTGCCTTCCACTTTCAACTGAACGTACCCTGGTCGTTCTTGGGGTTGCTGATGCTGTCCATATCGCCGCCTACTATGTTGGTAGCACTCTTATGGAGCAGTACACAGAGCGATTTGGCGGCCCTTCTGCATCAGCCTACGCTACCCGCAGTGGTGGTCCAGCTGGCGTTGTCCCTGGTGGCATCCAAGTTGTTCCATATGTTCCCCAAGCTGCTGGTGGCTCCTTTGGTGATCCTCGCAATGTCGCTCGCCGTGCCCCTAGAGCCCAGCCAACCCCGGGTAACGCGTACGGAACCCCATACCAAGCTCAAGCCGGTACCGCCCAGCCTCAAGCCGCTGCAGCGTATGGCCAGGCAACTCCTGCAGCTGGTTATGGTGGTGTTGGGCCCCAGCAACCAGGACAGGCACCACAAGCCGGCCATGCAGGAGCTGCAGCTCAGCCAATGCAGGGCATGGTACCAGGACAACCACTAACTCAACAGATTTACATCCCTAACGATATGGTGGGAGCTATCATCGGTAAGGGAGGAGCGAAGATCAACGAAATCAGACAATTGAGTGGATCCGTCATCAAGATCAATGAACCTCAGGATAACAGCAATGAGCGCTTGGTCACTATTACTGGTACAGCCGAGTGCAACCAGATGGCATTGTACATGCTCTACTCTCGTCTTGGTGAGTTCCTAAATACGTCTACATTACAATTGGAAGCTAACATTTTAAAAACAGAGAGTGAGAAACATCGCATGTAAAGTGCACGTGGGAGTCCTTTTCACCCCTCCCCCAGTGTTGATGACGTAGCCATCTGCAAACACATGAAACTCATGTCCGACGACTTGACAAAATTCAGTTCCATATAAATAGCTCCCTTTTCTTCCGGTCATTTCTTTTCAATCGGCAGGGAAAATACTGGCGTTAGGTTTTTGCCTTACTTCTTGCTCTTGGCCTCCTATCTGTATCTGATTCACTACTCAGATCCCAGGTTGTGATGATGGCCGTTACTGAGGGACCAGTCGGTTGTCCAAGCTAGTCCCAAGACTTCAGACTGGCTCTCGGGGATAATTTTGGTGGTGGATTGGATTGGATTGTCACATAGCCAACTGAACACATTATTCCTGGTCACTGCCTTTTAAATCGTATGAGATCCATTCGAGGTGATTCTGCAATTCATCTGCCCAAGTTATCATGTATTCCGGTTTTTGGGGTTGTGTATTATATCCAAGTTTGTCGTTGCCCATTGTTCTACAACACCGAGGATCAAGAAAGCTTGGAGTAAATACTATTAGTGAAAACCAAGGCCAATCTCTCCTGAATACTTTGTTCCCATCATGTCATCTAGCTATTCGCCGCCCCTACGAAACGAGATTGTATTCAAGAACAATTGCAATCACAGAAAAAGGCCGGCCAAAAATATCACTCCAAATCCACCTTCAATTGCCACTAATCAATGGAATCATCCCTCAACTTAAACAACTGATGCAATACGTCGTCAGTTTTGCTCCTCACTGCATCATGATAATGCACATTTGTAATCCACTGCTTACACCCCTTCACCTTATTTGCGGTCTCTTGCGCCAGTGCAAAGTCCACGTACAGATCTTCGGTATAAGTAGCTGCATAAACCGGCACCTCATTTCTCGCCAGTTGCTCTTCATCATACAAACGCGGCCAGTTCTCGTGTTCGGCCAGTATTTTAGCTGCATCCTTGACCTTCTTCAGCTCGGGGTAAACATCAAACATGAAAGGAAAAATCATCTCTCCTGAAAAGAATAGTGGGTTATTGCGGATACTAGTGATATTAATCTGGTCAGTCAACCACTGGAACTCCGGGAGCGCGAGACCTGCACGCTCAGCCGCCCAATTGGACGCTTTGCCCTCGCAGTAGATGGACTCGTGCAGGATGGCGTAGATGATGTTGTCGTCGAGAGCAAACGTTTCTTCGAGAGCGGTGAGTGTAGGCCGCGTGATGAACTCGAACTGCTCGAGGTCGGATCGCATTCGCAAGACCAGGCTGTGCACACTGTCTATGCCCCCGTGAGCCCCGAACGCAAGACCCGCACACAGAAAGCGTCGTAGTGTCAGAGTGCCACCGCCTGGGAGGGCAATTCCGCCCTTTGATATGATATAGAGTGAGAGATTATGGATTATCTCGACATCTTCGGGATACTTCGTGTAATAAGCTTGGTTGCGCTTCTTGACTTGCTCGAAAGTCGCCCGGTAGACATCATCTGCAGTCTTGCCGACTGGGGCAAGACCACCAGTCAGGAAGACCTCGCGTAATCCCTGGTAGGCTTGTGAGAGGTATGTGATTGCGCAGAATCCGCCGAAGCTTTGGCCGAAGACTGACCATTTCTTGAGATGTTCGGGGTAGGCTGCCGTCAATGTCTTACGGACGGCCTCGCAATCCTTGACAATATTGTCTGCACGGAACAACTTCAGATAATCTGCCTGCTTCTGAGCATCACCTTGTAGGGCAAGTGTGGCTGCAGTAATTGGAGAGCTTAGACCAGTACCGCGCTGGTCCAGATAAAGTAGTTGATATCCTCTGTCGAGAACGGTATTGGTGATTGGGAAGTCCTGTGGAGGTCGACAGCCAAAACCTGGTCCGCCTTGAAGATACACAAGCCAGGGCTTTTGAGAGCCCTTTTCTGACCCGTCGTCGGGACTTGGGGCTGCTGGGCGTTCATGCTTGATGATACTACGGGCGAAAAGGCGCAGCGTTCCTAAGGAGGGGTTTGAATAGTCTTTGGGCACGTCAAAGAACAGCTCTGAAACTTTGAATTTGCCTGGCACAGCGTTAGTACGTAATGAGGCCATGGTAATGGGAACTTGGAAACTATAAGTAGAGCGGATGCTAATCATCTCTGGTGTTTGGAGTATGATATTTTAGTATACCAGTGCCCTCATTTTTTCAAATATATCAACCACCAAGAAACCATTGATATGTCTTAAAAGACGCGCGTTTGCATGTTCCGAGATCCCCTCTGGAACGAAAGAGGGGGTATGCCTTTCACATATGTATGTATTTACACACGTTCTAACAAGAGTGGGGAAGATATACGATAATACAAAAGGCTGGCCTACCGGGAATGAGATGTGATTTTGATTCAATTAATTTTGCAAGAGCCATCCTGACCAGTGTATGAATTGTTCACGTCGATTGTTATGCGTCTAAGGTGGTTGGGAGAAAATAATTTGGAGATGTAGAAATGTATGCATGTTGCTGTGGCAAAGCGGAAGCGCCAACAACTCTCAAAATTGGCGATGTCAATGTCGATGTCGGCAATTTGTCTGGCGAAGTTTTCGCTGACACAGCGCTCAAGCAGATATCCTTAACAACCAAGGTACGTAGGTACAACTATCTCTTCGTCTTGGAATCGTTCTTTTCCTTTTTCATGTCCTTTACGAGAAGACAATCTACTAAGGATACTGTATATTGTGGTGGAAATTGGAGGGAGATATTGAGTTTTACATGGGTTTCTCTGCTTGATTCTAGTCTTTCACCTGTGGCCAACCCAAAGTCTTTAAACAGGAGATGCGTTCATTCAAATTATACTCATGGGTAAAAGCACATCCACAGTCCTTGAGCTTAATCATTTCTTCCAAATTACACGCCCGGCTAAGGACCTATATATCACGTGATATTTGCAAATTTGTTTCTCCTATAGCATCTATAGAGTTGATTAGCTAAGATACATTTTGGGAAAATGAAACTTTGCTAACCTCGTTTTAGATTACTGCTTAGTTTGAGCTCTCAAAATGGCAGGAAAGAAGAAAAGCGAGGGCAAGAAAGCTAAGGCTGCGGAGAAGAAGCAAAAGGCCGAGAAGAAAGGCGAAAAGAAAGATAAGATCAAGAAGTCCAAGGATGTCGACAGTGATGCTGAAGATGTTGATCTTGACGAAGTCCTTGCAGAATATGCTCGGAAGCAAGAGCAATTCCTCAAGGTCACTGAGTCTGTCTGTGAGCCACCATCATCTCGTTCCTCAGCTACTTTGATCGCCTCTCCAGCCAACGACAACGAACTATTCTTGTTTGGAGGCGAGTTCTTCAACGGAGCTACCGCGCAGTTTTATAATGACCTATGCATATACCAAATCAACAAGGACGAATGGCGAGTTGTGACTTCTCCCAATACGCCAACTCCACGATCTGGCCATGCTTGGTGCAGAGGTGGAAACTCAGGAGGCATTTACCTCTTTGGTGGCGAATTTTCATCTCCAAAACAGGGTACTTTCATGCACATGAACGATTTCTGGCATCTTGATCCAGCTACACGTGAATGGGAGCGCATTGAGACTAAAGGCAAAGGACCACCAGCAAGAAGTGGACACAGAATGACGTACTACAAGAACTACATTATCCTTTTTGGAGGTTTCCAGGATACCTCTCAGCAGACAAAGTACTTGCAAGACCTGTGGCTTTATGATACTTCAAACTACGTATGGCATAACCCACCTCTTCCTCCAGTTTCACCAAAGCCAGATGCACGTTCTTCGTTTACCTTCTTGCCTCATGAGAATGGTGCAATGCTCTTTGGTGGATACTCTCGTGTCAAAGCTACCATCACAGGAAAGCAGATGAAGGGTGGCGGACAGGCACAGCGGAATGTGCTCAAGCCAATGGTTCATCAGGACTGCTTTGCTCTCAAGATCAGCCAACCCGCAGCGGATGCAGCTGCAAACTCCCCGCCTACAGTACGCTGGGAACGACGAAAGAAGCCAGCCAACACTCCGGACCCGCCTCGAGCTGGTGCGACCATGGCCTACCATAAGGGACGTGGTATTGCATTTGGAGGTGTAGTCGATGTTGAGGAAAGCGAAGAAGCAATTGACTCCGAATTTTTCGATACGCTCTCGACCTGGAACATTGACAGGAACAGAGTTTTTCCTACCACACTCCGCAAACCTCGAGCTGCAAACAATAAAAGACCATCAGGAAACGAGCGTGGTGGCCGAAGAGGCAGGGGCCAGGCAAACGAGGAGGAGCTCCTCCGAAATTTGGCTGCTTTGGAGACTGGAAAATCACTTGCTGATGCAGATTCAATGCAACTGGACAAGCCAAAGGAGGAAGAATCCCCTGAAAGGCCAGCCAAACCTATGAGTATGGAGTTGCCACATCGCAGATTCAACGCCCAACTCGCCGTTCAGGATGATGTACTCTATATTTATGGAGGTACCTTTGAAAAGGGTGACCAAGAAATCACTTTCAATGACATGTATGCTGTGGATCTGGTCAAACTTGATGGAGTAAAGGAAATCTTTCACCGTGAGCCAGAGAACTGGCAAGGCAGTGATGATGAGGATAGTGAGGATGACGATGAGGACGACGATGAAGAGGACGATGAAGAGGATGAAGAAGGCGATGTCAGTATGGCGGACGCAAAGCCAATTCGCCAAGAGAGCGACCGCAAATCTAAACGTAAGGCTAAAGAATCCTCCACGGAAGATGGCGAAGCTACAGCGGAGCCTACTATTGAGGAAGAAGAAACCGAAGCTGCTTCGCCAGATGATTCACTTCCTCATCCGAGACCATTTGAGACACGCAGGGACTTCTTCCAGCGCACATCTCATGAGTGGCAAGAGCTTCTTATGCAGAGTCTTCGCTGGAAGGGCATCCAGCCTGAGACTCTGTCTGTTAAAGAGATCAAGACGAGGGCATTTGAAATGAGCGAGGAGAAATGGTGGGATTGCAGAGAAGAGATCACTGCTCTGGAAGACGAACAGGAAGCTGCTGGTGTTGGCGAGGTGGTTGCACTTGCCGATAGGGGTGATGCAGGTACTGGCGGTGCTGGACGTAGAAGATAGCGAGTTGATTTAGTATGAAAATAAAAGATTTTTGTCACACATCCTTAATTATGCAAGTTGGTGTTTATTATATCATTTTATTACGAAGAACAGTTCCCTTCGTTTGGAAGCATCTTCCGCAAGAGTCAAAAGTACCATGGAATATCCCTAATCACACAAAGTAATAGCTGCACACCAGGACTTCAAGATTTCCAAGGTCAGCCATTTCCCGAAGGTGTTGGAGACCAGAGACACATGATTTTCGTTCTCGTCAGGGTGAAATACTGCGATCCATTCCAGGAAATCCAATTTCATTCCATACCAAGCGCATACGATCCGTTTTGCCACCGGTAATCCAAACGAATCTATGCTATCTATAGCAAGTGTTTTTCTTGTATGAGTGTTACAATTTCTTGGCTCGAAATAACATGCAAAAAAATCTATACCCATCAGTTACAACATGAGGCGGTTTGGTAGTAGATTCATAGAGTGTAGTGGGTTTATCGGCACTGATGGTACAACGCACACCATATGCCAATAGAATGTAGAGAGCGTGGCCTTGGATTGATGAGCAGAGACCTATGATCTCATTGCTGGTGGGACAGGCTTCAACAGTGATTCCACACTCTTTATACTTGCAAATGAAACTGGGTTGGCAAGTCAAAGCGAAGCATTGTATGATTATGGAGTGAAATCAGATAAACACACGATCTCAGGAAGTGGGAGAAATGGTATTGAGCCGAAGGCTAATAATAATGCTCTTATTAAATATCATAACCTATAAACGCCGTCCTGGGTATATCCTTCACAAACCAATTTTATCAACCGATACTTCAACTAAGAGTAAAACCGAACACAATTGCTCTCCTCGTGTACTGCCTTGCACTCCATTCCACAAACCCTGCCACCACAACCCAAGCATCTAACTCTTCCCCAATAGCCACAAATCTCACAGAATGTCCTAACTGGTTTCCGATCCCCATCGTACTGTGCTCTGGCCGCAAGATACGATAGGGGCGGTGCATCAAGCAAAGCCTCCAACTCGTTGTTGCTAGGGACAGGCGGTAGTCGTGAGCGAAGTAGGGGATCGTTATCCGAAGGGTGAGCAGGCGGATAAACCACAGTAGCCAATATAGAAATGTCTTCAGCAGCAGGAGTGCCTCCCATAGCGACGTCCAACCCCGCCGTGCTCTCCTGCTTCACTGCCGCCGGCGTAGAAACCTCATTGTGTGTAATAGATGACACTCTCCGCAGTGGAGTGCTCGCAGACCCTTCGCCAGCAGTAGACTTCCTCTTATGGCTGCGCTTCCCGGCGTTCGTTAGTGCCGCTGGAGTAGCAGGCGAGCCTCGACGGGCGGCTGGAGCAGCCACCGAAGACGATGCAGTAGGTTGCGCGACCTGCTGGGCAGCAAACGCCTCAGCGTCGGATAGATGGTTGGCGAAAGTCTTTTGGGACTGCAATATCTTGCGTACATTTGGCGTCACCTTTCCATGGCTGACTCTGCCAGCACCGTCACGCGCTTTGACGGGCACGGGAATGGAGACATCGCGGTGGTTGTCCTTGTCGAGCTCTGCTAGATGGCGCAGGATCTTCGCGTCTTGCTTTGCGCTCGTTTCGTGACTGCTGGCGGCGGGTTGGTTGCGGGCAGCGCGCTTCCGGGAGGAAGGGAGCGAGGCATGCGATTGATTGACGCTGGTATCGGGGACGTATGCCCAGCCCGGGGCCGTGATGGACTTCGAGTTCGGTATGACTTCGATGTGTGGCATTGTGAGGTCGACAATGAGTTCACAGTGTGGTAATGACGAACAATGTGGATATCCATGTTTATTCTCGTCAGCCTCGCTTGGTGGCCCCCCGAGGCTGGCCGAGGCGACGAATCACATAGGGGACATTCATAACGTCGTAAGGCGCTCAGTCACTACGTAGTGCCGGATCCCGAAAAGCACAGAGACAAGCATGATATGTTTTAATTGGTATTTTACAATGAGATGTTCTGCCATCAACTCTAGTATGTCACCCAATGCCAATGGAGTAAGTGAAATGGTATTACACGTTCTTGCATCATGTATATCGACTGCTTCAAGAAAGTTCCCCGGCGTGTAGCGGTCTCATACTGGGTTGTCCTACAATCCCTACAGCACGTAATTGTATGGCCGTCTGTCCCCGTATTTATTTCTTTTGAACTTTGGCAATCTCCTCCTCGAGAGTCTGGACTCGGGCGAATACTTTTTGTGTTGTAGATTGCAATGCCTGTTGTCGGTCCCGGTCAGCCATTGATCCAAAATAAAGCTGCCATCCCGAATGTGGATCTTTCGACATGCGCATGCAGTATCCCCATGCACGGCACATATCATTTGGCCTGATAGGAGTGGGAACGTACAAAGATATCCTCTTGCAAGAGCTCGTTTGAGATCTTGTACTCATCCAAGACATAGTAGTAAACACCGGCACCGGTAAGAGTGCTACCAAGAAGGAAGCCGAAGAGTCTAAATTAACAGAACAAGAACATCAGCATTCAATTCTCTGTGGGCATCACAAGTGTAAATCCAAGCGAGGCACGCGATATAGCCATTGATTCCTTCGCCATTGCATTCATAAACAACATTCACTCACCCTCCTCTGAATGCGCCAACTGGCTTGCGGACTGGCAATGGAGTGGCAACCTCAGCCGTTCTCCGCGATGAGGTCTGGAAAGATCGGGCGAAACGGAGGGAAGAAGCTGGCGAGCTTACAGCTCTGAGAGTTGGTTGAAGGACGCGGGAGGCCATTGTGATTGTTGTGAATTGGGGGTTTGGGATCCCGAGGACCGATTCAGGGATTGGGTTGTTCTGAAAGGAGAATATTCGTGGGTCGGTGTTGTTGTAAGCTCGGGTCGAGTGATTCTGTTGACCTGGAGCTTGCTTGCTGTCGCGCCAGAGCTCCGCCCTCGCGCTCTTTTGATGCGGAGTCGGCCAAGCGAAAGCGATGCCTCAGAGTTGCGCTCAGGCCGTCACGAGTTTCGGTCTGCCGTCATCCGTAGGGATTCCGTGGCAACGATAGCTTTTGAGGCTTAGGGAGTTTAAAATAATTATTACTGTCATTATCTAGAAAACTCAATTATTGTTAGTATTGATGTTGTTGTCCACTTTACTGTTCACTTATTGTTTACTGGAGCTACATCTTTATTTTTTTCAAGTTTGTGCTTCCATTTCATGGCTATATCCCTAGTAGCGTCATAATGTTCATATATCTCCCCGAGAACCCACACATGAAGCAATTAATACAGAGCATCGTTTTGATGTAGAAAACTAAGAACTTTCAACCCTTACAACTCATCATGATCCTCAGCAGCAGCACTCTTGACAGCCTCAGTAGCCTTGCTTGCCTTATCCTTGACGGCATCAGTAGCCTCGTCAACAACGCTGGCAGCCTCAGCCTGCTTGCCCAAAGACTCGGCATCTGGAATCTCAGAATCCTCAGCATCAGCGGCAACTGGCTCAACCTTGTACTTGCCGTTCTCGGCAATGAACTTGATGAGGTCCTCGACGGTTCTTGAACCCTTGTACTCAACCGGTGAGTCCTTGGCACCAGCTGGGTAGAGCTTGATGGTTGGGAAACCTTGAACCTCATCTGGGACATCGTTAAGAGTAGCATCAACCTTGGCGATAGTAACCTTCTTGGAGAGGTCCTTGTCATTGAAGTACTTAGCAGCGAGCTCCTCGTACTTTGGAGCCAAGGCCTTGCAGTGACCACACCATGGGGCGTAGAACTCAATCAGAACATCCTTCTCGTCATCCAAAACAATGTCGGCGTAGTTCTTAGCAACGACAGTGTAGACTGGACCATCTTGGGACTCTGGGATAGGCTCAGACTTGGTGCTTGGCTCAATCTTGCCATCAACGAAGTCCTGGACGAAAGCAGCGATAGCTGTCTCGGAAAGAGTCTCGCCCTCGAATGGGAACTTCTTGTTGTTGACGGTGTCCTGAATAGCGAAAGATGGGAAAACATCAGCCTTGAGGTTGAGGTTGTTGGCGTGAGCACCAAATTGCTTAGCATCGATAGTTGCGAAGTTGACAGCACCCTTGTGGGCAGCAGCAACGGACTTCAATGTCTCAGCAAGCTCAGTACGCTCCTCTGGGGTCTCAGCAAAGATGTATGCGAGTGGAATCTTGGCGGCCATGTAATCGGCGTAGGTGTCTGGGCCAACTTCTCCAACGAGTGGAACAGATGCGGTATGAACGAACTTCTCAATAGCGGCCTTGTCAAACTTCTCAGTGAAGGTAGTGCTACCCTCATCGAAAGTCTTGTAAAGAACAATGGCTGGGGCAGTGACACCGGCGGCCTTGGCCAAATCGGCATCGTTGGTGGCACCAAAGAGGAAGCTATCACGAAGCTCCTCGGCGACGGATGTGAAGGTCTCGTTGGAGGCCTTGTCATCAGCGTCGAAGTATGCGACGGTAACGACCTTGTCCTGGGTCTTGAACTCCTCAATGGTGTCCTTGTCGAGGGTAGAAACGGCTGGGAGGGATTGCTTAATCATGAAAGAAGTAATACTATTCAAAACATTAGCACGTGTTCAAATATCGTATGATATCCATGTACTCACGCCTGTGCCTTTCTTGGGCCAGTGTATGGTGCAACCTTGTCTGGGCCTCTGAAGATCTTGAGAGTTGGGTAACCCTCAACGCCGTAACTTTGACAAAGCTCAGCCTCTTCTGTGCAATCAATCTTGGCAAGCTTGATATCCTTCTCCTTCAAAGTTGTAGCAGCCTCCTCGTACTCTGGCGCAAGCGCCTTGCAGTGCCCGCACCACGGCGCAAAGAACTCTGCGAGGACAAGGCCATTGTCCTCAATGAAGGATGGGAAATCGGATGTCTTCAAATCGTGTACATCTGAAGCCGAGGCGACAGCTGCGGCTCCAATGAGACCGAGCGCGACGTTTCTGAAGTTGCGCATTGTTTTTTTATTATATATGTTATGAAACGAATGCAGCAGTCTGGGGTGAAAGGACAAGTTAGCTACTTATGCTATAACAATAGAAATATATCATCATTCGCACTACAGATGCAGAAGCGAATCGCAAGAGATAATAAAACCACGGGGCAGATAGAAGGACGAGGATGGATTTGGAAGTTCACGGTACCTTTTTGCTCTCTAGCCTTTCTTCGTTCTTGAGGCGTGTATGATGTGCGTGATAAGGTAGATGGGACACGATGAAGAGATGTGGTCCCTTTATCTAGATGAGCCTGTTCGCTAAAGGATAAAGTAAAGTTGAGAGTTAACGAGTAAGTGCAAGGTGTTGCTTACTTGCTGCTCCGTACCATCCAAAGGATCAACGACCAAACAGCACTGAAAGAGGCACAGCGCAACGCCGAACAAGGTATGGAAATGATGGGCCAGATTATATGATGGAGTGGAGAGGGGACACTGATAGCTGCGTTCAGCTTTGTAATTCGTCAGGAGTCGCCTTTTAACTCCGCTGCGGTGGCTCTTCTGGCACCGCCGTCACACTCGAGGCCCTTTTTAGCCGCTTACATGAGCTGAAGACACAGTGTTATGATGAAAAAACACAGCAAAAGCAAAGGTTTAACCAAGACTAATCTTGCGGGTGCTGAGCTTGACTTGGATCCTTGATGAATAATGCCATGCAGTGCACTAATGATGATTAATGATTTTTGATTTATTTATATACTGTATACAGTGAAAGATATTATGAGGTGATACTATGAGGCCAAGATATGGTATTGAGGAGGAAGGGAGAATAGTAGTAAGCAACAAGTTATATTTTATCTATACAGCACTTACACGTATGCGCTGCTTATACATTATAACTTATGAATAGTATTCCATTCCTTGGAAAAGAGACAAAACACTAAGTACGTGATGCTCGTATTCATAGAACTTTCCAATTCATCCCTCTGGGCACGTGTATTTGCAACATATGGGTGGATGGATATAATATGGATATAATATGGATATATGGATATATGGATGTACTGTGTACGTACATCCACCCATTCATACATATCTGTCCTCCGCACTCATTCCCTTGGCATATGCTCCGAACTCCGTACTGTGTACATATATGATTCAGATGATTTACTACGGACAGACAAGGAAATCCATACATCCGCCAGATGTATATATTTATTCATATGTATGTATGTACCTGCTTATACATACACATACGTACTACAAGTGCATTACAAAAAGGACCCCCTAGCACTGCCTATCAAAGACCAGCCCCCATCCTGGCAAGGCTGTGCGCCGGGCTTTATTTGCACTACACACCCCAACAACCTAAACACCGCGCAATTTAACCATTTAACATTTTAACATTTTAACATATTAAGACCTAATTTCACTATTTAAAACCGGCAAACTTTACAGGTGATCGCCACGCGTGGTACCATCTTCTGGTAACTCACGATACGTTCTACTGTGCACTTGGCCATCATTCAGCCATAGCCATGCGGTGCTTCCGAATATACTACAAGGTACAGGTATGGATTCTTATGTGACATTACATGTACTGTCATGTAATGATGAGCTGTGAGCTGTGTACTGCGGTTGGCTGCTTCTGGCTGCTGCAGGCTACATGCCGCTGGGAGCAGTTTCTTTTATGACAATCGTGCGGCTGAGACTGCAAGTCCAGTCAATGACGGCGCTGAGTGTCACCGTTAAACTCACCTTGTCTCTTTCTTCCCCCACTTTGCGTCTTGTTGAATCTGGTGTTGATTCACGACTATGTAGAAGGATCCGTATGATGTTCACCATATGGCAAATATGTAGGAAGATACTTGCAATATACTCTCCTATTTCACCTTCGTATTGATATGTGTTTTATTTTCTGCTCTGCATATCCTATCATCCTTCAGTCCGTTCTTGCTCCAATCCCCTTGTGTAGAAGGACACAAGGGCCGAGAAGGACTGAAATAAATCAAAGAAATAGAGCGTCGATTTGCATAAGAGATTGAGAGCCATAGAGCCGGGAACTTGAATGGCGCTCCGCTCGCGAGAACTGTGAGAGCCGGTCATTCTGGGCTTCTCATGACTATGTATGTATTATGATTTTGTTATTCACTTCATTGGCTTTCTCGCCATCTTCTATCATACCCATTCTACCGCCGTATTATATGTCATTCCTAATGGAGGAAAGAAGGATACTCAAGGAGGATGGGGGGAACCACCAGTGAAGCGAGTCGTGCTGGTAGAGAAGGGACGTAGATGACCTTGCGTTTTCGACTGTCCACGATGAACTCATTTCGCACCTCCATTAATCCCAAGCCTCAGTCAGAAATGGTTGAAGAAGTGCCAGAGGATTGAGAAGCAACTCAGAGGATTCTTCTTTGCGTAATCCAACAATCTTGCGGCACTCGTTACAACCTTTTCCGGCTTGTACAACACATACGATCCTCTCTTGTTTTCGCGTCAGGGGTTGCTTCTCTGGATGGAAATCTCAATCCTGCGTTGACGATGGACCATCCGCGGATTGCGAGGAAATCAGCCAGTCATGGAATGCTTCACAATCGTTATTCTGCACAGTCGCGCTATCCTGTGTATGATAGCCACGGTGGACCTCTTCTTCTAGAACCACGGCGCGCACAGGAGAATACTGGACCTCGCCAATCTATTCCAGCAGTTCAGAGCATGCTCAAGACAACAACTGAAACAGGTGATATTGGCATCTTCTCCATCAAACCATCCCGTACCCAGAGACTACTTCCTCATCAAACATCGCTACAGCAGTTGAGGGCGCGTAGGCACGGCCATGCATATGGAGACTTGATTCAGTACCCTTCACCAAATCAATTCCGAAGCCGAGATGATAGAAGACGACTGCCGTCTTATAACAGAGCCGCACCCTCGGACAGTATATCGTTGTATGAAACTGGAAGCCAGAAATCTTCAGTCAGTTCCAAAGTTCAAGAAGAACCTGAGTACCGTTCTTATTCCATGACACATACCTCACACTCCTCTTACACCGGTACACTCTCCAACCATAAATCCCACACCAGTCTTCGAAGTCAACCAGATCCACAACCACAACGGCCGAGATCCCCGTTCCCCTACCCATCCCGATTAAAGCGACCAGGCTTTCGACCGTCATCTCCAGTCTTCACTGATGGTGCAATTGATTACAGCCGGCGTGCGGAGATCGAAAGAATACCAACTGCACTACACAGTTAGTTCCCAGCCAAGTGATTGTTAGGTATGCTAAATAAAGAATATTCGCAGTGAATGTTAATTCGTCATCATCATCTCCTTCATCATTATATGCACAGAAACGATTACCGCCTCTCCGAAATGATACCAACAAACAGGTACCAGCGATGCTGGGTTCTTCGTTCCCCCTTCGCCACCAAAAGTCTTCACCACCAATCGAAGATGTCCATAAATATGTTCTTCCAAGAGTGCGAAAGCCTCATCACCCATCACATGATAACCTTTCGCCAACACGGAATACTTTCAATTCATCTTCAACTACTAATTTATATCAGCCTGGACCACCAACATTGGTATCTAATACTTCTACACGAGTACCTCCCGCATCTCCCAAGTACTACGATTATACTGAAGACTTCTATCCAGAGGAACAGCTATCGCCCTCTCTCCCCGAACCACCTCCTCGTTTTCAACTTGAACGAACTATTCATGAGGACCGTCCGCTAAGTGCCGCTTGGTCAGAATCTAATCAGATACCCGCCAAAGCATCTGATGCAGTAGCTATTAATCTTAAGCACCAAGTTCGCCCATCCGATGATGCATCAGTCATTCGAAACGCTAAGGATGCCGAATGCTCTATACCACCCCCTGTACCTGACAAGGACACTCCAGGGGCCTCCAAACATTTACCCTGCGAACACAACACAAGATCCTCAACAATTGACTCATTGGAACACATAGTTCAGATATATGAGAATGACAGGATGCCGTCTCACCCGTTACAACTTGGACCATCTCGTCAAGAGAGACTCGAGAGAGATCATTCGGCATGGAGCTCCTTGCAAAATTCGTTTGATATTGAGCGAGATGAGCATCTTTTAAGTGGGCCAGATGAGTATCCTGACATAAAAGAAAACATCAAGATATCTCCATCCGATGAGAGCCCAGTAGATCGCGGTATAGTTGATTATGAACCTAAAACAAAACAAAGAGTTCAAAACTCACCTGTCTATGAGCCTTCTCAAACGATTGGAGACATGGTTGCATCTCATCTGAAGCCCAGTCCACATCCAAGTTATGACGCAAGCATTCTATTCCCGCTGCCTAATGGGAGGCGACATGATGACCAGCTTCCCCAGCGCTCGACATCGTCGCAAAGTGTGCGGTTCAGGTCAAGCAAACTCTTCTCCGATAGTAATGGTCTTCAAGGACTGGCTCAAATGCTGGCTAGCTTCCAGCCGTATCAGCTGGGTTGTGGTCCGGCTGTGCCTCCGAAACAGCTACCTCCCTCGATTAGAAGAGCGACAACGACCACAAAGCCAACCATTCCCAAGAGTTACGTTGATAGGATACAAATTCCTCTCTCGAACCCTTCACAGAGTGTATTTTCCGGGGCCGTTCCAAACTACAGTCACCAGATACCTTCCAAGACCCATCAATCCCACGAAATCCCCATGTTGGCACCAAAACCAATATCCCCCGCACGGCAATTGAAATTGAAGAACAGTATACCACAGCTGATGAAAGCTCTACCAACACTACCTAGAGATCAAAAGGATGATAACATCAGAAATTTCTCTCCCCCCTCGCGACAGACATCTGTCGAAATCACCCTGCCATTCCGATTCTCACCCCTCTTCCTCGAGCCACGCACAACCGCAACCATAACATCAGAATTAGACGAGCAACAGAATAGACATGTATACCAGATAGCAGCGCAGCCAACTACACCACCTCCCCCACCGAAGTTGAAACTGAAACGACGATCATCCAGCGACTATAGACCTAAATCTACGACAAGCTCTCAGCCTTGGAACATTGACGAGAATTATCCTTGGACAGCTCAAGCTCCCAGTGTGCATTTAGCATCGATAATAAATGATGAGCCGATTGTCTTGCCAAAACGTCAGAAATTCAAGTTGAAGGTCGCACGCCCTCCGAAATCATCCTTTGGTACGGTTCTCGTAAACAAAGAGGCTGGGGGATCTAAGAAACAAGTTGTATTCGATCTCAAGAGCCACAGGGACTTTTTTACTCCACATAACGGTTTGGATCATGTTTTTCGTGGCATGAAGCGACACTTCAGCTCTCGAAAGCCGAGTGCTTCCAGTCGAAATACAGATACTCCAGGTACTGGAATGACTGCAGCCCAACCAGGAACATTACGTTCACGATCACATGAAAACCTGTCAACAACAAGCAAAGAACGATTAGAATCTCTAAAAATCCGGACACCTGCTGAAGTTCAAAGCTTCTTTTCTGACGATAGCTCCCAAGTCATAAACTATAGTCTACGACGTCGCCTTTCTTATCTGCGAGCAAGATTACCCGCGCCATATGCTTCGAAGTCCGGTGCACATTCTTACGATGATATTCTCTGGAGAGAGAAAAGTGCTGATGAGACTAAATTCACAACCCGGACGAAGACTAATATGGATACTATGACCATGAATGAGAGGGATGTAGCTGAATCGCTTGAGCGTCAGCGTACTCGTAGGTTGAGAGCTAAAGTCTCCGGTTGGTTAGAAAAGGCCCGGACCGCTATGGCTGCCGTATTGAAGACAGGAAAGTCCACTGAATGGCGCCAAAGGAAGATGTACTCGGGCGTATAAGACTAAAGCACTGAGACGTTGATGAATGACTTATGGTTTAAAATGGCTGGGGGTTACTCACTGGCTCAAAAGGGTAGAATAGAACATGTGCAATTTGCTCATAACAGAATTTACCATACGGTGCGATTGATGGTCTTTACTGTTCTGTAGGTTGAGGGGTTAGAGCGTATTAGGTGTCTTAACCCTTTTGCTCCAGTCGTCCTTTTTCGCTACAAGATAACTTAGGTTTAGCTCTTGGTTGTTGGTGGGACCGACCTCCAGAATACCAAAATTGCTATAACGAATACCATCATTTGCTTGTTAAGGGTAATTGAATCATGAATCTTCCCCCGTGGGGTAGAATTATGATGTATCTCTATTAAACTGTGACTCCCATAAATGTGCCTTATGTCCCCTGCCTAATGTTTGAAGAACACTCGCCCATACGCCACAACAAATGAATGCAATATCATTCAAACTATAGCAATTTATCTATACAATTTTTATTCAGCTATTTCACAGCGAACATATTGCCAATATGTTTAGAGGTACTAATGAAGCCTCCGTCTGGTCTGACGAGCCTGAATCTCCAACGCTCCTAGAGAGATTTAATCCCTTTAGCCGTAGGTCTTCAGAACTTATCGATTATACAGTTGGAATTGAAGAATCCCGCAATCAGAACAGACCAACTGTAGTTGATGCTGAGACAAGCCGGTATTTTGATGATGAGTATGTGTTACCCCTTCTTGAGAGTTTTTATCAATACCGCGTTGAAGAATTTCTTTAACTTCTTACAATAAGTCTATATACAGTTTCAAATTTCTGGAGTTATATTTGAATTCTTGTGTTTGGACTTATGATACTAACTCCAAATAGGAACCTCCCCTCAGTCGAACACGTCGAAGACAGACTCGATTCCTACTACCAAGCACGTCGCGACGAATTCCTTGCCGAAGCCCTGGACTTCCAGCAGAACCGAAACTCAGGAATCCTCATACGGCCATTCTCCTTCCTCAGTCGCCGCCCCACCAGCTCCTCTTTCGGCTCCGTGCCTCTTGAACTGTCCAACTCGCTCGACACGTCCGCTCCTACCTCCTCCTGCCCTCCTACGCCGGAGTACAGGTTTGGCAGCAGAAGCAATAGCAGCAACAACATTTGCAATATCTGCAATCCTTCTGTGGAAGAGGATAATGGCGCTGAGGTGCCGTCGAGAGATATTAGAGAGACAACCATACCTATTGAGGCGAGAATGAGTGGGGATAGTGTGCGGTATTTTGACGAGGAGAATTATGAGAGGAGATCATCGACTGTGAGCAGGGTCTCAATTCCGAGACCGTGGACTTGGAAATGGTGGTGTAGAAGGCCGGATGATGTTGTTCTAGAGGTCGAGCAGGAGCAACCAGCGGCAAGGCAGAGATCGAGATCGGCATCGATTGCAAGCTTGACCTCAGTAGTCCGACCGCTTGCTTGGGTTTGGAGACGATTTAGTATTGAGAGCTCGAGCATTGCAAGTGACAATTATTCCACAAGCTCGGATGAGAGAAGTAGTTCTTAGTTCGGGCTTTTGGAGTACATCGGTTGGAGCAAAAAGTCTTTTGTGATCGGGTTTGAGATGGGAAGTATAATGAAAACCACAAATGTAATTATGATAGAGCGAATCAAAGTCGTACAACCATGTATTATATCGTTGATATCTTGTTTTGCTCAACATCATGATGGCAAGCTAGTATTAATATTGTTCACAGCGGGTATTCGTCACTGTGTCCCCAAGCCTAATCCACATCTCGACAGATATTCCAAAATTATTTACGCTCACAAAAATACGTCTAATTCATCTTATCCAAATCCTGTATCCTCCATATCCACTATGTTTTCCTAAGCAGAGATTGAGCCCATTACCAATGAGATTCGTGCCAGGAGGTTGCCAGTCCCATTTAAAACACTTGCAGAATGTCAGCTGGATTCACCATCTGAAGCCTTTCTTCATTCTCAAATATTACCAGTCATAGCGTTAGGGGGTATTCTTGAGATATGTATAGGCTATGAAAATCTGTAATCTATGTACACCAAATCTAGTTTCTGCCCAATCCCCCTATTTATTTCATCCAAAATTACTTGAAATAAGGTCATTGATGACTATCTTGAAATGAATCAATTCCAGAAAACCCCTCCAATAATATCTTACAAAAGCACAAGCGCTCATACTCTGCGTTGTGGATCGATGGATCAAGCTAACACCACTAATAGTACACTGAAAGGAGTTTCTCTCCCTGACAAAGGAAATTCGTAATTCGTTCACAGGTCTTGGCGGCTGATAATCTTAGCCCTTGATGACCTCAGTTCTCTCCCAGCCGATCTGTTTCAAGTTCTCGATGCCCTTTCCAGGATGCGGCTTTGTAGGGTCGATATATTTACTGACGAAGGGGTTTGGGTCAATGTCCTGGTTCAGATTGCCCAGCGTATGGTTGACCTCCCGATGCTTCGCCTCGTCGGCCCGGATGTACAGCAACAGGTCATGCATTGATCGCTTGCCTTCCGGCATCTCCCAGTACTGTACTGCAATCTCTGGTGCTTCCATGTTCGACCATTTTGGAAGTAGCCCGTCTTCTATGTCTTTGATGGCGAGGGAATAAGTGTGTACCGCTTCTTCTTCTAGGTAACCGACGAAGCGGTGGCAGGTACGTGGAGCGATGAGGTAAGAGACGAAGAGGGCATTGAAGACCACGCCTGCAAATTGTTAGACTTCTTAAGATCTTTAGATAAAAGGAATATGTGGCAAAGTACCTTGTGCTCCCAAGATCATCACCTTCATGAGCCAGCTAGGTTCAGCTAGTTTTAGGAATGTGAGAAGATGCATTCTCTCATTGTATGCTTCCTCGAGTAAGGTCTCGATCCTATTCAATCCAATTAGCACCACATGACATCTCATTCAACTTGAAAGCAGGAGATGAAATAAAGAGGACAAAAGGGACAAAAGCAAAATAAAAGACGAATGCAAGAGAAAGAAGTAAACTTACCATCCATTGTCTCTCTTCAACCTCCTAATACTGCGCAGATGCCTAAGCATACCAGCGACCATGCCAGGCACGCCAGCGACGGATTCGAGAAAAATGAATCTCGTAAGCCATTTCTCCTCACTCATAGCATATTTGCCCTTTCCGATTTTCGTATCGCCCACGCTATCGGCATCGCCAGGGTGGGTATTCGGATTCGGAACGTCATGCTTATAGCCGGTTACGGTATCCGTGCCCCAACGGGCAAGGCGTACTAGGCCGAGGGCAATGTAATCCGACCAAGTCTCGGCTTTGCGGTGCGCTACGCGGATATTTTCCCGCATTTGCTTGTCGGTGTATCTATTCAAGAGAAAAAGATGTCAGAATTTTGGTTTGTTTTGTTTTTATGATTAAAATTGTGAGGGCAAGGTATACGAACACTGGGTGTGGCCATGCTTGTTCAATTCTCACTATGGCTGGTGCTTCTTTGGGGGCTGGAAAGAAGTCTTCGGGCTTCTTGGAAACGAGATGAGGTGCAGATGTAGAAACATTTCGAGTTATGTGCGGTTGAGTGGTGAGGCAAACTCGGAGAGTTGAGGAACCGTTGTAACTTCTCAGCAATTGAGAAGCTGCATGTTTGGTAGTAGAAGTCTTGTAGACTCTTGAACAATACATGTTCGGGTAGGAATGTTGATGTATAATGAATGGTGTTTTGAAAGGAGTATGATTTGGATGTTGGATATATTGTCAACAGAGAGACATACTGAAATGATTCTTATATACTTATATGAGGCGGACGGAGGGATAATGTAGGCAAGTAAGATACACTGACGAGCAAGGCTGAGACTGTGCATTGAGTCAAGTGGACTAGATGCACGACTAATGCGGAGACATGATGTTGACATGGTCTTGCATACATTGCATACATTCCATACATTCCATACATTCCTCGCATGGATGTCAATGTGCTGGGCGACGTAGCGTATCAAATTCGATGGTCTCTAATCCGACCTCTTCCGTTGTCAGCAAGTTGGATTTCGGGATCAGCTTGGCCATTAGATAGTGGACGTCTCTGACAAGCCTGTCACGAGGGCTGTCTTACTCATCGAGGTGGCTGTTATTTCCGTACCACCGGAAGGCCAACACGAAAAGATCGAAGCTCAAAGTATGTACCGGGGGCTATTTTAAACCGTTCTTCTGCTCAAACGCTAATGTGAAATACTAAGATAAATACTAATTATAAATACCAATATAAAATACGTAGTAGATAATATAGGCACATGGAGTATATTACCGAGTATCGAGTAATGAACATGATGTGGTAGCACTGAAGGTACATGAATTTTAGTGCACAGGCGCTTATGCTTCAAAAGAACCTTGCATCGATCTCTCATGTTTAAGTATCGAAATGGACGTCCTATGCGCAAAAGAATTCCTATAGCTAGCTAATATTGCATTGTACCCATCCAAATACAACTTCCTAAAATGCATTAAAAGATATACAGATCATACAAGAATTCAATCAAAACCCGCACAAGTGCATTCAGTCTGGATGTCATTCAGCTCCACAATAAAAACAAGACGGCACCACAGTCCTCATCATCCATCGCTACACAAGTCTCCGAGTGAGAATAGTCAACGAAAAGTATCCGCGGCCAATAACAGCTAGATGATAGATTTGATCTCTGCATTTGCGGGTCAAGGGCAAGTGGAAGGAAGTGGAAAATGGATTATGTTATTCAAGCCCCCATTGTGCTTATTTCCATGGAAGCCCCACGGCCCTCCATCTCTGGTTTTGCTATGTCCACGGAGATGGAGCTCGGAATGACCCGGGACATGAACTTTTCACAGGCTTTGTCGGGATAACTCGCATCTTCGTGCTCTTGTAATAGTCATAGCTGAGAAAACTTGTGCTGAACGTGATACTCGGGATTTGCTTGTAATCCTTTTTTTTCCTGCTCTAGAAGACTGGAAATTTGTTGTCGTATAGTAGGGAGGAATTTTCTAAGGGGTGTCTTCATGGAATTCATGCCATCACACTTTTCAATGGGAAGATTTATGTTGACCCATTGTCTACTGATAGAAATATTATTGACTATCACCTGTGATGATAAGTGTATATATAGTGGTATGCTTAGTAGCGACGCTGCTGCTTACGAGATACTACAGCTGCTATCATCATATTATGGGTACCAACGCAACTTCAAAGGCTGTGGTTTCTTAGAAGTCACATATCTATGTAGGTAATACCTCTACTAAGGAGCGAGTACTCTGTGGCGTTTTCTTGGCCATTAACATCCCTAAAAGCAAGTTTTAAACGTCAAGAATCAACCAGATGATCTTTGCAAATACCAGGGAAATCGAGTCGCTGACCAGGACCTAATGTCGCCGAAGACACAGCACAATTTCAGGCGAGGTACCATCTCAGGAAAAACTGCGCTCAATTTTGTATGGATTGCACATGGATATTAATAGGATGATGATGATGATAGAAGTAAGAGTAAAGGTCGATAGTTTCTGTTAAGGTTAGTTGCATTCATGGTTTATGATGGATACGATAACGTATATACATACAGACGTACCCGTTACCCTGTTAACCTGCAGGCACCACAGATAATAACTGCGCGACGTACCTAACAGAGCGGCCTGCCTTGGTTCGTTACGCGATAGCAAGGGCGTCAATTGTCAACCGTAAGCAAATAGTCAACAACATCATAAATACAAAAGATATAACCATAGTTGTTCACATAAAGGCCTCAAACTACTCTTTTAAAACTTGGTCAAAGTCACTAGGGTCGTTGAAAGTATATTCGAACTGTCAATCAAGCTTTCCCAGTCCTATCATGTCTGGACCCATCAAGGCGAACTGTCACTGCGGGGCTCTCAAGTACACCTTTACACTTCCCCAGCCACTCTACGAGTGCAAAGTTATACACTGTAACTGTTCCATCTGTGAGAAGAATGGCTATGTTCTTGTCTATCCTGCACGCAAAAATGTAGTCTTTGAGAAAGGTATGCTGCTTCTTCATTCTCATAATGAAGGGCGAACTGACTGATGCCGGGAATTTAGGCAGCTGGGATGACCTTGGCGAGTATAGGATGGCTACCAAGAGAAAAATCCACAAATTCTGTAAGAATTGTGGAAGTACAATTGGCATTGACTTCAGGAAGATTGAGTTGGGCTTGACTGATGACCCCGAGAAGGACAACTTGGCATTGAATGTAAGTTTGATATGGTAATATACAGCAAATAATGAGATGCTGACGAACAGGCTCGCATGATACATGGTATCGACCTCGACAAGTTGAACTATCACGAAGTTGATGGAAAGACCATATTTGAACCGCAATACACCGTCCCAGAATAGATTATATGAGACAAGCTTTCATAAAGGAAAAGTGGTGGCATTTTGTGTGCTAGCAGCAAAACAATTCATGTCTCAATTGTTCTAATCACGTCTTAATCTCAAAACGTGACTCTCCCTCCTTGACATTCTGCTCTTGTTTTTCAAGCTTCACTACATGTGCATGCGTTGGTCCCTTATCAAGATCCTTCAGAAGCTTTTGAATGGAGTCTGAGTCTCCTTGTGCTTCTCCCTCGACCTGGAATTGTTAAAAATAGGCTTCAAAGATGAGATTTTGGGAGCAGAAGACCTTTCCTTGAGGCGCATTTCGTACCCAGCCTGTCAAGCCATACTCATTGGCTTTCTTCTGCGTGAAGTATCTGAATGAAACTCCTACAATTGCATCAACAATGTGCATATGTTCCGGCAAAATTTCCAAAAACCGTACCTTGGACTTCACCATGGACACGAAAAGAAATCTATTGATCAGAAATATGTCAGTAGCTGTTCTATACCGCATGACGGCCCGTTCCTGGCCAGTCCGTCCCCCAAAGTAGGAATAGAGGCATTGGAACATACTCGTTGAGACATCTTGGTAGCTGCAGTCAGAAATGGCAAAGCCTTCAAGTCATCAACAGCTTGATTATATTCTTGTCTGAAGTTGGACATCGAAAACAGTCGACGCCTTATATCAACCACTTAATTGGCTTTGTCTTTCGTCATAAGGCATATTCACAAGGCACCACCACATCTTGCATTCCACTGTTTATCGCTTGCTTATCACCACGTGCTTCCCCAGATTCACTGCCGATCCGAGGAACAGGCAATCCCGGTTCCTCGATACATCTTTCCAACCAAAAACAAACATTCATCATAGCTGTCAAAAATTCGTGTCTTCGACCTAGACAATGGTAGATGATATACAGGATGCAGCACCGGCTGCCAACACAGTGCTATTTCGCCCCTCGAAGAAAAGAAAGACATATCGCAAACGCGCTGATGAAGAGAATGAAGATACGATTACTCCGCTCGCAGCCCCGGCGCCCAGCACCATCGACGATCTCATTTCACAGTCCCAAGATGTACAGAACCTCGAGGCAGCTACAGTTCCCATGAGTGAAATTTTACGACTTCGGAAACTACGAAAGACAAAGGGAGGGGTAGAGTTTCGCGCCACGACAACGAAGAACAACGAAAGTGATGAGCTGGTATTGCGAGAGGATAATGACGAGGAGGAAAAGCCAGAGGATGCAGCAGCAAGGGTCGTGAGGAGGTTTGCTCCACAGACTGGTACAGTGGGTGATGTTAATAAACATATGTAAGTAGCTTTGTACAAGAATTGTCTGGATAGAGGCTGATGGAGCAAGGATGGAATATATAGATTCCGAATTGGCAAAAAGACGCCTTGAGGGGCAGAACTCAGGACAGAGCTCTACTGCAACAGAGCAGCCTGCTTCTTCGAATCATACTGCGACAGATGACAGGGACAAAAAGGTGTCTGAAAGGCTACCGGCTACTGCTGGGAAATTGATGGAGATTGATCTGGGTAATGAGGCTAGGTCACGGAACGTCAAGGAGACGGAGATTGCCAGACGTAGAGCTGCCGGTGAGAGGATAGTCGAAGAAGATGCTGCGCCCAAGAAGATTCGACTCGGGCCCGATGGAAAACCTTGGAGAGGGAAGAAGAGAAGGACGAGCGAAGACATCAAGAGAGACAAGTTGGTTGAAGCAGTCTTCCGAGAAAACAGACGTAAGTTGTCACATTCATAATAACTGCCCTTGACTGACCAATGCAGTTGAGATATACGAGGAGCCAACAGCACCCGAGCCAAGTAATGATGAAGATGCCGATGAGCGTCTAGCGGAACAGTTTCGACGGGAGTTCATGGATGCAATGTCATCCAAGCAGAGAGTCAAACAGGTCGCAGCCCCACCGGCTAGAGGGCCAGGCGGGAAGAAGGAAGAGGAGATCAAAGGCCCTAAGCTCGGAGGGAGCAGGAGTGCCAGGGCGGCGATGCGGGAAATGCAATTGAAGGGTGCTAAGAAATGAAACATACTGTTGTCTATTGATTCAGGCTATTCAAGAGCTCTTTTGGTATGGTGTAATATGTATTCGCACCTACCGCTCACACATACTATCAAAAGCCCCTGTCATTTCACCATTTGAGTGGTGGATCGAAGAACCCCGGCCGGTATCGCCAGGTATTGAGGAGTTCTTACATCAGGTAAGCAATTCTGCGCGAAGCACCATTGGATAAGACACTTGTCGAAAGGAAGGCGTACCATGCCAATGCCATCCCAAGCGAATGTTATTATTAATTGTATTGCCAATGTACTACATCTGAGAGGAAAGGGACTGAATGCTATCAGCAATTGCTGTTGGAAGTAAGGCGTATCACCAGCGACGACTCTCAGTAGACCATGAGTCACTGAAAAGAAGACGTGCATAGCTTTAGATCTTGACTCCATTATTTATCCATTCCATGTCGTAAGAAAGGCGTGAAGCGTCAACAAAAAAAATACCTGGGCACGTGGCGATAAGAAAATAATGCTGGTAATGGTGACGCGACGACGCGGATATGGCCGCGTAGCACCGGCCGTTGCTAGGATTTTAAACTTTACCTCAATTGTAGCCTCCACGGCTTTCTAAATCTACTCCCGTGCCTCAGATAAGAACGGCCGAGCGCCCCTCTATCTTCGCATACGTCCCTGACATCCATTCCTTTGACTCATAACCCCACACCTTCCCTTGCTCTGACGGTCCGTTGTCGGTACCAATTTCATATATACTTAGATTTCCTTTCATCTTCACACCGCATTGCTCCATTCCTCTTCACAGCATATTCCACAAAGACACTCTCGTTATGTCTCCTCCAACTGCCATTGATGTCGAGGGCGTACAGGATACCCAGGGCATTGTGATCCCAAACCCATTGACCGTCAATGGCATCTCTACTCAGCGCGCAAAGGCCGGGAAGATGCCTACTGGTATCGCTGCTTGGTCCAGCAGCGATATGTTCAAGTCTCCTGTATGTCCTGCAATTCTACGTGGTGCAAAGGAGAGAAAATTATGAAATTTTTTTTTTCTCTCGGAAAAGCAAAAACGTAGAAGTATCACTAACATGCCTAGTCCTCCCACAAGCCAAAAGCGAAGAAATGGGATCACCTTCTCAGCGAGGAAAGTAAATCGAGAAAGCCATCGACACTCAAGACTGCTGCCAAATACTTGAAGCAACCGGGACTTATCTCCCTTGGAGGCGGTCTGCCATGCAGCGAATATTTCCCTATCAGTGAACTTAGCTTCAAGGTCCCTTCTGTCCCCCACTTTACTGAGGAGGAGACCAAAGAGTCTGGCATCGTCGTCACGAGCAACAAATACGATGTAGCTGAGGGTCGCGGTGCATACGATTTGTCGATTGCCCTCAACTACGGGCAGGGAAGTGGCTCAGCACAGATGTTGCGATTTGTTACCGAACACACCGAAATTGTGTGCAACCCACCATACGCGGACTGGCAATGTACTCTCACCGTCGGTAGCACCTCTGCTCTCGAACAAGCCTACCGTATGTTCTGCGAACGAGGCGATGTCGTTCTTTCCGAAGAATACACCTTTGCCTCTGCCGTCGAGACTGCCGCTCCTCTTGGGGTTAAGTTTGTTGGTGTGAAGATGGATTCTGAAGGTCTCATTCCAGAGGTCATGGACGAAATGCTTTCGAACTGGGTTCCAACCGAGCGTGGAGCCCGCAAGCCTCACCTTCTTTACACTGTTCCTTCAGGTCAGAACCCTACTGGTGCAACTCAAAGCACAGAGCGCCGCCGCGCATTGTACAAAGTGTGCCAGAAGCATGATATCTTCATCCTTGAAGATGAGCCATATTATTTCCTTCAGATGCAGCCATATACAGGTGCTAACTCACCATCTGTCCCTCCCCCAGCCTCCAATGAGGAATTCCTCAAGGCTATTGTGCCCACTCTCCTTTCTATGGATACTGATGGACGTGTTATGCGTATGGATTCTTTCTCTAAGGTCGTTGCACCTGGAACTAGAGTAGGCTGGATCACTGCCTCTGAGCAGATTGTTGAGAGATTTATCCGTCACAACGAGACATCTAACCAAAACCCAAGTGGAGTTTCTCAGTTGGTGCTGTACAAATTATTGGACGAGACCTGGGGACATGATGGCTATCTTCAATGGCTCATCAACCTCAGACTTGAGTACACTAAGCGTAGAGATGTTATCCTTGCTGCATGCGAAAAGTACCTTCCAAGAGAAATCGTTACCTGGAATCCTCCTGCTGCCGGCATGTTTGTACGTATCCACACCATACCAGCTTATTCACAGAGTATAAATCACAGATACTGACTATCTATAGTTGTGGCTTAAGGTTGATTATACCAAGCACCCACACGTAGGCACTAAATCCCTCCTTGATCTCGAAGAGGAAATCTTCCTCGCTTCCGTCGAGCAGGGTGTCCTTGTCTCCAAGGGAAGCTGGTTCATAGCTAACAGGGGTGACTTTGAGCCTACTGAGATGTTCTTCAGAGCTACCTTTGCCGCCGCTTCTAACGAGAAGATGGCAGAGGCTATTGAGAGATTCGGTGCGGCCATCAAAACTAGCTTCGGTTTGTAGATGTAGCTCTAGATGACGCTTTAGAATGTGAGTTTGGAAGAGAATAGTTGGGATTTGCTTTGGTGAAGGATTTCAAGCACTTTGGGCGGCGGGAATTTGTGGAGTTGGTGTATAGTTGCATTTGCATTGTGTTAGACAAATAGATTCGATTTTCTTCATTTACGGGTTGTTAGTCCCAGAGAGAAGCAGTATCATGGAATTTACATTCGAGCGCTGATCTGCAACTCCTTCATGTTATATCTAAGCTTACAAATAAAATTCAATAGACAAAAAATCACATTCATCATAAGATGATATCTAAAGCAGACAAAAGCAGCTGTTCATAATTTAGACATTCCGTGAACACCATTTACATGATACAAATAAGGATGCATTTTGGAGGTATATTTTCTACACAAAGATGCAACTAAAGCATCCCATGACATGCTTCTTGCTAAACTTTGTTAGAAGATTAAATATGTATCTTATCAATACCGTATATATGTTTCCATCGTCGACCATACCGTCAATCTCGAAGGCCCAATGGCCTCGAAGAATTCACTGAGACTCCAAATAGAAATCGACACCGTGCAGTGTGCTTTCTTATTGGTTTCATTTTACTATCATTTGAATTCAAATCGGGCCTATAGAGACGAATCATTAGTATCCTCTCGATAACACAATAGACGTTTCAGGACAGATTCCAAGCTATTGGATAAGTTCTTGTATCATTGAAACACATTGATTGTTCGCTTCATACTATGAGAGCTGTTTTAGGTATCAATATTTAAAACCTAGTATTAACATAAATCCATTCATCTAATCATAAGCTTACTATGATCCTTTCCTAAATTATTTTTCCTCAACATGCAACGCAGAAAATTTCTCGCCCATAACGGCCTCGGCACCCTCGGGATCCTTAAGTGCATGAGGAACCAACTGATCGCCGAACAGTTCATCCATCTGTTCCAAAGTCTTGCCCTTGGTCTCTGGAAACAAAAAGATATAACTGACAAGAGCAACCATGTTGAAAGCAAAGAAAAAATAGAAGAACCTAAAGCCCATGCTCTTTAAAGCAATGGGAGCGCATTGAGCAAAGAGTAAATTTAGACACCAGTTTGTGAGCGTCGATAGCGAGTTGCCCTTCGCGCGGATCTCCATAGGGAATACTTCGGCAGGATACACCCAGGAGATGATACCAGTCATAGTATAGAAGAAGCTAAAGACGAAGTTCATAGCGACCATAGCTCGGAGTGCATTAGAATTCGATGTCTGCGCGCCTGACGATGCGACATAGTATTGCGAAAGGATAGCATTGATCATAAGCGCAAGTCCACACCCAGCTGCAGACAAAATGAGCGGCTTTACGCGGCCCACACGATCAAGCATCCACAGGCCGAGCACACAGTACACAATACTGAGTGAGCCGCTAATACCTACAATCTTGAGCGAGGTACCAGTTCCGATTCCAAGGAGCGCATAGATCTCGTTACCATAGTAATTGATGACGTTCACACCGCTGAACTGTCCGAATGCCTGCACTCCCATTCCTAACGCGAGGCGTCGACGCCAGCTTGGCTTGGCGAATAGGCCACTCCATGTCTTCACTTGTAGCGTCTTCTCCGCTACGATTGTGTCACGAATCTCCCTGTATTCGAGATCAAGGAATTCTTCGTTTGAGCCGTTTCCGTGCAGCTTTTGAAGGGCCACTCGCGCTTCTTCGTGGCGGTCTTTTTCCATCAACCAGCGGGGAGACTCTTGCAGGAACCAGATTCCCGAGGCCATGATTAATCCAGGGACGACTTGGAACGAGAGGGGGAAACGCCCTGGAAGAGGTTGGTTAGTGCTATGAAGATATATCAAGTGGGATTTTGCGTACATTGGAAATCAGTGTTGACCGTGAAGCAGCCATATCCGATCCATTGCGCCCCGAAGAAACCCCAACTTAGCATGAGTTGCAAGAGTCCACTCAGCTTCCCACGGTCTTGAGCTGTAGCAATTTCAGACTAAGGTGATTAGCAAGAAGCCTTGGTAGGGGAGTAAAGACTTACACAATACATAGGCACAACGGCAGATAATATCCCAACAGCAACCCCGGCAATAAATCGCCCAGCAATCATCATACCGATATTAGCAGCTCCGCCTTGCAGAGCACATCCAAGAACAGAAATACAAGAACCAATGAAGACGGTCCGCTTTCTACCGCAGATATCGGCAAGCCATGCTACTGAGAGTGCGCCAAGAATGGCACCTCCTGTGAATGAAGAAACGATGCCTCCGGTTTGTGCAGCTGTCGGTTTGCCCATGTAGGCTGTGAAGTACGGCTGTACAATAGTGGAAGAAATGATTCCGCTATCATATCCAAAGAGGAATCCTATGTTTTATTAAAACTTAATTATCGATTGAGGAAGACTTTGGCACGCACCTCCTATTGACAGGAAGACAGCTGTGCCGCCTGTAAGAATGCGACCCATTGTGAAGTTTTCTGTGCGTCACTTGAAGACGACTTAACAAATATGATGCTGTGAAGGAATTGGGGGAATATTCAGAGACAATAATTCGTTTGAAAAGATCTGACTGATATCCTGGCAAGATGCATGGGGTGGCATGATCTTATATACAAGACTTTCGAGCACAAGACAATATACCGTGTTGTTACTCCAGCCCAGGGTATGATTGAAAATTGAGTTTTTGTTCCTTGGTAGTGAGAAAGGAGAACACGCGGAGGAAGTAAGTCTACCCTGGCTATACCCCAGTTTCCCATCTTTCGGGGCCCCAGACCGGTAACTCCCCCAGATCCTCCAGCCTACCCCCGCATCGCCAAGCCGGACTACTGTGAATATATCAGGGGCTTTACACCAGTAGGTAGTCCTATAGAGCCATTAGAAATCCAGAGCAGGAAGTTAATGTTGCAATGCCAGGCAAGTAAGTATAGTTCATGCCCAAGCTGTGTCAGTGTGCACCAACGAATCTCAATATAACCATGAAATGTCAGGATGCACAGATCTTGCATAGCTTATGTTGACGACTCATGGTATTCATAGAGGCTATGGAATCTCAATTGATGGCACTATTCCTTGACATAGCCAGCATTTTAATTCATTCTCTATCGAAACCACTACCTTCTTACGTGATGCTGGCATCGCTGGGTGTTTGACTACGGGCTATAGTTGTGCGAAAGACCGAGAGTCCGAACATCATCTGACCGAAATCGCCGAGGTAATCACCTTGTATCCACAGTTCAAGGACAGTTATCAGCCAAGTTCAGTATCTAGACTGCATTATGCAGTATCCGTATCTCCCTTTAGTAACAGAAAATGTAGCATAGGTTCAGATCCACAATTCGAATCGCGTTCTCGGTATAAAGTAGAACGCGACACTCCAATATCACATCCTCAGTGAAGTTGTCCGATGAGAAACTGCATCAAGCACCATGTCTGAAAATACCAGTAATCAGGTGCCTCCAGATCAGCATATCGAAAAAGTCCTTGCGACCAAGTACAACGAGAAATTCGCAGCAAAAGCTCAATCATTGACCCCCATCCTACAAGAATGGGATGACCGACCTCTTTCTACAATCAATTTCATCCCAGACCCAAAGGCACATTTTGGAGTGAAGTCGGTCAATGCGCTCTCATCTTCCGAATTTGCGAAAACTACCTATGGAAAAGGGGATTCAGTGATTCTCGACTTCGGCTCTCATCGTGTTGGATATCTCTCCTTCCATTTAGGCGTTGAGGGGATCAATATCGATGCCCCAGCGCGACTACGTCTCACATTTGGAGAAGTCCCGTTCGATGTCCTGGAAACGCTTCACCCTTGCAATTCATGGATAAGCACTTCATGGCTACCTGATGAAGTCATCAATGTGGACTGGTTACCGTGCGAGGTCTCAATGCCTCGCCGTTATGCATTCAGATACCTGAAACTTGAGGTCATCGACACCTCCCCCAAATACAAAATAAAATTCGAGGACATCAAGGTGCGAGCCGTCAGTGCCATTTCTCCTGATGTGTTGGGAAATGTGGAGCCTCTTTCCACGAAGGATGAAGAACTCATAACCTTGGATACCATCTCCATGGTGACTCTCCAAAGTTGCATGCAAACAGTTTTCGAAGATGGACCACGTCGTGATCGCAGATTGTGGATAGGAGATCTACGATTGCAAGCGTTGACAAATTATTGCACCTTCAAGGACTACAGCCTAGTCAAGAGATGCCTATACCTTTTCGCCGCTCTCCCTCGCGAAGATGACTCTCTACCTGCCTGCATCTTCGAAAAGCCAAAGCTCTCACCAGCAACAGACTACATTGTAGACTATGATGCGCTATTTGGATCAGTAGTCTTGGCCTATGCTCAAGCATCAGGTGACATCGAAACTGCGAGAGAGCTGTTCCCAACTGTTCTCGGCAGCTTAAAAATGGCGACTTCAATGATCTCGGAAGACGGCAAATTTGCAGCTGCCAACGGCCCTGGATGGAAATTCCTTGATTGGAGTAATGGATTGGATGTGGATGCTGGAATGCATGGGCTCATTCTTTACTGCTGTAAAGAAGTGAACAGCCTTGCAACTCTGCTTGGCGAACCCGCTCCTTATACAGACTTGGTTCAGAAAATGGCATCAGCTGCAACATCCTTTTTCGATGAAAGCTTGGGTGTTTATGTTTCTGGTCCGAAGAAACAGGTCTCCTGGGTAAGCCAGGCCTGGATGGCCATTGCCTCTGTTTCATCAGCTGAAACTCATCTTAAAGCCCTCAAAATTGCTATGAAGGATTCTGATGCTGTGAAACCACTTACACCATATGCATATCATCACGTGGCTGAGGCTCTAGCATTATGTGGAGGCCAGGAGGACTGTTTGGTTTTGATGAAGGAATACTGGGGTGGAATGGCACGTGCTGGCGCGGATACTTTCTGGGAATGCTATGACTCTGAAGACCCAAGGAAGAGTCCGTACGGAGATTGTCATAACAATAGTTACTGCCATGCTTGGAGTTGTACGCCAAGTTATTTGATTAGAGTTGTGCTTAAGGAATATTTGGAGAAGAGATAGAAAGGGGAAAGAAGGTCACCAAATTTAGATGATCTTGTATCTTTATTCATAGTGAAGTTTTACACTTATATATAATTTTTCAACCCCAAGGAACCGCATGAGCAGCCACCACCCAGATCTTCTATAATAGAATGCCTTGTGCTAAGATCGTTGATAGAGTGGGTTCTTGGTAGCTATATTGGGTGGTTTACGGTCACTTCCCTCTCTTGCCTAAAAAGTTAGAATCCTTTTTCTCTTTCTCATGAAATTCGAAGAATAAGAAGTATGAATCTTGATTTATAGGTATGGATCACAATAGGATAGAAGAGCTACTGATGCGCTAACAGATGTGTAATATACCATATATTATTTTTTTCCATGTGTCAATTTATCTAGATTATAAGAACTTGAATGGATGGGCCCACGACTCGTTTCAAAGCATTACTTCCCTCTTAACTAGCTGATATATAAAGCATAGAACATGATACGAGATACTTAGAAAGTGAATTTTTGTACCTAAACTGAAGGCACCTGATCTGCAAAGACTTGCTCATTTTAGATTCTGATACTTATCTCAGTACACTACTTAAAGACAAGACACCACATTCAATTTTGTTCATATCTCATAAGATCGTACCGTAACGATATAATCAACTACATCTTCGAAAATCATCTATACTTCTCCCATCATAAACTAGCATCGTCATTGAACTCGTCTAAGACAACTTATATCAGAATGAAGATCAGAATTATCACTTCTGGAGGACGAACCATCCTCCAGTCAGTACCACCTCAACAACAGCAACTACGTCCAGAAACAAATCCAGCTCATCAACGGTATCTCAAAAACACCAATAGTCATCGTTTGGCAAAAAAATCCAAGCGTTCCAAAGTTGAGAAATTTGTGCATCATGAATCTGAAGCTCAACGTACTCTCATTACCCTCCCAGATAAAGCTGGCAAGATAGTTCCTGAAGACTTGGATATGATCGACACTCCTCAAGAATTCACCAATCAAGGACCGCAAACCATTGCAAACGATATCTTCAATATTAACAAAGATTCTTCAATTTCAGAAAGCAGCACTTCTCAGCAAGTTTGTGAAGGTCTCTCTATCAGTAATGTTGAAGCTGCAGCCGAAACTCTCACGGTTGCTAAGTCATCCGTCACCAACCCAGTTGAAGCAATTACAGCAACGGAGGATTCAGAACCATCTCCAAAACAAGAAATCGAGCCCACAACAGCAAGTTCACTTTCAGCCGAGTTCCCGCAAGCCGTTCAGCCCTCCCCGGAAAGCGCAACCCAAAGTACCGCACCCAGGCCAAACCCCGTTTTACGCTTTGATGCCATCTACGCGATTTACGTTGGCAATGCCTATGAGTGTTGGAGCATGGGTCTTAAGGCGCTTCAGATAGCTAGCTTTATGGACTTTCTTAACAAGAAACCTACAGCAGAGAAAGCGCCCTTAGTTCTGAAGCTAATGGAGGATGTCACGAAGCGCAATAGTTGGGAGAAGCTGGCTAGAAAGGAGGGCGAGGAGGCGAGGAAGGCAAGAGACACGGCGATTGAGCACTCGGACACTTTGAGAAAGTTGGCCTTGGGGTAAGTCTATGTGACATAGCGGGATTGTTGGTTGCTGACTTTGATGTAGAGCATACGGGAAGAAAGAGGTACGGGATTTGGAGGATTCTGCAGTCGCATGGATTCACCTTCGGGATTTTAGGGACAGGAATAAGGAGGCTTGGATGGTTGGTACGGGCTTTGGAGCTGAAGACATGCCTGAATAAGATGACAGAAAGCTAAAATTACGGTGTTATTGATTGGAGAGAGGAGCTACCTTATCATAGGTAACTGGGAGAAGCAACTATATATACATTATGGAGTTATGATGTTTTTAGGCTTTGCATCAGCGCTTTTATTCGAAACCTACAATACAAAATTGCACCTTACGATATTGCGTATCAGCTTGCAACCGCCTAAGGACAGGAAAGTGACAAAGACAGAATTCTAAGAGGTTGAGTGAGTTGCTTGCTTCTTATCTAAGTCCACGATAATTTAATCTTTCAAATATGTATTCTTTTCTATACACCTCTAATTTTAATAAGCTAATAAGCCTCCCAACCACCCTCCTCCAACTTCTTCGCCTTGCCGAGGACCTCCTCCTGCTGCTCAGCAGCATACTTCTCAAGCTTCTTTCTGACGACCAAATCGCTAGACCCGATAATACGGGCTGCGAGGAGCGCAGCATTGACAGAGTTGTTGATAGCAACTGTTGCCACTGGGACACCTCTCTGCAGAACAAATTAGAATAAGGATTTACCTTCAAAGCCGCGAGAATGCAAGACTTGGGAAGTTGACTTACAGGCATCTGTACAATACTCAACAAGCTGTCCATACCATCCAATGTGCTACCCTTAACTGGCACACCAATAACTGGCAACGGCGTACTCGCCGCAATCATGCCAGGGAGATGAGCAGCACCGCCTGCAGCGGCAATGATCACCTTGATACCCCTCTCCGCTGCCTCCTTTGCGAAAGTTGTCATTCTGTCTGGAGTTCTGTGCGCAGATGTGATGGTCACGAGGTAAGGGATTTCGAGGCTCTTAAGGATTGCTAGTCCACCCTTGAGGACAGGGAGATCAGAATCAGAGCCCATTGTGATGGCAACCAATGGTTGACCAGATGCGGTTGGTGAAGCGAGGGTCTGGGTGGATGGTTTTGAGGTGGGTGACTTGCGCTCAGCTCTTTGTGCATCATTTTCAGCAACGAGTGGGGATATGGCTTTCTCGGCTTCTGACATGCTGTCAGCGATTATTGTGACGTGTCCGATCTTGCGTGCTGGCTTAGACTCCTTTCCATAGAGGTGAAGAGACAGGTTTGGAATGGCAATGGCTTGGCGAGTGATTGTCTTGTAAGACTCTGGGGATGGTCCACCAAGGATATTGAGCATGATCGCAGATGGGACGGCCATTGGGATGACATTTTGTGGGAAAGCTGGCATGAGACCCGTGATGGCGAGGAGCTGCGACTTGTATTGTGACATTGTTGGGCACGCCTCGATCGTGTAGTGCCCCGAGTTGTGTGGCCGTGGTGCGATCTCGTTCAATAGAATGGTATTGTCTTCCATAACGAAAAGCTCGACTCCAAAGACACCCTTGCCCCATAAGCATGAAACTGCTTTTCTTGCAAGGTTTTGTGCCTCTGATCTGATAGCCTCCGTCACGTTTCTAGCTGGTGCATAGACTAGCTTGCAGATGCTGTCTTCGTGGACGGTCTCGACCGCAGGGTAGGCAATTGTGGAGGAAATATCATCACTCGCATCATCAGTCGTCTTGACTACCATAACAGCCAATTCCATCTTGAAGCTAGCCCATTTCTCGGCGTACAATCCGCGCCCTTTCAGTGCCTCCAGAGCCTCTGGGATATCTGACTCGGACTTCACGGGGAAGTTTCCTCGGCCATCGTACGCATCCTTTCGTGCCTTCAACATATATGGGTATCCAAATGACCCTCCGACCTGGCTGAGACCCAATACACTAGCCTCCACAGCAACAGACTCTGCGACCTTGACGCCATGACCAATCAAATGTTCTTTCTGTGTGTACTTGTCTTGAATCATTCGGAGGGTCTTCCAATGTGGTGAGCAAGGAACCCTCTTCATGCTTGTCTTTCCATCCTTATCGGTCACATCCACGCCCTTCTCTGCAATCTCTTCGAGCACAAAAGTATCTACGTGTTCGATTTCGACAGTGAGGATATCTGACTGCCTGGCAAGCTGCTGAATAGCTTTCTTGTTGATGAAGGAGCCATTGATATGGGCGTTTTTCGCGTTGATCTGCTTCGCGGGCGATCCTTCGGCGTCAAGAATGATGACTTTCATGCCCAATGGATTCGCGGCTTCGCAGAGCATCTGTCCAAGCTGGCCACCGCCTAACAGTCCAATAGTCTGGTCCATTTTCAGTATTTGGAGTGAAGAATAATTCTGAGAAATGTGATATTAATGACAGAGCCGGGATCGCAATCGATAAGATTTTCGATTCTGCCACTTGTGTGGGGGACAGTGATTCCTTATGAGGTCACCGCCCTGAATTGAGCTGCTATGAAGTGGTGAGTTCAGGTATTTTTCTATCGTCTTGGTAATTATTGCATATTATTGGGCTATAGTAATTTGATTCTAGAGTAGACACGGGGGAATTTGATTTGCTAATTAGATGTTTTCTTACTTAGATCTTGGTTCCATATTTTATTTTTCTAATAGTGACGAATGATCAAGATTTTAAATATTTATCATCCCCATTGTTAAATTTAACTTCATAAAGACAGAACCACCAAAGTACATCATATTTGTAGTACAAGTAGTAATAAACACGACTAGACACTCCTTTCAAATACTACATTGCTTTCTAGATTCTTTTTGGCTTGCTACTGGGCTTTGAGGTTGGAGATCACACGGATATGAGAGGTAAAGTGGGTGGACTGAGTCTAGGCTCTCGGTTATACTAGTACGATTATATTTTCAATTAGATTCAGCTCTTCAACAATAACCGCTTCTGTGGTCCAATGGTTAGGATTGCCGCCTTCCAAGCGGCAGGTTCGTGTTCGATTCACGGCAGTTGCATCTGAATATTTATTTTTGTCCTTTTTGTCTCTTTTGCTCTTAAATCATTCATGAGATCCCGCATCAAGAAACTCCAAATTTAAGTCCTGGAACGATGACTCATTTTTGATTTTCTCTCACGGGGTACCATTCGGAAATTGAGTTTTTTTCCGAATGATTTAGATGATAACTCTGTGACATACGATCAGGTTGCCAAGATACTAGACTAATATATGTTAAATTTGATTTTGCACTGTCTCTTGCATTATGTATGCTGTTTACAATGGTAACCCGACCGGCTGCAGCTCTTACCTACACAATATCATGCATAAATGCTTATTTGTGTCTCATCATCGTCTCCATCGTCTCCATCGTCCCATGGGTTAAGCTACCCGGATAAGAGTACCGGCAAGAATTCACAGCACGCACCACAAGCTTAAATCATTTAAAGGAATTAACACTCTGAACGATGTAGCTCCGACGTCACACATAACTCGTAGCCAGTAAACCTGCCGCGGAAGATCATTAAGTTCTTGGCAATATTGTATCTATTCCTGAGCGTCGGCTGCACTAGGATCACGGGGAATTTTAAGCAAATAACCATGGCTTATTCCAACAGTCGTCGACTAAGCCCCTGAAAATAGCCTCGCTCTTCGTATCGGTAATTTGGTGTCTTATGACTCCATATGCGACCTCAGAAATCTCAGGACCGGATGATGTAGGACATGAAAGATTCAATAAGGTAATCATTGGGTAAGTCTACAAGTAACCTTAATTTCTGCATGGTCTGTAGGCTATCTACCTTGCTTTAAGCGCTCAAAGCTGTGATGGCTTTATGCAACGCTGGAGCCATACGACGTGGCTTCACACCGCAGTTGTAGGATATAAGGTAGGCTTAAGACTTTTTTCCTTGACTCTGTTGATATTTCTGATCAGTCTTACTTTGCTCTCTGGATTCCTTGGATTTTCAATTAAAATAACAATCACACTCGTTTTAACCCACATTCATTCACTCAAGATGTCTCGCATCTCATCACTCGCTCTCTTCGGCGCTCTGGTCTCCACCTCCACAGCCTTCAAATGGGTCGGTATTCAGTCCGAGTATACTGTCGGAGTACCAGTGACGATAACCTGGGACTTCGAGGGCTTAAATGTTGCCCCAGAAAGAATCACTCTCCAACATGAAGAAGTTGGCGGCTTCGCAACTGACCAGTACGAGACCATCATTGGTATGCTCCCGCTCCTACTTCTTCCACAAAGGTGGATTCAGTTACTGACACCCCGTAGAATGGGTACACCCAGATGACTTTGCCGCCAATTCCCTCCAATGGACCCCCAATGTCGCAGGACCCAGCTTCCAGCTCGAGATGATCGGCGCAGGTGATACGCGCACCGGGGACTGGGGAACCGGAAAATTCAAGATCTTGGCCGCCGATGGTAGTTATGTATCAACTGTACCAGCTGGTATTGATCACTGGAGCAACATTCTTCCTCAGAGCGTGCACAGCGGCGTCTGGCCCTTGAGTATGGCTGCTGCTGTTGGACATACGACTGGTGTTTCGGCCTCGACTACTTCATCTGCTACTCCCAGTGCTACCATTGTCTCCAGTTCCGGCGCGTCGTCGACTGAAGCTGCATCTACTTCTGAGGCTACATCTATTACATCTTCGCAGGTCTCTTCTATGGCATCGATCACAAGCATCGCTGTCATTCCTACCACCACTGCAGTTTTCACGTCTATTCCAATTACTACTTTCGAAACATCTTCCAGTCTTGCTCATTTCTACCCTGCCGGAAATGCTACCGTCGCTGCTAATGGCACTTCAGCGGGTTTTGCAGAGCCTACTTCTACCATTATATATTCTACAGGTTCTGCTTCCACCATTCGTGCTGGACTGGGCGCAGTCAGTGTCCTTCTTGGATCACTCTGGTTCATTTTGTAGATATCAAGATACCCACCACCTCACACACACACGCGCGCACATATATATACTTCTATCATTATATTACGGATAATATTTAATACAGACTCACTCATTAATCAAAGTATTCATTTTTATATTCTGTTCATGTCGTGACATGTGAAAAGTCTGCAGAGCTCTGCACTTGCTTTCTCCCTTACTTTCAAACTCCCCCATCTCTTTACCGGACCTAATTTACCACGTTACCTCGCCAAACAACAATGCTAATGTCACCCCCACCAACCCCATCAAACCCCACTAAAAAGAAAAATTTACACACTTGCTGCCCCACCAGACTGACGCTATTATAATACTTATTAACCACTTGCTCAACATGAAAAATCCGAATTGGTGTATCGGTAACATTTCCGCCTCTCATTAGACTTGTCTTCTGATCGCGGGAGCGCGGGGTTCGATTCCCCGATTCGGAGTATATATTTTTTTTTAAATTTTTTTATTATTCCAAATAAAAATGCTAATGTAGTCATCAAGACTTGTTGGTGGTGGGTGGCGGGTGAGTGGGGCAACTTTGTAAGAAGCATACTGGAGTTTCTTCTGTAAAAGAAAAAACACATGTAATAACTTTTTTTTCGTTGAAACAAAGCAACAAGATTTTTATTCGATCCAAGATCAAATTCGAGTTGATTAATTTAGTGACATCCATTCGAATGGGGTATATCTTTTACTAAAACTCCAGAGGACCCAATCCCCTTTCCTTAACCGCCTCATTCACCTTCAACTTAATCCCATCCACGGCGTTTGCCCATCTTAATCCTCCCTTTCCACCTTCTTCGTCGATGAGCCAAACCAGCCACTTGACAACAGCCTCTGCTTTCTCCATGTCCTTCTCTTCAAGCACAACTCTCCTCAAATATCTCTCCATCGCCGCAACATCATCCGGATGTGGCCCATCATCCTTAAATTCCTTATGCCATTTACTCAGTGTTTTCCGCAACTCGGGCAATGCTGTCAGGCCCTGAATAGTGAACGTAGGTTTTGGGTCTCGAGGCAGAAGGCGCAGTCTTCTCTGACCGCCGGTTGGAGCTTCATCCAGTCTACGTTTTTTATTCGGTTGTTCAGTAAAACCCAAACCTGACCGACGAGCCAATCGATCTCGACGATGTTGGGCAAGGACTTCCGCCCGCATATCTTCCGGTAGGGCATCCAAGAAATCCTGCGGGATTTTATCTGGCAAGTCGGAAAAATTGTCATCAGAGTCAAAGGGGTTGTCTTTGAATTTGTCTTCTGTTGAGCGTCTCGTCGACACAAAATTTGACTGTGTTAGAGTCGACGACTCGGCTTTGTTGCGGCTCCGGAACAGTAGACCAGAACGTTTTTTATTGGGGGTAACGGGCTTAGGTAGTTTGATAACTCGTGATTTCCTAGGTGACTGTGGAAGGATACTTTGCCCCCGAGATGACGTCGATTTTGTGGGGTATAAGGCTAGGACTTCTGCTTTCATGTCGTCTGGAAGTGCTGCAAAGACTTCGGGGTCTAGTTGAGACGGTATTGGTCTTTCATCTGTCGGCATGGTAGATATAGACCTCGAAATATTTGGCGACTCGACTTTTGTTTTGAAAGTTTGAGCCATAAGCTTTGAGCGAATATCTTGTGGTAGTTCCTCTAGCACACTATGATCAACTTGTGTCGGTAGGATAAATTGCGTGCCTTGTAAATTGAGAGGTTTTTTGTTGGGAATCCCATCCGTAGAATTTGACATCACAATGGCTTGAGCAGGATGAACTGAGGGACCGCTTTTTCGAGGACTTTCAACATCATCTATGATATCGTCATGGCCAAATGAAACGCTTTCTTTCTTCGGTGCAAGAGACTGTGCAGGTGCTTTGAATGTGATTCGTTTTTGACTGCCCTCCAACATGCCTTTTCCAGTCCCTTTCATTGGCTCAAGCTTCTGCATCTGCACTCCTAAACCGCGTAATTCACCAGGAGAGAATCCATAACCACGCAAAATGGACACCGCCTCCCTTCCTATGATCTCTGAAGAATTTGTTGCAACGCCAAGGACAATACTTTTGTTGAAAACATCGCACTTGCCATGACCCAAATTCTTTGGAGGATCCATTGGGGCATCTGCCGCTCGACGCATGATTTTCATTGTCAATTGACGGCCTTTGACTTTTTGTTCGATAAGTCTTCGGTTTAGCTCGCCACACAGATTCTGAACAAATTCCTCTGCTTCGACTTGGCTAACGAAGCGAATGCCCCAATTGACTTCAGCAGAAACCGACTTACGAACAACCTGCTCGCCAACCTGCGTTCGATCAACGCCCCGTGAGTAGTCCCAAATCTTTTCTCCTGTCTTTGGACCAAGAATATTTATAAGTCGCTCTTTAGAGAGACCGCGGATATCCTTGACAAACTTGACACCAATCTCTTCAAGTTTGCCTCCAATACTATAAGCAACACCTGGCAAATCTTGCACGGTTAGCTCGCCAATGAAATCAAGCACATCTTCTGGCTTGATTTGATGTTGCCCTGCTGGCTTGGCCTTTCTAAGAGCGACTTTGGCAAGCATAATGTTTCCACCAATGCCAACTGATACAGCACACCCTGTCTTTGCTTTAATGTGACCCCTCAGACCTTGAGCAATTTCATCTGCTTTTTGCTGTTCATGCCATATACTTCCTTTCACAATTCCAAGTTCATCTGTGCTATCAGCTGGAAGACATAGAGATGTAACATCAATCAAAGCTTCATCAATTGATACACTCTGTACAATTCCACCAACACCCAGTATTGCATCATAAAAACCTCGACTCGCTTCTTCGTAGGCAGGAAAATCGTATGGAAGGACCTTTATATCCGGACACACCTTCAACGCATGTTTCATCCACATACCATTCTTGACGCCGAAAGCTCTTGCAGGATAATTGCAACTCGCGATCTCAGAACCAGGTCCACTGCCGTGCGCAACCACGGTGGGCTTGTCAATATACTGTGGCGCAGCCTTGAGTGAGACAGCACAAAAGAAACTGTCAAAATCGACATGAAGGATATATCGCCTTGACCCTAGTCTTCGTCTTGAGAGATGCTCATGAGTTGCAGACATATCTGCTGCCATCTGTTGTAATCGAGCTTTGAGATCAGCTTTCCATGTAGACAAATGGTGGAGCCGTGACTCCGAATAGTATTGTCTAATAAAATCAGGGTTTGCCGTAGACGATTTTCTCAAATGCGGATCTGACAACAACAACAGATTGTGTTCCTCAGCAGTCATTTCCTTCACTTTTTTCAACGAAGATGGCGAGTCTGATGATGGTGACCGTTTCCTAAGATTTGAAGAGGGGTTATCACAAGACATAGGTTTGTCATATGGTGAGGAATTTCCAGTAGTATTTCCTGCAGGTTCAAATGGTGTGGTTCCAGTTATGAGTATGCCATCCTCAGCTGTAACGGCAACCAGCGCGTCTTCTAATGAGGAAGTCGTCTCGTAATCTTGGCTAACATGTTCTTCATTGGGTTCGCTGATGGGATCAGGGTATTCTGGGTCTGGTTCTGACTCAGATATCTCACGCCGTTGAAAGTTCGTATCATCGTTAGGTTCAAAGCGAGATAAAATTGGAGCAGGCAGGCAGGTAGACTGTTCTGTAGAGCTGTGGGTAATTGGAAAGTGTGCTCCATGATCATCGTCTATCTCATCTGCGATGCTTTTAACTTGACTGGTATACCAACTTGAGTTCGTTTGGTCCCGATATCCCCGCTGTTGTGTACTGGCCTGACTAACAATATTGCCTCTGTCAAAGCCCAACTGTCGCTGGCCAACGCCCTCATCAAGGACTCGATAAGTATCCCATGGTAAGAGTTTCCCGGCGTTAACACTATCAACGACCCATGCTGGCTTAACCATGCGATATCGCCGGAATTCTATGGCTTTCTTGGGTGTGAGATTTGCCGCGATAATATGGGTTACGGTGGTTTTTCCATCCAAATATTGCATAAAACCGCCACCATAACTCACAATTAAGTTATGAAGGTCGCTCAGCGACGGTTGTGTGTAGCCATTGACATGAGCTACAATTCCCTTGAATATCTTGGGCTTTTCTGATGATTGTGATCGTAGTTCTGCGTCTAGATTTTGTAACTTGATCTTTTTCCGCCGGAAATATTCAGGAAAACCACCAAATTTAGACCCTTCATACTCATCACCTTCCTCATTGTTGAATGTATGGGCCTCTATTCCTTTCCGAACTTCGTCGGAGTTCTTTTGTAAACGGCTTCCCATCTTTAAGCGCGTCACCTAGAACACAAAGTAGAGCATCTTCTCCATGAAGAAGGATGAGTGGTAATGAACCAAGATTTTATAGACAGTGCAACTTTTGAAGAGGTGGATGTAAAAAAGTGACGACAGAGTATCCTGACAGATGTCCTGTATATGGTGAAGTAGCATAGTTGAGAGACACAACGCTATCCATCATCAAGTCTGACGCGACATCATTAGGCGCGAGCGCACGTGACCGTTACCATCAATTAACTGATTTGCCGCAGTGATGTCTTAGCGTGTGGATAAGAGACGATAAACTTTTTAGCGCCGGCAAACAGAAAAGAAAAGTTGAGAGCCTCGTTTATTTACCTGACAGCTCAGGACTGCCTTCTTCTTCATCATAAAACTTCATCACCCTCTCTTTTCTCACACATACATCTACCCCCCACAAAAGAGAAAACTTCTCTCTTCCTCTATAACCTCATTTTCATCCTATTAACACATTACGATCACTAAATCCGCAACAATGCCTCTTCTTCCAGTCGCGTTCTACGGCCTTGAGGTCCCAGCTGGAGATATTCTCATCCCAGCTGTCCCAGACTTCCCAGCCACTGTAAGACACCTTAAACACATCTTTGAATTAATAATATCGCCAGCGCAACCAAGCGATCTCCATATCGCATCTTCTAGTCGTGCAGTCTTACTAACAAATTTTTTTCACAGTTCCGTATCACCATGGCTGCTATTGACCCATCCGCCGAGCCAGAGACCGATGGTGAGGCTAACGCCATCCCAAGAGCTACATTGAAGCTTGTCCGTCAGCCAATTGGCCCAGAGGATGAGGAGTCAGAGAACTCTGACGATGAAGAGTACATGCGCGCATTGCTTGCCGAGGCCGATTCTGACGAAGAGTCTGATGAAGAGGAGGAGGCTGGACCAAGCGACCAAAGCAAGTCAAAGAAGGCAAGAAAGCAGGCTGCTATCGAGGAGCTCATGAAGTCCATCGATACCGGTTCCGATGACGACATGGAGGATGCACCAAGTGGAAAGGGTAAGGGAAAGTCCAGCGGTGATGACGACGAGGAGGACAGCGAAGATGATGAGGACCTCGAGGTTGAGGAGTTTGTCATTTGCACTCTTGACCCAGCCAAGGTTCGTAAATCAGAGTTTTTCACTGCAGCCATTTACTAATTTGTCTTTAAGAACTACCAACAGACCCTCGACATCACTGTCGGCGAGGACGAGCGTGTTTTCTTCAAGGTCTCTGGTACCCACTCCATTCACCTCACTGGTAACTACTTGATCCCAGATGATGAGGGACACAACCACCACCACGAGGTCTACGACTCCGAAGATGATGAGGAGGATGAGGACTACGACCTTTCCCCAGATGAGGATGAGCTTGACCTTGAGCTTGAGGATGATGAGAGCGATGACCTTGATGACCTTGAGAACCCAAGAATTACTGAGGTTGAGAGTGAGGAGGAGGCCCCAAAGCTCGTCAAGGCTGAGAAGAAGAACAAGAAGCGTTCCGCTGATGAGATTGAGGAGGCCGAGTCCCTTGACGCCATCATGGCCAAGTCTGCCACCAAGGAGCCAGAAAAGCTCAGCAAGAAGCAGCAGAAGAAGCTTAAGAACAACAAGGGCGAGGCTGTTGAGGCTAAGGCTGAGGAGGCTGCCAAGGGCGACAAGAAGGTTCAATTCGCCAAGAACCTTGAGCAGGGCCCAACTGGCTCTACCAAGGTCGAGGCTGCTAAGCCAGCTGACAAGGGTAAGGCTGCTCTTGGTGTCAAGACCATCAAGGGTGTCAAGATCGATGACAAGAAGATTGGTTCCGGACCAGCTGCTAAGAAGGGCGACCGTGTCGGCATGCGCTACATCGGAAAGCTTGTTGATGGCAAGGTCTTTGACTGTAAGTAAACTTGAAGCTTACATATTGGGATCACTTGGCTAACATTTACTCTAGCCAACAAGAAGGGCAAGCCATTCAGCTTCAAGCTCGGTACTGGCGAGGTTATCCAGGGTTGGGACATCGGTGTTGCCGGTATGTCCGTTGGCGCTGAGCGTAGACTTACTATCCCAGCCAACTTGGCCTACGGTAGCAAGGCTCTCCCAGGCATCCCAGCCAACAGCACCTTGATCTTTGACATCAAGCTCTTGGAGATCAAGTAAATGTTTTGTTGAGGATGTATCGTTGAAGAAAGGGGTATAGTGTTGGATCAGCGTTCGATTTTATACCTATAGCAGGATGCATGGTAATTTTGTCCGGGTTTATTAACACTACCTTCTCAACTCATTTGTTTTTGTATTGCTGGTCTCATTCTTCACATTATGAAGATGCCTTGCATTTTTTTTCCCGACCTACGCGGCTATGTATATTTATGTCTATTAACATTGGCATAATGGTGTACAGCGAAGGGACGAGGAAGTTTATTACATCAGGGGCGTAAACTCAAAAGTTTCTTATGTGGAATCCAATGTTTCCTTAGATCATGTAATTGTTTGCGCACAAACCAATTGCAAATTTTATGTAGATTGGACTCCGTGATTTATTGCAGTATTCTTTACCATCTTGAAATACGCCGCCTCATCAGTATATTGGCAGGAGCGTCCTAGATCTTGCTACTTCTGATATCTCGGTATCTCGATTTATTCATTTCCCACTCTCAAACACCACAACAATCATCAGTCATTTTATTGTATCACTTAACATTCATTGCTACATGGTTTGGTTCGACGACACCAAGGTTACAGCATTGTCTTCATGAAGCTGCGGCTCTTTCGCTTGAAACACATAGGAAACGAGATGGCTACAAGCAAACCAGAAGGCTTCGTCGTATACGAGGATCCAGCTAACGAGTTATGTGGATCTTCAGCCCATGTTAGTCTAGTAGACTCTACAAGCCACAAACTCGATGAAAAGAAGAACGGCAGGTCTGGATCTTTGCCGGGTGATGAGACGGTTAGACCATCTAAATTACGTCGTCATGGGTCTAGAATCATGTCTGCTCTGCGTTCGATGACGAACAGCAATAGTGAGCCTCTCTGTTATTGCATATACTCTACGTTCGATTGATACCAACGATCTCTGGCTTTATAAGTATATGAAGGAAGGCAAGCTGACATATGGTATGACAGATTCCAGAGATTCATACGTCGAAACACTCCCGATCCCATCACCTTCCACATCAAAATGGGCTGTAGATACGCCTAGCACATTGAGACAAACTCCTTTGAAAAAACCTAATATGGCATTCCTCCGACTGAATATGGAGCCAACCATAGTTCATAGAACTGCTAAAACAAGAGCTCCCTGGCCTTTTAGACCCACTGATGATAATCTTATCGACACTGCAGATCTATCATCTGTTTCCCCAATGTCGATATCGACCAGCCCAATGAACAGCAATGAAAGCTCGAAGTCTGAAACAAATAATTACGAGTCGACAGGGGTTACTTCACCAATGGATTCAAAGCAACCTTCAAAGAAATCCAAAGTTTCAACAAACACCTCTTCAGATAATAAGCAGAAAGGTCCTCAAAAGCAAGCAATCCCAGAAGTCGTGATAGACAACAATCTGCCTCCGATTCGTGAGACTTCTTCGCTTGAGGCGATAGCTGTTGTTCCGGAGCCTATGCCTAGTAAGTCATATCATCATATAGATATAATGGACAAATGTCATTGAAATCCATTGCTCTATGCATAAACTACTGACCACTAGATAGCTGTTGTAACTGTTGAGAAGGCCGCAACCGCAAAAATATTCTTCGAATGCCATTATAATGAATTATTCTCGGGAAACCCCTCCCCTCGATCCATACGTCGTCGAGAATTAGAAGGAGCTCTCTACGAAGACATCACCAGATCTCCAATGGAGAAAGAGGTGGCAAGACAAAAATGGCAGCGAGTTGAGACAGAGCACCTACGTGAGACTCGTATGATGAAAAGCCAAAGCACGAAAGCGTGTAGAGGAGACTTCAAAATACCTTCAAGATATGAGGTTGTGAAGGTGCTCGGAAAAGGATCCTTTGGAGTGGTTCGACTAGTGCGGGAAAAAACTGATGATAGGTAAGCTTGTGTATATGCATGCATGAGATGTGAGCCCCAAATAACTGATTATCCCTAGTGCACCATACTATGATGCCAAGAAGAAAAAAGAGATATATGCTATGAAAGTCATTCGAAAGTCCGATATGCTTCGAAACTCTCAAGAAGGACACTTGCGAGCTGAGCGTGACTTTCTAGTTGCTTCAGAAGGCTCTCGCTGGTAAGCTCCATGTTTAGTATTTTTGATCTTAGCTGACAAATTCGCCAGGGTTGTACCTTTAGTTGCTAGTTTTCAAGATACCAGCAATCTTTACCTCGTAATGGAGTACATGCCAGGTGGAGATTTTCTTGGCCTTTTGATTCGGGACAATATACTCTCAGAAGCAGTCACGAAGTGGTATATTGCTGAGATGATTCTCTGCATCGAAGAAGCTCATTCGTTACGCTGGATCCACCGAGATATCAAGCCAGACAATTTCTTGATCTCTGCGTCTGGTCATCTTAAGATCTCTGATTTTGGTCTAGCTTTTGATGGTCACTGGTCTCATGATCAATCGTATTTTAACAACCACCGATACTCACTTCTTACAAAGCTAGGCATTAAAGTTGAAGGAGACTCACTCGACAAGAAAGAAGGACAAAAAATTGCAGCTGCTATGAAGTTGGCCAATGTTATGATGAGTGGCAAAGATCGTCATGAGAAAAAGAATTCCGTTAGTGGAGAGGGAGAAGGCATTCTGAACTGGCGTAATCGTACCGGCAACAGGACTCTGGCAAGGAGCGTTGTTGGTACGAGCCAGTACATGGCCCCTGAAGTTGTTCGTGGTGAACATTATGATGCGCGATGTGACTGGTGGAGTGTAGCCATCATCTTGTATGAGGTAGGCCTTTCAACCATACATCATACAGCATAACTTTAACCATTGATAGTGTTTATACGGCCACACGCCATTTCTTGCTGAAGAAGGTGGAAGAGCTGCAACTAAAGCCAATATTGTGGTATGAGTATCCTAATACTTACCTTTATAGGAACCGTTTCGCTGACTATTTATCAGAATCATCAAACATACTTCTCTTTTCCATCTAAGCCTCCAGTATCATCTAGGTGCAAAGACCTCATCTCAAAACTCATTGTCGAGAAATCCGAACGTCTCTGCTCTAGTCGCTACCGACATAAATTCCTGTCCAATACACGTCACCAAGATTATTCAGGTCGATATGTATACGCTAACGATGCCGAAGACATCAAGGCACACAGGTGGTTCAAGGATATTGATTGGACACGCATACACCTCATGTCACCTCCATTCATCCCTGAGATGCGCTCCATGGAGGATACACGCTATTTCGACGAAGAAGAGCCAATCAGCGACGTCTCCTCGTCAAATAATTCTATCCACCCCACTTCTAACGATATCAAAGAGGCTTTGCGCCCATTTAACCGTGAGATTCAGATCTTGGCAACTGAGTTCATCACGAAACCCCACGATACTGCCAAGTTGAGAAAGATTGATCGCGAGATTGAAAACTTTAATCTTGGTGAGATTCAAAAGGTGTATTTGAAAGAATTCGTCAAGACATATGGGCAGAAGGAGAAGAAGAGACCGAGGGATAGATTACTTAGAGACAAAGAGTGCCGTGATAGAGTGCTGGAAATTAGGAAGCGCGGGGCGTTCTTGGGTTATAGTTATCGGAGGATAAAAAGGGGAGGAAGTGTTAGAAGTGTCAGAGCTGTGAGGGGAGTTTGGCATAGAGCTAGACTGAGTATTCCATGATGCATGGATGTGTTGATGGTGAAAGAGGATTCAATGGGGCTTGCTTTATGGTACAAGGCATACCAGTGTTTGATGGGATCATATTCTTACTGAGCCGCTCTTTGTCTGACAGATTATACGTAGTGTGTTCAATACAAATTGGGCTTATGCGGAGGTGTTCTTGTTGAGTTGTGAGATCTAAGTTCATACCTTTGTATCATTTAAAAAAGATATTGGGTTTTGAAAGCACGCAGTATTAGCTTTACACGTAATTTCCTTGAAGTTGGTTTGTCAAGGGGAGGCTAACTTTGGCCCTGGTGAAAGAGAAATTGACATTGTAGAAACCAACTGACTAGACTCTATTATAGTTACCACGAGTAGTGACCAGCAGGAGCTATTCTTAAAACCTTTCAATGGTTGTGCCATTTCTAGTTTACTTAAAATATCATCGTATTTTGAAATATCTGGCTTTGAATGCTGTGAATCAACTCTTCATAACCTTGGATAAAAAACTGTTCCTGGGTGGTGACTTGGTTTTCATATGGCTTCAGAAATATTGCGTAGAAGATCTTTATCTTTCAACAGCTTTGAGAGACGAGATTCTAATGTCTCGACGAAAACCTGGGGCATTCTTTCCGATATCTCATCAATCAAGCTACTTTTGTGATTTTTAGATTCGTGCTTTAATACTAAGCCGCCTAACAAGTTAGAAAGAATAGATACTTAAAAAATGATAACGTGAATCTCTTCTCAACAGCATGTAGATAGATTTAATTAACTTTCTTTGTGTTCCTCTCCAATACGAATGACGAGAGCCATTTTCAAAACTCTGCTCAAGTTTCTGTGTTTCGTCCAAAAACCGTAGTCCTTTGAATAACCAAAGATCACAGTAAGGCGTGTCTAGTATTCCGGGAATTTTCATCAATTATTTCAGTTCGCCAACCGTCCGGTGAACTGATCAACTGCCTAGGTAACTGGCTAATTTTTAGAGTGTGTTGGTGAACTACGGAAAATAAAAGTGCATTGACGGCGGGCCGGCATCCTTGCAGAATCATGAGAAGCAGCAAATACATACTATCTAACTTGACTTCAAGCCTCCCCGGTGTTCATGATCTCATTTACGTAGATTTCGAGCGCCATGGTCAATCGGGGGACTTTGCCCAGCTCTAAACCAAATCGGTTGCTTACCGCGCTTCGGGGACTTCCGACTTAGTTCCAACGACCGTAACTTTAAAGCTACATCCATAGGTAGCTTCACCACTAACCTTTCTTTTTCTCTTCTTTTTTCTTCTTTTTTTCCATTTTTTTTCCTTTTCCATTTTTTCCTTTATATTTCTTAGGAGCTATCTTTCTCGGTTCCGCAATATTTCAAAGAACACGAATTATATCCGAACTAGAGCAAAACCCATCTTGTTAGACACGGCAGATGACGCAACCTAATGGCAACTACATCGGCAATTATTCTATTCCGGCACTTGTCAGTTTATTTAAGCGCTATATATTCAACACCACACCAAATTCTACCATTTGAAAAAATAAAATAGGGCGACGCGCGTAAATATAGTATCAACATTACGTATTTTACAAAGTTTCTATGAAGCCATTAGCATGCTAGTGACTGTTGACCACCAAGTAACCCAATAGGAAATAGTTTCAGATAATTCTTAATTATTGGCGGACGTCGATCAGGACTTGTTCCTATGGAACTAGGTGCCGCTGCTGCCGTGTACCTAAAGATAACATTTCTTTGATTCTAACATAGAAATAAACGTCCCTAGTGAAAATCAGTACAAGCTTTCTTATTGTCGACTCTTGTCTATCGGCCTTTGACTTACGATAGCTTCGAATTTGCTACTGTTAGCCGTGCGTAACTGATGATTTTCTGTATTGTTGCTGGGGAATTTCGATTTCCCTCATAGTAAATTCGGTCTTTCTTGGAATTTAGATTCCGAATCAATGAAGAGGGGTTGATCTAGAATTGTGTACCACTTCCACAAACAAGAATCCACCCTAAACTGTTCGCTTGAATCAACGGCATTGGAAGAATACTTGAGATCAAATAATACACATGTATATTATAACTAGATCCCTCTACAATTCCAGAACTTTCATCATCCACCTTCCTCCATCCTCAACAAAAATACATTACTGAGCTTCTGATTCATAGTCAAGTTCATCCATAAGGGATAGGGTAGATTATTCTGCTCCCTCTCATTTTACTATACTTTTGTTACTAGTTTCTTTATATAGAGTTTTCCTAAAACCTCAAGGAACTTCTCAGCCAGCCATTATAATCCCTAAATATTCTGGTCTTATTCTGCATACGTTTTAAATCATAATACACCATGAACCGACTTACTATACCACATGGTCTACTTATCAGCGATCAGCAGAACCATTGCGCCTCAGCTACAGAAACGAGACCTATTAAGCAACTGGAGTCGAGCGCGAGGGAAAATGCTACCAGACCTCGATCAGCGACTTTGTGTATAGGCGGTCTCCAGCGAACCAGAAATACCGGAAAAGCTTTCCCAAAAGTGAATTCCGTCCCAATTGCGCCTCATTTAAAGGTGCCCGAAATTGACAGTGACAATGACGACGATTTGGTCGATCCATTTGAGAAGACAACACCAAATACGGTCAGATCACGGGCAAGGTCTCTAGATTCTCAAAATTATCTAGAGAAAAGATATTCTGTTGAGTCGCTAGGGACACCATCATCGCCTGGATCCTGGAGCTCAAGTGATCAATCAAGAGCTAGTAGTAGAGCAACACGAGATCAGGATCCCATCTGGCTATCCTGGGATTTGCGACGTTACAACTTTAAGAGCAAGACTGAACAGGAGAACATCGATACCCAAAATTTTACACCAACCTTCTCCAGTATCCAAGTACCCTTACCAGCACACATCAGGAGAGCTTCTTCGAAGCAGACTGCTCGAATTCCAGTGTCAGCCAATTGTCTTCCAGTTAACGTAACGGAGCGCATAAGACGTAGTAGTCTCTACGATTTATATGAGGTCGCCAAACGCCGTCAGCAAGAGCTAACACGAAGTCCATGGGTGCAAGTTGCTTTCGAATACTTCATATACCTCATTATACTCGCTGTCATATATTTTGTCCTCGTTGGATTACCTCTCTGGAAGGGAGCTGTCTACTGGTTGTTTTGGGTCGTTGACCATAAGTTTGTTATTGCTGGTGGTTGGTCAATCACAATTGGACTTGCTGTATTGTAAGTATCATTTTGCCTATCAAATTATCTGACTAACATTTCCCAGATATGCATTTGGTCCTCTTCTCATCTTTTTCGAAAAAGACCCACCGGCATACGATCCCACCTGCTCACCCAAAGAATCTTCAGTAGCGCTCATCATCCCTTGCTACAAATCAGCTGCGATCATCGGCCCAACACTCGAATCCGCGCTGAAGGTATTCCCCGCAAAAAACATATTTGTGGTCGCCAACGGAAATTCGCCCACTCCACTGGATAACACAGCTGAAATCTGCGCTTCCTATGGCGTGAACCATACCTGGTCGCCAATTGGAAGTAAAATCATTGCACAATTCCTTGGTTGTTATGTTTCCAGAAATTTTCCACACGTCTTGCTTATCGATGATGATTGCGCTCTTCCCGCAAACTTCCCTCTCCGCACCGAACGGTTAAAGCACAAGGTCAAATGTCTGGGCTACACCATCAAGTCCGTCGGAGCCAACGGTTCTCGCGGTACTCTGACCCAACGTGCACAGGACCTTGAGTACAAGGTTTCTGGACTTCAGAGAGCTTTTGCGGGAAAGCTTGGTAGTGCGACCTTTCCTCATGGTGCTATAAGTTTGTGGGATAGAGAGTTCTTGCTCAAGACGTTCCATGATCATCCAGGATTTAGTGTCAGTGAAGATTGGTTCTTCGGGCATGTTGCAAGAAGTTTGGGAAGCAGAATAATCATGGACACAGAGGTATTTGTTGAAACAGAGACACCAAGTGCTATATTCTTCACAGGCAGCGGAGGTTCAAGAGGTGGATTTGGAGAAATGACTGTATGGAAACAAAGATTTCTTCGATGGAATTTCTTCTTTGTAAATGGGCTATACTGGAACATAAGATACATCATTTGTGACTGGAAGCTCGGTTGGTGGGAGATCGGGGCAAAACTATTTGTCTTCCAAGAGGTACGTTTGCTAGCACTTTAATTATTTGAATCTTGACGTATGCTAACTAATGGGACAGATTTACGAAACATTGTTATATCTTCTGGCTCCTTTCATCCTTCCTATTTCCCTTATCGTTCGACCGGCTTTCTGCGGCTATATGTTAGCTGGAACTATCGCCATTTACCTCATCAATATTGTCTTGTTCAACGAAGTTCACCTTCGCGCTAAGAATCAACGCGTGGATACTTTGGCAGTCATCTACTATCTTCCTTACAAGATTATCCTTACTTTTATCAACGTGTTGAGTTGTTATTGGAGCATATTCAAGTATGCAAGATATTTTGCGCAAAGACACCCAAAAGTAGTGGAAGACAAAAATGTTATAGAGGTGGTTCTACGCATCGAAGAAGAAGTTTCTGGCAAAAGTCAGGATGAGGAGAAGTTGCATACGCCTGGAAGAAACTTCAGTGTTGTAGTTGAGATTGCAGAGGCAATGATTACGGGGCTACCTGATAGTTACCCACCTGGTCACAACTGAGGTAGAACATCGATATGAAAATAAATGCTTAATAATAATAATCATCATCATCTGCGAAGTTACTGTGATCGTGTTCAAGTGCAAAGCCACAGTCAACCTAATGGGCGACGATCGCCACCGCGATAACTTTAAGGCTCTCAATATTCTGAGATCCCATCAGTTGTCATCCGATATAATCTTTCTACTTTATTATGAATCAATTCTTAAATTAATATACTTCAGTTTAGTTTGTTAATTAAGTCTTGGAGGAACTCTAGGTTGTTCTTTCCGTGTTTGTGAGTCAACTGAGAGCGCCTAGCCTTAAAATGATGACTCACTCGAATTCTGTACACAACTCTAACCTGCAAGACTAAAAGAGACACAAGTACTTCATATGTATTTATTATGAGCTTAATACCACTTTCTGAATCCAGACAGATCGAACAACATCCTATAAAATGGAAGATGATAGCAAACCCCTTTACTTCTGGCGAGAGTCGGACCCTAATACTGGATGGCTCTCGCAATGGTATTATTGTCCATTTCGAGATGACGAAGACACAGACAAGATCTACTATACAGCAGAGCAGTAAGTGTTTATATTCTCTAACATCCTGTTGGTAGTAACTAAGATACACAAGCTATATGATGCATCATAAAGCCCTTCTCTTCAACGACGCCTCCATTGCATCCCGTATTCTTACAGCTAAACTCCCCCGCGACGTGAAGTCTCTCGGTCGCAAAGTCATGAACTTTGACGAATCTACCTGGCTCACTCACCGTGAAGCAATCGTACGCCGTGGAAACCTTCTAAAATTCACCCGCGCCGTAACAGAGGAGGGCTTCCAGATGGGAAAAAATGCGGCACGAGATCTACCGCCCTTAAAGGACAGTCTTAAGGAAATGTTGGTGAAGACCGGGACCAAGGAGATTGTTGAGGCTAGTCCATATGATTTCATCTGGGGAATTGGCTTTAGAGAGAGGGATGCAGAGGGGCTCAGGGAGGATTGGGGGTTAAATTTGCTGGGAAAAGCGTTAATGGAGGTCAGGAAGATACTCCAGGAGGAAGAAAAGAAAAGTGACGAAGTTTAACAAAAGCTGAAGAAATCAAGAGAGCCTATAAGTATGCAATTATGCTTTGGGCTGGATCGGTTAAGATATTGAATTTGAAAATTTCCACTAACGTTATTTCAACTGTAATTGAAGACTTAATCCTATTATATTCTTTAAAGAGAACTTATTTCACAAATCCAGAAATATCTCTTAGTTTAGCAAGATAAAATTGTATATCTATCAATAAATTTCCAAATTCCGGAATGAAAGATGGCGCGGTTGCTTACTTCATCCATATTGCAATGTTGTTCTATTAGACGATTTTTGGCCAGTCATCTTTACAAGCAGTTTTGAATATGGTTGACTATAAATGAATCAAGGCCACAATAACAACTTTCGAAGAAGAAGAAGAAGAAGAAGCAGAAGGATGATCTCATATCTTATTTCCCCTAACAATTTTATAGTATAACACTTGAGTTTACAGAATAGCACACAACTTTTAGCAGACTAGAGCTTGTCTGATGATATAAGAACGAAAAAATACATAGATGATGCAAGACAATGTTTATCTGCCAAAATAAAGCCTACATATAACAAGGCGCCGATCTATGAGCTTGCATTCATAGCTGGAATGCTTATCGTCTCAATTGTCCATGTAACACCGTTATCGCTGGTGGTCACCTCAGAATGTGTTGCACCCAAAAGTGCGGAAACTGTGTCCGGGAAAGTAAGATCGGCAGCCTTAAGGGTGATGACAGTGTTGACATAGGTTTGATTGGAGATTGATGGTACGCATGATTGGCATTCGACGGCAGTTCCCCATCTAGATAAAATTAGCTCAGATGTCGCTTCTAAATAGAAAGAAGAATAAGGGATATATTTACCCAGTCATTGGACCGGAAGTCTTAGAATATGTTGACATGAGGATGCCAGTGCTTGCATCATGGACAGTTCTGCTAATGCATAAGTGGGAGTTACTACTGACTACGTATTTACTTACTGGTTCCAGAGGTAAGTCTTTGGGTCAACAAGGTCATAGCTGATGATGATCCCAGTCTCTGGGTGGGTGTCAAGTGTCGTCAAGTCGCCGATGAACTGCATTGCGGTTCCTGATGCATCATTGCCGAAAACTGAGGAGATAACACACCTTCCAGATGTTAGCATTTGGTGATTATAGGAGGAAAATCTCGAAGAAATCTTTGATGATTCATGACTGCGGAGAATCCATACTCACCAGGTTGAATCGACATTAGGTCCTTGACATAGACTGTCATTAACAGGAAATGCGCCAATGAGACTTTGGACGAGGTCTCCAGTTCCGTTGGATATTCCAGGCCAAAGATATAGTCCACCTTCTTTCTGTAGAGGAAGTTTACCTGCGTAGGTCGTGGTTACTGCACTAATAATCTCAGATTTCGTAGGGCCAAGGCCGACTGAGGGACCCCAAGTAATGTCAGAACGCTTGTTGAGGCTAAAATCGATGAACATGCTGGATGTTAGCATTGGCAAAGAAGCTATAATGGCAATTCTATATAGATGCATTATGATCTACGAGCGTATGCTTCGGTGGAGAGCTCGTTCCTGATGTTGAGATATGATTGTTGTCAAAAAATAGAGTGGGATATGATTATTTTATATTATATCTCAGAAGCTCAACTAGTATATTGTTGGATTTGAAATAGTTGACTAAGGATGAATCAGCTTCCATATCGGCTTTTAGGCAATTATGGATATCTTATTTGTAAACAACATAAAGTTATTTTCAACGATATTTCTTGTTTCATTTGTTTCAGTCAAGTATTAGAGGTAGCGCGAAGGATTCCAAACTTTGTGTTGATCATGTGATCATCAGTTAAGGAATCCTAACACGATAGAACTACCCATGTTTCATTTCTCTGATTTGGAGGAATTGGATACAGAGGAGCGGATTCATAATACAAGTCACGCACGGATCATCTGACTTGATGGATTCGAAGGCGGAGATAAAACAAGACGATACGAGGTGCGTCATACATGGTGTTCTAACAAAATCCTCTCGTTCACCGGAATGAATTGTCTAGGTCTAGGTATGGATCAGACAAAACCAGGATGTAAATGGTAATTGAGTGCATCAAAATACCTAGTGTTTATACTATGTATCTATTTGATCAAAGCCGGGATATAAATGGTAATTGCGTGCATCAAAATACCTAGTATTTATACATGTATCTATTTGATCATTGAATATTTAAACTTTTCAAGATGTTTTGTATAATAAAGAACTAGAAAACCCGGTGTATAATGATACATGCGAATCGGGCCGTATTGGCCTGAATCCAGCAATTCAAGATCCTGTGATCCTTCTGATATTCCCCAAAACACTAGTCGCTTTATACTTGAACATTGGCATTTTATCGCCCTTCCTGCAGAGCTCATAATAAACGCAAATTTTTCAAACCACCCATAGGTGTATGATCACATTGTTAGGAATAATCAAAATGAGCAAGATGAATTCAGTAAGTATGGTGGAACGAGCAATGTGAGTTAGGCGAGAAGGTTAGGATTTGATAAATTATATGCAATTACGAAAGAAGTATTGAGACTCCTTTTATTTTTCTTGTTTAGATGAGACCTATTATCCTAATCTACAAAATAAATCATTTATATTATCTTGGTAACCGCTCTTTGAAGCACATTTAATTTAAACTTGTTACTTGACCACTTGATTTAGAATATAGTAAGTAGAGAACGAATGATTCAATGAGGTACATTCATTACCAAGAAGAAGAGAAAGATTTTGGAAAGTTATCTTCCCTTATTCTGGGTTATCATTCGAGTTGCAGATACGTTTGTCGGCTTGAGGTACTTCAAGGATACTTTGGAAATTCATGAATGGAGTGGTTATCATTACAGAATCGAGTTACAAACCAAATTACAAATTTAACCATGAAAGCCATGTATACTCACACAAAGCCCATTGGTATTCGTACGTGAAAGAGTGATGTGATTTCAATTGTATCAAAAAAAAAATCAAAAAATCCTAAGTTTAAAAGAATGTTTTTCAAATATCCTGCAACACCATATCCATCTCAAGAAACTGTATCCGCAAAATCAAATCATCAACACTTTCGACTATCCTGAACCCATTGATATCCCGAGGACAAATTGTGGTTTCCCAAAAGCCTAATATACCTTATAGCTTCGGATTACCCTTGGAGTAAGGTCAAAAGCTCCTTTGTTGTTTCTATAGCTTAACTCCTTGCACTTCTCGTCGACATACAAATCGAAAGTATCTGGGTCGGGCCAGTTGTTGGTTTTAGGGTCATAAACCGCATGATTGACGTCGATAGCCGGCACAAAGGAAATTTTAACGCAGCCGGAGTCCAGATGGCCATGGAAACTAGCGTGACGTTTATCAGTACCATAGATGTCAAGTTTCCATGCCGACGTTGCAGAAATGGAGGAGATGATGGCGATGGCGATGATGCTGTACTTCATTGTTCAAGCTGTGGTACGTTAGCTTGCTAAAATAAAAGTTCTGAAAGGCTTTATACTTGAATTTGAGATGTGAATTTGAGATGGTGGATTGCTTTGAGTGATGAAAATTTACGGTCATTCACTACATTTTTATACTCGAAGCATGCGTATAGCTGCCTCTGAATTATCACACTAAATATTCATCGGGCGATGAATGTCCTTTCTTACCCCAGAAACTTCTATAGAAGTTGTACAACGTGAAAATAGACTTAGCCGTACCCCACCAATTATGCATGTCATCTTGCATAGAATTGGTAATGGAATAAAATTATAGACCTTGATTGGTAGAAATTTTAACATTTGCTGTGCCCTGCCAAGAACGATCCTCACAGCGAAAGCTATCTTGGCGTAAGCTGCATTGTCTCTCTCTTCAACACAAATATTATATCAACTTTTTGTTCCTGAGAAGCATGAATGGACAATGTTAAGTATGTGTAACAACGTTTAAAGAGAGTTTTGAAACCAAAAGTCAGCAGGGCATACCAAATGTCTGTGTTTTCCCAATTAGATGTGTATCCGCTCTTGTAAACCAAAAATTTAAGCCACCCGTGAGTATTTCAATAATTTTTAATATTGAAAGTCAACTCATAGGATTTAGAAAGTTGTTTCTAGGCACCCGTGTATGCGGAATTCAGCTGCCAAGTAGTTTTGAAGGATCCTTGCGAGATTTTACGTAGAAATATAATTTATAAACGTAACAAAAACCCTAATCTAATAATTTGAATCCAACTGAGAGTTTAAGAATCAGGGCAAATGTATCACAATACATGAGTGTCACGATGTACAGGATTGAATGCGTTCTCCATAGATCAGTTGACTGCACAGTATAAAGCCCTCTGGATATAGTTATGAGCTCTGTAACACAGGATGCGGGCAGAGTTCGCAGCTGAGAATTAGGAACTTATCGTTTCTAACGTGAATAGCCGCTTCAACCCGATTCTCATTACCCTGAGTTTCTAAATTGGGTCACCAATGTTTACGTAAAGTTTGTATCAAATTCAAGAACTTAACTGAAAGAACAATTTGTGTCATCGTTTCTTGGCATGTTGCCTTTAAAGTTCAAGCCATTTATTAATACACCAATTATCGGGTTTTCTTGATATATCGGTTACTCTTGAAGTTGAGCTGAGGAAGACTACCTACATTTTCTTCCATCTACAAAAGACCAATTACATAGCGATATCATCGCCCTAAGTCTTCCAAATCACAATCAAAAGTGCCTGTAGCTAAGCTAAGTGACCCCTTACTCCCTAAGCAACCTTGGGAAAAGACGCCCAGCATTTCCCCAATTCACCTGATCCAATGCCTCGCCGTCCTCGCCCAAATTCTTATCGAGATCTGCATTCATCTTATAAATTGCCGCTTCTGGAGCATATGGGTAGTCACTACCAAAAAGCACGTGCCCAGGCTTCGCAAACTCCCTCAAGGCATTGAGTGAGACCTTCGAGCTCGAAAGCGCAACATCGAAATAAAACGACCTCGCATCTTCCATGAAAGACTCCTCAGTGATACCATTCCCGAACGGCAGGTACGCCAACATCCCCACACGACCTGCGAGGTACGGCAGCGTACCACCAGCATGAGACAGAATAATCTTGACATTCCTATATGTACGGACAGTGCCGGAGACAATCAAATCCACAGCAGTGCGGGTAGTTTCGTGCGGATAATCGACAATGGGCTGCGGCAGAGATGGGCTAACCAAGTTTGTGTCCACGGCATGGGTGGGGTGAATGAACACCACCGCGCCCCTCTTATCCAGATACTCCCAGATGGGGGCGAAGTCGGCATGGCCGAGATAGTGGTTGTCGTCCCCGTACCGCGTAAACAGCGTCACGCCATCAGCCTTGAGGTTCGTGAGGGCGAAATCGATCTCTGCAATGGCTCGCTCTGTATCCAATAGGGATGGTAAGGCGGCAAAGAAGCCGTATGCAGAGGGCTGTTCATCTCGGTAGCTTGCTGCCGTGATATTGACGGAGCGGGCGAGTGCGGCAGAGGCTGCAGGGTCGGAGACGATGCAGGCACCAGGCGCAGTTAAGGAGAGGATGGCGGTTTGAACGCCTGCTTTGGCGGCGAATGTGAGGTCATTGGCTACAGTCCAGGAAGGAATATGCCAGCCTGATGGATCGCCCCCGGCAGCCTTGAGGGCTGAGAGTATTATCAGCATGAGTTTATATTGGATACATGGAAGATATCCTCACCTTCGGCATAGGCGGTTGGCACGAAGTGATGGTGAACATCAATCCGGCCGTTGCGGATCGATGGAGGAGTCATTGCTATTGATGAACTAACTGTATAATATGACAGTGGTCAACAAGTAATGTTCGAGATGGATTTTTGTAAGTTAACTATGCGTGTTGAAAACAGCAAATTGTACCTTTCAGAGTATTTAAGTACTTAAGATGACTACGTAAAGCTATGAGCTCATGAGATTACATGGGAGGAAGCGAGAATCCCTGTAGCAAGTTTGTAATGATTATTAACATGTTCGTTAAGCAAGAGAATCATTATAGTAAGAGCACTCATATGCCCTGCCTATGACCTTCAGTATATATACACTATTTATGAATTAAACTCGAGCCAAGGGGCCAGGGGCGATTTAAGCTTAAGGTTGTTTCCACGTACTTTTTGGTCCATTTCCAAATATATCCCAGCTTCAAAGAGCGTTCATCACCAACAACAAGATGGAAACGGATTAAGTCTGTACATACAATCAAATATGTAATTATCATGTATTTAAAGCCGAAATATCCATATATCCACCAAGCAAAAGCCCAGGACCAGTATATGCTTCTATACCAACACTCAGAAATGCACCCATAAACAAGATGCTGCCCAGCCAACGCCATCCCACCAAATACCAAACCAAAAATAACTCCAAATATGCAAAATATCTATCGAAATCCTATCTAATCTTCATCTTCATCTTCCCTCCCACCCAGCAGTCCCTCTTGCTCAATCCCCAGCCCCCGTGCGTTCTCCTCCTTAAAGCCTTCAATAATACCGGCTAGCACTTCTCCCTCTCTTCTTCCCCGCTGCACATCGACACACCAAATCAATGGCCCAGGCAATCCAACAAGCGCAGCAAGGAACCAGAAAGCTGGCCGAATCTCACCCGTAGCATCGACGATCGCACCAACGATGGCGGGCCCGAAGATACTGCTTCCCTTGTCCGTAATTGCGTAGAGGGCATAAAATGCAGCCTCGGATCCCGGTGGGATGAGCTCACCGAACAAGCTGCGGCAGTAGCTGGATAGGCCGCCGAGCACGAAGCCATAAACAAAACCGAGCGGGTACATCTCCCATGGCTGCTGGAGGCCAATGACACCCAAGCGCTGGACGGCAGGAATATAACCAAGGAGGCCGTACAGCGGGATCAGCTCGAAGATGCAGATGCAGGCTAGGATTGTTTGATGTGGTTTCAGACCAAAGACACGGGATATGAACGACCACGTGAAGGCACCCAATACACCTGCTGTGGTTGCAATCACGTTGATGAGGCCCAAGGCTTGTGCTTCCATGTGCAGTTGCGTCTTGGCAAAGAGTACGGCTGTGCCGGAGACAGTGGCAATGGCGTCGGAGAGGAGGAACCAGGCGCCCAGGAAGAGCATAATATCTTTAAGGCGGCGGGCGTAAGTCACAGTGCGGTAAAGGGATACCCATGCGTAGATGATGTAGGCACCCCAGCTACGCGATTTGTTAGGCGTGGAAGGATCATTGGGGAGGGGAGGCCCCGGTCGTGGTCGTAGACATAAAGCTGCTGGGATTGTGAAGATGAACCACCAGGCTCCCACTACGAAAAGCACGACGCGCAGCGAGAAAGTCGTACTGCCCATTAGCACAATTATCATAATGGCGACACATTGGACAAAGAGCCCAGCGATATAACCGATTCCTATGCCCTTCGCAGATATCTGGGTGGACAATTGAAGGTCTGTACTCGTGAGATTGGCGGCGACAGGTAAAGGCTGGGTACTGTCAAGATCATGCGAGATGAGTGCAGTATCTGAATGGACCGAGGCATTTCCTGGTATAAGGTCATCGCCTGTCTCTCCATGGACCTCGAAACTGTCGGGAGATGCATCTGGAGAATAGTCGGGGCTGTTATGCTCAGCTTCTGGATGATGGCGGACCAGGAGAGGTAGGAATGAATTAAGGAGGACGAATGAGGCACCGAAACATGTATTTGCGATGATAGCAAGCAGTGATGCGAGAAGATAAACTTTCGGGACCACCGGAAGGAACAGCATGGTGGCCGTTGCTCCCATGAAAGCGAAGATCAACAATAGTCGTTTTCGATAATTGCCATGGTCCGCAGCACAACTGATCGACACGACGAGTAATGCCTGTAGAAATACACTGAGCGAAAACGTATACATGGCAAAACTAGCCGTATTGATTTCCAATCCAATGATGTTTATGACGCATTGTCCGGTGTCCTTTCTCGTCAATGCAGATATACTGTCGTAGCCAGCCACTTCAGGGCTCGATAGAGGTGACTTGGCCGTACATGGAGTCGTATGATCACTCAGTAGAACACCGTTTTCCCTCGCCAATTGCTCCAAGGTGATGGGGATGAATGATCCAATTCCACAGATGACAAAGACCTCAGCAGCGAAGCCGTAGGCATACCAGCCTATAAGCTCTTTCTTGCTGGTGAGGCGGGAGTCTTCTCCGGCGTACGGTGCAGCAGCATTGCGATGGCGACGGGAGGAGGGTTCGCCTGGCCCCATATTTAGAAAATCGTCGTCGCTGAAATCCGAGCGCTCGTCATCGGCCTCGAATGATGATGAATGGGAATGGAAGCTGGCTTTGGAGAGTTGTGAGGATAGTCGTGGAGGAGGTAGCGGTGGGCGAGCTGGTAGCGGAGTCCGGGGAACCATAGCTGACTCGACGTAAGGTATTTAGCATGCGGCATGAGCTCTGCTGACAACGAAGCTTTCCCCACCAGTCAGCGATAGCCTAATGCATCGTGCGACGGAACTTCAGCGAGTGGTCAACGATCCATGTTCGTTTTCGGACACGGTCCGGGAGAGGGAAAATTGAGGGAATGGGGAGATTTATTTAATTCTGGGAGAGAGCAAATGATTGTTGAATGTGTGAGAAAGGAAGAAAAGGATTGGGCGAGTAGATAATCCATCAAGTGAGTGAGCAAGTGAAGTGAGAGAGTGAGAGAGAGTGAGCCTGCTTAGGTAAAGAGATCAGTGGCCACGGTCATGGTCATGGTCCTGGTCACGGCCATGTTGGGGATAGAGATAGCAAGGTTTAGTGATAGATCACACGGCGACAAGGGTCACAACAGGATGAGCAGGAGAAGACACACATTTCCTATATGAACTTGGTTGGAATACAGTTCAAAGATGGAGGGAATAATATCGAACAATATAGATTAGAGTGGCGATGATGTTGAATTCTTTGCATCCAGCAGAAACCATAGCCGTTGATATCCAGCGACACTGGTTGATGCCAACAGAAGGACTTCTAAAGAAGGAGCTTCCATGAGACATTTGTAGCAGGTTTTTTCTTGGAAGTATACAGTAAAATTGATTACCATTTGCTTTTTGTTCGTATTTGATGTTGGATATTCTAATATTAAAAGGGGCGTCTAGAGTATGGTCCGATACACGACTGTGGGTGTGGATGTGGTGGATGTCTGGTGGGTGTCGGTAGGTGAACTGGTGTACTGTCTTATGTAGGTGTGTGTCGCATACCAGTGGCTTCAGGAAAATTGCAATCCAAAGAGAATCTCCAAATCTCTAATTATCTTACTCCTGAATAAAGGTGAATTGGGTATCACAAACCGTTATGAACGTTGCTCTTATGTGAATGTATATGCGGTATGTATATTAAGGTAAGGAGCTTAAGATCTCACCTTTTGTTCTCCATGCACCACATGCATCATCGTCACATAACCCGCCATAACCACATCAATCACGTGCATAACCACCGGCTTTACTCCTCCATCTCGTCCACCTCGTCCATCTTACCTTGTGGATGCTACCGACTCCTCTTTCTCTTCCCCACAAGCCTCACAATGACGACTATCCCAGGAATCCGTATCCTTGTGAGACACCCATTAGCTACCATATCAGACATTGAGGCCTGACCAACCCACAGCACTACAGCTATAAGATAGACAGAGCACAAGCCGAGCCTGTACCAATAAGATGAGGTGAGTAAAGTCAACATAGAGGGATGTATGCGCAAGTATAAAACTACCTAGAGAATGACCCTATATTTGCATTATTCGGTGTAACTGGAAATCCCGCATTTGGTGTTCCCACTTTCCCTGTCCAGCTGGCAGTCTTCTTTCTAGCTGTATTTACTTGGCTCTGTTCTCCATATTCTGGTATGAGACGTATTTGGTTGCTTTTATTCTCTATATTCTGGCGTGAGATGTTCACAAAGCCGTAAATACTCTGTTTCTTCCATATATGCAATTTCTAGCTGTCGGCATTCGCTGTTCTCCCGTTTCTGTACGCAGGGCCGTAAATCAATGTCATACCAACGCAACCAAGCGAAGAACAATCCATTCAGTCTCCAATGTGTGTCTATATAATTATTAACAACGAATTCCACTACCTTATTCACATATATATAAACATCAATAATTCTAAGAACTTGGTCAGCTGACTTTCAATTAGCCGCGCAGTGTTATAGAGCCGCACTCAATTCCTCGTGTTACTCATTCAGGACCAGTACACGCAACATCCATCCTACAATAGAGCTCCTTTTCAAATTACGGATTTGTAAATTTAATGACACCTGTTTCTCTTCAACTTTTCTACTGACGAAACTGCTTTTTTAAACCCCACAACAGCTCTCTACATTGCTTGGATGGTAGATTGTATAAATATATATACTTTTTACAGATCGTTGCAAGTTTCTAAGAATTAAAGACGTTTCACATCGCGAGACACTTGCACAAAAGTAGACGGGCTCGGCTTAACACAACCCTTGAAAATTTATTTGTCTAAGACTCAGACGACCTGTAAAGCTCTCATACATTTCACGGAGAGTTATCTTTTAGTATCGACTGAAAATCCTCATTAATATGCTTGTGAAACTGCTAATGAACCTAAATTACTTGTACGCATAATAACTTGCCAGGTACAATCTATGTAATGGTCTTCGTTGATATAGTTGGCAAGCAAATGGAGCAAGCTGAAATTCCTCAATCGGATAATCCATGGATGACCTCTAATTAATCAGCTTTTGCGCCATCAATTCTTGCAGTTTCAATCGCAGGCCTCCTAAGCCTCACATAATCTCAATTCATGATTTGTGTTACACCACCTCTTAGATGAAGTTTGGAAGTAAACTACCCAGTTGAGACAATTCCTTCTGGAGGCTGCATTAAGTTTATACAATAAACACGCCCGAAAATAAATTTGGAGAACGGATAAGTAACATAAAATATACACCAAAGCTTAGGTTGCCAGTATAGAAAAGTGCCCAGATTAAGAGGCCGAGCGTGATGATGTTTGAGACGCAGAGGATTGGAAAACCTATAATCTGTCGCGAGGGGGGGATTTTGCAAGAGATATGGGTGTATGATCCGATAATACAAAGGCGATTTATTCATCTTTAGAATGCCTACTATAAGAATAGAGGCCATGTTTTTATTTTCCATTTCTTTTCCTTTGTCTTTGAAAACGCCGAAGGAAGAGTGCGAGTCCAAGAGAAAACTTCTGAAGTTTAGATGATAAAATCTCCTGGGGAACTAAGTCTACCCGAAAGCTCGGAAAGCAAGTCCAGAATTTGATATCGTTATCACATTGTGGCGTGAGGTACATTTCATCGCATTGGAGCGGATGAATCTACGGTTAATCCCCGTTGTAAGCTGCAGAGAACCCATGTGGTACTACCCTGTTTCATTGGCGACGTACATTAGAGCTATTAAAGGATTGCTTTTAGATTTACTAGGGGGGCTTAAGTTCCAATAAGGTGTGGTCTGTGATTATGCGCAAGCGAGTGGGAATCTCCCCATGTGGTACAAGGCTTCAAGTGTAGAATCGTGCAAAATAATAAGTGACTCAGTCTCGATCTGGTTATTTGATTACTATTGGTCAGTGGGACAGACAAGCTACATTTCTCTACGTTGACCCATGGTTCCATAATCCCGATTCTCAACGAATGGTATACCATGATTGAATTTCTATGACTTCATACTCTTCATGCATACATTGAGACGATGTTACTCTCAGTACCGAAAGTAACAAAAACTTTATTTTACTGGAAGTTTTCATATCACAGCTCAGAACACCTCATCACTTGCAACAGCTAAACTTTTTATAAAATAACTCCTTTCTAACGCCCACATAGCTTTGTCATGCCTTCGAGCTCATCTTTTGTCGTGTTAGTACCTCATTATGCTAAATATGATTCCGGACTACTCTTGTTGCGGTTCTGGCTTGTAATTATATATATATATTTTTGAATAAGTTTTCTCGTCATATCAATAATGGGAATTTACATATTGGGCCCGATCAGCGATATAGACTGTCCACTTTCTTGAGAACTTTTACATTCCTGGTCTTCGCAAATATATTATAGAGTTAAATTCGTTCTATCTAGGTGACGCAATTAAGAATATATGTCTGAAAGTGGAACTATAAAGTGTTCCATCCTAGATCCTTCATTACCCGACTAAACTAATGTGGCAAGTTTTTTAAGTGGCCCCCAGTCTCCCTAAGACTCAGATCCCCAAGCTGGGAAAGCTGGGGCAGTAGTTCCATCGCAAGAGTATTGAAGCAAGTATGGTGAGTCCTCGGTGCTAGAGTCCAAGAAGATAGTGCCATCAGGTGCAGCAATTGAGATCTGGAAGACAGCCTTGCCCTGACCCTGAGCGAAAATGATACGAACTGGGAGGTATTCACCCTCAACCAAGTCGATAGTAGCACTGCCGCTACCTGGTCCAACTCCTTGATCATAAGCTGCAATCAAATTGGCGTTGCTACGGTCCCAGCCTGAGTAAGCGGTTGTGCCAAGCCATAGGAAGACAGCATCGTCGACGCTGTCAACGGAGATTGTGTAGGTGCCGGTCACTTCGGCGAAGAGGTAGCCGCGGTGGTTCAAGGTAAAGTAGTCGCTGTAGAATTCCTCGCTGCTGCCGTACACTGAGATTTCTACACCGCCAGATGCATCAATTCCACCAGCAGTGGAGGTGACGCCAGAGAGGTTTGGGGTTTGGGATTTGTACACAGTAGGATCAAATGTGCTGTATGTATCATCGTTGTTGCTGCCTTGGGTGTTCGCATATTCGGCCCATTGGATACCTTGGTTGCTACACTGAGTTGGAGTAGGGCAAACGATATCGGTAGAAGTCGAGGTGACGGTGATTGTAGTCGTAGGGGTAGTAGTTGCAACAGCGGCAACGGAAACGTAGCTTGAGACAGTAGGAGTGACGGTAACAGTGTTCGTTATCGTTGTGCTGGGTGTTGGGATAGAGAGGCAGCTGCAAGCGGTTGAGATTTGAGCGCTGGCAAAGGTAGCCAAAAAGCTAGGAAGGCCAGCGGACGAAGAGCTCTTCACAGTAGAAGTGCTCATCTTGGACGTTGGTGGCACACCACGTTTCTCCACAGCTGACAGGACACAAGTCGTAATAGTTACCGAGCTTTTTATGGTCAATTGGGGTACAATAAGAGGGGAAATGAGCTACTTACGAAGTTTCGGTACTCGTAACAGCATCAGCTGTAATGGTGTTGGTGCCCGTAGTTGTAGTGATAACTGTGGTAGTTGGTACTGAGCTTGTAGCAGTGGCGGTGCTTGTGGCTGTTGGGATTTGCAGGAAAGATGAACAAAATGGTGTTGCAGATGAATAACCATGAAGTACATCGATGACAAGCTCGGCAGCAAGACACTTCAGCTCAGAAATAATGTTGTTGTTGGTTGGAGAGGCCTTGGCCGTGTCTAGCATTGCTAGACCTACCAAGCCGACGGTACCTGTGAGGACTCGCATGATGTTTGTGATTTTGGTTTGGTTTGTTGATCTGGTTGGTTTGGTTGATTTCTTGGATTGCTGAGATGATTGAGTCCAACCTGGAGACTTTATATATTTCTCTTGGAAAGTTAAACTGCAAATATTCAGCCTCCATCTACAGTGGGCGGCCCCGTGCTCGGACATAACAAGACCAACGCCATCAAAACGTCGGCTTTGAAAATAATCACTGTCACTGTATTCTCAGGTCGGGACCGTTGTCGTGGCGCACGGAGATACTCATGGCAAATGGAAATTTCCAATGTATAACATCCTCGTGACAGATGAATGTTGAGCTATAGCAACATTGCAAGCTTCATCAGCTGTCAGATCTACCGCCACCAAGAAGAGCAGTATGATCTAGAAAAGAGTTTCAGCTGCAGTGGGGAAGGGTAAAAGAAGAGCTTATCCCATAGTGTAATCAATTGAAGTTGTGAAGAGATCTAGATCATATCACATACGGAGCGGCCGAGCTATAGAGAATCTACTAGCTTTCACAAACAGAAAATATAACAGATCTCCACCGGGGATGCAAGAAACCTGGGGGTTAAGTGAGGGGAGAATCCAAGCTAGCTAGACACAGCTGAAAATCTCAACGGAGCTTCAAAGATACCCCTGTTAAATAAAGCATAGCTATGGGCTATTATTCGCCGGTAGTATGTGTAATAAGTCGTTGATTATTCTACGATGGTACCCCTGAATTCGATAGCCGACTTTAAGTTTGAAGAAATTCTCAGCTTCCCGGTAGATGAAATAGAGTTTAGTGGTGCTCCTCCGCATGGATTATTTTTTGCTAGTCATGCCCCGTCCCTTCATGAATCTCAATCTGGCGGTGCTAATGTACGAAGATACAAGTTGCTTAGTCAACAGGAATAAAGTCACAGTTACGTAGAAATGAGAGGCACAGGTAGAGCCAGATACTCGTAACGACTGATGGTTTACCATTTGTATTGCGAGACGGTATCTCAACTGAACTAGACAGGAAAGACTGTGGAAGGCGAGCCCGTTATGAACGGTGCTCTAGAAGCATCTTGTTCCGAGAAAGCGTGGCTTCGTGTAAAGTCGTAATGGCTCTCCCCCTGGTTGATCCGGTAGTACATGAGATGTGGCGGGCTGGCAGTCACAAGTGCAAGCTCTTTTGGTCAAGCTGAGGAACAGAGTACCTAGGATGCCAATTGTAAGTATTAGAAGCAAATCATGGCTAGCTGAGAAGTCGATGTCGATCCATCAACGCTAGAGCTAGAGTAAGGGCGGGTCGGCGGTTATGCTCAATCCGTTAACGGATCCACCTGTAGGCTGAGTGAATGTGGTCTCAACATACGCAACACTACAGTAAAGGAAGTTTACAGACTGCGGTCTAGACGCCACAGCCAGAGCCACACCGGAGCCGCACCCTAAGTACGAGGAATGCAGTACCTTATACATGCTTACACAAAGGCATAATATAAGGATAGAGAGTAGGGTTATACTCTAATTATTACAATACCAAAGGGAAAATCTACCTCTATTTCCGGCGGGGTTCAGCGCAGTTACTTTGACCTGTCTGACCCCACGACCGCCAAATAGCTGATGAGCACCAACCCAACCTCACGATCTTAAGGTCTCATTGCTACTTAGAACCACCTTTTTCAATTCTCATTTCTGCTTCTCAAGAAGCCTAAAAAGGATCCATAAAGCCACCTACAAATTCCCTTACCATATTCCTTGTGGTCCTGTGAGTATCGAGTATGTAGGAACGACTGCCAAATCTTTGAGTAGTGATGGTGAACAGCAGCATCAGCAGTGCATGCATGGTCAATGTGCTTGAGCAGCTATGTCATGTGACCAAAGTCATTAAGCCAAGTGCAGCACTTCAGCAGCCTCGGCCAAAATACCAAGGGTCCAAGCCGTTCTCAATGCTTCTCAACCCTCTTCTTTTCCTATGTATGGCTTCATGATAACTCGCGAATTCTTTCGGTGGGGTTTTATTTTATTTTCTTTTCATTTTCATTTTCTTTTTCAATTCAAATTTGAATTGTTTGTCGTTTCTTGGCAATAATAACATCTACGTCTGGAGCATCAGCGAGTTCCTTTCGATGGCAGTAGTGTGGCATAGTACGGCTGAATGGCTCAAGCAGTCGGTGGGAATGATACGTCCTTTAAGAGCTGCAGCAATTGTTCAGCCTCTCCATCGACGTTTGGAACAAGCACTCAGATACGCTGAACAGCATGGCAAGCCTTGCCTTCATACTGAAATCACAACCTAGAGCGCGCAGTCGATTGCCTTGCTATGACTAATCTGCGCATACATCCTTGCAGCACAACGTGCACTGCCATAGGTGCTGCCATACTCAGCCACGGCTATTCATCCTGCGTTGAGTGTCCTACGATGCCTATATATCCCAGTTTTTGCCTAAGGGCTATACAGGATTTGAAGACACGATAGCGACAGATCGTAAATGCTTCTCGTCGCGCACTATCCTAGTGGCCTCTAGTTGTCGATGTTATTGTATCTACCTGCGCGGATCAAGGATGGAGGTGGTCGGAGCAGCATCAAGCGTTATTGCGGTCATCGAGCTGTCTGCAACGGTCGCTTCACTTTGTCTCGAATACTCCCGTGCTGTTAAAAGCGCCAGAGATGATATTATACGCCTAAAATGCGAGATTGATCATCTGAAAGATATTTTGGTGGAAGTCACTCAGCTACTGGATGGTACGAATGGTGGAAGACTCTCCGCCTCCCAGAAGTTGCTCGGAGCGCTTGAGGAATGTTCCTTTCAACTCAAAACGCTCAACAATAGACTGGAGCTGGGTACGGGCCGCAAAGCCATGAGGCGCATAGGAATTCGAACTTTGAAATGGCCATTCAAAAGCGAGGAGATAGATGCCGTCATAAAAAAGCTTGAAAGATATAAGCAAACAGTTTCTCTTGCTCTCCAAGTCGACCAAACGTATGTCATTGTTCCTTCCTACGACTGATTAAGATAGCTGATAATGCAGTGTACACATTCTGGATATCAATGAGAAGATTGACCTGTCAAATCTTAAAGCTGTCCAAGGAGCTGCTTTCGACTCGTATGCTAATGAGCTTGACGCAAGATGTCACCCAAACACAAGAATTGAGCTACTTCGCCAGATTGGGGAATGGGCTCGGGACCCGCAAGGCAAATCTATGTTCTGGTTGAACGGTATGGCTGGTACTGGAAAATCTACCATCTCTCGAACCTTTGCCCAGTCTCTTGCCGATGAGGGCCAACTAGGAGCCAGCTTCTTCTTTAAGAGAGGTGAAGGGGACCGTAGCAATGCTAGCAGGTTTTTCTCTACTATCGTATCCCAGCTTATATTTAAGGCGCCCGCCTTAAAACGTCACGTTAGTAAAGCTATCGAAGCCGACCCTGCTATTGCTGGGAAAGCAATTAAAGAACAATTCGAGAAGCTTGTCTTAGAACCTCTAACTGCGATAAAAGATATTTCTACACCTATTTCGAGACTTGTTATAGTGGTTGATGCGTTGGATGAGTGTGAAAAAGAGGACCACGTAAAAAATATTCTCTACTTGTTTTCGCGACTTCACACCAATACAACAATTAGTCTTCGGGTCTTTATAACAAGTAGACCAGAGCTTCCGATTCGCCTTGGTTTTAAAAACATTCTAGAAGGTGCCTACCAAGATCTAATTCTCCACGAGATGCCACTACCTACGATCGAACACGATATATCCGTTTATTTGCGGCATGAACTTGCAAATGTTAGAAATGAACGTTCACTGCCTTCAAACTGGCCTAGCGAGAGCGATATCCAAGCTCTAGTCCGTATGGCGATTCCTTTATTTATTTTTGCTGCAACCATGTGCCGTTTCATTGGCGAGAAACGAACGAGCCCATTAAGACAACTCAAAAAGGTATTAGAATATCAAGCGGATAGTCAGGTGTCAAAGCTTAACAGAACATATCGCCCTGTCTTAGACGAGTTACTTCTTAACCTCAATGATCTAGACCAGACGGAAGTAATCGAAGGATTTCAAGAGATTATCGGGTCCATTGTTATCCTAGCTGAACCACTGTCCACTATCAATCTTGCAGGCCTGCTTCAAATTTCAAAACATGATATTATCTGTCAGACAGAATTACTGCACTCGGTTCTTAGTATCCCTACCAAGGAGGAGCCCCCTATACAGTTATTACACATCTCCTTCCGCGATTTTCTTCTTGATACTGCAATGAGAGGGAAGAGTCCATTCTGGATAGATGGAGAGAAGAGGCATGCGGCATTATCTAAGAAATGCCTTGAACTGATGTCCCAGCACCTTAAAGACAACATCTGCAACCTCGGTACTCCTGGGAAACTACGCACAACCATTGACAGCCAAGTTATAAACAACTACCTACCGACAGACCTTCGATACGCTTGTAGATATTGGGTGCACCATTTGGAACAGAGTAAGGACTACATTGATAACGATGGGCTAGTTTATGATTTCCTTCAACAATACTTCCTTAATTGGCTCGAAGCTTTAAGCCTTGTAGGGAAGATATCTGAGAGTATTGTTATGATCAGTACTTTAGAGACACTTGTAAATGTAAGTAGATTAAAAATCTAGTATGAGGTTTCTCATTTAATCAACACTAATATAGCTATAATCTAGGTTAATTCAGGCGCTCAAGTTTTAAGATTCATTCGTGATGCTAAGCGTTTTGTCTTGAAGAACCGATGGATAATTGATACAGCACCTCTACAGATATATTCTTCTGGGCTGGTATTTGCACCAGAGTCATGTATCATCAGAAATAAGTTTAAGGACCACCTTCCCATGTGGATTCATAGACTACCGAAGATAGATACAGCTTGCAGTGCATTGCTACAGACGCTCGAAGGCCACATAGGTTCGGTCACCTCAGTAGCGTTCTCTCATGACAGCCGGCAGCTGGCGTCGGCTTCCCATGATGGGACAGTGCGACTCTGGGATACGGCGACGGGGGCACCGCTGCAGACGCTCAAGGGCCACACGAAATCGGCCACCTCGGTAGCGTTCTCTCATGACGGTCGGCAGCTGGCGTCGGCTTCCAACGACAAGACAGTCCGGCTCTGGGACGCGGCGACGGGAGCGCCGCTGCAGTCGCTCGAGGGCCACACGGACTGGGTTACCTCAGTCGCGTTCTCTCACGACGGTCGGCAGCTGGCGTCGGCTTCCGACGACGGGACAGTACGGCTCTGGGACGCGGCGACAGGAATGCCGCTGCAGACTCTTGAGGGCCACACGAACTTCGTCACCTCAGTCGCATTCTCTCACGACGGCCGGCAGCTAGCGTCGGCTTCCTACGACATGAGAGTGCAGCTCTGGGACGCGGCCACGGGAGCACCGCTGCACAAACTCAAGGGCCACACGGGCCCGGTCACCTTAGTGGCATTCTCTCACGACGGTCGGCAGCTGGCGTCGGCTGCTGATGACATAACAGTGCGGCTCTGGGACGCGGCGACAGGAGCGCCGCTGCAGGTGCTCAAGGGCCACACGGAATCGGTCATCTCAGTAGCATTCTATCACGACGGCCGTCAGCTTGTGTCAGCTTCCAACGACATGACAGTTTGGCTGTGGGACGTGGCGACGGGAGCGCCGCTGCAGACTCTTGAGGGCTACACGGGCTTGGTCAACTCAGTGGTGTTCTCTCATGACGGCCGGCAGCTGGCGTCAGCTTTTGACGACGGGACAGTGCTGTTCTGGGAAGCGGCGACGGGAGCTCCGCTGCAGACTCTCGAGGGCTACACGGGCTTGGTCAACTCAACGGTTTTCTCTCACAACGGTCGGCAGCTGACGTCGGCTTCCATCTACGGGACAGTGCGGCTCTGGGACACGGCGACGGGAGCGCTGCTGCAGACGCTCGAGGGCCACACGCGCTCGGTCTACTCAATGGCGTTCTCTCACGACGATCGGCAGCTGGCGTCGGCTTCCCACGATGGGACAGTGCGGCTTTGGGAAGCGGCGACAGGAGCGCTGCTGCAGACGCTCGAGGGCCACACGCACTTGGTCTGCTCAATGGCGTTCTCTCACGACGATCGGCAGCTGGCGTCAGCTTCTAACGATGGGACAGTGCAGCTCTGGGACGCGGCGACGGGAGCACCGCTGCAGACACTCAAGGGTCACACGGAATCAGTCAGCTCAGTGGTGTTCTCTCAGGACGGTCGGCAGCTGGCGTCGGCTTCCAATTATGGGACAGTGCGGCTCTGGGACGTGGCGACAGGAGCGCCGTTACAGACGTTTAAGGCCCACACCGACTGGGTTACCTCAGTTGCGTTCTCTCAGGACGGTCGGCAGCTGGCGTCGGTTTCCCACGATGAGACAGTACGGCTCTGGGACGCGGCGACAGGAGCGCCGCTGCAGACACTTGAGGGCCAAATGGAAAGCGTTGACCTCACTTCTTATAGCATTGATCTCTTCCCAGAATTTCCTGTTAAAACTTATGGGATAAAAATTCAGCAGGAGTGGATTACTTATAATGGCAACAATGTTCTCTGGCTTCCTTTAGAATATCGACCGATCAAGTCTGCAGTTACAAAACATGCTATTGGGGTCCACTGTATTTCCGGTGTGGTTTATATTCTTAATTTCCGTCTAGATGTTTAACCCTCTATATAGCATTAAGAGTTAATTTATATTAAATGCTTTTGTCGTATACATCGTTCTAAAACATCTAATGTATAAAAATATTATTTTTCTATCTCTCTTACATGGTTGTAGGAGGTACTGTTACTATATAGATGCGACAATTTTTCAAGAATTTTCTTAATCCTTCTATCATTTTACTGTTAGTCAGTTATATTATATAGAATCTATTGCGACATTGTCTATACCTCTTAAACAATGCCCCTCGTTGAATTCCTAGCTGGCTTTATCATTGACCTCCTCGTTTACTTCCTTAATGACTCTTTCTAAGTTTGTAACTCGATGGGTCCGTTCTTCAGCTTCGTGTACTAGTGCACTTAGAGTGTATTCAAACTTCCTCTAGGAACAGTGATTTGATTTTCTTTCATGTTAATTTCTGTTTCTCCTTCATGTTGATCAACCTTTTGTTGTTGAGTTCTGTGAATCTCTTTTAGCTACCGTTTGACAACATAGGTTGCTTTAGATATGTCAAGGTTGATTTGTTACTAGCTTTAAAGCGGTGAAATTGGAGATGCCTTGAATTCAAGAGCTTATGGAGATGTCTTAAACTGAACTCTTGACTATGTAATAAGTTTTCAATCTTGATAGTTTTAAGGAGCCCTGGAAAAAGCAGCCGCTTATTATATTGTGCACTGTTGTTGAATAGGAAAACCTTAATATTGGGACACGGAGGGGAATAGCTGTCTGCTGCTTGGCTGCTCCAATTGCGTTTCTGGGAAGGAGTAGAGCTATAAGAGTGTCTGCTAAGTACCTAAGGCTTCTTGTATCCAGCACTGCCTCCTTCTATTGTAATGCGACCACTTCTACGTTTAGTAGGACTTAGCTCTTCATTATAATTACTTATGTTGAGTTTAACGTAGTCTTTAACTAGGGGTAAAAGGGGATCTAGCTGCTTATAAGAGGCAAGTTACGCTCTTATAGAAACAAGCTTAATATTAATGTTAAATAAATCCTTAGTTGAAAGGAGTGTGATCTTTAGCTCTAGTACTATAGGTATTATAGTAAGGAGATTAACCTTGAAGAGGCCTGTTTTGATTCCCTTATATAATGTTTATATCTTTATATACCTTCTTTTCTTAAAACTTACTATATAGCTTGTTATTAATAACTAGTAAGTTGTTTATCTAAGTACAGTCGGCAGGATAGGTAATTCGATGGCAGCCTTGTTACTTCTTATATATGAGGTAAGAAATCTATAAACTACATACCACGTGACTAAATACCTAGATAGGCACCATAGGTAATTGAACTGATGAGTTAAGGTACGTGGGTACCTACGATGCTATGGTGCTACCCGTCAGCTGCTTACGTAAGACGATAGAAATACTGGTTCTCCGTTTTCTCGGCCACTCGGTGCTTTACTCAGGCATGATATCAGGCCACCAAGTGACTTATCATTCAGTTTTCATTTTTGATTGTAAAATCAGCGAAGAAATCCGACTGGGATCGATCTTGAGTAGTAACGGACAGTGGTTGTCGGTACGGGTAATCTACCGGGAATCTGCAAGCTTCGTCATTACCCGGGATCCGAGGCCAGGTGAAGGCCAGGTGAAGGCCAGCCTTGTTTTTTCATCAGACGGAAGAGTCAGGTTAAGAAGGGATTAACAATTCTAATCAACACGAGACTAACAGGGAAAAGAGGAGGTTCATCAAGGTAGATAGATAGTTGGGAACGATATTTATTTATTTGTTTATTTATTCATTCGGTTACAACTCATTGATAAACAAACTGAACATTTGGATATGTATGACAATACTGGTGCTTGTTTGGCGGTTGGCTTTGCTTGCTTGCCTTTGTCTAAGCAGCACCAGCGGAAAACTAGCACTGGGCGGATAGGTAGCTTACTTACATACACACTCCTCATACTCCTCATCAACCTCACCACCACCTGCATTATCAAAACCTTCATTTTCCCCATTGCATTATACTACAATACACACTCTCCAGAATCCTCTCTGGTCAAGCTCAATCGTGCATTTGAAGTCTCTGTGCTTATTCATTCTCCATTCTTTACTCTCCATCCTCCGCCCTCCATACATATCATTCGTCACATTCATCACCATCCGACACCTTCCCGAAACCTTGCGCACTATCCCCCCCCCACAACAAGGATCGCTCGACGTTCCATGCAAGGTCGCGCAACGACCATACAACCACCACGCATGTCCGCGACTCTGCGCGCGCCTATTCACAAAACATACAATCGCTATCAACAAAGCGACTGTCTGTTCATCCACTGACCCTGCTCAAAGTCGCGCTCATGATACCCTAACGGCAAAGTCGCAAAGTGACGTTGACACCATCGTCATTCCACCCCGGCGAAGAAATCTCGCACCTCCATACCCATCTACCCACCGACGAAACCTTACCTGACTACCTATCCACCTCGCTGCGTACCTGTACAACCCCCTTCGGCACCACCCCAATCCTTCACTGGATACACCGTCACCATAGATTCGAAGGCTCGCATCGCATCGGAGGAAGGCGTGGGTGCTGGGGAGGGTGCCTTTGGGAAGCGGCGGGAGGAGAAGCTGCAGGAAGAAGCCATGCCCAGCGCAACAATGGACTATGCGAGCAGGAACGGATCGCATATGAAGCCCGACAAAGACTCGCGCTCAAACGGCATAAATGGAGCTTACAACTCCTCCGAAAACACGAGCCAGAAGGGCAAAGGAAAAGTCGAAATGGCGAGCCGGACATCGACGTCAGACCCTTCAGTAGCTCGCCAGTCCAACGGCTCATTCATCGATGATGCTGCACAACGTCAGGTAACCGGCCACGAAGGAGTGCCGACCGATATGTTGAATCAGGATCCACCAGAGCTGGAGCACATCACTGAGGGGTATCTACCTCTCTCGCGACTGTTGTCCCGGCTGGCAATATCATCGCGCAACAACATTGAATCGGTGATTATGCAGCTGTCGGAAATGCCACTACCACAGTCGGCCGTGAACGGGAATGGAGCACACATATCCAATGGATCAGATGACAACTCAAGGGAGAATATAGCGAAGAAGCTGCAGTTATTGGGTGCCGCGCAAAAATGGCATGCTCAATGGCTCAAGGCTTTAGTCATTACTCAATGGAGTAGGAGGGCTCCTGAAGTTAGCAGGCTAATTGATTTGACGATGCATTTCAAACAGAATGGCTGGAAATATGATGCAGCTCTGGCTGACATGGCGGAGATGAAGAGGGGCCTGAGCCAAGCAGCTGTACCAAATCCAGATTTGAGGACTGCGCTGGAAATCCTGACTACTGGAAAGGCCCCGTGGATGCCTGATGTATGTACAATAAAACTTCTGGATTATTTGCGCTGACAAAATCTAGCTTGGATATATTGAATCCCCTCCAATGACCCCACAAGAGCTCCTGAAGGAACTGACAAACCTCAACACCATCCTATCCATCAGACTCAACCTCCACGAATACGACAAAATTCCATACCATTTCCGCGACTTTACAATCAAATCGGGAAGAGTTACCTTTTGTGTAGCCGGAGAATTTGAGGTAGACCTCACGGTAGCTGACGAGGACCCAGAGTCGCAATTCTGGTTTATCGACTTCCGGTTCTTATTCTCCCCTGCTCCCGAAGAATTGACCGAGAATTTCCGAAATCGACTGGAAACAACTGTTAATTCGACCCTCCAGCTTAGAGGACTTGAAGGATGCTACCATTTCCTTCATGAGTTTGCTCTAACTCACAAGATCGCCGAGTTTAGGAGGCAAGCACTTCTACTGAACCGAGGAAAGTGGATAGGAACTTTGAAAGTCGAGCCACTGCATCGAGGCTTCTCTCTGCAATACTGGGTTGATCGATATGGCAAGGATGGACCGAAAAGCTGGATACTGGTAGGAGTTCACAGTGGGAAGCGAAAAGATGGCAGGGTCGATGTAAAGGCGCCAACATACATTGGTGTTCGATGGTTCCGAGACTCCAAAGAAGTTATGGACGTTAAATTCGAATTCGACTTAGTGGACTTATCCGCGGAAAATTTGCTCAAAGCTGTCATTGCTCGACATATTGGTCATTACTTGTTATCCGCATACGAAAAGCTGAAGGTGACGGAGCTTTTCGAGAAGCATGACCTGGATTTAAATCTGTCGATGTCACGGACGGAGCCCGCAGAATCCCAGCTTCGAATGCAATGTACGCGAAGACAGACTGTAACTATCAGTGTCGAGCCGGTTGGCGGCCTCTTCGCTATAAGTCCAGCTTCACCGCTTGCTATGAATGCAGAGCATGCCCTCAATACTCGGTGCAGAGATCCGTCTGCGAATGCTCACGAGTTTCTCATACATCTACGCTGCCGATTTGTGGGGTCCGATATTATTTCTCACGGTATCAGTGTGGGATGGGAGAACACCGTTAATCCAGGCATTAGTACGGAGGATCTTAAGGTTGCTGTGCCTCGGGATACTAACAACCTAACATGGCTGAAGAGAGCCGGATTTTCGGAACACTGGTATCTAATCATTGCCATTGGCACAAGCGGAGAAAAATACTATCTTGTGGAGACTTCTGCCCAGAAATCATCGCTCTCGGGAGAGCCTCCAAGTTTCAAGATTCAGCAAAAACTGAGTATACCAATCAACACTCGGATGCCCGCCCCTACTTATAAGTTCATGTCATCTTTGCATACTATTACTGTGGCATTGATGTCTTTCCACGCGAACAGAAGAGCTTTACATGAAAGAAAGATACGTCATGTAATGGCAAATGTCTCAAAACATCTTCCTTCTAGCCTTAAGATTCCTGCAATTTTTATCCGACTCGAAGATCTTTTGCCGGATACAAAAGACCACTGGGCACAAAACGCAATCAAGGTCACATTTCATGGAATCGAGAACCGCAAAGTCCGCGCTATTCCCGCGATCGAAGCACCTGCACAAGGTCAAATGGAAGCGCCAGTACCAGCGTCGGCGGAAGTCCCAAGTACATCTGAAGTTGCCATCCTACTAAGCGAAGCCCGTATGAAAGTAAATCTTCCAACAGGTGTTGCTCTTCAAGAGCGGGTTGACCGCGATATCGCTTTCAACCCCCGTACTAAAACCTTCGCGATCCGTCTTTACACCCCTATTGGTGGATCCATTATCCCAATGCTCATCTCGCGTCTCGAACGAGTACGTCGCCTTGTGACCTTCGTGGGCGTCATGAAACGCCACGAGAAATCATTAAAATGCGACGCTATCTCTCTCTCATCCCTGTCATTCTCTTACAGTACCGCCGCAAATAGCGCCAAAGCCTCCAATACCCGCGTTCATAAAGCAACCATAGGCTTTGCAGATGGCAAGGCGAAGCTGAGACTAGCAAAGGGAAATCCTCATATCAGAATTCTTGATCATTTGACGCGTATCCTCGACCAGAATAACGGCTTAGATATTGTGGCAGCTATTCTTCCTCGTACAATACCACTCCTACAAGCCCTCGACGCCATTGAAGATGTCGATAACATCAACGCCACAAACGATAGCTTTGTGCAGATACATCCGCGTGCATCGGATTGGTTCGCTGTCGCCTATCGCCTCCCATCAGGAGAAGATATCAAGCTTGAGATTCGAATGAGAGAGCGTAGCGGTACGGGATGGTGGCATGTTCAGTTGTTGAAGAGTAATCCGGAAGGGAACAATACTGGCGTGAGTACCGGCGAGGCAGAGAAAAGGACTATGGCGGTTTTCAAGGAGGAAGGTGATGGATACCTCGTCCTTGGATCTAGCGCAGTCACGAAGGTTGACGGTGGAAATATCGGGGGACTTCTGGAGAAATTGGACGCGGCTATCAGAGGGAACAGCGTGCCGAAGCCAGCTGGTGGAAGGCCTGCACCTGTGGCTAATATGGGGGCTCCAGTTGCGAACATGGGGGGAGGGGGAAGGGTGGTTATTGATTTGGAATGAGTAGATAAGATGGTCGTTGGTGGGTTGACATAGAGATTCTTGCTGGGGACCGTGCGGGTTTATTTGATCGGATGAATGGGCGGGGGTCGTTTATGGCTGGCGTTTGGTGATATCAGGGGCGTTGGGGAAAATTGAATTTGAAAGGGGGAGGGAGATGGTGGTGGATATTAAAGGGAGAATAGACGATGTGGATGGATGGGTGGGAGGATGGAGGGAAGTGAAGAGAAGGGGGTGAAGAGAAGGGGTTGAAGAAAGAAAAAGGGGAAGAAAGAGAGGATGGAGATTGTGGATAGGATTTTAGGTAGGATAGATGAATCTGTGAGTATTGATGAAGACTACTTGGATTTTCTATATGAGTGAAATCAACGATTGTCCTAGTAATAAATAAATAAATACCAGAGAACATGTAGCAAGCTAATGTAGAAATTTACTCAATTGAACTCGGCTTTGCTCACTGTGGCCTGTTTTCGTCTCGTTCAAATTGCCATTCCGATGTTCTACTTCATTTACATTCAGTGACGACGAGTCAATTTACTATCCACTATCATGGTTTCGGTACAGATGTCTGGTTCGACAGTGGATATGGTGATAGATAACAAATAGGTTGATAAGTCATTTTTCATAATATAGCTTCTCTTCTAATTCACTAAATATCTATTAATTCTCTTTCTAATCGCCATTTAGCGATGTCAAATCTACTGGTATCTGGGTATGAATTTCTCAGCGCGCACCAAGATTAGCCTGTGGTTGATGGTGAATCCATGTCACCACTCGCCTTTTTTGGCCCCTCTAACTCTATTTTTTTCTCTTACCACTATCAAGCAGCTAATGCTCGATGTCATCTCCAATCTCTATCATTTTCCGCTCTAGTTCTGTAGTCATTCTCTTAACAACCTCGGTATATTTGGGATCGTTGTAGAGGTTGATCAGCTCAAGAGGATCAGTATCACAGTCAAATAGTTCCCACTCAGTCTCTTCCCCACCCGGTTTCGTGCCTGGCAAGCCAAACCCCTGATTATACCAGTAAATAAGCTTATATCTCTGATTTCGGATTCCATAGTGAGCATAGGCATCGTGAAAAACGTCTCGATGCATCCAATAGCGATGATAAGCTACTTGCGGCCAACTCGCGGGAGTGGCGCCCTGCAAAAGTTTCGTAAAAGAATTGCCTTGCATGTAAGATGGCTGCGTCAGCCCTGCGAGATCAAGGAAGGTGGCAGCAAAATCGACGTTGCATACAATGTCCTTGCAGATTGAGCCGTGTTGGATCATGTTAGGATACCGGATCATGAATGGCATCTGGAAGGACTCTTCATACATAAATCGCTTATCAAACCAGCCATGGTCACCAAGGAAAAATCCTTGGTCGGATGTGTATATCACAACCGTGTTGTCTACAACATCTTTACCCTCTGCATCAAGAGCGTCCAGCAACCTGCCAACATTCTCGTCAATAGAAGCGACCGTGCGAAGGTAGCGCTTCATGTAGCGCTGGTACTTAAAGTGGCGCAGTTCCTCCTGGCTCTTGAACGTGAAGTTCTCTCCCGTGTCCTTGTCGATGAGCCGCATCTTCGTGACGTCCTTGGGATAGGGGATCTTACGCTCACTTATCCGCGGCAGCTCCGGCGCAAGCAATTCACCTACTTCCGAGGCTCCCTCCGGCTGCACCAATCCGAGATCATAGTAAGTCAGGTCCTCAGAAACCTTGAATTTTACCAGCCCGGCGGCTTTAGCTCGGTGCTTGTAATCATCATCAAACGTTTCTGGCACCTTGACGTCTTCCTGGTAGAGGTTCTTGTGCTTTGGATTGCATTCCCAAGACCTATGAGGCGCTTTATGATGGCACATGAGGAAGAATGGCTTGTCCCTTTGTCGGTTCTGGATCCACTTGATGCTCTTGTCTGTTATGATGTCCGTAGCATAGCCTGGAAAAATCTTGCGCTCTCCCATTTCAATCAGTGCCGGATCGAAATAGTCTCCTTGTCCTGGTAGGACCGACCAGAAATCAAAACCTGAGGGCTCGTGATCACTACCCTCGCCCATATGCCACTTTCCAATCATCGCTGTTTGATAGCCACCTGTTCGCAGATGCTTTGCGACGTTGGGGAGATGCTTGTTCAGCTTACTGTCAAGGGTGACCACGCCATTGACATGATTGTAAGTCCCGGTCAAAATGCTGGCTCGGCTAGGGGTACAGATCGAATTCGTCACGTAGCAGTGATCGAAGCGCATACCTTCCTCTGCTAATCTATCTAGATGAGGCGTTGAATTGATGCCGGCGCCATAACAGCCGATGGCTTTACTGGCATGGTCATCTGCCATGATGAAGATAATATTAGGCTGCGAGGGAGTCATGTTGATGCCGGTAACTTGGTTCGACAATAACAACTGATATACTATAAGAAAATGGAAAAAAAGATAAAATGATGATAAAATGGAATTGCAGAGCAGCTCTTTTGACCTGACGGAGAGAACTACTGAAAATATGGCATTTCGCCGTCTGATATCGATAGAAGAATCTTGTGAGATGCTTGTTATTTATAATGGGGCTCTTCAACTACCTTCCTAGTGTGCATCAAGTTACAATTGCCGTTGTCGATAGATTGGCATGGAATGCGTACTTTGATGTTAAAATGGCGTGATAGGAAGTTAATATTGCATGTAGCGAAATAGAAAGAAATGCACGTTTATCATGTCGGTAAAGAGGCATAAGACCGTGCGCGGCGTATAAATGCACACATAGGCTTTCTCCTCCACATTATATAACTTCTTGGTGATGTCAACTTCGCATATAATCTATCTACATATATCTTCCTCTAAGACTTGTTACATCTGATAAGATGTTGATAACTAAGTAACTAACCCACATTCTTATAAGAGACACTCACCCGGATCTTAGATGACAGACCGACACAATAGATTCTAAAGACTATTTACTGAGAGTTCTAAAGTCCTTGGGCCTCGTATACGTTTCGAATAACCGCAATTATGAAGTCAAATCATAAATTAAGAGAATTATGCATTGAATTGTATTATTTTTAGAGATCTATTAAGATGTGGGGCATACAGACGACTGCAAGTATAGTTTATAAACTGATATCAGATTCTACGATCATGTATGCATGGCGATAGATTCATAATAGGAGCAACTGAGTTTATGTCCTTTGGCCCATGGTAAATACATTATCATATGATGTATCAAAGCAAGAGCCAGCATGTTATAAAACAAAACTTCACTACTTACATCTCCTAATCTTGCTGACGCATATCATAACTTCACTATTGCGTTGATAAGTAATATCGTCTAGCATTCTAGTTCATGAGTTATAGCTAAGTAAGTCATCGTGAGCGTAAGCCGATTTGCAAGATTAAATAAATATATTTGGTATACTTCAGCCTTTTTTGTTTTTGCTTAAGTGGTATACCTAAAGGTCAAATCCTCCTTATCAGTTACATCAGCTCCTGGTTCATAAGGAGTGATGTAGCCCTCAGCCTGCAATTTGTCTCGTCTGTTATTCTCCCTGGAAAATAGGAACCAGCATGCCAACATGAGCAGCAGAAGAACTCCCCAAGCGACCAGAGAACAGATGAGTCCGGAAAGATATCTTGGCGAATTCTGGGTAGTCCAAAGTTGTGGGAAGGCGATACCTCCAACACAGTATCCGATGAAGTAAAGCGTATTGACAACAGACTTCTTCGTGTTGCCCTTGACGTTCGATGCGTTGAGCGACATTGTAATTACGAAAATGACAGAAATACAAGAGCCCTACATATTTCAGTTAGTCGTGTAGGCAATGATGGGCGATTAATACTTACCAACCAGGCACCGACAATAATACCCCAACCTTTCAAGGGAAGGGCCAAGAGCATGATACAACCAGTCGTAGGAATTGCAATAAGTCCAATAACGATAAAACATCTTTTCTTTGGGAACATGAGACAGAGAATGACACCAACCCAAATCGTTACGAGCTGCACAGCACCACTTGGGGATCCATAAAGAAGAGTAGCACCAGATGTATAACCAAGATGCTTGATCATCAAGGAGGCAAACTAGATTTGTACGTTGTTAGCTATATTTAATATGATATTTTGGAGGAACTAACAGTCAAAACCGGAGAAGGGGCTGTAACGAGAATTCCAAAGGCAAAAGCAGCATAGGATTTGAAGTCCATAGCAGCTTCTTTCAGTTGAGAAAACGAAAAGCTCATCTTGTCACCACCATCGTGTTCGGAAGCCAAGCGATTGCTAGCTGCAATACGCTCCTCTGGGGTCAAGAACCAAGCGGTGTCGGGTCCGGCAGGCATGATAAAATAGAATGCCACTCCAATAAAAGAGGTGCATGCTCCACAGATGAGGAACATGATTCTCCATGGTGCGAGGGAAGATTTGCTGTGCTCGCCGATGCCGTACATAAGTAATGCTCCTACCACTTGCGCAAGTGCATTGCAGGAAACCCAGCAACTAGTGGAATTAGTAATTTGGCATTGAAATTTTAGAGAAAATCTGTAGGTATGTACTCACCCGATACGCAATGGATGCTCACTCTTCTTGTACCAGATACTTGTTATGGTGATGAAAGCTGGGCTGACAGCTCCCTCCGCAAAACCTAGAAGAAATCGAACGGCTAAGAATTGCCCATACGTCTTGGGCGCAGCGAGGCACATGCATACACCACCCCAGATGAAGCTGGAAAATGTTAGTGGTTGGTTCAAACCTCTGTCAAGAATGGCTTACATAGTGATTCCAACAAATTTGGCAAGGGGTAAGCGACTCATCAAGTAAATGAAAGGATATTCAGAAACAAGTTGACCGACATAGAACATTGCCGATGTCCAGGAGTACTGGGAGCCGACCAAATCCAAATCTGTAATGAGACCATATACAGACGCATAACTTAGACTTTGCTTATCGAGATCTATAGCAAGATATTAGATCTTGAATTATATGGTGTTTGAAGAGGAGCTTACATTGGAAAAAGAAAACACAGCACATCTATGGCAATCATAAGTCAGTATTGTATCAATCACAAAGTAGAGATCTTTAATATACCAATGGTAGCACAATCATATCAGTCTTGCGTAAAACTCTTTTTTCAAGAGCTTCATCGACGACAATAGATGAAGTAGTATGATCGGACTCATCTTTACTTCGAACATCAACTGGAACGGTCGAGGTCTTCTCACTAGTAGTATTGTATAAAGTCATTTTGAGACCTTTGGACGTCTGCTTTTGAGATTAGAGAAACCAATAATTCCAGGAGTATTATTGGCATCCCAAGGGTAGAGAACCAGCGTGTATATGTGTAGAATTTCATTATCAAGATTCTCTTAATCTTTGCTCTCGGAGTCTCTGAACAGTGCGCTTATCTCCAATGTCATTCGTTATCCTTGCCAATATCCGATTATTTGACATTCACCCGATGTAAACTTTCGAGTGAGTGCGCGCCTCCGACCGAGTACACGGGCCTGTTTCTGAGGATTTTTCGACTAGAAGAGTGGGATCAGGCCTTTGTAACCCCCTAGGCGCTGTCAATTGTCCGGATAAGGCTCACGCTACTACTAATACTGATAGGCTATCTGAATGTCGGGTGGCAGACACCCGACACTGTGCACACATCCGACGATCTATCGGCAGGTGCAGCATCACCAGAATCGTAATCCAAACAGATGGGAATTGCTAATTATGACTATAGCTCTCTAAGTTGCTGAGAATATGCCGTTCTATGTAGGTGCAATTTCTTTCTTCTCTTATTGTTTCTTCGTCTTCTTTTATTTCACATCTTGAATCCAATCGTAAACTCCGACGACTGAGCAACAGAATACTATCATTGAAGTAAAAAGCCTTCCATTGCGATTATGAAATATTGTTAACAGTTTCTCTAAAGCACATTTCTCAAAAATAATCTGCAACAAATTCCACAATGGGGTCTGCTGAGCTTCACCGGAAGAGTGTCACTCCATGGAAACCAGAAAATCACAGCGTCTACATCTTCACCAATGCGAATCTTGTTGATCCCGAAGATGGCAAAGTCCACGAAGGGGTTTCTGTTCGGATATCAGGAGGTATCATCGATCAGGTGGACATGAAACCGGGGAACACAGCGATAACGTCGGATGACAACTCAATTGTTATCGATTTAAACGGCAAATATCTTTGTCCCGGCTTATTCGACTGCCATGTACATCTCATTGCAGTACCGGGCGAGGAGGCATGGCAAGATACCAAACACCTTGACCCGATTGTATCGGCTTTAAGACAGTCCTATGTATGCCAAAGTATGTTGAATCGAGGATTCACTACAGTCAGAGACTGCGGAGGTGCTACATTAGCATTGAAGACTGCTATCAACGACGGACTTATTGTCGGCCCAAGATTGTTCATCGCAGGCCACTTTATCAGTCAAACAGGTGGTCATGGGGATACTCGAGGTCCATACGATCGGTCAGAAATTCAGTGTTGCGGTGGATCCTCGAATTTTCCTTCACACATCTGTGACGGCGTCCCAGAGTGTCTGAAGGCAGCGCGAGAGAATTTGAGAACGGGTTCCGATTTTCTCAAGATTATGGGTGGTGGAGGCGTTTGCAGTCCAACAGATGCCATTGACAATATCCAGTTCACCCCCGAAGAAGTGAGGGCTATTACGACAGCTGCCAAGAACAACAAGACCTACGTGACGTCTCATGCATACACCCCGGCTTCCATCAGACAAGCCATGGAGAACGGAGTAATGGGAATTGAACACGGAAATCTTATTGACGAAGAAACTGCTGCGTTGATGGCCGAAAAGGGGGCTTTCCTGACCCCAACACTGGTAACATATTCAGCAATGGCCAATCCAGAATTCGCAGGATACATGCCACCGGAATCGAACTCCAAGAATCTTGAAGTTTTGGATGCTGGTCTCCGAGGACTTAAAATTGCAGCAGATGCTGGAGTCACAATTTGCTACGGATCAGATCTACTTGGACATCTTGGATCGGCCCAATCCCAAGAGTTTAGTATTCGCAGCAAAGTGCAATCATCATTGGCAGTTCTACAAAGCGCAACAGTGAATCCGGCACGGATGATGGGCCAGAGTAATTTCCTCGGTCAGATCAAGCCCGGATTTGCTGCAGATATGTTGATTTTGAATCAAAATCCCCTGGCAGACATCAATATTTTGGCGGAACCTGAGAAACATATATTGGCTGTAATTAAAGATGGCCGTGTTTGTATGAGCAGGTGGTCGAAGTTGAAGGAGAATGTCCATCGGTCACCTAGTCCGTTAGAATAATTGATACAATATTATAGTTATAACAATCCTTTTTAATCTAAATTCTTATAATTTGAATAGATATTAGATATATAATTATCCCAACGCGGTACTATGTACGTAGTAGTGCATAGATATTCTCGTATGATAATTTTTGCAACGGTAAGCTACGATATCCTAACGCTCGTTAACTTGCGCCGCGGTCTACTGATCCCAGGTACCCACCGCACTATCGTATTAGTTTCGCCTACTCCGTAATCCTTATCAGAAATTCAAAGGCCGACTACACTTAGCGTCTGCACTGTCATTAATATGTCTTTTCCAAGGAGCATAGAAATTGATTATTCATTTATGCTACATATTTTAGTAGTACAAATATTATGGTCTCCTAAAGTACTAGGATGTTATCCACTGCTTCGATGTCAATTCTGTAGACGTATTTCTTCATGATCTCCCACCCAAGTCCAAGAACTCGGAATAGACGAGTTGCCGAGGAAAACAGAATTAGAGTAGCTCGTGCGTAGGTGTTTGGCGATCTCAACCCCGTTTAAATAGATGAAGATATGCGGCTGCTGATCAGTTTACAGATGCATCCTGTGCCGCAACAGAAAATCTCGCTGCGTTCGAACCAGTGGAAAAGACTGTCAGCGGTGCTCCAAACTGAACTTAGAATGCGTATATGAAGATATCTCAGAATCTTCAAGTTCTCCTAAACGACGGTATGTTATCAAAAGGTCTTGAATAGTTTCTCGGTTGATATTCTTATACTGAGATACCAAAGAGCACATGAGCTAGACAGTCTCTCGTCTCCTCAATTTCGAGATGGAAAAAGACAACGTCAAATGCACGAGGCTGCATCAGATGTAGAACCAGGCGCTGCAGTAAGAGTCTTGCCTGGCTCACCAAATGAATCTATCTTTGTGGCAAGTCCTGATGATACTGCACCAAATGCTGGTCAGGGCTCAGGCTCGTTTGAGAAGGCATCTCCTACCACCCACGAGGCCTATACCGCGCCAGAGAGCGCCCTCCTTCTTGTAGAGAACCCAGGACGAACACAGTACACAGGTGTACGCTCCAATGAAAGCTTCATGTTGTCTGTTAAGCATGTTTTTGCATCTCTGGCTTCAACCGAAACGTCCAAAACACTGACCGCGATACCAATTGCAAAGGCCAGACCGTTAGAACGTACTCCTTCGAGAGCTGACACTGCTGAAGCTCTAGAAGCAGCTATGAAAGGATTTCCACCCCGAAATGTTGCGACATTCCTTGTTTCTACATTCTTTTACTATGTTGAAGCAACATTTTTCTACTGCGATAGGAAATGGTTCGATAAAAGTCTTGAAATCTTCTATTCAGGATGCACTGCATCAGATGACCTTGATGATAGCTTCGTCTGTTTTGCATTTCTAGTTTTTGCCTTCGGGAGCCAATTTGCACATCTCAGGTCGAATTCTGATTCTAGGCAGCCGGAAGACATTCTTCCAGGAGATCCTGGAAAGCGTTTTTATGATGAGGCACAAAAACTTATGCCTCGAATTATGTCGAAGTGCTCACTCAAGGGTGTACAAGTGTTTCTTCTTGCGGGATTATATAGTCTTCCCTCTAATTTTCCAGATACTGCATATCTTTATCTGGGCATGGGGGTTAGAATGGCACTCGCGAGTGGTTTGCATCGACAGATGTCATCGCCAACTCTTGATCCACATCTTGTTGAAGTGAGAAATCGTTTGTGGTGGAGTGTTTATTCCATTGATCGGTGAGCCGTCTACCACCATTATTGAATACAGATGCTAATTTGTAATATTAGACGCATAAGCATAGCATTGGGTCGACCAACGACTGTACGAGATGAAGAAATTGATGCCCCTTATCCGAAACCATTCAAGCCCTTAGATGATTCTGAGAATCCAACCAATGTTCACCATCAAATTGAATATCTCAAACTAACGAAAATAGTCAATTCGCTCATTAGAAACCTGTAAGTTACATATCAATTTATAAACACAGTAGTTCAATTACTTACAGTCACAGGCCGCTTGAATCAAAACCACATTGCGTGGCTGATGTGAGCGACAGACTACAGAACTGGTACTCAGAGCTGTTGCCCAACTTGCATCCCGGTGATTTACTTCCAGGATCGAGAAATTTCCGTGCTACTGTACATATTCAGATCCACTACCATTATGCCTGGATACGTATGGGCCGGGCGTCTCTTCTGCAGTTGGTCCAGGATCGTTTGCATCGCCCGCTGGATGCAAAGGGGCATGAAATACAAAGACCGCAACTAGTCCATAAACTAGCACGTTCTTGCGTTGAAGCAGCAACAAGAACAGCCCAATTGATTGCAACATTAAAGAAACATAATCTTCTCTGTCGTTATTCATTTACGGATTATCAAGGCTGCAGCTCCGCATCAATTATCTTGCTTCTCAATAGCGTTCTCGAGGCCGGTCCAGACACCTTCGCGGCTCTTGATGACACTATTGAACTACTTCGTTTTATGGCAATTAATGGTTGTGAAGGAGCAAAGTCTGACTTGCGTACTGTGGAATATTTTCGTCTCCTTGCTGCTACTTTACGCCAGAAAATATACAATGGCAAGCACCCACAACCGTCTGCAAGCCCCCAAACAGGATATCAAGCATGGCTTAAATGGCAAACTTCTTCGCAAGCGGACTCATTGAATGCTCAAGATCAGCCTGGCACTACTTCTCTCAGTCAGTCGGAAGGCAACACCTCCTGCTCGCGTACACAGGAGGTACAGTACTTTCCAAGGCCACACGAAGAAATTGTAGCGTCTTCACACGACAGAACAGTTTTGGCGGATAACTTTAGTGCTGGAGACTTCCAGGTGTTCAACTGGGACCTTAATGGACTGGAGACGCTTGATCTTATGCAGCTTTTCAATGGCTACACATACGAACAGGGAATGGATTTGTGATGTATGTTTTTGTCGTACAGGAATTGATAGCGAGATCTCTGTATATTTAATGAACCTTTCAAGTGTTAGATAACTACCAGTTTATCTAAAATGAATGCTCCGCAATTGTCATCTATATTGTTATGCCTTTGTCATCCATCATAACATGGACATATTATCTTCTGCAATTAAAATTTCCTTCATGCTCATCAAATTCTATAGAGAGAGCATACGGCTCCCAAAAGAAGCATAAACCGAGCCTCGCATAGGAAAGACCTATGCTATTTTTAAGATTACTCCGCTCTGAAAATAAAGCATCACATCCTTATCACAAAGCTATTGATCTTTGAACTATTCTACCGTAATTTAAGCTTTAGGCTATAGGCTTGATTTTGAGGTGGTATTTCAAAAGCAGCTATATTATATTTTTCCCTTTGAGATTATTTAAAAGCAGCACATTAACTACCAAGACACTCTTGCCGATCTGATATAAACATCCTACTCCGATTCAAAAGAGAAACATTATTAGTCTTTAATAGGTGTATAATATAAATTTGTTGTCTATCCGTAGTTTTATTTATTCATTTCGATGGCTAATGCATAGAACAGCTTAGGGGCTATATGCTGACTGAGTATTATCTTTCTTATAAGTTTTTTTTTCATTTTCATAAAAACTCAAGATCTTGAATGTTGTTGCATTTTTTGTGCAGAGAATATCACAGAGCACCTGACGACTTCGTGCAACTCGTTCAAAAATGAGTACTACACAGTACATGTATTTATTACAAGCGAAACTATAAACTACGTCACGGGTGTTGCTCGCAATGCAGCCCAAATGATATGTCAAAACAGCTTTCGCATAAGTAATTGTTAAGGACAACTTTCGCCTAACTTTCTTTGAACTATCACGACACAATGACAAGCCTTTCTGGAAATCCCAAATCTACGGCCACGACAGAATTCGATACAATCATTTTCAATGAGCAGAATGACCCAAAGCGAATACAAAACTTCTGCGAGAAACAACGCTGCGATCGCAATGATAGATGTAAAGGTCAAATGCTCTCAAATGATTTTGCTGGAGTAAGACCAGATCAATATCTTATCAATGCTATCTCAGATCCCAACTACGCAGACCCACGCAACAACATCTCTGTTTGGGCTAGACCTACGAAAGAAGTTGTGAATTTGGTAGAAATAATACAAAAAGAACTCCTTAACTTGGCACCTAGTAAGAGATTGTACCGCCTATATATCTATTACGAAAGCTTACACCGAAATAGACATTTGGCTGATGCCTCCATCTAAGCTTCACATGACAGCACTCGAGATCGTTCATTCTAAGACTCCAGAAGTTCTAGCAGCAGCAGAGAGTGGTTTGAAGCCTTTTGTTACAGAAATAGCAGATTTCCCGACCCTACACCAATGCAGACTCATTAAGCCAAAACTAAGCTTTGATGATGCGGCTGTTGCATTATCATTTGTTCCTGCTGCTGGCGAAGGAAACTCAGTGAATGGTACTGGAGATGACTATACTTACCTTCACCTTCGTAGAGATATGATTCATCTCTGTCAGAAGAATGGGGTTGTAGTCGATGCAAGGTATGCGACGACTTCATCGCATATTACGGTTGCCAGGTTCATCAGCACCCAGGACCATAATGTAAGAAAAGAAGGGAGTGAAAAAGAAACCCCAAGTTTTGAGAGAATGAGCGCCTGGATCTCTAAGCTGGAAAGTTTGAATGAGTGGCTTGAAAAGGACTACTGGTTCAGTGATGAATCTATAGACAACGGGATCCAGTGGTATGTTGGTCAGGAAAGAGGTCTTGATATTCGAAAAGGAGGTCTATGGTATGGAGATGGGGAGTCAATCCTGGTGGGTCAGGCTTATTAATTGGTAGAATATACAGACTAAATCCTGGGCGGAACACTAATGGAATGCCTTCAAGATATATGAATGTATAAGTATTCATGTAGATATTGTGACTGTCATATGTGGCTGTGAACATTAGCAAGAAGATTACATTGACTACTAGAACCATGGCGCAAAGCCTGGTATACGAGATTCGTGATTCCAAATATGTTTCTAATTGGAGCACTGCACGTTGGTAATGAACAGGCTATGTATTTTCAGTGTTATTCTACCCATGTATCTCAGATAAGGAAATCTATAGACATTGACTTAATTGTTTTTAGCCTATCTGTCATCCGATCCCCATGCATGGTAATCCATCTTGCCGTCATAGTATCCATAACCTTTGGAGAACAATATCAAAATCTTGTGTCAAGGTGTATGGTCAATAACCAACTTTACGTAACGGTCATGTGAAATATATAACGTGACCGGTTTCATGTGTAGCAAGCAATCTGACAAGCCCCAAGATATATACTATAGCAGCAGAGTAGTTCCTGCTGTGCAAATTTGACTTGCTCAATATCCGTATCAGCTCACTGTAACTGTTAGAGATGCCATCAGATTGATACTCAACAGCGGATCTAAAATTTATAAGTATAGGGATTAATTAAGGGACAAGTCAGAATTAAGCCTTTGAGATCAGCAAATCATACAATTGCTTTCTAAAATCTTCGAGCAAGATGATTTTTGCATTACTTCTTCAAGAGTTTTCGAAAACATTTGCTTTCACTGTCTCCAAACTGCCAGAAAACGAGAACAATATATATATATATATATATATATATATACTACACAAAACAAAGGTTATTTGCCCACGAAGTCGTACATCTTCATAATCCAGCAGGTTGTCTTCCAGAATATCTTGGATAATACTCGAATAAGAGAAATACTTACAGTCCACATTGAAAGGACTATATAAAATACTGTTAAGATATTGGCTTGGGTGCTTTGTAAAATGTGTTTGATTAACTTCAATAACTATGTCTCGTAAGTTCCTTTGTCATGACAAGCTCCAACTTTGTAGTTGCGGTATAAGTAGCTTAAGCCATTCTCGCTCGTAGTTTTATGGTATGGCAGCGAGCGGATACAACCACATCGGATACAACCACATCCCGACCTTGATAGAATTTCTTGGCGCTTTTTGAAGATATTACTGTCTACACTATATACACCTGCGTAGGATTGTACTTTGAAAAGATAAGCTCCATTTTAAGTATGACTGATGGCTTTCTGGTTCTAGCATACTAAAAGGCTTATGCGCCGAATGACAGAGCGAAGTTATTTAGATATCGTGAGCACCTATCAAATTAAATAAGTAATATGAAGTCGTATTAATGAGGGTCTAATTGAGAATTACAAATAGGCCAGATGTATGGAAGTAGCATAATATCAGATTTATGTCCGTGTATGCTTTCCTTTCAGCGGTGACAATTCCCCTTTCGTGCATCCTTTCTCATTTGAGACAATTGTCCCCAGACAAACAGCCAGCCGAAATCCGACGAAACATATTATAGTTCCAGAAGAAAAGCCCCGGTTATCATCAGCAAGTACATATACATTAGTAGCTGAACTTTACGTTCTCTCGGCTTCAACACCCCTATCATATCGGACATGAGATCCCATTTACTTACTTATTCCAGAAAGGCATCGCAGGAGCAACGCTAATATTGTACGAACAATCCCGTTCCGAAGTTTGCGGTCTTCTTTGAGCTACAAGTGGATATCGCAGCTAATTCTGCGACATGTGGGTACGGATTTACACGTGATGGCAACGTGATATCTAACCTGGGCCACTTTACAGCTATCCATTTAATGTATGATTAATACAGATTTCCGGAAGATTTATTCCGAGAGCAGCCTCATACATCTATATGACAAAGAACTGCAATACTCCTATTAGAGGAGCGAAAGTGGATAAGTTTATATTTCCGCCTTTATAACATTCCCGCATGACAAGCGCCTGTTTTATGTACAGTTTTCCGCCAGATTAATTGGATCAGGATGGTAACCGTGCTTGGCTGTAACGGGGTCATTATATAATACACACATAAACTTTTATTTCCTCATGTGCACAGTCCTAATTTTACTCTCATTAATTGGGTCAAGGACTTTAAGTATTAGCAATCATGTTTCTGATAGTTCTCCAACCCACCAAATAAATCAACGATATCCATCAGGGATCTTTCTCGGGCTCGTAAATAACCTTTTATTTAAAGCATGCAAAGCTAATCCAGAAACAAGTCATACTCCTGAAACTCTATTAACTATATCTGAATAATCACGCGATGCGATTCCTGCTTGTCAGGTAGCATTCTATAGCAACATTATGTTCAATACATACAGAATGTGCGATTGTTTCTTTTCGAAGGGATTTGATTGCCCATACTATATATCTGTCCGTCCTCCCATTCTAGATACCCATTTGGTCTTTACCAGGAACTTTTGCCATTTGTCAATTGCTTATTCAAACCTCTTTAAGACTTGGTTATTCTATTTTCTTATAAAATGTTTTCTCGCTTTTTCCTCATGGGCTTGCTGCCTATGGCATTAGCAGCCAGCAGAACTTCTGCTCCAACTGGAGCTATTACTGTAGCAAAGTCTGGTGGCGATTATTCTACAGTAAGATACACAATACAATGCGCTCAGTTCTCCTTGTTGAACAACCGCAGATTCAAGATGCAGTTGACTCTTTAAGTACCACCGACACCACAGCCCAAGCTATTTTTATCGAGGCTGGTACCTACAATGAGCAGGTCTACATTCCTTCTCGAAACGCTGCCCTGACCATCTACGGCTCAACTGCCGATGACTCCTCATATTCAGAGAACACTGTTACCATCACCAACAGTGCCAGTCTAGCTACTGAGCCACATGATGATAATACTGGTGAGTACACCTATGTAAATGTAAGGTAAAATTGTGAAACTAAATAGAAAACTAAAGCTACTGTTCGAAACTGGGCAACAAATACCAAGTTCTATAACCTCAACATCGCGAACACGTGAGTAAATGTTGTGAGAACCCATGTAATTCTAAGTAACTAACAACTTCATAGATTTGGTGCAGCTGTTAAGGATGGTCAAGCTTTGGCTATCAGTGCTAGTGCTGGAAATCAGGGATACTATGGATGCCAATTTACTGGCTACCAAGGTACGAGGATATCACCGCTGTGGAGAAAAAGTTTCAAACCGCTCAAATCACTAAATATTACACTATTAGATACCATCATGGCCAACACAGGTGCTCAGGTCTACGCTAAGTCTTATATCGAGGGTGCTACTGATTTCATTTTCGGACAATTCGCATCGGTAAGCTCCTACCAATACTTCTATACCTTGCGGGTGAGCTATTGAGCTAATTATCAAATAGGCCTGGTTCGATCAAGTTGACATCCGCGTACTTGACAGCTCCTTGGGTTACATCACTGCTTCAGGACGCAATTCTTCAAGCAGTGATTCTTACTACGTAATCAACAACAGCACTGTTGCCGCAAAATCTGGCGACACAGTCGCTTCCGGGGCTTATTACCTTGGACGACCATGGAGACCATATGCTCGTGTTGTCTTTCAGGAGACTAGCATGACTGATGTCGTCAACTCTGCTGGATGGGTCGAGTGGTCTTCAAGTGTCTCCACTGACAATGTCGTCTTTGAGGAATATGGAAACACTGGTGCCGGTTCGGAGGGAACTAGAAATATCGGAACAAAGATTTCTTCGCCATTGAGCGTTACTACTATCCTCGGAAGCGACTATAGTAGCTGGGTTGATACCAGTTACCTGTCTTAGACTGAAAATTGGCGACGGAGATTCAGATTCAGATTCAGATTTGATGATGCTTGTGCATATATTCAAACTTATTCATTGCGAAAGACTCTGAAGCGAGTACTTTAATTCACTTAAATATATTTTATACTATGATTTGTTGAGAATTGATGTGTATTGTCACGCGTATAAATATGGGTCAAAAGAATCAGTTGGTCTTCATTAGTGCATGAGATATATATGGGCATGATGATGAATTAAATCCACTTTTTAAATACACTCCATACTATGAAGATTAAATAATAAAATATGAAGTAGCCATTATAATCAACTCTTCAAAAGGCTAAGAGCACTACTACATAAACTCCAACCAAAGCCCCCTTTCCAAGAGTTGGCTTCGATCCAGCTCCCTTAGATGGTTGCGCGGTGGAGGTACCAGTCGCGGAAACACCAGAAGTCGTACCCGACGCTTCGCTGGAAGCTGTAGCTGAGATTGCAGTGCTTTCTTTACCCGAACCGAGGCTAGAACCAGTCTTTGTTGCATTATCTGCATTAGTTGATGATCCTGTGTTTACTGAACCCGTATTGATAGTATTGGTCCCAGAGCCTCCACTATTGACATTTCCAGCTTTGGTATGAGTAGCGCTAGGGGTGTCAGACAGTCCTGCTAATGAACCTCCAATAGTAGTGGTACCCGTGGCGGTATCGCCACTCCCGTTGTTGGTATCTCCAACCTGGTCTCCGGCTGTGTTTCCACTACTTCCCTCCGAGGAGCTTCCCGCTGTATCACTGCTCCCACCGGTGGAGCCAATGCCAGAAGAGCTGCCGGTTGAAGAGCCGCCACTCGAGCTCCCACCATTTGATGAGCTACCACCTGAGCTTCCACCATTTGATGAGCTACCACCTGAGCTCCCTCCACTTGATGAACCATCGCTAGAAGAGCCACCGCTCCCACCCAATGAAGATCCGTCGTTTGATGAGACAGTACTCGAACTTCCACCGCTAGAGGAACCACCATTTGATGAGCTACCGGTAGATGAGCCGCCATTTGAGCTTCCACCACTTGGCGAACCACCGCTTGAGGAGCCACTGCCTCCACTTGAAGATGATCCATCACCTGATGAGCCGCCGCTCGAACTCCCATCACTTGAACTTCCACCACTTGACGAGCCAGCATTTGATGAGCCACCGGTTAAGGAGCCACCACTTGAGCTTCCACCACTTGAGCTTCCACCACTTGAGCTTCCGCCATTTGAGCTTCCGCCACTTGAGCTTCCGCCATTTGAGCTTCCGCCATTTGAGCTTCCGCCATTTGAGCTTCCGCTGTTTGAGCTACCACTTGAGCTACCACCATTTGAGCTCCCACCACTTGTGCTTCCGTCACTTGTGCTTCCACCACTTGTGCTTCCGCCACTTGAGCTACCACCTGAGTTTCCACCACTTGTGCTTCCATCACTTGAGCTACCACCACTTGAGCTACCACCACTTGAGCTTCCGCCATTTGAGCTACCACCATTTGTGCTTCCACCACTTGTGCTTCCACTACTTGAGCTTCCGCCACTTGAGCTACCACCTGAGCTCCCACCACTTGAGCTTCCACCATTTGATGAACCATCGCCGGAGGAACTACCGCTATCAGACCCAGATCCAGTTCCACTCGTGTCACTGCTTTCTCCAGTGGAGCCACTCCCTCCAGAAGAGCTCCCAGATGTTTCTCCGGTCAAGCTGGGCAATGATGAAACTGCGGTGGTAATTGTTGTTAGCGAATTATCTTTCGTTGTTACGATGACGGTTTCAGATGACTGCGGCGCAGGCTGTGAAATCGTCGATCCTGATGAATCTGTCGAGACTGCTGGCTTGCTTTCTGTGCTTCCTGTATCACTAGAATGCTCTGATTTCACGGGAGAGCTTGAGGTTTCCTGGTTTTGGGTGCTTACGGCTCCTTGAAAAATAGATCGTCAGCATATTCTGTTTTGAGAGCTCACATTAGGGTATATGAATGGCGTTAATTTACCTTTTGATGTTGTTATAGGTGTCGGTGTAGATGTTTTTGAAGATGGAGAGGAACTCGAGGTACCATAATGCCCATTCACAGTGCTGGTAACGGCGCTTGCATAAGCAGTCACTGATTGAACTGGGATGTGTACACTAGGCTGTCCTTGAAATATTCCGAGCTCACAGTTCGTAATAGTTGAATACCAAGAAGGAAATGACGTTGCGTTTGCAGGAGGAAGATCATCAAGCATGGCGGAGAATACTGCATAAGGAAGTGTGCTGGTGACTTGTCCTAGTGGTAGACTGTTGGTTTGAGGAGTATAATTTGGCGCCGGAAGAATAATGGATCCCGATGGATATATCGGAACTGCATCGCTGGAGATGGTTTCTAGTCCTGGGAGAACAGCAATAGGCTGTCCATCTATTATGTAACTTGTAGGATTTGCATATGCTGGACAGCCGTCGGTAGCAAAAGAAGTTGCTTTGCTAGGCCCGGTAGTAATTGCATAGCCCACAGTTCGAGATAAGTCTGCAAAATCGTAATATGGCGTTGGAGATGTAATGACGACGCCAGAGGCACCTGTCACTTCTGTCTCATAGGCAAAATATGAAAAGGGTCCAGGATACTGGTAGAGATTATCATTTATGATATCGGTAGGTATACCGTCAAACGTATATTGTTCCTCTCCAGTATCGCCTCCCCAGCCATATAATGTACTTGTCACTGCAACAGTCTCAGTCCGAACTTCGGTTATGACGGTATTATTGTAGGTGATATAGGTTGGATAGGCAGTTGCAACCGTTAAGTTGACTGGCTGATCCCACCAAATATGAATAGGCACCCAAGAAGCTCCAATATAACAACATGTGTGTGTAGATGCTGTAGGCGATGTGATGGTTGGAGCAGTACTGTTTAGAATATAGTTTGCTATTTTATATGTCAGCCTGTCATTCTTATATCCCATAGAGCATAGGCATAATCACTTGAACGTGGAGCTACATAACCTCGAACTGCTCCAACAAAACCAAAAAGAACAAGAAATCTATTGCTGAGCTGTAAAGACATTGTGATGTTGTCTGAGCAGAGATCTGACAATCTCACCTCATGCTCTGCTCAAGAGGAGCTCATGCTTATGTATTACATTAAACATTAATCACGTTTTTGAAAGCTGCATGTTCTTCCGTGTCTGCAAGTTAGGAAAATCGGCACTTGCACAGCCTTGGCAATGTCCGGTCAAATTCACCTTGATTTTGGCTGTGGGGGCTATTTTTGAATTGCACCTCCGGTCGTGCACACACACGTAAAGCGGAATAGAAAGGAGGGAAATGGATTTGTTGATGTTGAATAAAAGGCGTAATGTTGCGAGTTGTATACTGTACCTTATTGGATGTTGCACGCTGCGCTGTTGCGGCGTATACCTGCTTAGTTCCTTGGTCTTATGCATATTGGCGCACGCCTGCCGAGATCCTACGCCATGTTCCTGCGCTTCTCTACAATACCTCTTTCTGTTGGTACATGTCTAATATTGAAGTACATGGGTGGTTTGGTCGCTTTGCTGAGCGATTGTTAGCGACTCCAAGATTCTACTGTATTCATGTCAGCCACGCCACGTCTAATTTCCTCCTCTTTGACCTTCCACTTTACTGCAAAGAATACTGCACAGAATATCGAATTCAATAACACAACATATACCTTTTGGTATGAGGTACATAATTGTATGTCATGAGGTGTAGAATTCTCTGTTTGAATCTGTCGTACGACATGGCATGCTCGTATTGCGCCTGCAATCGATGGCGCGTTTACCACACCAGCAGGATTTAAACAGGACCTACATATCGGCGGTTACACACCGAAGGCGCAGCACCAAAATATGCTTTCTCCAAATTGTACTCAAATCCGACGACTTCCTTGCAGGGTTTTGAGACTGGCTTATCAGAGTCCGGCGTGGCTGTGGGGGCGGTGAGTTTCTACCAATCAATTGTGAACCTCAGCTGCTTCTCGACCTCGCCGCAATATGTTGCCTGAATATGCAAGCTGCGGTCATGCTTTGGTCTTATTTTGACATACTTAGCGTATTAAGATAACAATCTCACTGGGAGATGGAAAATTCATGCTTCGTACAATATATGTAGCGAGCCAGTGGACGACACTCGCCATAGATTTTTGAGGCGCTAAGTATTATTCGGAAGACGGATATAGGATTTATCCTTCAGCTCTTCAAAACTTATCATGTATGAGTGGGACCCATCTGAGCTGATTTTATCATTGCGCTGTCGTTAACATCGGACATGGCTCTTGAAGTGCGATCAATCTCTCCAATTTCGGTGCCTACAAGTCAAAACTGGTAAATAATTTTACTCTGACATATATCATAATGCGTAAATACTCACATGTTTAGGGATAATGATGGGAGCGGTTCTTGGAGCTCATTTGTGGTTCAAGTCGGTTCTCCATCACAGATTGAAAAGGTCCTGATTTCGACTGCCAGCGACACAACATGGGTAGTAATTCCGGCAGGCTGCCCTGATACATTACCGTCAAGTTGTGATACTTCACGCGGAGGTCTATTTGAAATTAGCAACTCTTCGACTTGGTCAGATATTGGACTGTTTGAACTGGATCTCCAACTCAATCTCGACTACACGGGTAATGGAGATTTCGGGTTTGACGATGTTGGGCTCGGATATCCTGGCGGTGGTGGACCAAGCCTGACACATCAAGTCGTTGCAGGTATTGCAGCAACAGATTTCTGGCTTGGTAGCTTTGGTTTGGATCCGGAGCCATGTAATTTTACCAATTTCGCTGATCCGCAACCGAGCTTTCTTCGAAGTCTATACAATTCATCTATGATACCTAGTTTGAGCTGGGGTTATACAGCCGGAGCAGTATATCGTAAGTAATGTCTAATTCATAATGTTATTGACAATGCTAATACTGCTCTTCAAGGTTATGATAAGATTCAAGGAAGCCTGACCCTCGGTGGATACGACCAGTCACGATTTGTTTCAAACAATGTCACCTTCAACATGTATCCTGATGTTGCAAGACGTTTTGTTGTCTCGCTGATATCAGCAAGCTTCTACGAGACTGTGGTCACACCCGAGAGCTCGGCAGCCATGTTCATTGATTCCACGGTTCCATTTTTATATCTCCCGCTCGACATGTGCAAGGCATTTGAAACTGCTTTTGGACTCACTTGGAACGCTACAAGTCAGTTGTACATTATCGATGACCCAGCAGCGACGAAAAATACGAATATAACCCTACAAATTGCAAATCAGAACAATGAAAAAGTGAACATAACAATTCCTTTTGTTGCTTTCAACCTTACTGCGAGCTATCCTTTATCTGACAGTTCTGTTGCCTACTTCCCTCTGCGGCAGGCTGAGAATGATACGCAATATACTATCGGTCGAGTATTTCTACAAGAAGCGTAAGTATGCTCTTTTATAACTCTTGATAAAATGCTGAGACTACTATTAGATATCTTATCGCGGATTACGAAAGGCAACAATTTTCAGTTTCGCAAGCCCAATGGCCAGTCCCTTCAAACGAAGACATTCACGCAATACTTCCACCTTCTAATACATCTTCTGATACATCTTCTGATACAACTTCCAATACATCTTCCACTACAACACCATCATCTAAGCCAAAGAAGGGGAAAGATAAGCTTGCAATAATATTGGGCACGGTACTATCCGGAGTATTTGGTCTCGCAGTTGTTGCGATATCTATATGGTACGTTTTTTTCAGGAGGAAACGATCAAGCGAAGAGATAAGTTCTGCATCTGCGGATTCGCCCTCGGAGACACAAGAAAAACCAGAGCTCGATGCAAATGATACTACAAGGAATGAGCTTGAAGCAGGTGAAATTATGGCAAAGGTTCCAGAACTTCAAGGAGAATACAAGACCGAGCTAGATGCAGATAGTACGAGAAAGAATGAGCTAGATGGAGGAGAAGTATCACCATGGAGTAGGGAGTGGCGGGAACTGGACTCTAGTACTGGTCTGCCCTCACCTGATATTGCAGAGATGGCTGCCAGGGAACCTGTTGGTATTGAGATGTTAGCTTGAGAATATAATTTTCAGACTGCTTATTACTGTTATTGATTGTAGAATTCATAAGATCCTAAGTGTGATATCTCAGTCTGTGCTTATGTTACTTCCATAATACATAGTCCTATTATCCATATTCCTGCAATACAAAGTTGATATTGCCGTCCACAAGTATACTGAGCATAATTAATCATTTACCGTTTCAAGCGAGTTGCACCAGTCTGGTGGTCCAATACGCCCGGACAATATGTAATAAGAATGAAAGAGAAAACGCTAATGACCAAGTAGAGTTAATTTTTCAAAGGCAGACAATTAACGACGATTGTCACGACATATTGATATGTAGCGTTACAGTTATCAACGACATGAAAAAGAGTCAGAATATGGAAAGACATCAGCTCAAATCTACAATGGCGAGAGAGAAAGCTTTGTGACTCGAGAATAAGAAACCAGAAATCTGCAACACATGTCTGGATATCCGAACTCGATTTTTAAAACGTAAGGTAATATGGTGGTACTCGTAAATCTAGCAAGGACGTGAACGTATGGCCCGCGCACCTGTGTCCTTGAGCCCTATCCGGAAAGAATTACCAAAGCGCGATAACGGATGGCGTTTGTCGGTCGTGCGCGGCTGCAGTGACAATTCATGGAGTGCCTGTACAATATTCATCTTTTGATCCAATTAACCGCGCCTGGAACTGTTATGACCCAAGGATCGACAACAAGGCAGTCTATCTATGAGGTTTGGAAGATGGCGATCTGCTTGCGGTGATCATTAGCGTTGTAAGAACCAGATCTCGGCTGCCATGTATGTATGTATGCACATACATGGCGCTTCTGACATTCTTATAATCTCGCATTCTTCTGACATTCTTTTCGTCCATGGTTTCGTTGCATGCACAGCACTGGAAGCCTCCAACTCCGACCTAAATTTTAACTCTCAGGCTTTGATATTTGTCCTGTGTGACTACTTTACTGCCGAGAAACATGTATATGTCTCTCCAGTTCTCGTGCTTTCCACTAAGCTGGTGCTCGAGTAAGTGAGGTTTCGGGTTTTGTCTGTGGGCTGTATCCTAAGCAACCACCAATTCAAACAGTAAGGAAAGCCATCTTTAATGTTTCAGCAAATATTCTTTGACACCTCCATGGCTTCAAGAAAAGTTCAAAGTTGAATATCTAATAGAAGATCAATTTCGTTGCTGTTTCCAAAGACTAGTGTATTGACTATAACACATTCTTATATTAGAATGATGAGTGCCCAGATTATTACAACGTTGGGAATTAGTGGTGTTCGATCGGCAGTTTATGTAACATGCAGAAATCTCGCGACTGGTGCCTTCGGGCAAGTACGTTGATCGTACTCGCAATCATTGCTGCTAGTATCATTGTTTTTGTTCTTCCTTGTGCATCTCTCCATGATCCGACAAGTTTGACTCGCCATCTTCATGATTTTACACAAGAACACCTGCAAGAGTGGACGAGCTTCGCAAAAAATACACGCCTCACTACCCTCGATGTGGAAGATACCAGTGTCGATGATATAGACGATACTCTTGTCCTTTACCTTAAAGCCACAGCAGAAGTCTTCGGGTCTCTTGGCAACCGATACGATTTGATATCTTTGAAAGAAATCAGCCATGATCTGGAACTGAAAGCAAAGAGAGCCGGTGGACAAGCCGTTTCAACTCTGGACAAACGTGGCGTCTTTTCTGACCTCTTTTCTGGTCTTACTGGAGGCAAAGGCGCTTCGTCGACAAGTGGCTCGTCGAGCGGGGGGTTATCATCTTTGTTCAGTGGAGGAAGTTCCCTATTCACTGGGGCAATAAGTAACGCTATCAGCTCATCAGTAAACGGTTCAGGCATATTTGGAGGCTTGTTGACCGACCTAGCTGGCCCAGCAGGATATCTTGGAAGTGGTCTCTCTCAAGGAACAGTCACGGGACTTAATCTCAGTAAGTCGACAAACACAAACAAGGCGGAAAGTTCACCATCTCCAAAGGGCCTCAATGCAATTGCGGAGAACTTCGGCCAGGGACTCTCCTCAACTTTCTTTGAAAAAGCAAACACATCTGCTCTTCTTCCTGGAACTAGTAACTTGGCCGGAGCCACACGCTCTCTTGCTCAAGGACTTGGGAATGGCACAGTGTCCGGTCTTAAGTTGACCACTGCCGACGTAACACCCGGAAACAATAGTGGTATCGGCGGAATTGCTGGCAACTTTGGATATGGCCTTTCGAATTCGTTATTTACCAACATTAACATGTCAAGTCTCATGTCCCCAGAACAGACAAAGGTGTTTATGGCGCAGGTCGCAGGAGCTGTTGGCCCTGCAGCGACGGGGCTTGGCTTGGGCACTGCGACAGGATTGAAGCTATCTAACTCTTCTCAATCATCTAATTATTCCATGATGAGCACTGGACAAGCTACCTTCAACTCAATGACTGAAGAATTCACAAAATCCCTATCTTCTTCTTTCCTTGGCTCAATTAATACATCCAGTGTTATGACACCGGCACAGAAAGAAGCTATGATGTCGCAGATAGTATCAGCAATTGGTCCTGCTGGAACTGGACTCGGCTCCGGGGCTGCGCAGGGTCTCGGTCTGTCTACTGCGCAAGCCAATAAGCCAAGTTGCAATGAAACATTATCAGTCGGCTCGGCCACTGAAGACTTCACTAGAGGACTCTCTTCGTCTTTCCTTGGCTCGATCAACATGTCTACCATAAGAGCGGCAGCTTCAACCGGTGACCTGATGAGCATGATTGCTCCGGCTGCACAGGGTCTTGGAAAAGGCTTGGGTAAAGGCACTGCCATTGGGCTGAATCTTCAAACAGATGACATGAGTAATCCACAATCCAATGCTTCCGACGTTAGCTCCGTTATGGAAACATTTTCAAAGGGCCTGTCATCTAGTTTTCTCCAAGGGGGAACACTCAGCTCTTTGCAATCAAAAGCTAGCATGGCAACTGGAAATTCTTCATTACTTTCATCTATAAGTGTCAGCAAAGTGGGAGAAGGCCTCGCTCGAGGTCTAGTCCAAGGTGCTGGGGATACATTCATGGGGTCTGCCATAAACATGTCGGCGAACATGTTCAATGATTCTGTTAATGGAGCTGCTACCGGCTTCGGGCGAGGACTTGGTGGACAGACCGTATCTCTCGTTATGGGTTTTTTGAAAAAAGACAATACATCGACCACTAGCAATGACCCTTCTAACTTGGGCACTATCAACAATGATTCATCCATCATGAGTAATGGTTCATTCGCAGCCAATATATCACGTCGCTCAAGCCGGAGTGCTTCCCCAAAGAACGTAGTCGTCGTTCGGGATACACCTTCAGTGAATATGAATATCTCGAGCATAACAGATTCTGCAATTCAAGATGGAATATCCTCTATCAATGTTACAAAGGTTGACGCCATCTTACAAACTGGACTTGATGCTCTCACCTGTGAAGGATTTGGTGGTATATGGGGTATTATTGGGGGGTTGAAGGCTGGAGGTGCCTTGAATGGGCCATCGCAAATGAACTTAAGTATCCTTGGAAACTTGACCTTTACCGTTACCAACGCCGGGAACGTCTTCAATGTCACACCAAGCACTATGTTGATCACCACAAATGGTGTATCATTCAAAAATTCTCTAATCTTATTGTCTTCACATGGTACATCATATTCTCATAGAACAAGCAGTCGTTTACTAACATTGAAATAGCTGTTCTCGCTAGCATAGCATACTTTCTCTTCGTACCACTGGTTGTAATTCTCGCGAGCGCGCAGCATCTTACAATACTTATCAAGCTACCAAACGCATTACAAAAGGCTCCACGCTGGCAGTTTATTATCCAGATAACTGCTATCCTCCCATTAGCCACAGCTGCTGTAATAACTGGTGTCATTGTTATTGGAAATGGACACCATTTCGCAACCGCTCATGAGGCGAGTCTTCTGTTCCCAATATCTCTTAGGAGTAATTCATTAACAAATCATAGATTCTTGGTCTCATACTTTTTGTAATCACGATCGCCTGGGGTGCTGTTAGCCGGATAAACAATCAAACCAACACACCAGAATCTACAACGTCACCTAAGCTCTCACTCGCTCACAAAACCCTCGAGGGTGTTGTTCTCGGTCTCTCCAATCTCGTTCTCGTAACAGGCTTTACGGATCTCTCCACAATCTCTCTGTGTCTCACACAGACATTTCCAATATCTGTTGTCGTGGGTTTAGGAATGTTTATCGGAACAGCCTATGCCAATGCAACGGGGCTAATTGCATTGAACTTCTTCATTGCTAGATGGATGAAGAACCGTACGCTTCAAGCGGTTGAACAGAAGGTTGATATCGAATATTACGATCAGGACCAGAAGCCGGCTGCGGGAATTTCAGGCCCTTTTGGTGATAAGGATGAGAGGAGTGGCCAGGTCTCATATTTCGAGGAATAGCTTTCGATATTTTAACATCAAGAAAACGATGATACAATTCTAATTACAATAATTTATGGTGGTAATACTCATGAGTGAATCTAAATTCAGTAGTTTTGATTAAAATCTTGGTTATAAAGCCCTTTAAGTATTGTAAATAAACTCACAACGCGTATTCAAATCTTCACCACCTTTATCACAAACAATACCATCTTATCAGAAGGGTATTTGTAGTCAATTTATCATCAGAAGGCAAATTCTGGAAATCTCCTAACGAGAAATCTCCCAAATGCATACACGATGGGTAAACAAGCTTGATGATGATTTATTTATATTGTTACACCCATTTGTACAAAGTTCTAAGATCCTGGACCAAGTTTTTCATTTGGCCAGTCAGACTCTAGAAGTGGCATTTAATCCAAACATCTTCATGCTGTTGTTCCAGGAAAATTCAGCCACTTCTTCTATTGAAGTCTCCTTCAACCCCGCAACAACCATTGCAACTCGCTCAATGGTACAACTTTCGTTGCGACCCTTGACCATTTGCCCATCGATAAATTTACTATGCTTTCGAGATGACGGAAGTGGCCTTGCCCCCTCGAGATACTTCGCTATCTTATCGGTTGCTATGATTTCGCACCAGGGCGCATCAGTCTCTAATTGAAGCTTATCTAAGGGGATATGGCGGACCATATCCAATTGCTCATCAGTTCGAAAGCACACTCCGTTAACGCTGATTTCTAATCCCAGATTTACCAGTTTCAACATCTCATCCTTGGTACCAGCGAAGGAATGGACTAGTCCGCCGCGTGGGAGCTTTGGCATATAAGACTCAATAATGGAGATGAAGTCATCACATGAGTTTCTCACATGTAGAAATAGCGGAAGCTGTATGTGTACCGCGAGCTCGAGCTGATCGCGAAATGCACGTTGTTGAGTCTCTTTGTCTGCTCGATCTAGATAATCGTAATCTAGCCCAATTTCACCAAAAGCGACAAGCACTGATGGGTTTTCAGCTATTAAGGCCTTCCCAAACTCCATCAAAGCGTCAAGGTAATTATCCTCCGTATAGACCTCTGCTGCATGATAGGGGTGAACACCCAATGTCATAGAACACATCTCTGGATTTTGTTTGACAATCTCATAGTTTGCATGCGCTCCAGCAAGAGTCATACTTGTCAGCATAACCTTCTCACAGCCATATTCCCAGGCTCGTTTTAACACGGCAGAGAAATCACATTCGTGATATTTTTTTCCACGATAGGATCCTTGAAACTGATCTGCCGTAAATGTGACGGCGACCTGAAACCTTGGTCAATCTTAAATCTCCGAATATTGGCTGAGGATAACTCACATCAGCAAAGCGCAAATGATGACCTGACATTTGGAGAGTGAAAATGTTTTGGTAGCAGAATGGTTTATGCACCAATGAGTTAATAGAAATCTATGGAGTGACTAAAAAAACGAGCAGTCAGAACAAATTGAGTGTGAGTAATTGTACTTATCTTAGTAGAAAGACCCAAGGACCCAAAAGAAGATGTAAAGAGAATTATACTTGGTTACCTTGAAATTTGTATTTCGAAAAACACGTTGAGGGAAAAAGAGGGAAGGAAAATGGGGGTTAACATAGAGCCCATCACGTGAGACTGAAGATAGCCTTAACCAGATTTAGTACAACTTTCATTTCTGAACTTGTGTGGATAACATTGTGACTCCGAAAGACCATGAAAGATGACCAAACTGATTTGCAGAGTATTATAGTGTACTTCCTACTCGACATTGAAATATAGCGACTAGGTCATTATAGGCAGACATTGGAAAAAAGAGAGTATGAGAGAAGGAAAGAGGCGAAAATGAAAAGGGTTATAGCGCCCTTGCACTTTGCCTCCTTCTCTACACGGCACCTCCTCTTCTGACGATTATCTATAGTGGCAAGCTATTGCTAGTATTTTTAGTAAATCATTTGCTAAATACGTTGCGAAATGCAAACGAGTCCCGAAGGAAGGATATTATGTTCATCCTCATCATCCCCAATGTTATACAAACTGATAGTGAAATTTCGACAATCTTGGTCTACAAGCAGGGAAGTTTTCGAACATATCATTCATTATCGTATCCAAAAAGATTGTAGTCCCTCGAATCTGCGACATGACCGCTGAGAGGCACTTGCAGTAGTGATAAGTGATATCGACATGAGAAGTAAGGGGCTCAGTGAAAGTGAGCGCGAAGACAAAGGCGTTGGCGTTGGCGTTCGATGAACATGCCATCAGCTTTTATTTTGGCTTCTTTCAATTGTTGTCTTGAAGATTGAGAGTCCAGCACTACGCTATCTGCAAATTCCGATTGAATAGGTGTTCTTGAGTTCGACATTGAATTCGACTTGCCAAAAAGAGCGGGCAACGGCGTATGTTCATCGTCAATTGCATTATCCTGTAACTAATCGACAATATCTTCTTTTGAAGAAATAACAGTCTCACCGAGGCTGAAAACACTCTGTGATAAGAGTAACGCAACTTGCGCGAGGCTTATAATGCCAGCAAATCCTCTAGTTGCCGTTGTTGAGTTCATTATGCCTCAAGTACAACCTGGAGCAATTTCATATTCGATACTGAGGTCGAGCCTGTTTTGGAGAAAATATAGAGGAAATTGTCGATTATACGAGGTCGTCATGTTTGAGGCGCGATTGATGCCTGCTCATGCATGATGTTGAGGCGAGGCTTATTGGATGCCGAATTATATCGTACTGTGACACTCCCCACAATGATAATAACGCACATCGTGAACGTTCAGTAATGAACTGATATGACTTTCATGGTTTCAATACAATCTACTGGATTAACTGAAACCACTTCTTTTAATTCGTCTAAGGGTCTTGAGGAACATGAATTTGTAAGTTTAGATTGAAGGAAGAGAGAATCCTCAAAAGTCCGCGTAGTAGCATCGATAGAATAAGCTTAATCCGTAGTGCTTTTAGCACTTCATACTTCGGAACTAGTTACCATCTATGCTCTCTACCCTGGATACTAAGCAAATAATGACCTCATCTGCGAAATCTTATGCTTCTCATCTTTGCTACTACGCTATCAGTTAATAGCATTTAAGAAACATCTCTTGGAGTAGCAGTCCCACCACAAATGTGTAGAGGACAAGTCTCTTGAAGTAATAGTCCAGCCACAAGTGTGTAGGGATCAAGCAAGGCAATAAGCATTCCTGGGCTTCATTCTTCATTTCTACCCCAAATCATGTAATTCTTACACTGTCGCATTACTAACAGAATACTCTTGGTGTTGATTGGACACCTAGTTGGATGTACAATAATTACTAATCAAGCACGTCTACGTAGCCGGCAATGTATAGAAATGTCCAGAAAATTGAATACGAATTGTTTATATTGGGAGCGTTTATATGATAAAGCAATCTGAACTTAGTCGAGAACTAATCATAGGCCTCCTCGTAGGCCTCCTCGTACTCCTCGCGAGCCTCTTCTACCTCCTCACGATCACTGCTGGATACCGAAGATCCGGATCTCGTCTCATCTGGTAAATCCCGTGGGTAATCATCGTTGTATTCCCCAGAGTCTCTAGGTGGTGAATTGTGGTCATCGTCATCATCTAAAATCAAGGAATGTCAGTACAAAGCCTTCCGGTAATTAAGATATCGAGATTTGGAAGGGGAAAAACGAACCCAGAGCCTCAGCAATCAGAGCCCCACCAATAGCACCAACTGCCAGTCCACCAGCAGCTCCAATCATCATGTTGGTCTTATCAGATCTGCCACTGTCGGCTGGTGCACCGCCGTATGATCCGCTGGGTGGTGGGCCTTGGGAATAGCTGTCGTAGTAAACGTCGCGAGGTGGAGGCGGTGGTGAAGATACGGATGTAGGAGGCTCCAACTGTGCTTGTCTGCTCATGATTTCAAGATACCACCATCTCTGTACAGATGGCTCCCATAAAGCTGTCCAGCCCTGAGGGACCCATGGAGGGCTAGGAGCTCCGTAGTTCGAGGCCGGTGGTGGTGGTGCCTGTTGGTATTGTGGTTGTCCGTATGGAGGTGCATAGCCAGGCTGTTGTGGTGGTGGTGGTTGTTGATATTGAGGTTGACCATATGGAGGCTGTTGGTTGTATTGTGGCTGCTGGCCGTAAGGAGGGTATCCGCCGCCGTATGGTTGTTGGTAAGACATAGCTTCGAGTTGATAAGTATTTCAGGAGAAAAATATGAGAATGAAAAGAGACGGTGTGAATGAGGGATATCTTCCTTATACCTTCTACTCACTCGTAGAGTCACGTAGGATATAGGAGAAGCATCTAAGCCACGTAGATGTGTTATTAGCTCGGCATTGTAGTTTAATTATGGAGATTTCCAGGGCCCATCTTGGCACTGTACGACTTTGAGGGACATAATGATACCCGTTGTGCCGTGGCCATGCTCGTCAGTCAAACGCGATAGCTATAGTGGGGCAGAAATGGTGGGGACCACTGAGAGCGGGGTGTCAGCTCTACATGGGTTCAGCATTTATGACATCTGTCAATCAAAGCTGTTGAAGCTCTCATATTAAACCCACGTTAGTAGAGCGCAAGCACCAGTTTAAGAGCTCATCGCAATATGAAAAGTACATATAGGCGCAAACAGGAATGGTGAATGGATGACTTCGTAATTTCAAAAGATCACCAGATATTCAGGGATGCTTATATAAGCAGATATACAATGTCACGTGAGTACCTCACGAATCAACGAATGAAGCTGGAATTTGGAAGTTGGACAATCCAGTACATGTTATTAATATGGGTTGAAGACAATAATGCATGTTTTGTAAGCCGTTATAGTGACACATAAAATAGGTATAGAGCTGGGCTATCTAAAATCAAGCTATAGACTACAACTTGAATACGATATCACCTTATCTCGTCGTCGGAAAGGGTGAGTCCCATACGACCATTTTATTACATCTAAGGTTGTGGCCAAGCCTCCAAGAGCGCCTCATCTCCAACTAGCTCAAAGCTCGTCGTTGCTTGTGTCGGTACATCCACAAGAAGGTTGTAGGTTCCAGGATAGAGGACTCTATTACCCAGCTCGTTTCTGCGCGACAGCACTCCGAGCGTGAGATTCAGTCCTACAGTCTGAGTTTCACTTGGAGCGATGTCGTAAAGACGAGTGTATGCAGCAAGTTCTTTGATCGGGTATGGTGCTGGGCCATATTCACCGGACAAGAAGGCGAGAAGTACGAAATCGGAGGTTGAGGCTGTTGTCTTTGATACATCGCTGCCCGTGTTGGTCACTGACACCGAAGGGAGAGTGGATGTTGGGAAGGGGCAAAGGTCGAGATTAGTTTCCTTGCATGAGGATATTAGCGAAGAGATGTTGAAGACTGGCGTCAACGATGTCGTGTTTGTAGACGTGAAGAGGACAGAAAAGTTTGTGTAGTGAAGTCCATAGCCAAAAGGAAGAACGGAATTGTTGTAAAACTTGTAGGTACGTCCTGGGTTGGTAGAGCTGGGTCGCAGAGTCATATCCGTCATGGGAACTTGACTCACATACGCACCTGGGTACTGTGTTGTGGGCAGACGCCCAGCAGGGTTCTTAACGCCGGTAAGAACATCGAAGACTGCTGGGCCGCCATCTTGGCCTGGATATCCTGTCCACAAAATAGCAGAGATGTTGTTGTTTGAAAGTAGAGGTGTGTCATCCAATTGGCTTCCCAGCTGTATTATCACCAGAGGCTTTCCGAGAGTTGCAAGCCGCTCGATCAATGTGAGCTGAGATGGACTCCACGAAATCGAGTATCTGTCATGTTCTTCGGATTCAACACTCAAATCAATGCCACCGAAATACAATATATAGTCCGAGTTGGTAGCAGCTTCCACAGCTGGATCAGTCCAGTTACCTGTAGTGCTGTTCTCTGCTGTTGGTCCATCAGCGTAGTTGACAGTCAGACCAAGCTCTTGAGCAGCATACAGCGGGCTACGAGCGTATGGCGGAATTCCATTGTAGCTGCCGAGCAGCTGATCTGTGGCATTGCCCCAGTTCCCAATGATTGCAACTGATGTTGAATTACTTAAGCTAAGTGGTAGCAGTCCGTCATTTTTCAACAGAACTAATCCATCGGTTGCAGATTTCCGTGCCAACTTTTGCGCAGCAGGCGTGTTGACATCACTCCAATTAAGTGACCGATATGATATTTCCGAGGCAGGGTCAAAGTAACCAAGATTCACAAGGCCCTGATATTGACGAATAAGTGCGCGATCGAGAACATCAACGGGCAGAAATGATTGATTGTAAGCGCCAATAACATCCGTCTTGTTCCAGTATTCGCAAACGGTATCTGTACCGGCATCATACGAAATCCCGGCAGCTGCAGCAGCTGATGATGTGTATTTATGGCTATCGGAAATGTCCGCAATCGCGTCACAGTCGCTAGTAATATATTGATTGTCAGTCGTCCAGCCCCAGTGCTCACGAAGAATTGTTTCCATGAGGTATGAGTTTGCACAAGAAGGAACTCCATTGACTGAGTTATAGGAGCACATGATGGAGCCGACATTGGAGTCACGAGCGCATTGTTGGAAAGGAGGAAGATAATACTCTGCAAGATCTTGACTCGAGACAATGGCGTCGAATGAATGTCTGGTATATCCTCCCCAACTCTCCATATCATAGGCAGCAAAGTGCTTGCATGTTGCAATAACCTTTCTGATTGGGGGGTTGAGACCGCCTTCGAGACCTAGCAAGAGATGCTTGACGTAGTTGCTAATTCGAAATGGATCCTCCCCTGGAGTTTCTAATCCTCTGCCCCAACGTGGATCTTTGTAGGGATTGATATTAGGTGTCCAGTAATCTAGTCCAGCTCTGCCCACATTGCTGAATGCTCGGGCTTCAGTACTGACAATGCTACCGACGGATTGGATCAAATCATCATCGAAAGCCGCGGACATGGTGATAGGATTGGCAAATGAAGTAGCATAAGAGTATTCTCCAGATGATGAGAAGTTCACACCTGGAGAGAGTGCTATTCCATGAAGTGCTTCACTCCACCAGTAGTAAGGTGGAAGACCAAGTCTTGGAACGCCAGGGCTCTTGCTATCACTCAGTCAGTAATAGATAACAGGGATAGCTTAATCTAATATCATACTCTACCATGATGACAAGTTTCTCCTCCGTAGTCATAGCCCCAACAATTGCTGCAGCTCTATCATAAGGAGAGGCATTGGTATTGCAGACTAGATTACTGGTAAGAAGTGCAGTGCCATTGACACAATTAGGATATGTCATGGAAATAGATTCCCCTGCAAAAGGGTTAAACGGGGTCACCGACATTTTGACAGGCTGGAGAATAAGTTGAGGGAATCTGGGCTTTCAAGTGACTGGAGGTGAGGCATATATCTATTTTGAAGCGGCTATTATAGTTTGGTCAATGAAGTATTCTATCTACGTTTATGGACTTGTCTCCACATAAAGTACACATACTGAGCACTTCCCCTCATCTCCAACTTTCGTCTTCGGCCATCTTGCTATTATCTTTTTGTATTCACCTTGCTTGCATATTCAATGTACATATAAACCATGAATATGCACACTCCATAACTTCGGCTAAATTGGAAAGAGGGGACGATGGAATTCTCTTATTACCATGAGTTATGATGGGTATTGCCTTCGGCAGTCAAGACTTCAAAAAAGTTCTATTAATCTCCCAATGAAAAGCTACCGTACAAAATCCAACATGAGTCGATCTGAAATATTTTCGTAGATGAAATCATATACGAAATACGAATGCAGGGGACGTGGGTAAATGAAACGGGTAAATGCTGATCGCTGTTTTGTCCCGAGGCACAACATGATTGGGGAAGTATTCGCTCGTCGGATCTGAAAGTAAATAAGTCCGAAGCAGATCCACCAGATCAGATCCTGGGTTGAAGTGTAACCAGCGAAAGTATGGAGGATAAAGAGAATTATGCCCCTCATGAGAAACCGGGGTCTTTGGTCATATGCGAATATCGGCCGGATTTTGGAGCTTAAGTAATTTGTATTCAACACAGAGCTACAGCAAATATTAACAAATTTCAGAACATGGAGATTTATATTATTTTCAAGGTCTTTGTGAAGTAGCTTCGTTGACGATGGCGCGCACAATTTTGCTCCAAACCCTTCTTGATCAACTTTCCTTCACGTTTTTACCCTGAAGATATTTACCGATGGTCTCGAGTATCCTACAGTGTGTTCAGGATCACTATAATCCGGAGAGAAAAGAATTGCATCATTACAATCACTTCCCAAAGAAGTGTTATTCAGCCAAGCAGGTTCCCAGTAATGAACCCCTCTTCCCAATCCATTTGGCACTTGCTGAACAATACTAATAACATCATCAGTCCAGGTGATCTGACCCTGAACACTGTAGGGAATCTCTGGTTCTGAAGATGTTGGGATAGGATTATACTCTCCGTTACAAATCGCTGGATAATCCGTTTCAACAACCTGCAAAGGTTTTCCGTATTGTACTGCGAGAGTATTCAAAGTTATACGCAGATTATCAAATGTTGCTGCTGTTCCATAGAATGGATAGAAGGAGAATCCGAAAACATCCCATGCTGTGAGAGGAACGCCGTTGGCAGTCAGGGCACCGAACCAACGCTGCTGGAGAGTCAAGTTCCACCCATCATCGATGTGGATCATGACTTGTGGCTTGGGAGTTCCAAGGGCAATTGCATCATCCACTCCTGCTCGTGCGGACTTCCAAAGTGTAGCTAAGTTCGAGAAGTTGGCTACCGTTGCTGTCCACGGCTCCACGTCGACATCAGCATATCCTAGGGGCCACAAGATTCCATGACGAATCTCGTTGCCCAGAGCGACTATTTCGAGATTGATTCCATCTTGCGTAAATGCTTGGAGTGTATCACGCACATAGTCTCGAAGTGTAAGGGCAAGCGGTGCAAGTTCCTGGGGCCAGGCAGCTGGCGGAGGTTGCTTGTTTGGATCGGCCCAAGAATCGCTATAAATCTTTAGATTTTTTTGTTCCAATTGATTTTATTGTGTCCATAAAGACAACTATCATCTATGTGTGTATGTACTTACGAGAAATGGAAGTCCAGGTAGATCTTGTAACCCTCTTGCTGGAATCTTTTCGCAAGATCCATAGTATACTCAAGGCCATTTGTCCCTCCAACTGGATCTACCCATATGCGGAGACGGACAGTATTCATTCCCCCATCTCCCAGAATTGCTTCGGCAGGCCTTGTCTGATTGTGTCGACTAGTATCTTTGTAGATTGCACCTCCCTCTTCGAGAGTCAAGAGTGAACTCAGGTCATGTCCTTTATAGAAATAGCTTTTTGGTTCTTTGGGATGGCTATAAAGTTGTTAGTAAGAAGGTCTCTAATTGATGGACCTGGTTTGGAATACCCGGAAGGTGCAGCAGCTACTAGGAGAGGAACAACAAGAAGGAAAAGGTTACGAAACAACATTATGAAATTGGGAATCGAACAGTATCCTAGTATTACTCTAAGAAATGAATGACAAGAGAAACAAGTATGATAGGAGATGCCATGGCTATACTTATATATCTCCAGAAATTAGGACTTTAATTCTTTCCTCGTCATGATCCTTGGCGCCTTATGGAAATTCTCATTTCATTAGCATGGATCTGTAAGCCACCCGGAAAAACGTAGGCAAGATGTTGGGCATCATGTGAATCCGGAGGTAATTTGTCCGAGAAGTCATATTCTTGGTCTACAAGATTTCATGGCCTTTGGAAATTGGATTGGGGAGTATTCAGTGATGCAAGTGGCAGAAAATCGCGATCGAATGTCGTATCGGCACGTAATGTGGGGTAAAACTATGGGGTAACAGACGTAACTTAAGCTTAGCTTATAGCGCCTAACCTTGACAAGCAGCCCGAGCATGAAATCCTTGCCAACTCTACGAGCACAATAGAGAGGGGCAAGGAACTCGTGTGATGGTGTTGGACAAAGAAGCTGGGCAGTGGAAGGATGATTTATTCCAGTATTTAGAATAGTCTTCATTTATATACGTAGTAGTACATTCAAGATCGCGTACTGTACGATCCAGCAACTAGACGCTTTTTAAACTACATACAAATCAGTCACGTTATATGATAGGATAGAGCTCTTACATTCGAATGTAAGCAGTTAGAATTCAAGAAGCGCAAACTCCGTACTTGTACAACATCGTAATTGAATCCATGGCATATCTCTGAGAACCTCTCATCCGTCAATCATTATCTAAGAGTGTGATACACAAGTTGGCCTCTGCAGTAAATTCTGTACTTTTTAATGCTATCGACACACTCTTATCCAACAAATATAATCCGCTCGTTACCTTCCTGCGATAGATTCTATTTTTCCGTTGTATTTATTCCAAGTATGGATCAATATTATATCATACCAGCGCATTTATTCCATCAACTTGATTACTAAGTAATATATCCATGCACCACACGCAAATTTCCTTGCTCGCGACCTATATTGAACGCGACTCAGGCTCTATTCCCAGAACATCGTGTCTATGACTGTCTGACATATATACGTTGCTGAGAAGACGCTTGAGATGCTTTTTGTTGACAGAGCCGATAAAGGAGAGCTTGACATTATACTCGACAGTATGTATCTTCGCAAAGTTGATCCTTGACAACAGGCAAAACAGGTCTCGTGGTTGTATAAGGTCAACTCGGATGGGATGCAAGAAAACTTATGCTTCTCCAAGAAGCAAGTCCGGCACTTCATTGTGTTTCCCAGTGAAAGCAAGGCAGTGGTCTGATGGGTGGACGCCAGACTTATTTGTAACTTTTCCGGCGTAGGTCAATACAGATCTATGATTGTCAGCTATATATATACCTTGGTAATAAATATGGGTTACTTACACACAGATACAATGTCCAATTGAAACACCTCCGATGATAAAACGCCGTATGCTATGATACGCTTCTTCACCATTTTAGGAACTCCTACAAGTGAACGGAATCCCTCATTGCCTCTGACTATATTGGAGAGTGTGCGGTCTTTCAGCTCCTCCACAAAATCTTGAATACCTGTAGTGTTTAGTTATATCAAACCATATTGGGAGGATAATATAATCACTTCACCAACTTCAAATTTACTCGCGTTGTGGATATTAAATCCTTTGACGCAATTAGTAATCTAACGTTCCAATAGAATATGCAACGTACGGGGACTAAGGTTTCCCCTAAGACCTGGTGTAGCTGTGAATTGAGTGTTGATGAGATGTGGATGGGATACTCGACTGCACCGTATCGTCTGCCAAAGACACAGTTAAGCTTGTTAGACTTGTTAGACTTGTATTTTTCGTGGTTAGGGAGGACTAACCAATACTAGACTCGGATTTCCGGAAATTGAATGGATAGCCAGATCCTTTTGAGGAATCGAAAATGGTCTCTAGGTTAGACTTTGAGGACTCAACACTTCTAGATTCAATAGCGGCAAAATCTTGTGAATTTTTAACGTTGTGTGATTCTAAATCATCATGGCACACATTTGGAGAAGGAAGGCTGTTCTCTCTAAGAACACTCAATCCGATTTTCCACTGGTAATCTATTGCAGTTGACAACGAGTTGTGATGGTAACTATCGTATAGATCAACATCCGCATTATGTGATAAAAGCAGCCGACATATCTCAAGGTTTTTATGTCTTACTGCTTCAATCAATGCCAGACGTTGGCCATCACTGACATTAGGATCTGCATTCCGAAAAATTAGATATTTTGTTGTTTCCAGATGGTTACCTCGACAGGCCTCGATCAAAGGAAGATGACCACTACTGGGTATATAAATATGCTCCTGCGATGATATCTCATCATCAATCTGTCGAAGAACTTGTACATCTCCATATCTTGCTGCTGTGCAGTAGATATCGGAAATTGAGGGCAGAAGTCGAAACAACCAAGGATTTTCTTCGCTATACAATTCAGGGTCATGACTCTCACTAAGACCAGTTGCATTTTTAGTTATTTTCATCCGTGACTTCGAAAGGGTGGATCGTTCGAAATCATGTGTCCAAAGGTCATATTGTATCGCTCTCGCAGGAATAACACTACCAATACCCAACGATAAAATTGCAGCCGACAGTATTCCGTAGAGTTTGCCAGTTCTAGCGTCGATTACCCACGATCCAGAATCTCCAGGCTCTAGGTTTTTGTTAAATATAAAGTCGTCAAGTAAAGAATGAATACTAAATACAACTTACCTAAAGATCCTCTTGAAATCTCAAATGCCCATTGATCGCCATGTACAATTGATTTCCGTAGCTTCATAGAGTAAGCCTTGCCTAGACCTTGGCCTCTTATCTGACCTCTTCGAGTTAAGATGATTACATCTCCCTCTGGTGGCTGAAGACTGATTTCTGTAATAAAGTTTGTCGCCACCGGTGGCTCTTGTTCATTCAATGCGTCCTGGTTGTTGAGTCGATTTATTCCACGATTCGTAACAACATCGTTCTTAATTGTGGCCCAGTCAGCTTTAGTTCCGACTAATTCTGGATTTACGTGAAAGCCAGCGAATTGTGGGCTCGCTCGTAACTCTATAGACTTCAACCTTGGAAGAGAATAGTCTTTGACAGCTTCAAGTTGTTCTTCATGTCCGCTGCTTGAAGATTGAGAGGAACTCTCATCCTCATTACCATCAAACAGGTATAGATCATCGCTTTTGAGTATAGATGGTTGGTGGTGCTTATCAGATGTGTTTCTAAGACGAAGATTTTGCGGGGTGTCAGAAAATGCATGAGCAACCGTGATGCCTTGCACCATATTCGCACGATAGTATGCAAGTGGGGGTAGATTGACAATCCCTCCAAGTGTGGAGACTTGCTTAAGGTTTGCATCACCTATGGGGCTTTCGCTGTGCGAAGGCATTTGAGCAACGATACCAATGCCGCAAGCATTAATGCACATATCACTTATAACAACATTGTCGTCTATAACAATATCATATCCAGTGATGTCTCCGAAAGATCCGACCAAATATCCAACCCCAAATTCATACTACACTTCATTAATATACATGGCCGAACAAAAATAGAAGTGAACCAACCTTCTTGACATCAAGATAATTTCTAGCCACGTGCATTGCTCTTCTTGCAACATCTCGCGCCTCATGCAAAATCACAACATATGGCACTGCAGATGTCTCCTTTTCTCCAAACATCCAGCAGAATAGCCAAGGTGGTTCGCAAGTAGGTATCCTCTCATATATTGTGGCACGGTTCTCGTCAAACTCTGCTCTAAGTTCATTCCGTATGGTATCCCAGTCTCCGGCCATCTCATCTGCAATATGCCACCGTGAAACCCCATTTACTGTCTCTATACAATCCCCGCAAGATGGCTGGCTTCTCAATCGTAAAAGTTTTGCATGATAGGATGATCGAAATAACGTTTTGAAAGTCCGCCGGGGACTGAACGTGCTCAAGTTAGACGGCTTGAGCTCGTCAATCACGCGTTTCATTGTCTCAACTGATCCAGACATGGGAATTGTAGATATTGCGATGAAACAAAGGTCCTTGAGGCGACGACAGAAACTGCTCTTCTCACAATCCAAAATGAGGCTGTTCTAATGGGGCCTTGCAGCTAATAGCACTGGTGGCATAAGTCACCCTGTTTATTTTTGCAGGGATAATTCCATAAAGTAGTCGGCTTACACGAACAGCATACTCGTGGACTCTAGCTATTGGTCCACACAAATCGCACCGAATTGAGTATAGAGAATTGACTGCCAATTGAGAATGGATATGTCCTTGTTCCATCTCATGTATCGATAGAAAGAAGATCTAACTTCATACTTGACTTTACCTTTGGCAGTAATGAGTTTGTCAGCCCAATACTAGGTTCCAGTGCATCTTCTGTATCGTTGTCTTCAATTACAACCAGAGATAGTCTCAAAAAGTTTGTGAAGTGCCATATCAAGGCAATTCTTCCTTCAATGTTGAGTGAGACCTTAGAATATTGCCGTCGACCACTCAACATCATCACCCATATTCATGTTAACACCACATACTGAATCTAGTCAAGTTTCGAAAAGAGCTAAAATAAACTCATCATATGCCCATTCATTTATTAATACTACTTATATTCAATTTCTCAGATTATCAACAGCATCAATATAGCCAAGCAAAAGGGTGCTCCCTACTCCCAAATCACAACCGAATAAGACGATCAAAAAATGTTCTCGACATGACACTTTCATTTCCGATACTACAGAACAAGACAACCCAGAAAGCCGACAACGCCTCAAGATAAGACGACAAAAGCCATCCATCAACCAAAGCAACCCACGCTACAAAAGAAAAAACACCGGCATTCTAAAAAGGCTAACATAGCAGTCTCACAGCTCAATAAATCGGCCTCCCCTCATCCCATCTCTGTGTCTCCCTCAATTGGACACTTGGACTATCATCCCACTCCTTGGCCCTCACAACCTTGGCCGGGCTCATGGATCGCCGTCCCTCAAGGGCAGGAATACTCCCAATCCACTCCCAAACCCTACTGACCTCGCCATTGCGCTCGCCCGTGCGCGCTCTCACATTAGCGTTCATCTCAACGACAGCGCGCACCTTTCCCCAAAGCGCATCGCGCTTGCGCGGATCATGTTCATCGCGGAGGACATCGTCTCTCAACTGTCCAACCGCAATCGTGCTCTCATCATCGTCGCCAAGACGAACGGCGCGGGCCTGCGCGACGAGGCGATCGAGCGTGAGGGAGACGAGGCGGGGGACGGAGGCATTGACGCGGGCCCGGTTTGCGAAATGCTTCCGGATGGCATAGAGAGTTGCGAAGAGAAAGCTCACGATAAGAGCTTGGAGACGATATCGTTCCACTGTGAGTCGTGCGGATCGCTTGATGGCGCATAGGAGGGGGACGCGGGCGAGGGAGGTGCTGCTGAGGAGGGCGGTGCTTCTGTAACGATGTATCTGTTAGTCACAGATACGAGTCAGAGTTGTTTTTAAATAAATGGAAATTGGGGGGTAGGGGCAGGAGGGGAATGTTAGGGTGAGATGATAAACTTACCCATCTACTTTGCTCTCAACTTCTTCACGGCCACGGATCTCTCCAATGGCTGCAACCCAAAGTTCTTCGAATTCAGCTTCGCCCATCTTTCTGGAGCGCTTCTGAGAAACCTCTTTCTTGAGTATATCTTCTTCAATCTCCACAACAGGGTCGGCAACACCTTGCTCATCAACAAGTTCACCACATTCGAACTTGGCTCTTCTATCTCTCAACTCTTCCACAGCCTTATCAGCTACCATCTTCACTCTTCTAACCTTCTCTCCATCCGGTTCGCAAGTAGGTGGCAATGGGACCAATCCTCCCAAGCTCAAAGGATGTGGCTTAAGAACAAAGTCAGGCTCACATCTGGTTTCCATGTCTTGATAGCAGTAAGCGTGCTGTGGACAGAGTTCACACTCTGGCTCGGCAAGGACAAAGGCCCATTCGGGGATTTGGACCTTATCAGAGATCATGGGGAAAGGATCAGACTTCGCAGTTCTGCCCACGCCACAGTACCCAACTGCAAGTTTTTCCTTTCTGTACCAGGCTGCGTAGCCAGTAAGTATGGTGAAAAGAAGAACCCAAATAGTACTGCTAAAGAAGTGGCTGGATTGCTTCTTCTTGGGTTGCCGTCTAGCAACGGCGTTCTCGCCCTTCTGAGAACGCTCTTGAACTAACTCCATTTCCTCCTCGGCTGTGAACTCCTCCGTAGGCTCAAGCTCATCCTCCTCATCCTCCTCAGAATGTTGTAAACCGTTCAAAGAACCGATAGGCACTGAGAAAGTTCTCGAGGATGGCGGGTGGATGTGCTCTTCTCCTGCAGCCTGTGGAAGCTCTGTTCGCCGTCTGCTAGTTGAGCTGACTGTTCTCTTCTCTTTCGCAGGAGTAGCCGAAGTTTTCCGTCTACCGGCACTGGGGCTTCGCAAGCCACTTGGAGGAGAGCTGCCGCTTTGGAATGGGTTATCATAGCTGAATGCGCTGGTTTCAAGCTGTGGACGATGCTGCACCGTTCTGGGCAAGGCCTCCTCATCATCGTCCGAGTGCTCAGTCTTGATCTTTGGCGCTTCATTCTTCTTTGTCTTTCTGACAGATCGCTTCATATCATCTGCATCGCCGCCAGTTTCAGTGTCTGACGCGCGAGGATGTTTCGAATTCGTAAGAACAGCCTTCTTGCTTGGACTTCTCGCGCGTCTTGCAGGTGTTTGCACAGTCTCGTCGTCGGCCAAGGCTCGCGCAGAAGGTTTTCTTGTAGATCGCTGCCTTGGTGTGGGTGGTGGGGGCATGCTGTCCTCTACAGGAGTACCCTCTTGTGAGCTGTCGGCGTCGACAATACCCTTACTCGACCGCTTTGCGCGCACTCTCTCCTTGAGGAGCTTCCTTGCTTGTGGAAGGACATGCTCATTGAAGAGTTCGATGAGCTGCGGCTTCTTTGCGCTGGATGGGTATGGAATGTTGTTGGAAACGAGGATGGATCGCAAACGTGGGACAGTGACACTTGCTGGATTGAAGTCCGGCTGTAAATAGTCGACGCTCTCCGTGTCGGACATATTGACGACTGCTTGATTGACAGTGGCCTGATTTTGATGGAAGATGAAAGAGGAGTCGTGTGATGATGAGCGACCTTGGTAAAGGATCGATGGCGCAAAGTGATGGAAGACAACGTCTTATTCCGACAAAAGCACACGCACAGTGACGTACAAATGCTTATCACAGCAGAGGACAAGTTAATGCTGTGAGATTTGAAGCTGATTCGTGGGTCTGCAAGAGCTATATGCAGGACCTGTAAGTAAATAATGCACAACAGCCAAGTGTTCTTTTTGGACAAGGCGGGAGGGAATATGGGATGATAATAGTCCTTGTGTGTGCATGCGAAATAAAAGAAAAGGGCGACGTTGATGGAGCAACCATTATCGTTGTGGAAGCTCGTGCGCTGACTTACGATAATCAGGTAAATCTGGCTGGCTACACTAGCCACATTTCTGCCTGGTGTCAACATCGCCACCCGAGGCATCCACTGCCTGCGCCACATTTATCCCCAGTCCGAACCCCCGAATGAAAAGGACCCGAGAAGCCGATGAATATTGCTATCACCACTATGGTGTTATTATGTATTGTTCGTATTGAGTGACAAGACTTTAGTGGGGATTTTTATTTACATATTGTGAAAATGGGTGCATGGATTATAAGAATTCATAGTATTCAATTTTTTACGAATTTTATAGTAGTATCAGGAGCGGCGGGTTAAAAATGATAGAAATTTGATAAAATCTATTGTTTTGAAACTATATCATATCACTTAATCACTTAAATTTGTTTCAATGTCACTTCACTACATGCAATCACGAATATGGAACAGCAAGTTTATAAATTTGCCCAAAGGCATTTGTTTATTGTTTTTGGTCGAGCGAAGCTCGATTTTGATGGTATGAGAGAGAAAGATCCAACCATATTCCAACCATTTAATGAAAAGTTGAGCAATAAAATGTCAATCGCTAATTCAAACGTAATATCCCAAGTCCCCAAACTCCATCCCTTCCTATTCCCCTCCTAGCATTTTCCAAACGCTATGCTGTATAAAATTACTCAATGTCGATTCTCTTGACATCCGTCCATTCCTTCTCGACCTTGCCGACAGTGACGACGAGGACACCATCCTCCAACTTGGCCTTGATATCATCGCCATCGACTTCGCCCTCATCACCAAGTCTGACCTCGCGCTCGAACATGCCGACCTTGCGCTCGCCAACTGTAAGGGTCTTCAAGAACTCCTCATCGCCAGCTCTGTAGACGACACCGGCGATATTGAGGACCTTCTTCTCAGCATCCCAGTTAACACCAACATCCTCCTTCTTGGCGCCTGGGAGCGCAACGTGCAAGATGTACGCGGAAGGCGTAGAGAAGACATCGAGAGGTGGCGTGAATTTCTGGACGCCATCCTCGGTGACATCGGCGGCTTCAGCGTTAGCCTCAGCGTCGCGAGCATCAGCTGGTGGTGGTGTGAAACCAGCTTGCTCGGTGAATGAGCGCAGGACTTGTGCGAGAGGGTGTCCAGCAAGGGAACCCAAGAGGGCGCTCATGTCGAAGGGAGCGCCGTATGGTGGTGGTGGTGGAGGTCCACGAGGTCCACGGCCGCGACCGTGAGGACCACCGTGACCGAATGGGCCCGCATGAGGGCCTCCTCGTCGACCACCGTGAGGGCCATGGCGTCTTGGGCCTGGACCGTGACGTCCGTGACGACCTGGGCCGTGGTGTGGGCCTGGACCATCATGTGGTGGTGGTGGTGGATGAGGGGAGTGGGATCTCTCTCTCAGCGTATCTGGAGATGGAGATCTAGAGCCGTGAGACTCATCGTGAGACTCGTCGTGGAACTCGCCGTGGGCTTCCTCGCCCTCACGCTCGTGAGATGGCGATCGGTTGTGGCGACAGCCTCTGCGTCCTCGTCCGTGAGGTCCTGGACCTCCATGTCGACCACCTGGGCCGCCATGACCGTGAGGACCTGGCCTGCCAAATGGGCCTGGGCCACCAAATTGTCCGAATCCGCCTCGTCCCCATCCGCCTCTTCCTCTGCGGCCTTCAGGCCCGCCGAATCCGAAGGGGAAGCCACCCATTGGGTGACCCCAGGTCTCCTCGTGAGGAGCATGGTCGACGCCAGCGGAGGCATCAAGAGAGCGAATGAAGTCCCAGAAGGGAGCTTGAGCTTGGGTTGGGTTTTGTTGATTGTAGTATGCCATGATGAATGAATGAATATTCTGGTATAATGAAGAAGAGAAAGCAAGAAGACCTACGAGGGGAGAAGAGACTGGTTATATAGATAAATGATGTTTAACCTTACCCTTGATACTTACAATAGGCAACCTTTCAACTTGGATTTGTGATAGGCTATGCAGTACGTAGTCGGTGTGATGCCTGGACCTTGTCACACAGATACGCCACACTATCGACGGCCTTCTAGAAAGCCAAGTAGTTAGGGAGTAGTTCCCTACAAGAATTCGACTACGTATGTTAAGCTGCAGCCTCAGACTGTGTAGTTTAACGCGTCACCCTGTTGACTGTTGGAGATCTCAGCAGCCGGTGGGGGGGCTAAGACAGCCCGAGGGGCCATCGGGGCGTAGAAAAGACCATCGGAGCATAGAAAAGCCCGACATCCAGCACAGATTAGCCACAGTGGCGTACACACCCCTACCACTTGTCGTCGCAAGCTCTCGGAGAATTTCGATCTACTGCCTATTGACTACACAGCATCACAACAAAGCATTGGGAATATTTCAACTGTGACTCATGGAGAGAGCGAGAGAGAGCTCTGGGCACATTAGACAATTGTGGGGCTGCTTAGATCGCCATGGCGCCAGCCTCTTAAGTGTACACAGCCGGCACTGTATGTGTGAAAGGAAGGTGAAAGATCACTCTACACTCCATGTACTGTGTCACTGTGTATACTTACGCAGTAGATCTGCATGTCGAGTAAATGCGACTCCACACTCCAGCTTGAGCTTTTGTATTTTCGCCACTGGCATGTGATGTCGGCCTTAGGCGGCCTTCAATAATAATAAGAACCTACGAGAAGCTGCGAATTCCTACTATCTGGATGTCGACTCTTGAGACTTTGCTGGAGTCTAGAATATTACTTTTTGGGCAGGTGAATAAGAAAAGCGGGATGCAAGATGCGAGATCGCCTAGTTGCCCATATCTTTCATAATGGATGACATATCCCGAAAACTCAATGGCTTCAATTTAAGTACATGGAAAGATTCCCATTAACTACTTGTTCGACTTACAAAGTAGGTGATATGTTTTGGAAGAGCCAGGCAAATGATAGATACACACATACATACACACACAACGAGCCAAGAACTCAGGTTTAATAAATTATCATTACTTGTAATTGGTGGTACTATACACAATGCCACACCCAAATATGCCTACCCTTTTTGTTTTATTATTATTTTACAGGGGATAACTGTCATTATACATCCCCTTTGCACATAATTCATGACCCCAATATACCCTGTCATAAATCATGTTCAGTTTCATGTACAATTCATAAAATCGTCAGACCGCGGTATGCTCAAGATCATAGTAGACATCTCAACGCCAACAAGCCGCTCAAGACTCTCGCCAGCCATGCCTCCCATGCCCCAAGAGGTGGGCCTCCCGCAACATTCTTCGTCGAGCTTTGTGCAGCAGCCGCTCCAACAACATTATTACCACTCCCAACACTCGTAATACCACCGCCCTGAGTGGTGGTCGCCTCCGCACTAGCCACAGCAGTGATTGCAGGAGTAGACGTGATTAGAAATCCCTGATCATCATAACTCTTTGACTGCGTCCCATATCCAGCCGGGACAACCAGCGTGGTAAGAAAACCCTGCTCATTGTACGTCGTGATCGTCTCATACCCAGTTGCCGAAGCAACGCCCCAGTAGGATGAAGATGAGGTAGAGCTTGGGTAGATGGTCTAGAATTGATCAGTTGATTGTTTCTTTCTCAAAACAATGACAGTTTGATGAGCAGTGAAACCAAAGGGCACAGCAAGTATAATAAGGCTGGCTCACTCACAGCCGCGGAGGACGTAGGCACTAGTTTCCCGTCGGAGGAAACGGTCCACCCAGACGGGACACTTTCATAGGTGGTCGTGGGACTTGCAGAAGCGGAAGCGGTAGCAGTTGCTACCCATGGCCAGCCGGTCATAGTGCTAGTATCATCCTTCGAGTGACCACCGAAGGCTGCGGGGATGGAGGGCGATGCAGAGGTCACGGCTGCGGAATCAGCTGAGGCAACGACAGTTGCCGACGATGGAAGATTTCCATTGACGGAACCCCCTACAGCGCTGATGGCGGTCCAGTCACCAGAAGTATCCGTGTACTCGTACTCAGTGCCAGTGGAGTAGTCGGCAATGGAGACTGACTGAACCACCATAGTGAAAGGGCCATCACTGTAATCAGTGGGGCCTCGTGCCCAAGAGATGGTGCCCGAAGGGTTGGAAGAGTCTCCTCCAGACCAGCAACCAAACTTGACCACCATCGGAGTTTGGGGATACTGATCGGTATCCGCGGTGTCTGGCGTAAGAACTCGAACAACATCACCGCCAACAGACCAGACAATCTGCTCGGAAGTCCACTCAATAGTGTAAGTGATGAATTCGTCCTGATTTCCCGCATTTGGCGCATAGGTGCCTCGATTATAGGTGGTAACATCTCCCTTCCCGAAGTAGTTTGTTTGGACTTCAGTTGAATCCGCACCGAGCCATTCCATATCGATTTCGTCCAGATCATCGGATTCCAGTACAAGCGTGCTCACGATACCTGCACCTGGAGCTGCTTTCATTGTGATCTCGACCTTTCCAAACATAATATAAAACTTGCTGGTCAGTTGTGGAGAGTCACCCGATTTAGCAACTGTAAATGAGACTCCATTTGAATCGTAAGTTGGAGTGCCAGAGCTTTCAAAGGAATCCACCTCTCCATTCCTGAAATCGACATTTATTGACTTCCCCAGAGCACTGTCGGGAGAACAATCAGCTGTTGCTGGAGTTAGTACAAAGCTAGTTTATGGTAATGGTCTAAAATGCATCAACATACTAGAGCTAAGAGGATTGCAAGTTGTATATGTCTGAGCAGCGACTGGTCGAAAGATGAAGGATGCACCGAGCACGAAAGCAAAGTTGACGAGTGGGAATTTCATTTTAAGGATTTTTTTTGACGCAAAGACAAAGGAAAGTAAATGAAAAGAAACTCGGAGGAGGCTGAAGTTTCGAGATGCAAGTCTGATCCAGAACAATGTGCTTATTGTTGGTGAGATGGTCAGATGCCGGTATGCGCCGTGGACAAGAGCTGACAACGGGTAGCTGCTTATGCGCGACTTTTGCGGGAATGAAGAGAGAAAACAAAGCAAAATAAATTTGCAGAGGAAAATTGAAGTCTTAGAATGAAGTTTTAAGTCTTAAGTCTTAAAAGTATGCAGTACGGGAAGGGAATTTGGTTGTACTTCCTTGTATTCTCCAACCTCCTTCGTACGTCAGCGTCAAGCTTTGACAAGGTGATTGTGCCAGCTTGGTGCCGAAAGTTCACATCAGAAATCGGGCATGCAATTGGGTGTATAATACAATTAATCCTATACCGAGCATGTAAGGTGTGTTGTAAGTCGTTCGTACATCCATCAGGTGCTCTGTCATTGTGACTGTGTGATGAACGTATGAGGCAGCTCTTGATTTGTTGTGTTCTGCTGGGTGTAGTTTGTCGTGCATATTCAAGAGGTTGGAGGTTGGCAAACTGCTGGGGTTCGTGCAAAATGAACGAGGTTGGCACCACTTGGTAGCTGGCACTTCTTCCCTCTCGCTTAAGCCACCGCAAGTAACATCGGACACTCCCGCAGACTTGGGCTGTTGGTTGTTTGGACCATCAAGCGACTTCATCTTCACCAGATCCTTCGCCTGTTCATAGACTGCGACTTGACTATCTCACTATCTCTGCTTGATGTTCGTGGCTCTTCTTGTACGTACATCTTCAATTCCTCCATATCAGTGTGAAGGATGCTCCAATGGAAGTGCTCAGATAGGAACATCATAATGGAGCGCTTCGTATCCACTTCCTACTTCTACGCAGTCCTTCGTAAAACTCTTCCCGATAAATCCATTCGCAGGATCATCACCCATCTATCGCCATTCTTCTCCACCAAGCGCCATGGCCGTCGTGAGTCTCAGGGAACTCCAATTGCCAACACCATGACCACCCATATCACGCAAAGTGTTATATTTACGTTCTAAGATACTCCATGTCAAAAGAATGAAAGAAACAAGAAGAAGAAAAGCAAAGATACAGTCCGAATTATCCCACCCACGGACGGCGGTGAGAACGCCACTCCTCCTCATGGCGTAGTGCTGGACCCTCTACCCATCGACGATGATGCCGCTCAGGTACCGTTGCTTAGCCTCATCGCCGCGTACGCTCGGACCGTACGAGAAGCCAAGCTCGGGAAAGAGTGAGTAGGAAGCGTGCAGGAAGCGCTTGATTTTTGTATCGAGGGTGGGTTTGGAAGTGTTGAGTTGAACAGAGCCGCTTAGATATCTGAATTTTTTTTTCGATTTTTTTTTTAAACGGAGCACTTTACGAACTTGGGTTAGAATCAAAGCGTCTTGCTTCAAGATGGAGAATATGGTACATAAATGCTGTACGTAACATGGGAGTGATTGAGGTAAGAATCTCTATCAGTTCGTATCGAATTAATTTTCCGTGAGTGGGCATTCCAATGTTCTTTTAATATCCAAAATATGTGGTTTCGTATGAGGTAGTATTGTGTTATATCACACTTATTTCATGACCACAAGCTCAAGTGTGTGTGCTACCGTCGTTCAGAGTCCTTGATGGGGTGGATATTATGCGAGCGCATCCAGCACTCCTGGCTGTTTGCGTACATACTTACGCAGTACATACATACATACATCCTTAGCGATGAGATACCGTGCCCAAGTGCCAGTCGCTGAACTCTGATGAGCCGTGCTATCTCAGATATAGATTTACACATGAAGATCATCATGAGCTGATCAAATCCTGTCTGTGGCCTAGTCCTGTGCCCGAGGGACCCTCAAGCCTAAAAAAACAAGATGTGCTTTCTTGACTCCATGTGGACGATCTTTAAATGTCTACCGTACATACATACATACATACATACATACTTAGGTAACCTTACCGTGACGATGACTCTCCTTCAGAATCTTAACCATCACATCACCATATACAACAATATAGCCTTAACAAGATCTCCTTCTCCTCGCCGAATAGTAAACAGCCCCATCGCACCGAAGCAATGAAAGGTTGGCAAGGATGCGGAGATCAGATCCACTAATCTCTCGCCGAATCCTATGAATAGGGAGGAGGGGAGTCCTTTCAGGGCTCAGGGCTACTACCTACAATCCTCATTTGTACGCAGGACTTCCGCATGCGAAATCTAATTTACGTGTGTACATACATACATACGAGCAATGGTATTAATACAAAAGATGGGATTGGGGGTTCTTGTCTCTTCTTTCTGTCGCCATACTTTGCATGGCTAAGATGCTCCATATGTGGGGAATAGCTCCCCTAATGATCTCCGGTCAACATACGAAAAGAGTCAATTGATGAATTCTGCTTTCTTTGTTATCCTATACAGAGCTTGCAGAGCCAAGCAATTAGCAAGCAAGCATCATAAACGCTCCATAAGGTACCATGTATATATGTATGTATTTACATGCATATGTACATAGATAATCATTATGAAGGCTTGGGCACTTCTGGTGCTTGTAGAATGAAATATGTAATCATTCACTTGTCGTATCTCGTGCATGCTTCATTATTTGGTATCCATTTGAGAGACATTTCGTCAAAGACCAAGGGGAAGTGGACAGAACGGACCGTCGTCCGCACTACCTGACTGATTCAAGATGACCCCTCACCTCTTTCGCTCCCTAATAATTCATTACTTATGCTCTGACAAGATGTCTTATGCGATTGAACATGTGTGTGAATGAACAGTACTAGCCCACCATTCATAGCCCCCAAGTGGTACAAGTAGCATCAATATTTGGTAATATGCTTCTCACTCTCGTCTCAGTTACTTATGCTGCCCTCACTCACCAATTCCTTTTTTTGTTTGCAGCAGGTTCGCCGGGTGTCCTTTGCGCGCTGCCATCGTCGCCTTGATGCTGAAACCAACGTTCACATCCCACGCCAATTGTCTCTGCGGCATGCGCTTGTCATCACCATGGTCATAGTTGTCGTAGTGCCCTGGTCCCCCCCAATCTCCACGGCTATCCGACGGCCACCAGCTTGGACGTCCTCCGAGCCAGACAGGGCTAAGCGAAGGACCTCTGTGGGTTCTGTCACTGTGGACTCTCTGTGGGTTTCCATGCACACCATGCGCCAGATGTATCGCTTCAGTCTGTCGAGGGCCCCTCGAGGCAGGCAGTGGACTCGACATAAAGTGTAATTTTACTAAGTACTACGTATGATCGATCATACATACATACTGTACGTAGTATGTTTATCTGGTGTAGCGGCAGTAGCAGGAGCAGTAGCAGGAGTAACAGTCGGCAGAGTAGTGATGATGATACTGTACAGAACAGTACAGTACATACAGTACAGTTACTGCAATGACAACTTCAACCTGGACGCGAAAAGGCAAGACAATTTCATGCCAGGTACTGACTGGGAGATGCTGCGAGGTACAGTACAGCGAGGCACGCACTGCACCGTGATCGTGTACCTTAAACAATGTCGCACAGTGATAGTAGTAATTAGTACGGAGTATTCATGGTATTGTGTTCATTCCTTCACAAGAATATAACACACCTCCTTGCCTTATGGTGAATAAGGAACAGCATGCTTTCGTAGGCCAATAGCTATACTGCTATAGCTACTGTAGTTGTAGTTGTAGCTGTAGCTGTAGCTGTAGCTTGTTATACTTAGCACCCACCGCCGCCATACTTACGTACTGTACTTAGGAGCTGGCTGTCCTGTACAGTGCCACTGTGTAGCACCTGTGTAGCATCTAGCACCTAGCATCTCGTCCATCTCCTTTGGTAGTAGAGCAAGATTAACACTTGGTCGTTCTGGTGATGCTGGTGCTCAATGCTAAAGTAGGTGGTTTGTCGTGCTTGGATGTTGGTGGTGTTGTTGGTGTTGGTGCTTGGATGCTTGGATGCTTGGATGCTCTGGTCCCCTCTCTCTGCACGCGGGTGGCTACCAGCACCTAGTGAAAAGCCCACACAAACCCAGAATCCTGCACCAGCCAGTGGAGAGCAGAGCAACGCCCAGCTGCACGCTGCTCCAGGTTCAGCTCATCTCGGGCAATACCTAAACTACCTAAACTACCTGAACTACCTGGATTACCCTACCACCAAACCCCAACTTACAATCAATCAAATTATGCTCGTTCATCTATCGCCAAACTGTTTATCCAAAGTGCAATTGCAGACTCGACTTCCCCTCTATATGGCTGAATGATTTCACTTCGCGCCTGGTGACCATGACGCGATTGGAAGGCCTTCCCACCAGGACAAGCTCAACAACTACGAGCTCGAGTACCGATACCGTTAAAGGCTCACCGCGCGGAAGCTCTCGCAGAGGTCCTCCCATGCATGTGCGGACTGATGGCAAATCCAGGTGAGCAACACGAAAATCACAGAGCGCCCAAAGGGAATCGCGAAAAAAGGAAGAAGATGAGGCATACGAAAACGAAAAAAATATGAGCAAAGAGATGGAGAAAAAGATGGAGAAGATGGAGAATTTTGCCCTACTCTATTGCCCAACAAATCGCTGCTCTCGGACTTTGGGTCAGCAGTAGTAGTCACAGGCAACGCTTGGAATTCAAAGTCCTCTAACTGACGAGCCTCTGTCGCATTGTTAGGTTCGAGAAGTCCGATACCCACACCCGATCCGTGTCAGGCAATCCAACGAGCGCTTCGACAGCATCGCCAGAGGTGTCGCCGCGGGACAAGAGGATGAGTGACTTTGGAAATTATCGACGTGACCTGTCTATCTTGGACAACGCTGGTGGCGGTCGCCTACCGCACATCGAGAGAGCACCGCCAACTGCCGCAACTCCTCCGCAACAAGTCGCGCCGTGGATGTCGTCCAATGCAACGGCTGGTACACCGACTACCAACTATGCCACGAGCTTTTATAATGATTCGAATGAGAATATTGCGCCATTGTCGCCGGGCTTCCCTCGCCCGGGCACAGGGCGGACAGGAAATACAACGACAAGCGACTCGCCGGACATTGGATACTTCAACGATGAGCGTCGACCGTCCGTAGCCAGTGTGACGACGGCGAGCAGTACCGGGTCGAAATCGAGCAGGGCCAATTTACACAAGAAATTGCAGGGCTTCTTTGGTGAAGACTTCCTCGGACGCGATAGTTCAGAGACGAGTTTACCTTCACACAGCGGGAAGGAGCATCCTCCACACGCATATGCACGACACCGAGAGCGTAATGCTTCAACAAAGACCGAGGATAGTGGCAGAGATCAATCACCCGCAGGATCGAGACCACGAACACCAGTTCCCTCTAGCGATGTAGTTCCGTTTCTTTATCAGGACCAAAAGGCATGTCAACTATCCCTTTGCTCTCGGAGATTTCATTGTTCAAAGCACTCCACAATGCGGGGTGTCTTATGCGCTACCCACCTCCTCGAAACTGATCCTTTTTTTACTAACATCGTGTCAGGATATCTCATTATATGGGGAGGCTCCAGTGAGACAAAATTTATCTGGACCTGACAAGGAGCGCTACGAAGGGGAAGCTCCACCACCGGTACCCCCGAAAACCTCATCGTCGCTGAAATCAGTCGCATCGTCCAAAGTACACCTTCCGGGTCACCACCACCGCCAGAACAAAAGCACCGAAGACGCTCGGTCCTTGAAGCCAACCACAAGCCGAGAAGACACGAGCAGTCTGTACGGTAGACAGCAGCAACAACAGCTTCGCGGCCCGTCATCGATGGCAACAGCGACAAAGAATACTATGCGACCGAAGAGCCCTACACCGAGTAATTGGAGTCAAGCAACTACAGCCACGCCACAATCTGGTGCGCCATCATCACCACCGAACTCTAGCAAAGAATCAAAGAAGAGCGGCGGCTTATTAAGTCGATTTAGAAGAAACAACAAAGACAAAGACGAGCCTGCAACCGCAGCCTTAGCAGCAGCATCTTTAAAGAACCTCCCCGGCTCCGTACGGTCATTGACCAGCGCCAACGGCCCACCGAACGGTCAGAGACAGGAGGGTACACCTAATACAAAACTGAATCAGCGCGATTTCAGCGCTGCAGCTTCCGAGATGAGCTTGCCCAGTCAACTCGACAACCGACCCAACAATTCCCGCCAGGGTACGTTCAACAAGCTGCCCTTCCGCAAGGGTCGCGGCGAGAAGAGGCATGATACTTCAGATGGCTTAATGGACAGCGAATTCACTCAGCCTCCCAGTAATCGTGGAGGCCAGGTTTTCGATTTAGATGCCGACCTCTCTAATATGGAAGGTATTCTGGCCCATCCTCCCCCGCTCACTCCTCTTGATAATGGGATTTTCACCGGTAATCCTGAAGAAGAACCAAAGCTTGAATCTGCTGAAGATAGAGCTAGCGGTCTAGGCTGGAATGCGCCAGACAGCTGGGCTGTGAAAAAGGTCAATGAGGATAATATATCACATCTGCCTGAAATCGAAGAATTGGGCGTTCCACCAAAGGATGACAAGAAGGTCACTGCATACAGTATTAGAGTCTTCCGAATTGATGGCACATATGCAACTCTATCAACTCATCTTAATGCCACAGTCACGGAACTGATCAATCAGCTGGGAAAGAAGTCATATACGTCAGACAGTCTGGATAATTATCAGATTATCATGAGAAAGCACGATCTTCAGCGCATCCTTGGACCCGGAGAACGACCTGTAGTGATTCAGAAGCGACTACTTGAACAGGCTGGATACAACGAAGAGCGCGACAAAATCGAAGATGTTGGGAGAGAGGATAACAGTTATCTCTGCCGATTCTCTTTCGTCCCTGCTCGCGAAAGCGGTTATGCTACAATCTCTTCTGACACAGGTGGGTTTGGAAGAGTCCAAAAGTACAGTCATGTCGATTTGTCAGGTCGAAACCTCATTACCATCCCAATCGCGTTATACTCCAAAGCCACCGAAATTATATCCCTTAACCTTTCCCGAAATTTATCACTCGACCTACCCAAAGACTTTATTCAGTCCTGCTTAAATTTGCGCGATATCAAATTTATAAATAATGAGGCATGGAAACTGCCACAAAGTCTCAGCCGCGCCCAGCGTCTGACAATTCTTGATGTCTCCAATAACAGACTGGAGCAGCTTGAGCATGCTGAACTAGCAAGACTTCAAGGCTTGGTCAGTTTGAAGCTTGCGAATAACAGACTCACCCACATTCCTCCGTATTTCGGCCAGTTCAGAGCTATGAGGACACTAAATCTTTCATCAAATTTCCTCGAAGACTTCCCTGAATTTCTATGCGACTTGGAGAGCCTTGTTGATATCGATATGAGTTTCAACAACATCACTGTTCTGCCAGATAACATTGGAAAATTGAGAAGTCTTGAGCGGTTTGTCATTACCAATAACGGGTTGAAAGGCTCTTTACCATCAACATTCAGCGAATTGCAAAACCTCAGAGAAGTCGATATTCGATACAACGGACTTACAAGTATTGATGTTCTTGCTGGACTTCCACTGGTCGAGCAGATTTCTGCTGATCACAACTCAGTATCAGTTTTTGAGGGATCATTCAGCAAAATACGTGTTTTGCGACTCAACTCGAATCCAGTAACCAAGTTTGAGATCCTGAATGGAGTTCCGTCACTGACCACACTGATTTTGTCTAATGCCAAACTCGCACATATTCCAGATGCAGTTTTCGACAAAATGCCTAACTTAGTGAAATTAGTTCTGGACAAGAATCACTTTGTTTCTTTACCTACCCATATTGGAAAGTTACGAAAGTTGGAGCATTTCAGTATTGCACGAAACGCTCTGAGCAGTCTCCCAGCTGAAATTGGCTGTCTTCACGACCTCCATTTCTTGGATGTACGAGAAAACAATCTGAAGAAGCTCCCTCAAGAAATTTGGTTTGCACGCAGTTTAGAAACTCTCAATGTCTCCTCGAACGTGCTTGATGGCTTCCCAAAACCAGGTGCTCGTGCTCCTCAAGTTCCAGGAGAAACTCCTCCATCAGTTCCAAATAAGGACAATACCTCTGGTACTCCCTTGGCTACCCCGTCTTTGTCTCACAGTGCTAGCCTCGATGAACTCGCCCCCATGGAGAAATTCGAACAACGACGACCTAGTCAAGCATCTGGCGGCTTGTTGAGTGTAGGAAGCTCTCCTGTTCCTGCAGGTCCAGACCGGAAAAGCTCTTTGGTGTCCGTCTATGGTAAAGGCGGCCGCAAGACATCTGTTATGTCGAGAAGTGGATCAGACAGTACAGCTAGCACTCCTGGAACCACTATACGAAAAGACTCGGGTGTCTCTACCAAGCTTCAGAATACTATTGCAGTTTCGCTCAAGAACCTCTACCTTGCAGACAACCAACTGGATGATGACGTATTTGATGAGCTTGTACTTCTTGTTGAACTCCGCATTCTCAACCTTTCGTACAACGAACTCAACGATATCCCACAAAGATCAATCAAAAGTTGGCCACAACTTCAAGAATTGTATCTCTCTGGTAATGAGCTCACATCCTTGCCATCCGATGATTTTGAGGAATTGAGTGTGCTTCAAGTTCTTCACATCAATGGAAACAAATTCCAAACTTTACCTGCTGAGCTTGGCAAAGTACACCGTCTCACCATTTTGGACTGTGGTAGCAATGCTCTTAAGTACAATGTATCCAATTGGCCATATGATTGGAACTGGAACTGGAACACCGCCCTCAGATACCTCAATCTGTCTGGTAATAAGAGACTCGAAATCAAACCTAACGTTCAATTCTCTCAAGGAGCGGCTACTCGCGATGTTCGCGATTTGACCGATTTCGGCTCCTTGCTTAATCTGAGAATTCTAGGTCTGATGGATGTCACGTTAACCATTCCACAAGTCCCCGACCAAACAGAAGATCGAAGAGTTCGTACTTCAGGATCTCTTGCGGGCTCTTTAGCGTATGGTATGGCAGATACTTTGGGTCGCAACGAGCATCTTTCAACTATAGACATGGTTGTCCCACGATTCAATGCATCCGACTCCGAAACACTTTTAGGAATGTTTGATGGTCAAGCTTTGTCAAGCGGGGGTTCTAAAATCGCCAAATATCTGCACGAAAATTTCACAGCCATCTTCGCCGACGAATTGAAGAAGCTCAACCCATCAGTGCCAGAGACACCAGTTGACGCTCTGAGAAGAGCTTTCTTGTCTCTGAACAAGGAGCTTGCGACCGCAGCAACTCAACATGCAGAGGAGCGATCTATTTCGACGCATCGAGGATCATCCGCTTCCACAGTTCTCAGCCAAGCCGATCTCCACTCCGGTGGTGTAGCAACTGTCATGTTTCTTCAACAATCGGAGCTTTACGTCGCTAATGTTGGTGATGCCCAAGCCATGCTTATCCACTCCGAAGGTGGCCACAACATGCTTACTCAGAAACATGATCCTGCTGAAGACAGCGAGCGAAAACGCATCAGAGATGCCGGTGGTTGGGTGTCGCGTCAAGGCAAACTCAACGACATCCTTGAAGTTAGCCGTGCTTTCGGATACGTGCAGCTCATGCCGTCAGTCCAGGCAGCCCCGCATATCACAAAAGTCACCCTCAAGGAAACCGATGAGATGCTTCTGATTGCATCACGTGAGTTGTGGGAGTACCTCACTCCTGAGCTAGTTGTTGATGTGGCTCGTGTTGAGCGCGGCGATCTTATGCGCGCTGCTCAACGCCTACGTGATCTTGCTATGGCGTTTGGTGCCTCTGGAAAGATTATGGTTATGATTCTCGGTGTCTCTGACCTGAAGAAACGCGAGCGTTATCGTCTCAACCGTGGTACATCAATGTCGATGGGTCCATCTGGAATTCCTGATGAAGGCTATGCCCCGGCTAAGCGAGGCAAACGAACCAAGGGTGAAGGTATTGAGGATTCTATGCTTCGTCGCCTCCAGGCTGAAGTGCAGGCACCCGTCGGTGACGTTAGCATTGTCTTCACCGATATCAAGAATTCAACTATGTTGTGGGAAAACTTCCCGTCAGCAATGCGTTCGGCCATCAAGCTTCATAACGAAGTAATGAGACGCCAGTTGCGACTTATTGGTGGATATGAAGTCAAGACTGAAGGTGATGCTTTCATGGTATCCTTCCCTACACCCACATCAGCATTGCTATGGTGTTTCAGTGTACAGATCAATCTTCTTGAGGTGCAATGGCCTTCTGAGGTTGTTGATTCTATTGCTGGCAAAGAGATTCGTGATAACGATGATAATGTTATTTTCCGTGGTCTTTCCGTTCGTATGGGTATTCATTGGGGTAGCCCCGTTTGCGAAAATGATCCAGTAACCCGCCGTATGGATTACTTTGGTCCTATGGTCAATCGCACTGCTCGTATTTCAGGAGTTGCAGATGGTGGTCAAATCACAGTCTCGGCAGATTTCATATCAGAAATCCAGAGATGTTTACTCTCCTACTCTGAGTCCGATCGCACTGGATCCACCAGCTCCGATGATACACTTGATGCCGACGTCATGACTGCCACTATCCGTAAAGAGATGCGCTCTCTTTCTTCTCAAGGTTTCGAAGTCAAAGACATGGGTGAACGCAAGCTTAAGGGTCTTGAAAATCCCGAATACATATATCTTATTTATCCGCATGCCTTGGCTGGCCGTATCTCATACCAGGGTCGTCTCGCTGCTGAAGAGGCCAGTGGTGAAGCTAAGGAGGCTGCAGCCCTCATTGCTAAGAATGCTCACAAGGACGCACTTCCTGTGGAATCGCTTCTCGCTATGGATCCTGCTGCTCTTTCTGAAAATTCACAGCTTGATTTTGATACTAGTGTGGTATGGAAATTATGGAAGGTCAGCCTTAGGCTGGAGCAATTGTGCTCTCTGCTCGAGGAGGAACCTGGCTCCACTTTGCATGAGCCCGAAACAGAACTCATGGAACGCGTCAAGAACCGTGGTGGTGAAGTAACCGACCATTTCTTGATGGGATTCGTTGCCCATCTTGTTTCTAGAGTTGAGGTACGTAAATTTCCTGTTTGTCTTCCAGTATATATACTGACTTCATATTTAGACCTGTATAGCAACATTGCAAATGAGACACATAGCTGCAGGAAGTGGGCCAATAGAGGAAATTGAGGGTCTGAGACTTCCAATGGGCCACCTTCTGGCTGGCGTCAAGTCCCAGATGGACGAGTTAAGAAGATACAGAGAACTCTATGGTCCCCTGCCTGTCCTCACTGCAGAGGTCGATCCCGCTATCGCCAAAAACCTCCAGCACACGGGTGACCATCTCCACGGACACGGAGATGATCAAGCCGACGAGGACACGGCTATGACGGATTTCTGGTGATTTCCTTGCGGTACGCTCCTCCTCTCGCCTAAGCTTGAGAAAGTGCTTTCTTCGGATTCTAGCATGGATGCGGCGTTTTTACGGGATGGGATGTCGGATCAAATCCTCTGAATAAGGACTGTATATTGAGTAAACAGTCTTGTCCCTTTCTTGGTGTTTAGCGTGGTGGGGACCCATTTTTTTCCTTTTCTCTTTTTTAGTTTAGTTGGGTTCTTGAGTTGCCCGTGCTGGTCTGGCTAGCTTTGTTATTGCCCTTTCTTGGCCTTGTTCTTTACTGTATCTGTGTCTTCTTGGATCACTACGAGGGCTGGGGTTAGGCGTGGAAGGGACTGAACTAGTGGACTTGAACTTGGGGGCTGGCTGCCGTTTTCTGCGCGCCTGGGGTTTTGGGGGTTCTGATTACTATCGTGTTGGAAAAGACGGGTCGGTTGGTTGGATGGTGGATATGCTTATGAGGAATGATTGATGGGGTGGTATATAGTTACGGGAGAGTGAATGGTGGCAGTGGATATATCTAATACAACACGCTTTTGGTCGTTATTACGCTGAGATTGTGGGTTTCTCGATTGTTAATCAATACATGTACTGAATTTATCAGTCTCTTTCGGTGTGGACGCCATGATAGAGTATTTGCCCACATCTTCCATTGTGCACCACTACACCACGCAATAATTTTGACTATCAGTAAAGTCATAGCTCTGAATAATAAAACAGCTTCAGATTTTTCATAGCTTCCAATGACTGTACGTAGTACAATTACCAATAAACAATACGTTAGCTCTTGGTCCCCCTAGCTTTCGGTGACTTCTGTCAGATATCCCCTTGCTATGCTCTCATGAAAGATCCAGCCGAGTCGCAACAATAGAAATTTGAACACTTCCCATAACTTCTCTTCATACAGTCCACCGTGATTGGCTATAGCTAATCGCAAGACAGGGGCAATCACCAGCCTTGTTCGGACAATATGGTTACCTCGCATACGCCCATCGTTACCTTGCAGCTCTTCCTCGTTCCTTTGCATCATCAACCATGAGCATGCCCGCCAAAGTCCTCCGCCCTATGATTCTTGTGCCCTGACCCCTCACACTCTTTAGTACAGCCATACGTAGAGATTATCAATGCGGGGAATATGTCATCTCCATTAACTCAATATCAACCAGACCTCATTCAGATGATTATGCGGGGTCCTTAAACCTTACCATACTCCGTATGTATATATTTCGTGACTCATTGTTACTTTGCAGCGAATTTGTGGAAATGAATCTCGCTATCTCTCCATCTATAGTCCTTTCCTACTCGTTACATGCCCCACCAAGAGTATAGAGAGGATACGTGGGGTTGTCTTGGGTTTTCTGTGTGGCAGATACATTGACTACGAGTGGCGGACAAAAAGGTTGTTAGACATCGCATCACCATCCGCATTATGGCACAATCTCGCCCATGCCCGACGTCCGACCTCAGCAAATGACCAACGCCGGAACACACACAACCTACGACAAAAGACTTGGACCTGGGCGTATCAGCTTGTATCGACATGCTCCGTCTTGCACTATCTACATGGGAATTGCTCCATCTGTGAGCCCATACATGAGAGCGATGACGAAACAGCTCTCCTGTAGCCGCCTATTCGTCCATTCGTCAGCTGCCACAAGGGACCACGGATTACACCATGCCATGTCTGCAGCTATGTTACCATTAGCTATCTCGCGGCGCTGATAGTTGATATTTGAAGATCTTAAGACGCCGCTACTATGCATCTGCCACTTTCCCGACGGTGAGTGTGAGACTGCATATATATATCTGCGGGGCATCTGCCAGTGCTACGAAAGATATCATCAAATATATCATCGACTCGAAGATTAGACTTTTTATACATCATGGCCCCAACTGCTCTTGATTCCAACACGGTTACCGAAGCCATTTCAAACTTGAAGGTTGGCACTGGCAAGCTCCAGAAGGAACCAGTTAAGCCAACTGGCATTCTGGATCAATATGAATCCTTCGACGTCACTCCAGTCATTGGCCGTGAATTTAAGAATGTGAACTTGGTAGATTGGTTACACGCACCCAACAGCGATGAGCTCCTCCGCGAACTCGCATATATCAGTATGCACCCCGCCGCACTCAATCAAGTACCTGCTAACACCTTTAGTCTCATCCCGCAACGTTGTCTTCTTCCGCGCTCAAGACGATCTTACAAACGACTTGCAAAAGGAACTGGTTCAGAGACTCGGTGAAGTGACTGGCAAGCCAGAGACCTCCAAGCTACATATCCACCCCATTCTCAACCCAGGTCGTGCTAAGGGAGGCAGTGATCCCGAAATTAGCACCATCTCGTCTGCCTTGAGGAAGGACATTGGCTACGAGCACCGCATTAAGAGCACGCTCAGCCCCAAGAAACAGAGTGCCAACGAGTGGCACAGCGATATTCCCTTTGAGCCCGTGCCGGCTGACTACACAAGTTTGAGATTGGTTGAACTGCCTAAGACTGGTGGAGGTAAGTTTTCAACATCACCCCTAAAATCCTATAGGGGTTTGATACTGAATGCAATATAGACACCCTCTGGGCATCTGGCTACGAAATTTATGACCGCATCTCCGAGCCAGTCCAGAAGTTCTTGGACACTCTGACTGTGACCTTTGCACAGCCTCTCTTCAATGAAATCGCTGCCCGCAATGGCTTCCCTGTCTACAGCCAGCCGCGTGGTTCCCCCGAGAATGTCGGCGAAGAACTGACTGCCATCCACCCACTCGTCCGTACCAACCCCGTTACCGGCTGGAAGAGCGTGTTTGCCATTGGCCACCATATCAGCCATATCGATGGCGTCACCGAGGGTGAATCAAAAGGTTTATTGACATGGCTTCAGAGCTTGCTTTTGAGCAACCATGATGTACAAGTTAGACTCAAGTGGCAAAACAAGAATGATATTGGTAAGTTTCTAATGTGTCTTTGATCTTTTTCCGAATGAGAGTTTGTGTCGGGATATTTTGCTGATTTGATATAGCTATCTGGGATAACAGGAGTACATTCCATGCTGCTACCTTCGATTATGAAGGCCTTGGGGAGAGATTTGGAAATCGTGCTGTAGGACTCGGTGAGAGGCCTTATAACGACCCGAACAGTACTTCAAGATCGGAGGCTTTGGGTAAGCCTGTGACCGACATATCGCAGCAGTGATGTATGTCAGCGAATTCAAAGTACTTGTTCAGCTGTAGGATAACTTGTACTGTAATTTACTTGTAATGGACAAATTGCTTATTCAAGATAAATTACCTTTCGACTAAATATATATCCTTGCTTTGCTTAATATTTGAGCGGTGTTTTCAATATCACACTTGAATCTTGAAACTTGATTTGAAGATCTATTCGCAACATCATCTTTTTTTATTCCCTCCCAACACGGAATTTTAAAGAGTGCACAGATCAGAATGTGCATTCGACTCGTTGATTGATTAATCGACACTCTGAGAGAGACGCTCTATCTGGTATTGCTACGATTCTATCAACATGATTTGCGAGTGCAGAGTGTGCACAAGTCGTATGGGGAACTACTTGCATTTACATGTGAGAGCCGCAATAATACTAATAATATCTGACTAGTGTGTAATGATTTCAACATATTCAAACAGTCTGAAAATTTGCCCTTTTACACACTAGATACTGTAGTCTTGTTACATAAGTAGTATGCTTATATTGATACTGTTAAGAAAATCCATAAACTATGATAGCTAAAACTAGCTAGATAAAGTGTATGCGTAAAATTCCCTTGGCATGGAATGCGAATGTCAATAGTTATAAATATATGAACAGTAATTATTCTAGCCTGATATGATGTGGATGGGTTTGTTCAATACAAGTTGCATGGTTGGTCCTGATAATTCTGCGAAGCAGCTTTTTTGTTCCTTGGCTAAGTGATTATCTTCCTGTAGAGGCTTCTTATTTGTAGTTAGCTGACCGTAAAACTCATGGATAGATATATTATAGGCTGACTTGGAGAATAAGCATCGGAATGAATCTTTGGTGACTGCTTCATAAATAAACTGAAGTTTTTTCATTGACCGGATAAAAATTTCATCAACGCCAGATATGGTGATGTTATCTGGGAGCAGGTGAGAAAGAAGAGGGGTTTGAATTTTATTTGGCATACCCAGATGCCATCTGTAATTAGCAATACTACCAATAGTGAGGAGAGCATTAATTATGTGTCTTTACTTGGTGGCGAGCTCGAGTGGAAATTACAGCGATGACAAGGAATCATAACAGAAATTTATTCGCATCAATACAATTACTAACATGTAATATTTAATAAACGTTCAGATGGATTACATATGTTCAAGGATAACTTGTCAATAACTTCTTTATATTCCTCCTTAATGTTTATGCTTGATCCTACAGTCTCTATTTTTCACTCCTGTGTACATCCCCCAAGGATTGTCCTCAGCGATTTTCCACATAGAATTGAGGAATTGGCACTGTCTAGCGAGCATTGCGTAAAGATCCGTCCAAACCAATTGATCAATGATCCTTAGCTGTCCATAGTATCCTTTGAAGTCATCATGGTTATCCTCTTCAGACTCCCAGTCACCCTCAAGAGCAAGAACATGGCCTCTGAAGCCACCCAATTCCATTACTTGAACAGGGAGCTCTGGGTACTTGAATGAGTTGGAGCTAATGGGATCAAGAGCGAGACATACGTTTTGATCCAAGCCAGATAGGAAATCGGAAGATTTCGAGAGCTTTGCAAAATGTCTGGTGTCTTTGTTAACTTTGTAATAGACAATAGAATGTCATAAATACCTTCTTGTGGCATTTATATCGCCCTCAGGAATACCATTATCCCTCCCGTCTATCCAATTTATCACGGCATTGCCCCTGATATCGGAACTTCCTACTACATCATCCCAAACATCTATTCCCGCCTCGAATTTCCTCATAATATCTGCCCATTCCTCATCGCTTTCACTATACGAGATTCTATAGGCCACATAACCAAATCGTTCCCTATTTTGGATCCTGAAATCTGCAACCCATGACTCCGGCTGCAGAGGAGCTGGCTCCCCAATCTCAGGCTGCAGATCGATGAGTGCAAATTCTTTATCATACGCAACCAAAAGCTCTTCTAAGAAATACGGATATCTCTGCGTTGCTTCGCGATCTGTAGCTCGTCGTCCAACTTGGCCAACAAAAGCTTTCTCAGATCTATCTTCCCATTCTGCCCACAACTGGGCGAATTTGGTATTTGCGGCTTCCTCGGTGAGAATCATTGATGGGAAAGCATGAAGGTTCTTAAAACCAGTGATTGGGATAGTTAGTACAACGTTTGCTTGCTTTGTCAGATCAACCAATTGATTAAATCTTGCTTTAGCACGGTGGTCGATCTTGACTGTACCATGTGTAGACGATAATACCCGTCCCGTTAGGAGCGTGGCTTGGATGCGACCTTTATGAATCTTGCGGAGGCGTTTCAGGTGTGTGAAGACGTAGCTGCGTATTTGCTTGGCTATGTATCCAAACTTTGCCCTGGAACAAGTTAAAAAGTTGTACAGGTATAATCATGTTGATGGTTAGAAATTTGCGTGTAATTCATTGTTTGAGAATCATGGAAGGTCTCTTAGTGGTCAAAGACCAACAAAATATGACTTACTGAATAAATTCTTCCCATAGGCCTGTGAAGTTGAGGGGAGGCTCTCCATTTTCTGTTCTTAGTGCATTGAGTGCAGTTTGAAAAATCTCCAGTTCAGCATGGATAAGATTAAAGATTTCTCGCATGTTCCCTTGTACCTTGGGTACATGCAGATACGAAAATACCGTCATAATGAGTTTTAAGTGTAGAGTAGCTTCAGTGTAATTGGATTCACTGTCAAGGTTGAGGCTCTTCCATCGCGATTCGCTCATCGGGGCCATGCCTTCCCATATCTACTCACATTTAGTTTTTGTTGTTCCGACTATTCATATAACTTACTCGACTCTTCATAAAATCCACTCTCCTTGGCAAAATACTCAAATGAGATGGGTCTTCACAGGAACCTAACACTACTCCAATCCGTCCACCACATGAATCTGGCTTATTCTTGTGTTCACCTGTGGCCCATTCAGAGTAGTTCTGAGCCCATTTCTCGACGAAAATTTCAAATGGTATTACGGGTAATTTTGACGTGGAACCCCCAGGCATTTTGCCACTCATGCATGCTTCTATGAAGTGGACTATTATCTGCCGTTCAACGATGTGATCAGCTAGATCATGTCAGTATGTATAAGGAATGATACTCATTGGCTAAATAGAAGCTGATACTTACTGACAAGGTCATTTGAGACGTCTTTTAACCCCTGTCTTGACATTGCTGTATTAGGATTATGATCGGTAATGACCGCAATATTCGAAGGCGTCTTGAGGGTTCATAAAAAGATCTCTTCCCCACAACAGAAATAAACAAAAATACAGAGATGATGTGATCAGAATGCGTATATATATTTGGGCACGAAAGCTTCATGATAGGCAGCAGCATCTATTTAAAAGAAAAGGGAGCTTACATAAAATTAATGAATGCTTGGCAAAGACCGAGATGTCTCGTTAAGCTTAAGGCTAGGCTTAAATGGCTAAATTAATTAAAAATTTCATTTCAGTACCACAACCACAAAGAAATAAACAAATTGGAAATCTATAAACTTAGCATTTTGAACTACGAAAAGATTCAAAGCCATGCGACGAGATTATTTTAAACATGTTTTCAGCCAGAAACATGTTAGTTGTTCACAATTACTTGATCTTCCCTAGCTGTTCAATCCCACTATCCATATCAACATGAGTATGATACTCAAAGCACATAGAACTATAATTATGACAGACTTTCCTGGATTACTGAACTTGGAAGGGTACCAATGGGATGATGTGTCTTCTCCAACGGCATTCATAACGCTACAATAGCCGTTATAGTAAATATCGCAACATGGGATAGGTGTTGTAGTCACAGATCGGAACGCATACACTTCTTCGTAGATTGATTGATCCACACAGAGAGGAAGAGGACCTCTGGTGTTGCTGCGATATATAATACATGGTGTGAGTGCCTGGAGGGCGCACTTCCTAATTAGGAACTGCTCACATTCGAATGTGAGAGCCGCTGTGATGCACCTAAGCTACCTAAATACCTGAATAATGTGCACGTGTTTGGACAGTAAAATATTACTTTAGCTTATTTGTTCTCCCTCGATGGTTGATATGATGGTAGGATCAATTTAGATTGAAGGTGTTGATAGCGTCGTCGTGTAACATAATAAAAAGGTAAAACTTCAAAGTATATTAATAAAGATACAACTCATGAGATTGATTCAAGTTCGTTGGAGTAAGTTATATTTTGTAAATTAACTTTTTGAGCCTCAAAAGCCTCGGAAATTTTTGTGAGATAGTCATATGGCAAGGACTTCTTACACTTGAGCACATGTCCGTATCTTCCATAATGGGATGTTAGCAAACCAGATTCTGAGGGATGTCACCCAAATCTATGTCGTCATTTGAGCTAAATATATATTGAAAGTCTTTTATTTATTCAGGGCCACCAAACTATCTAGAGCTGGACGCACATTTGTAGTTTTGCAGTTATTGCAAGCTCTCCAGTCATTAGATACGTATTATCATCGGCTAATTTGTCAAAGAAAAATGAGATAGTATTCCTAAAATCGTGGGAATTTGAAATTTATTGTACAGGTCTAATTTGTTGAGAAAATCTTGCCAAGTTTAGATTTCAAGACTCTCTTAACTCTCTGATTTCGGGAAAAAATCACAACTTTTTCCTCATACAAACTTCATCTCCTTCCCACAACTTGCCGGTTGAATCTATGACATTGAAGACCCCAGGTATTGTCTTGTAGACTCTATATCCCTTCCTTTCATACCAATCCTGCAGTATAACCTTTCTAAAATCAGTATGCCAAATGCGCGGTGAACATGATACTTACCTTTGGAGCATCTAAACCCTTCGCAGCAGAGCGCCCTTTAGACATGTTCGCCTCTCGATCAATAGTATGTAGTATAACTTCTGTGGCATTATGTGGTGGCTGACTTGCCATTTCTTCGGCTGCCTTAAGAATTGCTCCTCCAATTCCTGTTGATTGTATGGATGAGGAGACAAATAGCGAATGAATGCTATATACAATGTCTCTTTCATTCAGGCCTGGCACGACCTCGTTTTTCTCGGGTCTTAATTCAACATGGCCAATGGGAAGGAATTTCAGAGGACTTGGAGGAGATCGAGGTTTCCCCCCTAACTGAGCCGCCGTGTCGCAGATGGTATAATACTCAGGTTTAGGTTTTGGTACTACATTATTGCTAGCAGTTGCGGCCTATTAGGTGTAAGTTAAAATCCAATGAACAGTCAAACTCAGTGGAATTGATGACTGAGCCTTTCAAGAGTACTTATTCACCCAATACATTTCAATTTCACCCTTGCGATGTTGAGACTGCCATATTTTTATCTTATGTTCATTCCAGCCTGCTTCTAGTCTTTGGTTGTACAAAGTCTGTACGTGATCTGTCGACTCCGGATCCCATGGAATGAGAATAACATTGCTAAGTTCAGGCATCATGACAGAATGAGCACGTTAAACTATTTTGGTTGAGAGTTGTATGCCAAAAATTCATAAAAGGTCTTTTAATAAATTTTCAAATTAAAGTTACTCTGTTCACGAAGCGCCACCATCAATTCATATTGGTTATTGACCCTTGCATGTCACGTGGCTTATAATCAGTTGACCGTTGCCTGTCGGTAGAGAAAACAGGAATTACTCTGCGTGTACATTGAAAGTGGGATGTTGTGGGTCATTTGTGTGGTATAGATAGATACATATGTCAATTACGGAAGATGCCGTACTCATTATGATCCGTAAGTCAAGTCTGTATTTCCTATGTAAATGACTTGTAAACAGTTTTCATTCTTTCACGGTAGCCAAGAGTTCAAAGACAATCCGAAACTTATCTCGGCCATTTCTGGTATTTAAATATAATTTCAGGGTTTTGGATAAGAATAGCAGACTGATATCACGTATAATACAGATCAATTGAGGAACATTACATCCATCATTTATGGCATATAAGTTTTTGCTTGGGAGTGGCTCTTTCTTTGTCACTTCCCCTCAAATACTCAACAATTACATCATATAATGAACCAGATCACATTCACTAGTATTCACAGTTTGGTTACTAATTAAACCAATGATATATCGATTGATAAATAATGGCATGTGTTTAAATTGTAAAGAAATCAAATCATAAAACAACCATGGATATCTAGCCATTTGCATCGTCACCCTTCATATCAAATGAGCAAGGTATCTAATCCCAAATCTATAAGTTCGTACTTCAATCGTCAGATACATTTTCGAGTTCATATGGATATTAAACTTACTAAGCACTATTTTCAGATGTCTTCAAGAGCATCCACTAAATCCGCGAAAAGGAAAATCTCATTCTAGTACCCAGGCCTACATGGTAGAGATACATGTGCAAGTTCCATCCGATTTGCATGTACCGCCCTGAATGTGACCAAACATAATGCAAGAAGTCGAGCACTATTCTATGATTAGCATACACATATTTTTGACAGAATATACGTGATATATGGACTTACACTATCCCAGCACTCAGTCTCCGTCTTTGGAGCACGTCTACCGACCTGTGAAATGCAATTGCAACCACCGTTGCTAGAGCAGATACCTCCCGCCACCTGTCCTTCAAACACACAGCCTGTTGAGCATGTCTTCTCGCACTGTGCTACAGCGTCTAGAGGGGATGGAGCGGCGATCACACTGGAGATTGTGACGGCCAGGAGGGTGTAGATGGATGCGGTGAGCTTCATTCTCTTGTTGTTGTGGATTGATTGATAGGTTTCTTGCTGATCGAAATATGGGACGCGGATTGAATGTGAATGTGCTTGTATTGCAGATGTGATTTTGGAATTGAAGTGAAGATCTTTCTATATATCTAAACCTTAAGACGCTATGGATCTTCGGCGAAGGAAGGCCTTCTGATGCAGAAATATCTTAGTTAGATTTCGTAGGTCTAAACTTCGTTTCATCCTGACATAAGCCACACCCGTGAGTTTCAATTTTCGCCTTTGTTTGAACAGTTGTTGTCAGTTATCTGCCAGGAGCGCTGGCGGGCGACGTGTCATTCCTTACAATACGTCAGTGATTGGTAGGATAAAGTTAGCTCAACATGGCGCATGAAGCAGCAGTAGACATCTTCGGGATCTGCGGGTACTAGAATGTTCGGGGGGTCAAGAAATCTGCCACCAGGTGATGAGCAAAAACGCTTTTTTGGTAGATCATTTCTCATCATGACAGTGGCAAAGGCTAAAGAGACCATCCGGAGTCGGCTCTTGGTGTCGCTCTATAAGCAAGAGCTAGGATGGGGCTTTTGAACAGCTTTAGAGTACTCCGATGGCCGAGGAAGCCGGTTTTTGTTGTGATTTGAAATCTTTCCTTTTTCTAAATGTTGTGGATGAATTTATGTTTATTGCTTTATGGGAATCTCTATATCTAATTCAAATCTCAATATGCTATGCTAACCTAATCCAGCCTTCTAATATTTCGCCTACACATTATCACTAACTCCAATCCCAAGAAAATCTACTGTGGAGCCACATGAAGTCGGACCTGTGCTCCAGTTCCGCTGCGGCATGACACTGTATGATGGAACCTAGGTGGTCCAGGAGCTTCTGTACTCTCAATTCCATCGAAGCGTTGAGCAAAGCGTACCATGACATATGCAGACTCTGTGAGCGCGAATTGTTCTGTAGTTCTAGTTAGCTAACTGTAAAGAATAGAGCATTAAGCAGTGATACTTACGACCAATACATCTTCTTGGACCGCCTCCAAAAGGCATGAACTCCCAACCATACTTTCGCCCTTCCCATCTTTCTGGCTTGAACTCTTCGGTGTCATTGCCCCAGATATCAGTACGGTTATGCATTGCGTAGTGGGAGGTCAAGATTCTCTGACCCTTGGCCACGAATACAGGCTGGTTGCCAAGTGGTCCACCTCCCCTTGGCAATGTGGTATCCTTGATTGTAACACGTTCATTCAATGGCACAACATTTCCACATCTAAGAGCCTCGTTAATGCACCATTGAAGATATGCGCAGTTTCGAAGTTGCTGGAACTGGATTTCTCCAGCGCGATGGCTTCCAAACTCTTTAAGAACGGTGGCACGAAGTTTGGCGTATACGGCTGGGTTTCGAGAGAGGAAATAGAAGACCCATCCGAGAAGAGCTCCAGTAGTGTCTCTACCAGCATTTAAGATGTGAAGGGTTTCGTTGCGGAGCTCCAATGGGTTTTGAGTCATTTTGGCCAGGTCATCGAGGAGATAGAATCTATGAGATTTCTCACTGGCGCTTTGCGACTGGCTCAAGCGTCCGGCGACAAAACCATCAACAACTTTGTGAACTTCTTGGCAGTGACGGGTGAACTGTGGTGAGTGGACGAGTTTCTCCCATCTCCCAGCGAGTCCTTTGGCATAGATCCAGGTCTTGCCAGCGTCGAGGTGGTAACCAAACTTGGCGTACTGTTCGCGTTTGGGGTCATTCTCAAAAGATTCCTTGTGGAAGTTCTGAGAATTTACTGATGTTCCGTAGAGGAATTCCGTAGCAACATCGAGAGTGAAGTTTAGGAACAGAGGCGCGAGATCAACATTGGTGGTCCAACCGTCCCCTCCACCCTGAAGAGAGTCAAGGCCCAGCATTGCTTGCACGTGGATCTCTTCCAGCTCGAGATCCATAATCTGCTCCCGAGAGAACTGAGGTCGAATAAGGGCTCTGGAGTGCTTCCAAGCCTCGCCCTTTGCAGTGAAGATGCCATCTCCTAACAGTGGGCTCCAAGTGTCTCTTCGGTGAGGGCTGATGTCGAAGTCGCCTGTCTGGAGTGCAAACATAGCCTTGGCATTTTCAGGATCACGGGTCACGATGACCTCGTAATCAAGCATCTTACAACTGATTGTATGAACGTCTTTTCCAACCTCGTCGATGGTTTCTTTGAACCACTGGGGTCCCCGCCCTGCCTTGTTCGCCTTGCTTGCTTCTAATAGGCGTGTTAGGCCGAATATTCCCTTCTTCGGAAGTTGAGGAATAGAGCCGCAGCCCCGACGAGCTGATTCTTGAGCATGTCTTCTTGATGCTTGAAAGTTTAGAATGGCCTTGTAAATCAAGGCGAGGACAATCAAGGCGATTGGTAGTAGGAAAGAAATCATTTTGGTAGTTGGAAGAATAAATGAAGTGGTATGATGGAGAGAAGCTGTATATCGCGTTGTATAACATATCAGCAACGAGGAGGGAATAAGTATATTAAGATCAAGGATTAGCTTCAGATATGTGGCGATTCTGTTGTGATTACACTAATTGCAGATAAAGGCATTAGCTACTTCAAATACCGCAGTCATTAAGATCATCGAGCCTCCGCTTTCCAACTGGATCAGCAAGCTTTAGTGTGGACATTCCAAAGGGGTGACTTGGGCTGAGATCTGGGATGAGTGAAGTGTGAGTTGTAACAGACAAAGACAAAATACAGCGTTGCAAGGCTGAAGATCGTCGAATCCCTTGCAAGGATTATTGGTGACTTTGTTCCACTGCATTGTGGAAAGTGTAGACGTTTACAAGTGGAAAATCAGGAGATGTGATGATGGGGTAACAAGGATTACAGACAATGTTTGAAGTTAGTACAAGTATACAGCTACCCTGCAACGATCAGTCCCTGAGATTTGCATGGATGTGAAGTACATGGACAACATATGATGCTTAAACTAATGCTCATGCTAATGCTGAGTTGAACCTGAAGGAGCTGATGCGCTTGCAATTCTCTCTCACGCTGCAGGAGGAAGCGCTTCCGGAATTCGTCCGAAAACTGGACTCTTGAGCTGAGTGGAGTCAATATGTGCCATTACAGTGGCTGAGCTCTGTCTATCATTCATTGATATTTCATATTTTAAATTTCAAAGAGGATAGAATGTGACTTCGAAATTCTTCAATCCAAAGTACACATTGGGTGGTTGTTCTCGTATGAATTACAGTCAAGGATAAGTACCTCTGTACAGCGTCATATAGTAAAGCTTTAGATTGCGGCAAAGTGAGACAGACAACTGACAGAAAACATACACACCGTTGAGCCAATTAAGTGTGAAACGAAGGGTGAGTATGAAAGACATTGGGTAGGCAGAGATGACCTGTAGATCACTCGCAATGCTCGAGTTTACAGAGCTGTTTCATAGCATTTCAGTGAATCCCCATGTTATTTACATGGCATCCTGAGCGTTGGGCGTAGGCGGACGACAATGCTAGCAATCACATAGGATTCACACAGCACATCGAAAGGAGCGTCGTGGCAAACAAAGCGGGGTTGACTATACAACCGCACCATATTTACCCAATGGTACAGTTACAATTATCAGATAATTGAGCGACGAATTAAGCCTTCCTCCATACTCTGATGTGACGAGGGATTTCTAGCTTGTGTAGATCAATCCTTATGGATGTGTAGCTAAAGTAGGGGTGAGGCTCTGAGTCCCGGTACGTGTTGAAGTTCTGCCGGCCGACACACCATTTGGGTAGGCCAGCACGTGGCTAGCTTCTAATGACGCTGAAAATAGCACAACCACCACCTCCGCCACCATCACCAGTACCATAGCTAATATATCGAATTGCGATAACGACAAGTTGGGCAATAAACCTTCCCTTGCACCGTGCGGCCCAGATACAGCTACTGTGTCTCAGACCTTAATCCTTATTCCACGACTTCATATCTCCTTCTCACTAGAGTGAGGAGCGAGAGGAGTGAGGAGTGAGGAGTTGAGAGCCAGTCCCTCGGCCAAGGGGCGCCGGAAGTCGGAGTTCAACCTCGTCCAGTAGGTGCTGCTGGTATTGTATTTGGGGAACAGTTGAGCAGCAACAGCCCTATCTTTTGAAAATTATACCGATACAGTAGATAAAGATATTAAGTATTCGTTTGATTCAAGAAATTGCTTGGATATCAAATTATGTTTATCAACGTTCTGATGAATTTAGATGAATTTAAAAAGTCCTATTGCGAGCACGATTAAAGCGTTTAAAGTGTGTTTAATCTATAAGATTCTGCCCGCAATCACCGCCATACCAATTGGCACCTTTACACCACATTAGTAGATCAATACTATTATATCGTTGCTATGTCAACTTTCTTGGAAATATAACCAAATGCACAATCAGAAATTGAAGATGGTGAACACTTGATCTAATTCCTGGTATATTCCAAAGAGAAAATACTAATAACTATATTTATTACAATAAAACAAACAACTCCTCTATAATCTATTTCCTCTGTACTAAATCTTCCTACTCCACTGCCATGCTAAAAAAAAACCAATTGTATAAACATCTCAATATATATACAGTACTAGATCTTAGTAACCTTCAAGCTTACACCATCTCTTGGTCTCAAAACAAGTCTCCACATCTTAAGTTCCTCCGGATCAATAACGTCAGTGTTGCGCTCAAAGTTGAACATGCTCAAGAAGCAGCAAAGCAAGACCTTCATCTCAGTCTCCGCAAACTTACGACCAATGCAACCTCTTGGTCCCTGAAGGAAAGTCATGGATGCACTAGAAGTGAAGTTCTCAGGAAGGTTCTCCCAGCGATCTGGGTCGAACTCATCAGCCGTTGGGCCCCAGTACATTGGAAGACGGTTGATAGCATTGGCGATAATGTAGATGATGCTACCAGCCGGTACATGGTAGCCAGCGAGGGTGTCATCGTTAAGTGGCTGGCGCACGGTGAGAGGGATGGGTGGAATGTAGCGAAGAGACTCGCGGCACACTCTGTCGAGGTATGGAAGCTTATCGGCATCAACTTTGGCAAGTTCCTCCTCATCATATCGGGTTGCAGGGTCGAAGAGGAAGGGCATGTGCTCCTTGATCTCGGCGCGGAGTCTCTGCTGAATACCTGGGTTGACTGACAGAAGATGAAGCGTCCATGCAACTCCTGTTGCAGTAGTATCGTGACCAGCACCCAAGAAAGTCATAACTTGGTCTCTCATGTTCTCGAACGACAGGCCCTTCTCTCCCTTCTCCTTAGCCTTCAAGTCGTCCTTTGCAATGAGTGCGAGGATATCCTTATGATTGGTGCGTTCTGCAGCTTGATCTTGCTTCTCGATAATAATCTGGGTGGACTTCTTGAGAACGATCTTGCGAGATGTTTCCATAGCGCGGTTCAAGACGGCCGGGATAAGCTTAAAGGCCTGGAGACCGTTGATAATACGAGACCAGACATCAAATGCAAAGACAATGCGGTAAGCTTCACGGATTGGAGTCTCTGGATGCTCGAGGGAGTTGATGTCCGTTCCAAATCCTGCCTGGCCGATGATGTCAAGAGTAGTGCGGTTCAACCATTCAAGAGCCTCGATGTTCTTGGTGTCAACGTTATCAGCATCCATCTCCTCAGCCCAGAGCTTAGAACAAAGAAGAGACTTTGTCCAGAAAACTGGATAAAGTGCACGGATGGACTGAATAGAGAAACCCGGTGAGAGTGCTTTTCTTTGATGTGCATGGTCTTCGCCTTCGGCAAGGAGAACACCATTTCCAAGAACTCGAACCATCCATTGCTTCGCTCTGGATGGCTTTGGGTAGTTGTAAGAGTTCTTAACGGTCATCTAAAAGAGGTTAGAGCTGGGAAGTAGATGAGTGTATTTAATTCTCACCTGTTTGAGAGCCTCATCATCAGCAACAGAGAGTCTCTCTGCACCGAATGGGAAGAAGTATCTGATAAGAGGACCAAGCTCCTTGTGCCATTTTCTCTGAGGTACTCCGACTTCAGTCGTAATGATTTCGATGAACTGACCCCAAAGCGGGAAGCCAGAGACTGTTGGTACGTGTCGTAAAGGTGAGATATAATATGGATAAATATAAGATAAGTAGAAAATATAAGCTGGAAAGAAAATGCCGTAGATAGTGATGAGGGCTTCTGCAGTGCTCCATTCAGTTGTCTTCGAAATTCCAAGGCCCGCCAGTGTGGCACCTGCAAATAGAGGTTTGAACCCGTCCATAATGAGATGGGATGATTGTTGTTGGTTGAGAAGAGAGGATGTTCACGATGTTTCTACTCACAACATGGAACTATCGGATCATCAAATAGCTCAATGAAAGTTGGTGAAATGGGCAATGGATAAAAATAGAAAGTAGACAAATGCAAAGGATGATTACCTGGCGTTTCACTCGTTGGTGACGATTGGTGATGCTGGTGACGTTGCTGACGGATTTCCGAATTTGATATCTAGTCAGTACGTCTAGAAGTGTTGTAAAGCCTTACCAATGAGTTCCGATGGGCTACTTGCCAGGATATTCGCCGATACTTCTCCATACTTTCCGCTCTTCTGGTGGACCCCTGTCAAGAACCTAATAGCTGAGACGTTCCCGAGACGTTCCCGGTAGCCACAAGACCGTTGAGTAAAGTGGTGGCTATCTACCATGGAGTAGTTGTGCAGTCGGAGTACATTGATGCGCAGCTTAGATGGTAAGGCTTCGATGATGCGTTTGCTAGGTGACGCGAAGACCTTCTGCTGGGAAGCTCCCAACTAGGCCGAATCCTAAAGGGCCACCACCAGCCGACTGCTCCGCACCATTTTAAGCCGCTTCACTACCCTTTGATGTCCAAATCCCGACCATAACAACGTGTTTCGGAACATAGTAAGCCATGAATTGTTCTCGAAGGAAATAACAATTCAATTGCGAATGCGCAGATATACAGCATTCCTTACTAGTTTATTTCAGCCCCACTACTTCTCCACGAAACCTAAGCACACCTATTGTCTTGACAACTCCGATACTTACTCCGAAAACTCGCATTAATAATTCAGATGAGGTTCTTGTCAGCTGTACGTCTACACAGCCTTCAAGGATTCGAACTTAACCGTAAATCGGCCCCTGGAAATGGAGGCTAGTAAATGTTGTCACTTCGTTGTGAGAATGCGGAGGCTTACGCCTCAAGGATGCCAAAGCGAAGTCCTGACAACACGATTCAATATCGGGTTTAGAGATTCGTCGATGGAACCGTTCTCATAGGTCGTGTACCATGTGTTATGCAGGCATTGTGTGGATCGTCATCTAACTGCTGGTAGTTCAGCTCTGTCTTTGAGGCCATGTGTGATCAAGTCCTGCGAGAAATATGGAATCTTATATCTTCTTAATCGCACGACCTCAAAGTATTTATTCGACAACTCAGCTCAGCATTACTTCCTTCCATTCAGCATTACTTCCTGCACATCGCATTACTTCCTTCAACTGAAGATCTCTTCCTTCTCTTCCCTTCATCCTTCCCTTTCTTCTTCAGACGAACTCTTCAGTCCAAATCACTTGAACATTACCACCTACTAGGGAGCATCTTCCCATCACCATCCTCAAGACATGGCTCAACCGTTCCTACTGTCCCCATGGGCGGCCTTTGATTCCGTTTGGACGTCTATCATGGGCTATCCAGCGGAAGACTTCCAGTTTATTGCAGGCGCCACACCCCTTTCGACTTTGAAAGAGTGCGTAGCGATTATTGTCGTCTACTATGTCGTCATTTTTGGTGGTCGTGAGTGGATGAGAAATCGTCCAGCTTACAAACTCAATGGCTTGTTCATGGCCCACAACTTCATGTTGACTGCCGTCAGTGGGACCCTTCTCGTGCTCTTTCTGGGCCAGTTGATTCCCACTCTTTGGCAAAATGGTCTCTATGACGGTGTTTGTGGTGCTACTGGATGGACGAAGCCATTGGTAGTTCTTTACTTCGTAAGTTGAACACTTGGTTGTTATGTGATGCACCAACTAACAATTTACAGTTGAATTACCTCACTAAGTACGTCGAACTTCTGGATACAGTCTTTCTCTTCCTCAAGAAGAAGCCTTTGAGTATGTCATGCTTTTATAAATTTATGCAAGTCCAATACTGACCGATTCAAGCTTTCCTCCACTGCTATCACCACCCAGCTACCGCCCTTTTGTGCTATACTCAGCTTGTGGGACGCACACCAGTATCATGGGTTCCAATCACACTTAATCTCACTGTCCATGTCGTAATGTACTGGTATTATTTCCAAAGTGCTCGTGGAATTCGCATTTGGTGGAAGGAGTGGATTACTCGCCTTCAGATTGCGCAATTCATTATTGATCTTGGTAAGGACAACCTTCCCCCTTATCAAACTTTTTCCTAACCATGACCATGTAGGATTTGTCTACTTTGCCACATGGAACTTCTGGGCTAGCAGTTCTTTCCCATCCCTCCCACACGTTGGAGCCTGTGGGGGAGAGTTGTACGCAGCAGCTGCTGGTTGTGCAATTCTCAGCTCTTACCTTTTTCTCTTCATCTCATTCTATCTTGCTACATACAAGAAAAGCGGAAAGAAGGGAGATAGCACCAAGGTCAATGCCAGAAAGGCATCCGTTGCTATGGAGAAGACTGAGATCCCATCTATTGACATCTCAGACATCCAGATGCTCAAGAGCGGGGGACCACCACAGTTCATGATTTAATGGATGCGGCAGCTATAATCGGGAAACAATGGGGATGTAAGAGGAGTGATATCCTGGGGATTTTAAGAGTTGAGTTTTAAGTTTGGTAGGATTGGTTTTGCGGTCGCATCAGATGGAGTTCAAATGGTATGATTTTGGCTGTGCTCTGGTAACAGACCACGGAGTACTCCAGGTTTCATTAAACGGGCGGTATCTAGCTAGGTAATAGACTTGTGTATATCAGGATTTGAATAGAATTGTTTTAGATCACATTGCCTAACTCTGTGAGAAGTTGCCTTCAGATGAGTCTTCAATAGTGAAGCTCATAAACTATACATACATTATGGAATGGAAATTCTTGTGAGGAATCTTCATGTAGGGAGCTGATGGTCTCGAAGACCCTGTTACAGAGACTCTCCTAGAATTTGACAGTCACTGACTGTATTCTAATCAAATTTAGAATAAATAATTTGTGACCTCATTGGTATTAGCGTATAGCCTATACTAGCTTCTCCAACATTCGTCGGTACAGGCGGCTCTGCACGCACTAACCCCTTCTACCGGAATTCTCGGGTGGCAACTTGAGGCGGAATAGAAACTCCGGGAGAAGAAGGATTTGGTTACTCGTGTTTACAAATGGACAAAAGCAACAATTGAGCAAGCATTCCCCACGATAATATAACACATGGCCCTTACTTAGTATGCTGATCATTGCTTTCTCAAGGAAGCTTATTTTAGCGCATAGCCGCAACGGCTCTTAAGTGCCGGACCTAGCTAATCGCACATGGTTAATCCATGCCTAGTCCCTGTTAGTATTGCGTTAATTGATTCCTTACGGGGCATGTGGTAGATTACCAAGATCCTTCGATTTACTGTCTAAGATACATACTGTCACCACTTAGCCTCCACCCCTAAGGCTGAAATCTCAAAGAAGGATGACATATACATAGAATGGAGATCATCTCGCCGAAGTGTTTTCTAAACGGCCCTAAAACCTTCTAGGGGTGGAGATCTTTGACTAGCACTCATGAGACACGTTTTCATCCTTTTGATTATGGATCAAATCCCGACACATTGGTGCATCACTCACAAAACTTATGGCAGCATGACACGCAGATTTTGAGCGAAGGACCATTTAGCCGTCTGTGAACTGTCAGCGTAAAATTATACACGCCAATGCTGCCTGAATCCGTTGGCAGTAACGAAATGGCATCGAAGGCTTAGATATTCCTTCTGAGTTGATTATGCCCAATCTATCTACAGCGAACATGTTATTATTGGAACTGTAGGCTCTGAATGAACGTTGTTCGGAGAAAGATCCACCCACAAGCACAACTTTTGGGTTGAGTTGTTCAGAATTCACTTGAACATGTTCTAGAAATCAATCCAGTGAGATCATCAGAAGTTCATCAGAAGTCTTAGGTACGTGGTTACGTGGTCCGAGACCAAAGAACCCATGTAATTTGTCTAGTTGTGGCGGGGTTTATTGTCAAGGCACTGATCTGGGTGTGAAAAATTTATAGAAATACGGTTTTTGTTACCAGTCAATATTTCTGACAGCAGAGTTAACATCTATTCTTCATCCTACGCCCTCAGACTTTACAATGTCCAACATGTTTGCCTCAAATCATACGACAATATTCTGCCCCCAGCCAACTTCGGGGCTTCAGCCAGAACCAGCCAGACTTACAATCTCCAATGATATCGACATGCCGGAGCTGCTGCTTGGGCTTCTAAGTTTCAGCAATCTTGGTTGGGCTTTGCTCTTGTTCTTCGTCATTGGAAACGTCAAGTGTATGCCGTTTATATGGCATCTTCGTCTAGTCAATGCCTTTCGATTTACATTGCGATCACAACGCTCAAAAGATGTTGAGGTTGGCCCAGATCAGTTGTTTCGCCCTATGATCACCGAGTCCAAGGCTCCTCTCATGGAAATTGATCTCAATCTCCACAGTAAGTTTAGCGATCTGAATTCATACTGTAAATCTTACTGATTTGTGCAGAAACAAATAGCTCCTACTTCTCAGATATAGACATTTCTCGCACTCATCTCATATGCACTTTGTTTTCAAAGGGTATTGAGGAAATGCGAGGTGGATGCGGAGCTTACACACTCTCGAAAGCTCCTGTCTTCGGCATTGCACTTGGAGCAGTCAGTTGCAGCTTTAGAAAGGAACTCAAACCTTACGAAGCTTATGAAATGTGGACCCGCTTGCTCTCGTGGGATGACAAATGGATCTATGTTGTCACACATTTTGTTCGTAAGGGTACTGTCAGACCCAAGGTATACACCTTGTACCCTGGTCAACAAACCCCGAGTCCAGTCGACCCCAAGTCGAGAAAGTTCGATCCAAAGTCCGATATTGTTGCATCAGCTTTAAGTAAGTGTGTGTTCAAAAGTGGACGAAGAACTATCAGCCCCGAAGTTATGCTGCAAGCTTCTGGGCTTATCCCCAAGTCTGATGTCACACACGCCGGACTAGAGAAAGATATTCAGAAGTCATTGAGTGATTACCAAGCACTCTCTGACTCCGAATTGCAAGATCGAATCGAAAAGTGCGGTGCCTCTGGGTGGAGCTATGACAGAATAGAAGAGGAGAGGCGAAGGGGAATGCAAGTAGGACGTTCGCTTGCTACTGAGGCCCAAGAGTTATTAGAAAAGAATTTCCTTCACGAAGAGGCTTTGGGAAGACACAGAGATGGAACGGGATTCACGGGTTTATTTTCATGTTTTGCTCAATTGGGTCATTTGAAAAAGGAGCAATTGTTGTAAAGGCAGCAGGACAGGACAGGAGTTATTTCTCATTATTGATACCACATAGACCGCATAGTTTATTATTTATACACGATCACCATAATTTATTATTCAAAGTTTTCACGTAGTGATTTCGACAAGAGGCAAATTCGAAGCTGTCATGTGCGTAGCTCAAGTGATAGTTTCGGCAAAAGGCACAAATAAAGATGACATATGCGGTGGAGTGCACGGTAGTAAATCGAAGACAAGTGACAAAAAGGGTCTTAACAATTCTGTAAGGCAAAAATTTAAATCCGAAAATTTGGGAAATTAGCTGGGGTGACCTTGTTGGCAATTGTGAGAAACTAACGGCCACGCGCACGTAGTGACGTTGTATTAAGCGTGTCAAATCGTGCTCTGAGGCTGCGCAGAATCCTATGTACCACGTCAACACACTTGGTGCACACCTGGTGCACCGACCAAATCCTAATTATCTCCGTGAAAGAATCCTAATTATCCTGATAAACTGGCGAAACATTATCATTGATCACATTGTAGTTTCCTGACAAGAAGAGTTTCAACATCTTTTTGCTCCGTATTCTGTCGATTGGTCCTTTCACACATTCATTCACTTGCTCTCGTCCTTCTTTTGATTTGTATATTCACTCACACTCATTCACCCAAATTTACAATTATACGTACACTGTTGCAATTTGACTATTCACAATCATTCATCACCCTTTCTTTCAAACCTCACTCATTATTAGCCTTTTTTTTTTTAATACATTCCTTGGAACTTCCGTATTTGAGGTAGCTCGACCTCTTAACTCGAATTATCTCAGAATTTCTTATCTATTGATTTTCGAAGAGCTGCGGAATGTCGGAAAACCGACAGTCTTCTAGAAACCGATGGTCCTCCTCGAATCGGCTACCCTCCCAGAATCGACTGTCATCGAGAGTTCGACGGCCCCCGCCAGTCCGACAGGGCCGAGCAAGCAGGTTTTCGATCGACGATTGGGGAATCAATGATGTTATTCTTGATATTCTAAATTCGGCGGAACCTGCATTAGCACCGGATGGCTCGCTTGAAAATATCCGATATAGCGGAAATGCACAAGAGGCATACGAACGACTTAATACGCCTCTAGAAGACCAGCGGTATTCAGCAAGGCCTGGCACATTTAGCAGTTATGGGTACCAGAGCTCCGACAACCTAACCAAGTGGCATTCGACCGAAACACTCGACCTACCACCATTGGAGAGGCCACCTCTTGCAGGAGAAAAGTCGAAAGAAGATGATACGGAATATCCAGGGTCTTTCAAACTTGCGTGTTTGATTACTGGAATCTGCTTGGCAGTACTTCTCATCTCTCTGGACAGGACTATCATCACCACTGTAAATTCTACTAATATCTAATTTATACACATAGATATTGGATGCTGACTTGAAAATAGGCCATCCCTTTCATCGCAAAAGAATTTAAATCCTACTCCGATATTGGATGGTATGGCAGTGCATATCTCTTGACAGCATGTTCTTTCCAGCCGCTCTATGGCCGTGTCTTCACTCTGTTTAGTATTAAATGGTCCTTTCTCTTGGCAGTCGGTTTATTCGAAATTGGAAGTTTTATTTGTGGTATTGCGCCAAACTCAGTCACGTTGATTATTGGAAGAGCAATCGCTGGACTTGGAAGTGCTGGTATTCTGACTGGATCTTTTGTTGTTGTGACACATGCTGTTCCCGCACCTAAACGACCTGTCTACACAGCGGCTGTCGGGTTGATGTAAGTCCTCAAACACCCAGATAAATTAGCTCTTTCTGACAATCATCAAGGTTTGGTGTTGGTGCTACAGCTGGGCCACTCTTGGGAGGAGTCTTCACTGATCTCTCTACTTGGCGATGGTGCTTTTATATCAATCTCCCTATCGGCGGTGTCACCATGATTGCCATGATATTTTTCTTCAATCCTAAACGCACCAATCATACGCGTACCTTCATCTCTCGATGCATGGAGCTCGATTTTATTGGCAATGGGATTTTACTTGGTGCATTTGTCATGCTTTTCCTAGCTTTTGAATACACAGAAGAGGTACCGTTTTCCGATATAATTCACCATTAACATGCTAACAATTAAATAGCAAGTCTCATGGTCAAGTCCAAAGGTCTTTGGACTCCTAATCGGGTGCGGGGTTACAATTCTCATATTTATCGGTTGGCTGTGGTATAGAGGGGATAAGGCCCTCATTCCTCTCCATATTGTGAAGCAAAGAAGTGTAGCTGCGAGTTGCTTCATGGCTTTCTTCACTTACTCGGCTCTCCTGATCCATTCATACTACCTCCCGATCTGGTTTCAAGCCATCAAAAATGCCACTGCCATTATGTCCGGAGTTGACATGATCGCATACGTTGCCGCCAATGCCATATTTTCGATGATGAGTGGTATTTTCGTTTTCAAGATCGGCTACTTCACACCACCAAGTATGCTTGGTACAGCCATTGCTACTGTCGGATGTGGACTCATGACTTTACTTAAAGTAGACACTCCCACTGGCCGCTGGATTGGTTTTGAAATCCTCACGTCGGCCGGTTTTGGTATGTCAATCCAACAGGGCTTTACAGCTGTTCAGACTGTTCTACCGATACACCAAGTGCCAATCGGAACAGCAGCTGTGGTCGCCTGTCAGAGTCTTGGAGGTGCCATCTTCGTATCAGTAGGCAACACGATCTATCAAGGTCAACTCTTTGCAGCATCGAGCAGTGGTCAATTACCAGGTGTAGATATACAGGCTGTTATTATCGCCGGTGCTTCAGGCTTTCGATCCGTGGTGCAGCCCGAAGCTCTTTCAGGATTGCTGGTTGTATACAATTCTGCTTTGTGTAAAGTGTTCCTTGCCGCAATTCCTACTGCGGGGCTGGCATTTTTCTCCTCATTATTCTTAGAGTGGCGCAGTGTAAAACCTAAGCCTGTAGCTCCAAGTAATAATGAGGTCACAGAGGCATAAAAGGATGGGTTGGGATGATAATACAAGATGTGGGGTTTTTGTCTCCGGCGCATTTATAGGAGTTTGGACATGGAAAGCGAGTCGTTTTTGATATCAGGGCTCTAAATTATATCCCATTATTGTTACAACAATACCTACCATACAACAATACCATAAAAAAGTAGATTGTATTTTGTTCTTACTCGAAAGTCATTGGTTGAGTTGAATCTCTTGATAATCGTTTATCTACACGTGAAGTCCTTGCATTATTATTATTATCTATTATACTATGGACCGGAATGGGGAAAAGGTCATCTAGGTACATGTAGTTAGTGCTTTGCAAAAGATGGGTTAGTTAAACTCAAGTGTTGGCTGCTCTTGATCTAGTTATGCCTTATGTCCGGGTTGCACGGATGTTTCATTTCGAACGTGGCCGCAGCCACTACCGCGATACTTTAATACTAGCAGAGCCACGTTCCTTAGTCTTCTCCAGCGCCATGATTAAGCAGCTTAGAATTACTAAATATGTTTCATAAAGATTTGTCGCACTTAAGAGTTGGGGCGTTCTTTATCAGCCATCCAATGTTCCTGTTTGTAACATAATTGTCGATCTTTTCGTAGATCGGTTGCCAAAGTATCTATGGTATATACAGGTGACAGTCCTGCGAGTAGGATTGAAAACTTTCATATTTCTTGGTCTCTTTGATATTCAATTTTCTTCTAAACTAAAGTTGATTTTGGTTATTACTTTTCCAAGCTCAAAGATTCACATCGACGTTTTTCTAGATATTTCTCATCAACATACCTCATTATAAATAATTTGTACCTCTAGGTCGCAATGACTACACCATCCGATAACTCTGGTTTCGATCAGTACATCTCAGATCCTGTCGCACACTTCAAAGCGATACCATGGTGCGCCGCATTAATGAAAGACAAATCCATTGTAGGCAGTATGGTACCGACTCGCACACCAGTAGCTAGCACCGAGTCGTCGTTGGTAAACACGACTTTAAATTCAGAGTCGACAATACGGGCGTGTGCAACTTGGCTTCGTCTAGTAGAAAAGCGAGAGATTGATAAAAAGAAGCCAATCCTGGAGATCTTTGCATTGGTAGACCTCGGTGAAGGAATGAATGGATATGCAAAGACTCTACAAGGAGGTTTGGCCGGCGTACTACTGGACGAAGTCATGTCAGTAAGTGCCAATCAAGCAGCGGGTAAGTCTAAGCTCCATTGAAGCCTTTTATCAAAAAAAAAAAAAATTTGCATTGGCTGTCATAAATATATCATCTTTTCCTGACAATATTTGCAGAGAATGGAGCTTATACACGTTCCATGACTATCACATATCATAAGCCAATCCGAACCCCAGCGATCATTGTTTGCCGCGCTTTGGTAGTCAGTCAAAATGGTCGCAAGGTTCAAGTGAAAGGATATTTGGAGGACAGTAAAGGAACGGTACTGGCTGAGGCTGACGCGCTTTGGTTAGGAATGAAATTTAATGTTCGAGAGACGTCGAAGCTATAGTTCAGTGTTGTAGTCAGACAGACTTAAGTAGAGAAGATGTGTACTTTAGCTAATCACAAAATATTAACATGGGAATACAATCGCATTTCTTGGTCTTTTGTATTTCATGATTAGATTCAAGACAAATATCGGAATTAACCAAAGGCACGAGAAGTGATGTATTATCGAATCGTTTCGTTTTTCTATAAGGCAGAACACACCCAACTAGGATACCAAATACCGGATATATGTACGGATGTAAATGCCTATTAGCACGAGGCTACCAGCACCAAATGGCAAGGCTGTCGGTAAAACGATTCTCCATGAACCCCACCATGCCCTTGTACTACGAATAGAGTCATAATTTCTGACCATAATCTGAAAGAAAACAACACATCCACAACAATGGCTTCGAAAATGACACCCGAGGAGTCTATTGCTCTCATTAAGGCCAATCTTGCCGAAGTTCTCAACCCTGAAATCATCGACGATGTTATTCTTAACCAAAAGCGTCCTCTGCGCGTTTACTGGGGAACGGCCACCACTGGCCGTCCACATTGCGGTTACTTCGTCCCAACTATGAAGATCGCCGAATTGCTTGCTGCAGGCTGCAATGTAAAGGTTCTTCTTGCAGATATCCATGGCTACCTGGACAACATGAAGGCACCTCTCGAATTGGTCGAATACCGCGCGAAGTACTACGAATCTGTCATCAAGGCACTTTTACGTGCCGTTGGTGTTGATTTGAGTCGCTTGGAATTCGTTCTTGGCAGCTCCTACCAGTTGGACAAGAAGTACACTATGGACAGATTTAAGTTGGAGGGTATCACGAGAATCAACGTTGCCCAGAAGGCTGGTGCCGAGGTTGTCAAGCAGACCGATGACCCAACTCTCGGAGGTCTCATTTACCCACTCATGCAAGCCCTTGATGAGGAGCATCTTGGTGTTGACGCACAGTTTGGTGGTGTGGATCAAAGAAAAATCTTCACTTTTGCTATGGAGAACTTGCCAAAGATTGGATACAAGGTCAGAGCGCATTTGATGAACACTATGGTGCCAGGATTGGGTGAGGGTGGAAAGATGAGTGCTTCGGACCCAGACTCCAAGATAGACTTGCTTGATGGCCCAGAGCTTGTGACGAAGAAATTAAAGAAGGCAAAGTGTGTGCCAAAGGTTGCTGAGGGTAATGGTGTTTTGGCTTTCGTTGAACACGTTATCTTCAGAGCTAGCGCCTTGAAGACGAATGGAAAACCAGAGTTCATTGTTGAGAGACGAGATGAGGAGCCTCTTGTCTACAACGATGTTGCTAAGCTCAGGTCTGACTACGAGGCTGATATCGTAAGTTTTTGTTGAGTCCCATCTATGAGCTCAAGTATATTACTAACATGTTTTCTGCAGCTCACCCCACAACTCCTTAAGGCAGCTCTTTCGAAAACCCTCTCCGCAATCTTGGCACCAATCAAGGCAGAATTCGATGCTTCAGAAGAATGGCAAAAGATTGAAAAGCTCGCATACCCACCAGAAGTCGCTGCACCAAAGGGGGGACCAAAGAAGAAGAAGGATGGTGGAGACCCAGCAAAGAGACTTGCTGCTGAGGCTGCAAGAGAGGCCAAGAGAGCTGCTGCCGCCGCAGGCGTTGTTGCGCAGCCAGATGGTAGCGTAGAAGGCGAGGCTAAGACTGTCGAGAAGGCAAATGTCGGGCCAAAGGGTGATGAGATGGTTGAGAAGATCGAGAAGATGAGCGTTGATTCAAAGTAGACGATACCATAAAAGTCTTTCAGCATAGATCGTGAATATACAGGTCACCAAAACATCACCAGCTTCAATTGTTTTGGTATAAATTTGGTGAAAGCCTTGAGTGGTTCAGTATACTTTCTTCCATGGAAAGATTGCACGTATTGATATTCTGTTAACCATGCCTGGTCTTGTTTATCGTATCTTAAATAATACTCATGATCGCCCCTAAATTAATAGTGTTTAGCAGTTATGAAGACTGGCGGCTCTCAATAGCATTTATAGCCCTACATAAGCCCATCATTTTGAACATATATAACTTTCAACAACTCTGCGGCTCTCAGTAATGCTCTCAGTAACTCTTAGGACCTGAAGTCATTGCCTCGGCTATAGATGATGAATTAGTCATTGATGACCCGGGTGACAGGATGCTACGATTCCTCCAGGATTTACATATCATCCAATCTACTCATATCGGTCGCTTTGATTTGGATGCAACACACCGCTTATCTGGCTCTCGAGCACGGCTGCTTTTTTCATTTTTTACTTCCGTGATTTAGTTCTCAACTTGCCAGCAAGAGAAGTCAAAGCTGGCTAGCCAATTTTACCTCACGAATAAACCATTTTTGTTCATAATGCTATTTGAGGGGCTTTCTTTCCCCATTTTTCTATTAAATTTTTTTATATTGTTGTTTGTTCTTTTAGTTTGCAAAAGGGATAAGAACATAACCAGTCGATAAAGTCTCGCGCGATACTGATTTTGCCATCCTTGAAATCTTACAAATGGGGATTTGCCTGCTTGTCTGATAATGCGTTTTGTCTCATTTGCCAGCTGTCTCCTTCCCTACTAAGCAAGGTGGTATTAAACATACATATATATGAATTTTGTGGTTTGTTACGTTGACCAATTCAACAAAGTGACTGGCATTGGCTGGTGTTATGTCAAATTACTATTATTGTGATAAGGCTTACGCACGCATTTCTATGTCGGTATAAACATGTTTTATAAGTGATATGTTGCCTAGCATTAATATAAAGAAAAAGCATGTCTTTTGTGTGTTATTGCTATTTATATAAATATAACTACCAAAGTTTTTAATATGAAATTTGCATATAGAGACTATATAACTAAAGATAAATCAGGTATAGCAGTACTGATTATCACTGATTTAAACATTCCTGTAATATTTTTATGCGCGTGAAAAGTCAATTCTAATTTTGGCATTATTCTTTTGGAGGATGAAGTTTCAATTCAAAATTTATCAATTTTTCTTGAACAGTCAATTTAGCTTACATTAGGCAGATTTAAAGCAAACTAGCATTTATTATGAATTATTTACTTCAACCTTGCGTAGTTCAGCCGAGTCCTGACTAGTGACTTGCAAAATGACTGAGATTGAAATGGGCACATAAATGAGGTAAATAGATCGCATTGACATTGCCGCGATCCGCAATTTTTCCATGACGTCAAGCAACAACAAACTTCATTCCAAGTTCTGCTCGTTACAAGAACACACTCAGTTTTTCTCGTGAGGATTTCCATGTCTTTTATAATGTCCAAAACTTTTAAACTTTTCAATCGTCTGGTACATATCTATGTGATAATGATGATATAGAAGAAAAGTTCCCAGCAGCTTTAAGTAATGGCATGCCTCCGGTTACCTCGGATGGGTGTCATGAATAAAGACGAAACATGGAATGTCACCACGTGGAATACCACCTCTTGTATCCCAAGTTGGTTAGCATCGGCGAAACTTTTTTTGACACAAGCATCATCTATTGTCTTATCATAGTAAAAGCGCCCTTCTCATTGGTTCTATACAGTCAAGCATTTTACTTGATATCCACATTGAACGCATCGTTATCCTCATGTTCCCTGAAGTACAGGGGTAATATCATCTGACGTAACCATTGTGCATATTCCCCTGCATAATTTGAAGCTGCTATCTCTTGAAACGTCGTCCTGTTTGTGAGATATTCTGGGTCTTCTTGGGGTTTATCTCTCATATATCTTTTCTTCCCTTTATATTTTTCTTTAGTTTTAAAGCACTTTTTTGATAAGTGTTATATTGACCTCCAAACTTCATATTCAACCAATCACCAAGAACCATGGATCCCTCCGAGCCTTACAATGTATCCGAGGAAGTGATCCACGATAGACGGGTCGCTGTTCCCCTCAATCAGGGAGCCATACCGCCGGCTACCTCGATTTTGGACAAATTCCAAGAAGAACTTCCTGGGTGGCATGGCTACATCGAATGGGAGAAATATCCTGAAAAGAAAGCACTTGCAAAGGAGGTTCTAAAGAAGTATAAGTTTGAAGGGTGCCCAGAATTTCAATTGGTTCCTTTACCATCTACAAACCCAATACTCGAGGGAGTGAGATGGAAGCAGTATCACTATGCACTTGGAGAGAACGCAGAGAAGATTCCAGAGGAAAGTTGGGAATACATCAGGAAGGAGAAGGCTAAGGATATGATTCACGTTCTTGGCTTCCCATATAACGGAGAGCCACCCAGAGTAAATTATGGATTTCATGAGTCGTATGTTTCGGACGTTAATGTGTTACATAGGACCGCCTCGTGGAGACCGAAATCACCCGTAACGAAGATCACTTCGTACGCAACCATGGTGGAGTCCCAACTATCAATGAGGAGGACTACTTTTTTGACATTGAGGGTCTTGTCAATAATCCCCGCCGAATTACGCTTAAGGAACTCCAAGATCAAAGCATCTTCCCACGCCAAAGTAACGTTGTCACTATACAATGCTCAGGCACACGAAGAATTGAACAAATCAGTCAATATCCAGGTGATGGTGATGAGCTGATCAACGGTAGGAACATATAACTGATAGAATTATCATATGCTAACTTATTGCAGCACCATGGGGAGAAGGGGCTATTGGTACCGCACGTTGGACGGGTGTATCTCTCAAGAAGGTAATCAAGTACTGCGGGGGTTTGAAGGATGATCTCAACCCAAATTCCGCCCACGTTGAGTTTTTTGGTGCAGACACCTATTTCAAAAAAGGAGAAGTTTATAACTACGCCGTCTCCGCACCATATCGGAAAGTTAAGATCAATGAGGTTCTTCTTGCATGGGAAATGAACGGCAAGCCACTTCCCAAGATTCACGGATACCCGCTCCGCACTGTCGTTTTCGGGTACATTGGTGCTCGAAGCTGCAAGTGGCTTACTCGAATTAACGTTCTCCCCCATGAATCGAAAGCACCTGTCCAGAAGAAGGAATATCTGTACTTTAACTCACAGATCGGAAAGCATAATGCTACCTATTCCGCTGGTTTCTCAATTCAGGATATGCCTGTCTCTTCGGCTATCATGAGTCCTCTAGATAAAGATCAAATTATCCATGACGGTAAGATCAAGCTTAGGGGCTGGGCATATAGCGGTGGTGGCCACTGGCCGACCCGAGTGGAAGTGTCTCCAGATGGTGGAAATGTATGGTATGAAGTGCCTTACGATAAAATGTCGCAGAAGTACTTCCATGCTTGGAGAGTTTGGGAGATCGAAGTACCTGTCGATGGAGAGGGATGGCTAGAGTTTGTTGTCAGATGTTGGGATAATAGTCTCAATACCCAACCAACATTTGTCCGCAGTGCCTGTAAGTTATTTTATACTACAGTCTCTTTGATTTTCAAGGGATGCTAATGTGTTTTCTAGGGAATTGGGATTTGCACGTTACCAGCTCGTGCCATCGTATCAAGCTCTACAGTATCAACAAGAGCAAGCCAGCTACTGCTGCAAGACTCAAGAAGTTTGAAGACGCAGGCATTCCATTCCTTCCAATTACACAGCCAGATGAGATGAGTTTGGAGAGTGATGAGGATTATGAAAGGGAAATGGCTGCCAGAGGCGGCAGAGATCCAATGGAATAGAGCGCACTTCAATGATTAATGACTCACTTTTTCTCTATATATAAATAAATAAATAGAAATTTCCCATTTATATTCAAATGTGCTTAAGCCCCTGCTGAAGAGTACGTGCTGATTGTGGCTGACGTTAAAGTGAATCAGCACACATAATTATTGGACGATAGTTCAATATATGCAGCTTTCTTGAAAATTAAAAGGTATTGAGGAGACCTGAGATATTCAGGAGTTATGTGTCGCTGGAAAGCTAGAGTACGAAGCTGCCAATAAAATAGCATCCGTAACCGTTAATACCCCGAGTAAGCAATACAAACAGTAAGGAACCCATTATATTGATACAACCCCGGCATATATACCCTATGAACACCCTAATCTACGAACAATAACTCTATACAATCTCCTTCAAAAGAACTTCTTCGATAACCGCCAAATCCTCCTGTTTTGAAACAGGGCTAGCCATGAAGTAAATCATATTGCCCAAATTCCGGCTATGAATATTCTTCTTGACGTCCAGCGAAGAAAGAAGCTTAGCCTGGAGCTCGACAGCCGCTGTTGACGAGTATCCCGATTTATTGCTGTCATGTAGGTTGATAGCCAAGACTGATCCCAGCGCTATAACACTCTCGACGTTCGCAGCTAGGGAGATCTTAGTCACGAAGTCACTCGACCAGCAACTCCACACCGTCCCGTTTGTCTTCTGCTCAGAGCTTGCATTTGTAGATGCCCAGTCACGCTTGTAAGTTTCCCAACTACCGTTGTCATTGAGCGCGTTCATAACGCCAAGACTGGTCTCTGCTACCTGGCATCCGACTGCGTGGGCGGTATAGCTGTGGCCATGCAACAGCGCATCTTTCTTCTCATTACTCAAGAATGCCTCGTAGATGCTATCACTTGCAACTGTAGCGCAGAGCGGAAGTAAGCCTCCGGTAAGTAACTTTGCGTGCACTGATATATCGGGATGGATGTTGAGGAAAGATGAAGGCGAGAAGCGGCCGAGGCGGTAGATACCGGTGAATACTTCATCATGGATCACAGGGAGTCCAGACCAGGAGTTCTCATCGGTTGAGGCTTTGCTCATGGGGCTAATGAGGTGGGTATTCTTGCGAACTACAGAGGCAAGAGTATGCTGGAAGAGAGGGTCGCTGAGTGACGTTAGTGAGTAATCTGAAATATCGTCGAATAACTTACGCAAATAGCATTCCTCCAGCACCAAGGATGACTGGCTCCATAAGCAAAGCGCCGAATTTCTTCCCTTCCTGAACAACAAGCCTTTCGAGGGTGTCTTCAATGTACCATCTGTAGTATTTACCAGTCTGGGAACTAAGTCTAGATTCGAGGTCAAAAATCTCATCCAAAGATGCAAACTCCTGCACACCTCCGAGATCAACCTTCAGTTCTTCTGGGACTTCCACAATCCACTTTCCTTTCATCATCTTCACCTTCGGGAAATCTAGCCAGTGGCCCTTTCCTTCGTACCAATGGACTTTCTCGTTAAACGTGCCTGGCTCACTAGCATCCATAGCTCCAATAGTATCACCGTGATAACTTCCCTTCAAACCTAGTACCCCAACATCATTTCCCCATCCATATCTCTGACAAGTTGCAGTAAATGCCATCTTAAGTGCGACTTCTATACCTGTACTTCCATTGTCGGAGTAAAAGACTTTATTGAGACGAGGATTCTCGAGATGAGTGAGGAGAGACTGGGCAAGAGAAAGAGCAGGTTGGTTAATTGCTCCAGCAAACATAACATGTCCATAACGCCCAGCTGCATTCGCAGCTGCCAGAGCTAGATCGGGATTTCCGTGACCAAGTCCCTGAGTCCACCAGGAAGCAGAAGAGTCGAAAGTTGGTTGCAGTACTTGGCCAGTCTTATCTTCTGGAGCAGAATTTTGCTTAAGCGTCTGGAAATCATCTCCGTATGCAGAATCAATAGTAATGATCTTGGATGGAGAAAGATCTTTATGCTGGGTGAAGGGGTACCAAATATTTTCATAGGCCTTTGTAGACATTTCTTCGAGGCGCTGAAGACGGAGCTGATGGGCTTTCCTCGAGGAATCTAGCATTTCCTCCGTAGATGCATGACTGCTCATCTTATCATAGTAGTTCCGCATGTTCTCAGCATCAGCTTCCTCGTTGCCATCTATACGCTCCGGCGGTGGAGGAATACTGTACGTCTTGATATTCTTCTTTTCGAAAAATTCTCGCAAGTACTGGAAATTTTTATAGTAATCATCCTCAAACACAACCACAGAATCAAGATCATAGCCGCGAATATGCAAAGATTCAAAGGCTGAGATGGAAGTAGAAATGCCACCGAGTTTTGAGTCTGCCACAAGAACCACGGGTAGTCTCAGAGGGCGATACAAATCCGCCTGCGATGATCCATTTGGAGTTGGTGAGTGCACGCCACCTGCTGTCTCAACCAACACGCTTCCTGGCCCTTGTTGAGCACAGTCTCTCAAGTACTGCTGTATTTGGGCCAGGATTTCTCCATCAGGTGGCGGTTGAGCTTTTGCAGCGGCAATGTGCGGACTGACTGGGTCCTCAAACTGAAAGAGGCATCTCGTGTTTGTTAGAGGTGAAAATTTTGAGATATGAGAAATATCGGCCTCTGAGAGGGGACCGGTTGATACGGGCTTCAAGTACCAGGATTTCTCATCTGGACGCTGCCGTGTGAGGGCTTTGGAGAGGACACTTGAGACTATTGATTTTCCAACGTTGGTGTTCGCGCCGTATACTTGGTGGATCTGAAGAGAGCGAAATAATGCCGACATTGCGGGTGATCTGGCAATCAATCAAGCAACACTGGTGGAATAACAAAGAGCAGAGTATGAAATAAGTGACGTGCTTCACATCTACATACTCGACTCCAATTTGACTCACAATTGTATGTTGAGCGGACAATTCTGGTGTTGTGGAGTGGAGGGTGAATGTAGCAACACCAAGCTCGTAATTTATCTGGGTCGTCGCTAACCTGAAGATCAATGCAGCACTATGTAAGGACATCAAGCTTGCACCAACAAAACAAACTCCGGCCGAGGAATTGTGCTCAACCCTCTGCCCGCCGGGAACTCGTACATCAAGTAAATGTAATGATACTTCGTAATTGCCTTAAGTGAGTCATGGCACGTGCTATGCACGCCGGAGACACCATGTAATAGTCCCTCACTCTCTGCGACGGCAGGTTGCTTGAAGTGCGCGGATATCATGATGTCGTCAAGTTCACCACTCGCTGTGAAGCTCCAATCTCTCCTCGATGCTCGGAAACAGAAATCTACCTACCGACAATTTACCCTCCCCAGCGCTGATCTGGTAGACTTTTCCTCCAATGATTTCCTTTCCATTTCTGCATCGCCGGTCCTGAGGGAGAAATATCTACAAGAAATCCAAGCTCTGCCGTCGTTTGCCCTCTCAGCCTCTTCCTCTCGTTTGTTAGATGGCAATTCTGTTTACGCCGAAGCCCTTGAGAAGAGTATCGCCAAATTTCATAATGCCCCTTCGGGGCTGCTGTTCAATTCTGGATATGACGCCAATACTGGATTCTGGAGTTGTGTTCCGCAGCCTGGAGATGTCGTCTTGTATGACGAGTTGGTTCACGCCAGTGTTCACGAAGGCATGAAATTGTCTCGTGCGGCTCAAACCATTTCTTTCAGACACAATTCAGTGGAAAATCTACGAAGTCTTTTAGAGGAAGTACTGAAAACAGACAATGCGTTCATTGAGGGTACGAAGAATGTTTTCCTGAGCGTTGAGAGCTTATACAGCATGGATGGCGACGTCTGTCCATTGAGGGAGATGGTTGAGCTCATGGAAGCTTTGTTCCCAATGGGCAATGGCTATGTGGTTATCGATGAAGCGCACTCGACTGGAATTTATGGATCTCACGGAAGAGGATTTGTTTGTGAACTTGGACTGGAGAAGAGAGTACTTGTGAGACTCGTCACGTTTGGGAAGGCCATGGGCTGTTCTGGAGGTTTATCATAATTCTTGTCCAAATTCTCCCCTGACCTTCCACTGACTTTGTATAACAGCAATTGTCCTATGCGGGGATACCTTAAAACAATATCTTATAAACTATGCTCGTTCTCTTATATACACGACTTTCATGCCTCCTACTACTTTAGCAGCCATCAAAGTTGTTTATGAGCATATGTCGAATGGGGATGCGGAGCCAGTAAGTCTTACGCCTTGAATTATGAGCCCGCAACTAATATCATGTAGCTCAAACAACGTTTACGAAGTCTCATTGAGCACTTCCATATTTCACTGCAGAAGCTACTATCTCATGAGCTTCAACTTGGGTCCAATTTACCCGCTTTGATTATTCAACTACCTAGAGTCATCAAAAACTCACCCATCATCTCCCTTCAGACTACAGATCCTCGAGGGCTTGCAAATTTCTGTCGGTCAGGAGGATTTACCATCAGGCCTATTATGCCTCCGACAGTTCCTAAGGGTGCTGAGAGAGTTAGGATTTGTTTGCATGCAGGAAATACCGTTGATGAAATAGAGGGGTTGGTTGAAAGAATCGGGTTGTGGCTTGCATCAAAAAGGCGGGGAATAGAGCATGTCGCTTCAAAATTATAATGAATTACGGATAAAAAAATATCTTGAGGAGAATTTCACAGATTAGCATGTTATTTCAAGATGGGAGTCAAAAATTGATATGATTTTATTTTGTTATAAGTATTTACTATAAGGATTTTCTTAGAATTCAATTTATATTGATTTAGTGCATACGTATGTACGCACGTGTGGTTGTTAATATGATAATCCAGATACTTATACCCTAACCCTTCTGGAATATTGCACATCTAAGACACCCCAACAATCCGATTAAAGTCCCTGTAGAACATGACGTATTATGATCAGAGATTCCCTTAAACTCTCCTGTTCTTAATATGTATATGCCCATCAAATTAATCAATCCACTATTTAACCTCAGCACCTCACCTCACCGTGCTCACTCAACAACCAATGGCGGTCACGTGAGTCTGATTGATGCATCGCCGGCCGGCGGAGCGGAAGTGCATAGCCATGTTCAACGCTTAAACCTAGTCATGATCCTTTGCACACGTAACAATGTGCTCTTCAACAAAATTCAAAATTTGCAGCAACACAAAACAAGTGCACGACTCCACCGCGGGTTTTCGGTAGTCACACTTCCCGGACATAGCAGATCAGAGACGATCTCTCGGTTGAGCTTGACCATGCAACACCGAATGGCCACGATAGGCTGGTCATAACCGATCTTGGGCTGGCCATGGGAGCGATGGCATCACCCAAACTGGGGAGTTTAGCTAATGAAGCCCACTCAACCAATGAGAGACTGGATGTTCCTTATTGCGCAGCTAAAACGACAGGGCGATCGTCAACGGGCCGTTACTTGTGAAATGCCAGATGCCAAGTGCCAGCTCGAGACAAGACCGCAACTCTTAAGTTTATTCTAGACTTTGGTGTGGCTGGCCAATGGCGTGCCGGGTTTTTGGAGTGCAAATGCGTATCTGGCTATTTGTCCTGCACGACGTGCAGCTTGTGCGTATGGCTGTACCGTTTGCTTTGCCTGCCACTGCTGCTGCATATTATGGTGGGTGATACATGTTGTGTGGAATACGAAGTGCTAGAAAGTATGCGAAGATTGATGTGGCCATACGAAAGGAAGATTGCACTCCACGGGGATGTCTGCAGTCCGGAGCTGGGTGTGGGCGTAGATAGTAGGAGATGGTCAGCTGTAGTCTCGGACTACGCAGAGCTACGGAAAGCAAGTGCTGTGAGGTGCATGGCTTCGGTGCAGCATGTAGCTGTAGAGAGAGAGCACCAGAGTAGCGAGGGACACAATGACCCCACCTCAATGCAATCATTGATAGTCGACTTGGTTGAGCTCTCACTTCTCAATCCACCTCGGTATTTACATGAGTCACGATAGACAGCTAGCTACCTTATTTTCACATATCCAGTGTCGGTGTTTGTCAACATCACGCAATCAATTAATTCACATCACTCTGCCTTCGTTCTCTTTCATTGGGTCGTCCTTCATATTTTGACAATGTACTCGTCACGATCGCTTCTTCTGACGGCCAGTCGGCGAGTCCCTGCTGCCAGTATCGCCAGACCCCTCGTTCAGAGAAGCTATGGCACTGTCACCGACGTCCCAGAAGGTGCTTTACCATCCAGCACTCCCTCGCCCTCTGTTTTCGAGACTGCCATCAATGCCACTACGACGAGAAACAACTGGACTAAGTCCGAGATCCAGGAAATCTATGAGACACCTTTGATGACGCTTGCATTTGCTGCGGTAAGTTACACGCAGGAGGCTCTTGATGAAGCGATTTGCTAGAGAAATTGCTGACCAGAAGACAGGGAAGCCTCCATCGACGATTCCACAACCCAGCCGCGATCCAGATGTGCACACTGATGTCTATCAAAACTGGTGGCTGTTCCGAAGACTGCTCCTACTGTGCACAATCCTCCAAATATGATACAGGTCTCAAGGCCACAAAGTTATCACCTGTGCCAGCGGTACTCGAGGCAGCACGCGTGGCGAAGGAAAACGGTAGCACACGTTTCTGCATGGGAGCTGCGTGGCGCGACATGCGGGGCCGTAAGACGAACCTGAAGAACATTAAAGAGATGGTGAGCGGCGTACGTGAAATGGGTATGGAGGTGTGCGTGACTTTGGGCATGATCGATGATGTGCAGGCACGCGAGTTGAAGGACGCGGGGCTGACGGCGTATAACCACAACGTTGACACCAGTCGGGAATTCTACCCCAAAGTTATATCCACGCGTGCGTACGATGAACGGTTGCAAACCCTCAAGTACGTGAACGAGGCTGGATTGAATGTCTGCACAGGTGGTATTTTGGGACTTGGTGAGAAGAGTATCGACCATGTTGGTTTGTTGTATACTCTTTCTACGCTCCCAAAACACCCCGAGTCCACACCTATCAACCGCCTTGTGCCAATTAAAGGAACACCAATGGCCAACAATGAGGAGTTGCCATTTGACAAATTATTGAGAACGGTTGCTACGGCGAGAATTGTGATGCCTAAGACAATTGTGAGATTGGCTGCTGGAAGAACGACGTTGAGCGAGGAGCAGCAGATGCTGTGCTTCATGGCTGGTGCGAACGCCGTGTTCACAGGTGAGAAGATGTTGACGACAGAATGTAACGGCTGGGAGCAGGACAAGGCCATGATGGATCGTTGGGGTATGAGGCCAATGAAGAGTTTTGAGGTCGAGGAGTTGAGAAACGATATCCGCGGGGCTGATGGAGTGGCACCCGTTATAGAGCCAAAGATAGCTGACGCGCCTGCTACGGTGGCCTAGATGTCGTCTTTATATATATTTATACATTTTATACATACGTAGTGTAGCCTTTAACAGTGATTGCTCATTTCGTGCTTCACCGACTGGGTACCTCCTCTTTCACACCCCAGCTTCCGACGACACCCATCGCCTTTTCATCTCCGTTTTCTACACTGCCGTCTTGCAGCACATCTGCCAGACATTTCCAGGGATCTCTACCACCTCCCCACTTCAATACGTTCTCCTTCATTCTCTCTCCGTTCTCTCTGCTCACAGAACCTCCATCCTTTCCAGCTGCAAACACAACCTTCCAGATGCGTTCGGCCAATACCCGGTCAAACAGATAACTGTAGTATGTGCTACCATATCCAAACAAATGTCCAAACAAGCCCACCCAGCTGGTGCCCGCCGGGTCAGGAGCGACCTTACCATACTTGCGTTGCAAGTCGGGATAAACATTGGCCGAGTTAAAGGAAGGCGTGAGAGGTAGTGCAGAATGGAGAGCCTGATCTGTCATCGACATCATAATCTGAGCGTCATGATCGTGACCCTCAAAACGCTTCTCTTGACTCAGGTTGTGCGCTATAAGCTCATAAGGCAGTGGCTTATCCGTCTCATAATGTCTGGCAAATAGGGCCAGGACAGCAGGGTCCGCGGCAAAGTGTTCCATGAAAACGGACGGCAACTCGGCGAAATCCGTCGCGCAGCGCGTGCCCGACACGTTCTGTAGAGAAGTGCGGCCGAGGACAGAGTGGATTGCATGGCCCATCTCGTGGAAGAGGGTCAATACTTCGTTGAATGTCAACAGCGATGGCCTGGACTCTTTGGGTGATACGGTCTTGAAGTCGCAGATCAAAGCTATCACTGGGAGTTGCTTAAGAGTGCCGGAAGTCTTAGATGTCGCCATGCCATCGTTGGCGGCCTCTTCTGCACTTGCAAAACGTGGATCCCAGTTCTGAGATGCTTCAACGAGCTCTTGGGTACTAATCTCTCGAGAGCATCGGAGCGTGAAATGTGCTGGGTTTGGAGATTTTCCGGGTCGGGAGAAGAGATCGCAGTATAGAACAGCTACATGGCCATCTGTCTCAGATACAAAATCAAGACGTCGTACATCGTCATTCCATGTCTCGCCGGGCGAAGTCTCTCCCGGTACAAGTCTTATTCCGTAAAGACGAGTAAATAATCTGGATAGACCTTGCATAACTGTCCCTAAGGAGAAATATGCAGACAAAAAGTCAGACCCTCTTGTTTTTATGCGAGTAGAATTTATGATTTGCGAGATATAAAAGTCTTTATCCCATGCTTGAATACCTGGTGTGGTAGCATTGGGGTTTCTCGCTTTGGCAGCTTTCAACACTTCTAACTCCTGTTCTACTCTGGAGTTGTTGTCCTTTGCCAATGCTTGCAAGAAACGATTCACGGACTCCGGGGATTTGGCCATCTTGTCTCCAAGTACCAAATGGCCATAAGTCTCGTATCCAGACAATTTCGCTAGTTCCGCTCGCAGACGTAGAAGATGTTCCAACCTAGCAACCTGCTCTTGCGATGCTGTTCGACTTGCTGTATATATTTCCTTTCTAACATCTTCATCGATGACCGATCTTAAAGCCATCGTGACCTGACCACCAATTGTTGGTAACGTAGTCATGCCGAAAGTTGTATATCTCTTGGCCAGGATTGGGTCCATGCCCTTCAGCCTGCTACTCATGAAAGTAATGGACTGCTTGGCTGGCTCCATCTGATCAACAAAATCAGTTCCAACCTCACTGATATCCTGTGATATTTCCACAAATCTCTTCCGTTGGCTTGGTGGAAGGTTGATTGCAGACTTGGCGAAATCCTTGTAAAGGATATCAGCAACTGCCGTTTCTTCCTCCGACCAGCTTGCCGTCACTTCTGGATTTCGCATTGCCTTTCCCAATTGATCTTCCAATCCAGGAGTAGTATTCAATATATTCATGTATTCGTACATCATCATATACGCTCGGGATGCCGCAGCTTGTACTTTCGGGTCTGGATGAGTGGCGCGCACAAAATCCGAAAGATCAATGACTCTGCATAGCAAATCACTGAGCCTGTCCAGTTCTTGCACAATGCCCTTATATCCCTCCACATCCGAGATTGCAAGTACTCTTTCCAGAATCCCTTGAGCTCTCCTCAGACTAATAATTGCGAAGTCCTCGAAGCCTTTGTAGTTTGTTAGGTATCGATTTTGAACAAGTCCGGGATTGTAGTCCGATGGACCAGCCCGTGATGATTGTGAAAAATCTTCCCAGAAATTGGGTGAATCGAATATTTTTCGCAGAGTTCGATCATCATGAAGAGCTCCTGGCGGGCTGTTGTCGAAAGGAGCTGTTCGTGGCTCATGGTACGCCGCCGTGGCGGCAGTCGATTGCCATCGTTGTAGAGATCGATTTGGACGCTGGAGGCATCTCGAGCCTATCCATGGTCCTCTGGCGACTGTCTTGATCATACCTCAAGATCGGGCTCGCTACTTCGTTGCTTGCTTGTGCGATTACGTCGGCAGAGCGATATCTTGATATCGCGACGAGGCTGATAGAATATGGTGTGAATAATTTTATGCGAGATTTGTGCAAATTACGCATCGCGTGCATGCTTGAAATCGACGCCAGCTTCCATCACAGTAATTGACTCTCGACAATTGTTCCCACGTAACAATGGCTTTCAGATTATTGTCGCGCAGGGTAAGAAACTATTGTTCTGCTTTCTATAGACCTTTGCTGACTGAGTATAGAGCGCAATGGCACCCGCAACCGCTGGTGTCCTTGCCGCTGGTATCGCTCTTTACCCAACGACCTTCCACGCTGAGGCACCAGAGTCTGCACAGGTATGCCATTGAAAACCGAGGCTATTTCGAATGGTAACTTACGTATATGTAGCCAAGGAAGCCAATCTATGACGACTTCGAGGCCTCCCCACCCGCCGAGGATAACGATGTACCAGCAGCTCCAATTCGCCGCGAGATCACCAAGTCCACCTCCCCAACCCCTACCGACCGCCTCGCCGTCCAAATTGGCAAGACCCGTCTCTTTATTCACGCCCATGTAGCTGCGGCCGAGACAAAGGTCAATGAGCTGATGGACAACTTACTTCACCTCGAATCCTCCTTCACCAGCACAGTTGCCTCTTTGGCACCATCGCGGGAATCTGGTGAGAGACTCATGCCAGGTTCTATCTACGTTCTTGTTGCTGCTATGACCGGAAGCATCATCTCCAGAAACCGTAACATCTTGATCAGAGCAGCCTTCCCATTGGCTGTTGGTATTGGAGCCGGATGGGCCGTTCTCCCAGTCACCATGACAAACGTCAGCGAACTTGTATGGACCTACGAGAAGAGATTCCCAGCGATTGCCGAGGGACACATCAGAACCAGACAGAGCATTGAGCAAGCTTGGAAGATGGCCAGGGTACACACTCAGCAGGCTGTAAACATTGTGGATGAGAAGGTCGGTGAGAGCAGAGAGGCCGTGGAGGGATGGGTTAGAAAGGGCAAATGAACGACTCCTATAGAGACACCCAGCGTTCTCTAATAGCAGCGTATAAAATATGGCATCTATCCTGCCGGTGAGATTCTGCCTATGTAGACAATAGCATTCTTTTTCCTTGTAGGCTTGGCCCTTCTGATTTGTGAGTGTTTTGAAGTTACCCTGAATAACCTGCAAACGCTATGGAAATCGCTTCACCAAAATGCGAAAGTACTATGTTGTACAAATATTTCATATACCAATCAACTCTCATCACCTGATTTTAGCTGCATAAACATTCCACGGTGGGCCATGTGAATTAAAGCACGGTAGACAGACGCTTCGCCAGGAGTTGTAAGGTAGTCAGTCGAGGACCAAATATTCTGTGAGCCGTACAATTATCCAAATCCATACAATCATTGAGACTTATATTTGTTCAGCACCTAATAGCTCATTACAGCTATAGTTTCCTTGCCCCGTCATAGAAGACATTGGCAAAAGCCACATCTGTATTCCCGTCTTTCACAGATACTAAATATGTATCCACCAAAAGTATACCCATTATCACTCGTATTTGCATTACCTATATTTCATGCAGAAACCAAGAATATTCATCAAGCGTGTCACCTCAATCCTAGGTAACTCAACACTCTACGCATACTGATATGCCGTTATTAGTAGTTTGTGATTACAAATGACTATCCAATCGCTACATGCGATGTATTCCCTGGGATTTGTGGATACAATATGTTGTGGACAAATTTCAAATGCTGTTATCGAGCCGCAGCCCTTCAAATACCGTACAATATGTACTTTATCCGGAGAGGCTAAACACGGAAAAGCAAAAAAATGTCGTATAAACATTACTATGCGTTCAGTCTAGCATGTAGCAGGTGATCCTTCAATGGTCACCTAGATTTATATATATGACTGATTTGCTCAACAAACAGGGGATGAACTTTAATATGTAACGTGTAATGTTTGCTTTTTTGATATGTACCTACCTTTTTGACATATACATAATTTTAACACGAATTGATACGTATCGACGCATGACTTATGAAATGCTTATATGCTCCTATAAATGATTCTCATGCTCGAAGAGTATTTTAATGTTCTTGCTTTCTGTTGTTTAGATCCATTCCTTGTATTATTCTGAATAAAACAAAAATGGCAGACAATAGTTTCTTGAACTTTCTTAAGTCCATTGGCTTGGTATCCTTGATTTTTTACCTAATAATCTTCTATTTGTTGTGTCTAAGCATTTATCGTCTGTATTTCAGCCCCATCTCGAAGTTTCCAGGACCCCAGATCACAGCGCTCACTAGCTGGTACGAAGTGTACTACGATGTCATCTTGGGTGGACAATTTACCTTCAAAATCCGGGAGCTACATGATAAGTATGGTAAATAACTACATTCTGAATGATAAACTGAAAATCAAGCTCACTATAGTGAATTACAGGACCTATCGTACGGATCAATCCTCATGAACTTCATATAAGAGACCACGAATACTATAGCGTTCTGTATTCCTCGAGTGCTAAGTATGATAAATTGAAGTCGTGGGAAAGAAGATTAAGTACGCCAACAATGATACAGTCCACTGCCTCTCACAGTCTCCATCGCTTGCGAAGAGCCCCCTTGAATTCCCTCTTCTCCAAGAGGACAGTTGCAACCTTTGCTCCCGAGATCCAGAAGCGTGCGGACAAGATGATCAATCGAATACAAAGGGAATATGCCGGGAAAAACAAAGTAATTTCACTCACAGCCGCATGGCATGCATTCGCACTAGATAACGTTATGGAATTCTCCTTTGCCTGGACTCGCGATGCTCTTGACTGGGAAGACTTTGAAAGTCCCTTCACGCAGGGTGTTATAAGCTTAGTGGAGAACGTACATATCATAACAAATTTCCCATGGGTCTTCATTTTTTTTTTGTCCATACCACAGTCATGGGTGGGAATATTGTCGCCGAAAACGGCCGAGGTTTTCGCTTTTCAACATGTAAGTTTCCTTCTATACTCAAATTTGAGAGACGACGCATCTCCCATTGCTATCTACAAAGACAGCGCAAGTATTATCTAACATCTGTGGTATTGACTTTGAATGTAGGAAGTTGAAAGCGAAATTCTACTTATAAAGAGCGGCGAGAATGACTTTCATAAGAATGCTACCCATCCAACTGTGTTCAATGAACTGCTAAAATCTCAATTACCACCAGAGGAATTAACAGTGGATCGCTTGCGAGATGAGGGCACAGGCATAGTTGGGGCTGGTCTTGAGACTGTAGGGACAGCTTTAGCTATAAATACATTTCACATCCTCAACAACGAGTCAGTATACAAGAGGCTGAGGGAAGAACTTCTGGTTGCGATTCCAGATCCCTCTAGATTGTCTCCGTTGTCTGAGCTAGAGAAGCTTCCTTATCTTACCGCAGTCATTCATGAAGGTCAGTCCAATAACTTTTTGTAATGATTTCCTTTTGTGACTGGCTGATCAATCCTATAGGTCTCCGTTTTGGATATGGTGTGGCACAACGTATGCCCAGAGTCAACAGCAATGGTGGTTTCCAGTATAGGGACTGGTCAATTCCGAAGGGAATTGCTCTATCTATGGACTCTTACCACATGCATACTGATGAAGAAGTCTTCCCTTCAAGTAGCACATATGATCCATCACGGTGGCTCAACAATGCCAAGGGTCCGGATGGTATTAAACCACTAACAAACTACCTTGTTTCTTTTTCCAAAGGAACTAGACAGTGTTTAGGCATGAATCTTTCATATGCTGAGTTCTATATTGGGCTGGCGAACATGTTCAGGAGATTGGACTTGGAGCTTTTTGAGACAGAGAGAGATGCGGTTGACATCGACAAAGAATATTTTGTACTTAGGCCGAAGAAGGGTACAAATGGTGTAAGAGCTATTGTGAAGGCTTGAATTATCTATTCTGGAACTGAATATATCGCTTAGTGTTTATATGGCTTATGCGTTAATGTTATTTTCTTTTTGATATTATGTAGTTACAAGATTATCCAAAGCTGCTCAATAATTCTCTTCTATTCTCAATTGATAACCACTTCTTGATTACTGCTCCAGAATATTTACTATCACGTGGAATCACATTATTCATATATTTCGTATACTGTTAAAGATAAGATTATAGCTATTACAGGAAAGATTAATTACAGTCCTTTGTGAATTTCAATATATTTAAAAGTGCTTAAATCCTCCGTCATACATATCAAGCTCGGAACTTTGTTATTCGAGACAGGTGAAGCCGCCTGCTATTGACCTTCAATGCATATGCTATATGTCGGTTATATCAGTAGCCAAACGCTGCCATTTTTCATGCCTTCGCCTTCTCATTTCTCTTGACTCCCATGCCAGAAACTCAACCGGTTTTGTAGCCTCCGGGTTCCAAGTATTCTCCATGTTCCATTGCGTAGTGGCCATTCTAAAGTGCTCTTCTGAAAGACAGGGCCGAAAGACATTGGAATTTTCAGGAAGCTTAGGATCAAATGGAAGATCTGGCGAGTGTGTCAAATTAACATAACTGATATTTAGATCTGGCTCTGATCTAGTGTATGTTTTTCCATCAACTAGATGGTGGTTCCCATACGCGCTCTCTGACAGCCCAGCTACACCTACTGTCGATACCTGCAGAGATACTTTCTGGTGACACAAAGGACATGAATATTCCATGGTGCCGAATTTATCGTACCACTGCCATATACAAGACACATGATATAGATGTTCAGAGTCGCACGGTGTTGACATGATAGTTTGGCCGGCTTTGAAGTCTGCAAAACAGATGCCGCACTCCTTGTTTGCGCCTCCCCAATTTGCCTTTCTTCTTAAGTCGAGTGGATGAACCTTCAGAATTTGACTCAGAACATTCTGCCTTGATGATGGTTTGAGACCGTCCTGGTATGGATTGATATTGTTGGATCGGACTTGCGACTGTGATGCTCCTACCCACTTCAAATCCTTCATCCCTTTTTTGATCCATCGTTCTTGGCTTGAATCAAAAACGTGATAAAGCTGTCTCCATGGCCTTACTCGAATCCAATCACGCAGAAGATGGTTATTTCGTCTTCGGTTGTTCCGAGTTTCGATTAGCTTAAAGTATGACTTCAAAGAATGCTCCATAAGCTCCATGTCCTGGGTCGGTACATATTCACCCTTCACAGTAGCGTATGAAAGATCATCAAAGCTTCTGGTTTGGTTTTCTACCAGAGAATCTTCAACATGTTCTATACTTAGACGATCATCAAATTCCAGTTCCACCTGTATTAGCTTCATGATCATACGGGTTATAGGCTGAAGACTTTTTGTGAAAACCTATCGCATTCATCAGCCGAGTCAATTTTAAACCAGAATAACACCCAAAAACTGTAGTAGTAGAAAGGAAACATTAAAAGAGAGACGAAATTCAACGGAGCAGAAAATGACTTTCTACAATCTTACCCTATAAAACTCAGGCAGCATGGATTCCCAACGAGGTTGGTCATTCATGAGGATATTCATGTTGTTCTCCGCAGCTTGCACAAAAGCTTCCGCACTAGTTATCGGGATATCAGGCGCAGGTACAGCTAAACTGGCTATTGAGCGCGCAAGAACTGCACCCAAATCATCTCCTGCGTCTCTTATCCACGCAAATGACACACTCATTTGATAGTTTCCCATTTCAGGTCTGGTTGGTTTGCCCGTTTTGTAAGCTACATCATCGATAGGATATTCATGAGTGTTTTCGACCTCGTCAATTAGGAAGGTAAATGAATCTCTATTGATCTCGTTCATCTCGTTGACATCAAGAGGGTTATTTTCAGGTGAAATAAAGCTCCTGCGGTTGAGAAATCGAATCCATCGGCGACGTGCCTCCCATTGTGCTCGCAACGACGCATCTGGTATGTTTTCGCCTCCAGGTAGAGGTACGACATCAAGTGCGATTTGTCTCTCATCTACAAATCGACGCAGCATTTTGAGATGGACGAGTATTCGTCTCAAGAAGGACAACTCACGGAGTATATCCTTTTGAGGCTGTTTTCCCGTAGGCTGTTGTAGCATACCTGTCACTTCTTGTCGAACTTTGTTGTCAAACATCTCAAAAAGTCTCGGGAATGGAATTGAGTGCTCAGAATGTTCATAAGATGCTTGGTGTACATAGGAATGGAAATCCTGGCTTTTTGTGAACTCTGCATCGACAAGTTCTCGTATCATCTCAGGTAATGCCTTGTTGTAATGGACATCGGCTGTGGGTGCAATGGGAACACCTTCCCCCATTTCGTACCTGGAGGAACTTCCGTGGCGTATTCTGTCAGCAAAAGCTAGGGCTCTCTCATCGCTACCGTAGAGCATATATAGATCTGCGAAGTCTTCGAAATTGGTCTCTACCCTCAGAGGTTGAGCTTCCTGAACTTGGGGTTGAATTACTTGACTCTGAGGCTGAATTACTTGATTCTGAGATTCTTCTAATAGCTCGTCAATCTCATCAAGCGATCTCAGCATCTTGATTTTATTGTTCTCGATTTGAGTATCGCAGAGTTGACTCCTTTTCTCACGAACTGTATTGTTGTAGGGCAGATGGTAGAGTAAATAATAGTCTTGCATATAATCATGTTGTATCCTCTGTAGGAGCTGAGCTTCTTGAACATCATCGGTATACCCATTCTCATTTAGCAGGTTGGGATAGATGCGCGGACCTCGATAATCGGGAGGAATGGTCACCATCTTCTACAATAGCTTTTCCCGTTGGCCCTGATTGTACGACCCTTCAGGAATAGACCTAGTGACACTGATAACTGGATATGTGATGAGAATAAACAGATGTGATGAGTAAAACGAGACAAGTTGATATGAATCACCTACAACGAACGTCGGTAAATAAATTTGCCATCTAAATGAGACATCAGAGGCAATCATAGAATAACAGGCAGTAAGAAAGACTGTAGTTGACAAAGGAGATATTAGATATGAGAACAAAGCGCGAATGCAATAAAGAACATCAACATTCTGAGGACAAAGAGAAATTGAGTTCTAGATAACTTCACACAGTCAAAAGTAATTTGAGAACAAAGACATCGATAGTGGCAAGGCGGTATGTAATTTTCTGACTGGCTGCTCTATAGGTACAAGTATCATCAAGTCTTGTACCAGAGTTATGCGGCACTAGCGAGCCCTCCAGGTTCGTATTACCCAAAGTGGAAAGCCGAACTCCAGGAAAAGCTGCGCTGACCACGAGATACAGAGTTTCAATTCTATAAAAAGTCACCCAGAAATTACAAAAGCATTAGGACATGACAAGCACAAACTTGCATAATTTTTCAGAAAAATGGCAGAGAACTCACGGGTAAGACTTGTCGGTGTTTCCCTCAAGCTCTACTTTTCCCTCGAAAAGACATCACGGTACATTCTCGATTGCGCAAAGTTAGCAAGCTATGCAGTAGCACAGAAAGTCGAGTTTTTTATCATCCCGGATTTCCTCTCTCTAGTTACGGCAGCTTCGACTCTGCGCCTAGAGGCACCTGCCATTCGACTCGGGGCCCAGGACTGTTTCTGGGAGGACGAAGGCGCCTATACCGGCGAAGTATCGCCCAAGGCGCTGAGTAGCATTGGAGTTAACATTGTAGAAATAGGCCATGCAGAGAGACGAAGGATCTTTGGAGAGACAGATGAGATTGTTGCGAAGAAAGCCGTAGCAGCTCTACGAAATGGAATGACACCTCTAGTGTGCATTGGGGAGAAAACTAAGGGTCGGCCAGAGGATGCGATTGACGAGTGTCGTCCTCAAATGGAAATTGTGCTCAATGCGCTTAAGGATCGTGATGAGCAACACGTTATTTGGGCCTATGAGCCCATCTGGGCAATCGGTGCTCCAAAGCCTGCGTCGGCAGAGTACGTGGTAGCTGTCACGAAGGGATTGAGAGAAATCTGTGGAGAGAAACATAGGATTGTTTATGGAGGTTTGTTCAAGCAAGCTGGGCCTTAAGTTCGACGACTAACTCAGTGATGTGTATAGGCGCTGCGGGTCCTGGGACTTTCACCGCGATCAAAGACGGAGTTGACGGTGTTTTTCTGGGTCGATTCGCGCATGAGATTCAGAATTTAAAGGAAGTGCTCAATGAGGTTGGTGGGGGGAAAAACTCATGATAGGTCAAACATTCGTCATTTGTTTTGTTCTGGGAAGTTATTGACTACCTCTCACGTGTATGTGTTCTTGTAAATTTGTATCTAAGTGGAGTCAGCTTTTTATTTGCAGAACTTGAATGATGTTGGTCACGATTGAAAGCTCATGAAATAATAATAAATATTTTGAGGCTCAATTACTTATATTTCTTGTATAGTTGAGCTCTAGACAACAGGATTATTGGTATCTGGAAAGACTGATAGGAAGGGGCGTGGAGCGTGATTCTTAGGTAAGGTATTCGCATGATTGTCACACTTTCCATCAAGTATGAATCTGTCTAATATGAGAAATACTTAATAGAGACTCTACTCATTTCTTCAAGATTTAAGCGTCAATTTCTAATTCCTGTATTTTTTTATGCTCAAATACAGGTAGTTGTCACAGAAGACTCTGTTGAGTACACAAGGTACAATATTTATACTCACGCACGGCACAGTCTCCCCTGTCCATCAATCTGCCATTCATCACTTCCAACTCCCGTATGCACATAAAACAAGCTCGTAGGATCCCACTTCTCTTTAACAGCTTTCAACGCATCATAATTATCCCCATAGAAATCTACTTTCCAATTGGCATCCTGAAAATCAGCCTCATTCATGTACACACCGCTATCTGGCGTCACAGCAGTTAATATCGGCATATATGTATCCGTGATATTCTGCTGCATGGCATGTTGGTCTTTAATAGGCGCACTATAGTTGGCGAGACCCGCGAGAGCAAGATGCGTGATAGTCTTGCGCCATGCAGGGAGAACAGCATTAGAATCAGGCGTGTTTCCAGCAACCGTGTGGTTAACGTTGGTGCTCATACCAAATGCCAATATGTCACCGGATGATACAATTTCGCGGATGGCGGTTGTGAAGGCGCTATTGGACGTGGGGTTGGTGACAATGGAGCGCGGCACGAGACGGCCTCCTGTAGGCTGGCCTGGGGTAAGGATACCATCTGGGATGGGCCCAAAATAAGCTTTGTAGTGCTCATAGTAAGTCGAGAAGACTGATGGGCTGAAATTATATGGTATTGCGAGGGCAGTGAGAGCGCTGAGGTAAGGTTGCAAGATGGAGGTTACTTCTGCTATGCTACCGTTAGGGTAGGTAATAGATAAAGTTGTAGTGACGCCGTCTAATAGTATAGCTGTCATTATACCCTTGTCCACTATAGGTGGAAGAGCAGCGTTGTATACTTCGTATGCTTGCCAGTATGCATCTTGAGAAATGTTCGTCGATGCATATGTAATAAGCGCTCCACCTACGATCCCATCCAAGTGCGCTTTTACGGTCATTGAAAGGACGACTCCGTAGTTACCTGGCCCTCCTCCGCTCAGAGCCCAGTATAGCTCAGAGTTCTCTGATGGTGATGCAGTAACTACGTCGCCTGTCGCTGTCACTACTTCCCATTCCAATGTCTGGTCAGCACCCAGGCCGTAGACGGAAGAGAGCGCTGAATGTCCGCCGCCTTGTGTGTAGCCTCCTGCTAGACCAACACTGGGACACTCTCCGCCAACCAACCGAAGGCCCTTTGTAGTGGCAGACTCGTAAGCCTCAAAAGCTTGGACGCCAGCTCCAAGCTTAGCAGCTGGACCGGTGTAATTTGCGCTTGTATAGTTGGAGAAAGTGATTTCTTTCAGATTGTGTGTCCAAAGAGATAAAGACCCCTGCCCACCTGAGCGGCCGAGATAGCTAAGTTCTAGTTAGTGGATTGTATACGCAATCTATCTTGGAGATATATTTGGAAGACTGTATGTCGAGATCAAGAGCTAGTACTTACTCGTGACCTGTGTTTTTGATAGTAATTCTCACGTTGTTCTCCTTAGCAAAAGCTAAACCTGCAATGACATCTGCCGCACCAGTGACATTGATTGAGTAGTCTGCATAATAGCCCAACTCGCAAGATTGAGATTCTGGTGTGAATGGGGTACAGCTTCCATTTTGAAAGAAGGGCTCCATTAGTTCTGCTGGAGCTGAGTAGTGTATTGAGACAGATGACCATGCATCTTGAAGAGCCGCACAGGCAGCCGCATCGTATGTTGGATCATGACAAACTGAGCCAACAGGAACAGTCTTGATGAGCTGACCATAGACTGTTTTATTTAGAGATGCCCATTGAGAATCGCTTGGCCAACATGAGTCTCCTGGTATGCAATGGCAAGTCGAGGATGTATAGTTTGTATTCAGGGGACTTGCTGTGACCAGAGATGGTAATGAGACCAGGCTCAATGCCGCAAACAATGAGAAGAAAGATAACATAGCGGACGAATGATTCAGAATAGAACTCATACTCTTGAAAGACGGCATGGAAGCATTTTATATGCAATGCCTACCTTGAGCAACAGCTCGGCCGATCCATGTTTCATTGGAATATATGACAAACCCTCTCGCATGATATTAGGCACAACAGAAAAATAAATGAACAATGAGGATCAAATAGTTTGAATGTATGTCGCTGACAATGGCCTCAAAGAACGCCTTGCTGTGAGTGCCGACCATGTATATGTTAAAGATGATTGGTTCCGGTGCGAGCGTATTGCTGCGGATTGGGGTCGTCAATTATTTGATTGCTGCGGCGTTATTCCGTATATGGTTGATTACCGCGACGTTACCCCATATATGGTTGATTTCTGCGAAGTATCCATGTGAGCGGAAAGTGTGGGAGAGGCGTGAGAGAGGCGTGGGAAGAGGCGTGGATGATACATGTAGCCGACAACGTCAATAGCAGGCAGAATAAATCTCGTATGCGCTTTATACTGTGAAGGAACATGCAGGTGATGACACTTCCCAGCATTGTTAGTCTGGGTCGGGGTTTAGAGTTCAATATTGCTATCTCACGAACAACCTCAAGATGTTTCTTCCAACCAACTGGAAGATTCATGTCTTAATTACCTCTGAGGCTAGTATTGCCTTTTAATTGTGTACCCCAGTATTAAATCAGGGATTTTGATATCTGAACATTGGCAATGTGCAGCTTATACTCTACGCAGTACGCAACACAGCAGATGGTCGGTGGCTGACGTCCCTCGGTCAATGATCGGGTTATTATTAGTCGGACGATTCACTAAATATTTACATCAGGTACTTACAAGTACTTGAGATAATTCTGTATTAACCGTCGGAAGCCGGCATCGGAGAGCGGCAAGGCTGAGAGGAACATACAATTACTTGCTTTTAGGTACTTGTAGAAAATTATGCAATGCATATATGTACATTTAATGTATCTACCTCAAGGTACAGTACTGCATAGACACCAGTCTAAATATATCTAAACTGCCTAATACTGTCTGTCAACGGCGTCTCTAGACTTGCTGTCAAACACAAAGCATCACGATTAGATATGAATTCAATTTAATACAGTAAGTCGCAAAATGCCTTACTTTTAACGTGTCTAGAGAGACACAAGGTTCAGCTCAAGGTTCATTGGCTTGGAAAGGAAAAGAATTAAGGGAATTAATTAGATAACTCTTCCTTAAGGTATAATTCTCATACCTAGTTGGTTGGTGGTCCAAGCACCAAAGTCGGGGAATTTATCACCACCAAGGCTCCTAAAACTAAATAAATATACATATACCCACAAAGCAAGAAAGATGTAGGATTTCTAAAGGATTCGCTGGTGAAGACTTCTAGACTTTTCTTCTCATCTCCAATATTAATTGATGAAAGCTAGCTGCAAGCCCACACTGAGAGATTTGTAAGGCTGGTATCCAGTTTCATGACATCATTCGTTATGTTCATCTCTCGCACGAGAAATCTCACTCGAATCCCCGCTCACCACAATGCGGTATTCCAATGGAAAAGTATATAAGGCAGGTAATAAGTTCAGAAAGAAAAGAAAAGAGAGCATTGCTCTTAGTTCTAAGATTTTTTCAAAGTAACTTACTTCATTATATATTGACTTCTCTAGCAGCCCAAAAATGACTGAACAAGGTCATAAGAAAGAAACACTTGCAATAGTGGGAACTGGCTGGGCTGGCTGGACATTATCTCAAGAAATCCGCGATGACGCCTACGAAGTAATAATCATATCGCCCGAGCGCACAGTAGCACTCACTCCCCTCCTCGCAAGTGCTGCATGCGGCATTTTTGACTTCCGTATTGCAGAAGAGCCGGTGCGCAGACGAAATCGCCATATGCAAAAGATTCAAGCTACAGTATCAAATGTAGATTTTGAAAAGCAGAGCATACACTGCCGCGCTGCAATTCCCGACTACCCGGAGCAGGACTTCGAAGTCAAATATGACAAGCTCATTCTTGCTCCCGGCTGCGCTCCCAACACGTTTGGCACACCTGGTGTCTTGGAACACGCATATATGTTAAAGAGTGTCAAGGATGCGCAGGCTGTTCGCGCAAGAATTCTTGATATGTTTGAGATTGCGTCACTGCCGACACTCAACGAGCAGGAGCGCCGGGATATCCTGCACATCGCCATTGTAGGTGGAGGACCTACGGGGATAGAGATGGCTGCGGAGGTAGACGACTTAATCAACGACCACCTATATGCGGTGTACCCGCGTCTGAAGGGTCTAGCTTCTATCGCCATTCACGATGTCGCATCACATATCCTCGCGCCCTTCGATCAGAAGCTATCCGAATACGCACTCTCCTCATTTGAGAAGCGCCATGTGAAGATCAAGACGGAGAGTCATATCGAGAAGGTCGAGAAAGATGCCCTCTATACCAAGGAGGATGGCAGGATCCCAACTGGCATGCTGGTTTGGGCGACGGGCAACAAGCAAGTGGAGCTAGTTGACAACCTTGCGTGCAAGAAAAGTGAGAAGTTGCCGCGGATTTTGACGGATAAGTATTTGCGTGTGCTGAAGCCAGACTCAACATCTCTTGAGAATGTATTTGCACTCGGAGATGCCGCGGATATTGATGGAGAGACCCTGCCTACCACTGCAGAAGTAGCTGTGCAGAAAGCACATCATCTTGCAGAGTATTTCAACGGGCGTAAGGTCGATGGCGAGTTTGCGTACAACCAGAAGGCCATGGTGGCTTATATTGGTGGTCATGACGGTGTAGTTCATGGACAAACTGATTGGACTGGAAGGGGGGCTTGGTTGGCGTGGAGGAGTGGTAGTTTGGAGTGGACGAAGAGCTGGAGGAGGAAGACTATGATTTGGATTTATTGGACACTGAACTGGGTTGATGGCAGAGAGATTAGTAGGAAGTGAGTTGTATGTAGATATGAAGATAGATTTATTGGATTAATACTATGTTTATTTAGTTTGGTATAAAGACTCCCCTTATGTGAGTAATTAGGTGTATCAAACAAGAAACTCAAGTGACGCAGCCCAATAGACCCAGAGTTTCCTCTGGGATCTCTTAGATTTATTTCCACTGTAAACATAGTGTCTCAGTTTCTGGCAGCTATGCTTTGTATCCTAATAAGCTACAAATTTTAGTCTCCAAAAATAGACTAATGTAGCAGTCGAAATTCCCTCCCCCAAATTGGGGCAAGTAATTAGAAACACCAAAACTACAAAACAGAAAGCAAAACCTTTGGGGTTTCTGCAATATCCCCTCCTATCTATTGAGACTTTGTACGATACAGGTTCCATCCCAGTACTGATCAGATTGGTTTTTAATGTATCCAATATGTATTTATTTTATCCTTCTACATTTTTGACTCTTACATTCTCATCTAGTCATTAGGTATATATCCAAACATATCTTATGGCATGAAAAAGCCACTTTACCAGTCCTTGACAGCTTCTCTCCACATCATTGTCTCGCCACCCGCAGCGATCCTGGCATTATGAATCTCCCATTCAAACTCCTTCAACGCTCTAATCTCGCTCCCAACGAACAACCCGCCAATAAGCCCATCAATAACACCAGCCCCAAGCCCCAAACTGCTCAACAGAATCAGCAGAAATGCAACAAAGTTCCGTGGTGACCACCACACTGCTATAAAACAGCCAATGGAGATGAGCACCGATCCAACAAAGTGGCCGAGGCGCAGACGGCGCTGCCGTTGTTCACGGAGGGTGTATTTATGTACCATGGCGAGAATCTCGTCATATGTTTCTACTGGGAGGTAAGGGGCAACTGAATGGTCGAGTTGTTTGGCGTATTGCGCGTCATCGTGAGGTATTTTTCTGTTGGTGGTGATGCTGTCTTCCGGCTTGCTCTCGCCATCTGGAACGTACCACTTCAATGTGGCTTCCACAGAAAAATGATCACTGAGGGAGCATTGTAACGTTGGATGACGGTACATCATTCCCACCTTGACATCTTTCACTACCCAACCGCCGTCCTCTCCTGGTCGTGTCCCATTGCTTGCAAATATATAGTCTAATCGCTTGGCTCTGACGTCAGAGGTATCGCCAGGTATTTCTATTGTTGGTCTTCCAGGCCCAAGTAATTTCTGCTGGGCCTTGTTCCATCTCCATGTGTTCAATACGCTATCGCATGTCGCGCCGTTCTCGGTAGTATTGAAGTCAGCCGTTGGTATAGGTCGTCCGCGAGCTTTCTCTACTGGATCCTTCGCAGCACCTATCGAGGAGTCGGGGTGCAGAACTCGCCACACATCGTGGACTGGAGAATGCGTGCTTATAAGCCGATGTGCAAGTGACAAAGGTATCATATTGAAATCGCCCAATCCAAGAACAAGGTGGCCTCGTTCCGCAGCGCCGCGCATAAGTTTGGCAATTTCCCATGCCTGGGCTGTTCGATGACATATGTAAGAATCATTTGGCTCGGCTTCGTAGGGTGCATGAAGCTATGAGGATCAGCGACATTTCTATGCTAGGCAAGAGTACTTACGTGAGTTGTAAATACTTCCACTACATCCTTTGGTCCTGGACCTAATCGTATCCGCGCACCGGCTACACCCTTTCCTACAAACCAATCACCTCTAAAAAATGCTGTTGGTCTTCCATTGAGGGGATAGCGAAACATGTTGCTCTCCTCAATCGGCCATTTCGATAAGATGGCTAGCCCTCCACCAAATATCCCGCTATGGTAGAATTTCCCAAATGGCAATATGTGTTTTGTAAGCTCTCGAATGACTTTGTAGTCCTCATTGGTCCAGCATTCTTGCAACCCTACAATTTCTGGCGTCGGCGAAGCACTGGCAATCCGTACTCCTATTTCCTTCATGCGCTCATTGCGGAACTTCGCGAGGTATTTCAGTCCCCAGCAATTGAGTGTGAGGACATTTATTTCCGAGGGCAACGTGTCCATGCCGGCATGTATATTTGGTGATATGTCAAGAAAAAGGAAATGGAGAAATATATACAGTATGTGGTGGTTGGAGAAGATCACTGTCCTGTCATGAAAACAGATGAAGACCGAGATAGAATACACAGTACGTTAACACCTAGAAACCCGGAAGATATTCCGCAGGAACAGCGTTTGGAGAACGACCGAGGGTCGACTCCCTGTCAGTGCGGGATTCCAGAGCTCTCGGACGCTACTTTAGCGTCTGCTGAGCTTAATTAACCTTGCACTCGTTGTGTCGCGTAAAGCTTGTACATAGAAAGTCAGAAAGTAAAGCTTAACGGTCACCGACACACTTGAATGTGAACAACATTTCGCACATTCTGACTGTGCTCTCAATTGCTCCCATGGACTGCTGAGATTAACTATACTCCAGCCATGTCGGACTATGGCGACTCAGCGGCGGACACGCCCACTACACATGCTGGACGGGTGAAGAGGCGCAGACACAACAACTACGGAAGTAATTCTTCAACACCACGCGACAGCTCTCCCGATGAGCTCGCTCACCATGATCCTCCCAAATCGTCACGCTTGAACAGCTTGATCAACACACCCGCGGGAGATTCGAGTCCAGTGCGCAATTCATACGGTGATCGATCGCCCTATTCGCGCAGCGTCAGCCCTGACGAGTTGGATCGCGCATATCCATATGAAGACGACCAGGCCTCTAGACCTTATTCGAACGTACACACTCCACGAACTCCATCTGAAACTTATGACGAAGTCCTTCCAGGTCTGCAAGATTATACTGCCGACACGGATCCAACACCACCCGGATCTCACTGCACAATGGAGTCTCTTGGTTACGAGAATGTGTTCAGTTTCCAGGCTCATGAGAAAGCTGTCGCACAAGTCAAATTCTCACCTGACGGACGGTGGATTGCAAGCTGCTCTGCAGACGCCAATATCAAGATTTGGGATTCTACAAATGGAAAACTAGTGAACACCCTTGCCGGCCATATCGCTGGTATCTCAACTATATCCTGGAGCCCCGATTCCACAACCATTGCTTCAGGAGCAGACGATAAAATGATCAGACTCTGGGACCGCTCGAGTGGTTTACCCTATCAATCCCCGCTTAGCGGCCATCATAACTACGTTGTCTCATTGGCGTTCTCTCCAAAGGGTAATATCCTAGTGAGCGGATCTCACGACGAAGCCGTTTACCTTTGGGATATACGATCAGGCAGGATCATGCGTAGCTTACCAGCGCATTCAGATCCTGTGTATGGTGTGGACTTCATGCACGATGGCACTTTAGTTGTCAGTTGCTCTACTGATGGTTTGATGTGAGTCATTTCCCGAAACCTTTATAGCAAATTCTAATAATATACAGCCGTGTATGGGATACTGCTACAGGCCAGTGTCTCCGAACACTGGTACACGAGGACAATGTGTCTGTTGTGGCGGTGAGGTTTAGCAAAAACGGAAAATACCTTCTTGCCTGGACACTTGATTCATGTGTGCGCCTTTGGGACTATGTTAGTGGAAAGCCTTTAAAGACGTATCAGGGCCACAAGAACGAGAAATTCAGCATCTGCGGCGCCTTCGGCACATACGGAACAGATGTTGGACTCGATCCATTCCTAGTATCAGGTAGTGAAGATGGAGCGTTACTATTTTGGAACATAGAGACAAAGGAAGTCCTTCAGAAGATCACTGCCGCACACGAGACTACCATTATGGGCGTTGATGCTCATCCAACGAAGGAGATTCTTGTCAGCTGCAGTGTCGATGGTGTCATCAAGGTGTGGAAGAACAAGGCTTCAAAAGAGGAACTGAACGGGCATTTCTCAAATGGAACAAACGGAAAACCGGAGAGCCAGGTGAAGTACGAGACACCGGAAGAGGGCATGGAAAATCTAGGGCTCGATGTAGCGATGTCACCGAACGGAGCTCGTAGATATGATCGATGATACCCCCGCATATGCTTAGCATATCAGCAATACAATGAATATTTTGACGTATGGTGCCATTGCTATGCATCTGATCTAATTTGGGTGTCCAAATATCCTCGTCTATATAAACGCCCCATGCAGCACATAAAGTATGCCACATGTATGCAACGCCCCGTATCCAATCCCAGACTGATCCTAGACGCCAAAACAAATGACCTGCCCAGTAACTACTTATATAACTCATGTTGCCTTGTTCTTCGGTTCACCCTCAGCATCGAAGCCTAATTGATCCAATTCGCGAATCAACTCGTTGATCTTTATGACCTTCGCAAACTGTTCCGGAAGGAGAGCAGCACCACCCTCCTTCTTATCCCTAAGCTCTCGGGCTTGTTTAAGCTTTTTCTTAAGATTTCTCGCCTTCTTCTCCTTCTCGGCCTCTGGATCTAGGACGTCTTCCTTTGGCTCTGCCTTTCTCCAATCACCATCTACCTTAGATTCAGGCTTGCCATCCTTCCCCTCTCCACCTTCCTCGGCCTTCGCCTTCTTTCTTGCCTCTCTTCTTTTCGCATTTTTATTACTTGCCGCTGACCCCGCGCTGCTCTCCTGCTCATCCTTCAGACCTGCGGCGCCGGGAATGCCTGCACTGCCACGGTTTTTCCAATCAACAGCTGTGCGATTTTTGTAGACTTCGACATCCTCAGGTGGCTTGTAACCTGGTCGGATTTTAATCTCTTTACGCTTTGTGCCGTCGGCGCGAGTGGATGCGGGGATATGTCGCTCGCCGGTGGGCGCCGTTATAATACCAGCTTTGGAGGGGGTTTCGACAGAAGGCATCGTAGTAATGTAATTTGCAGACGCCTAAGAAATACACAGATACAGGCCGTTTTTAGATCAAAAGGGAACAGTAGATCTTAAAGCTGTGCCTCAGCGGATCTCGGGATGTAGAAACTCGTAATATATATATGTTGGTTGAATTCGACAGAGTACCTGGCGTTAATTTGAATGCCGACGATGATGTGGTCCCCGACTGATTGCGTGAAGTAGGTATGGTAACGGCACTTTGCCAGAAAATATATCCAGAATTTCGATAGTAAGTCCAACGAAGATGGACTATGCGAATACGGAATTCACGGCCAGACCCTGGGCGACCAATCAGCGATCGGCTAATCCCGGAGACCGAAGTTCGAAATCGCAACTCCAAGCTCAACCTCACGAATACCCACGATCAATTTCACATTCAACCTCTCCACCGTTCAATATCACCAATCCGTCACTATGTCCGGCGTAAGTTTTCAGGCTCTTGTTCTTGCTATCTTTCATCATACTAATTGACTCGCCACAGGTCGCTACTGGTATCTACAAGTATGCCCCCCTTCGAGACACCGAGCCATTGTCAGCATACCCGTGATATACATACTAATTGCCATTGAAGCACCATCTTCCGAAGGAACTACGTGTTCCTCGGAGCTGTTTTCGCCTCAGCTTTCGCTTTCGAGATGTGAGTGGTGACGGAATGGGCGATCACGCAGCTGAGACTGATGGGCTTCATAGGGCTTACGACACCGTCACCGACAGAATCTGGGACAACATGAACAAGGGCGTATGTTGACGGTGTTACTGCATATGCTGGGTTATTGCTAATGGTTGCGCAGCGCCAATGGAAGGATATTCGTGCCAAGTACGTCCAGGCCAGCGAGGATGATGACGAGTAAATACTCGACAGGAGACTTGGAGGATGATCAAGTGGATGGAAACGAGGTCAGAGTCTCTGGATTAGAGGGATGTGTACAAAGGAGTGTACTTCTATGGACAAAATCAATACATGATCAGACAGTATGGATTGACTGTGTTGCTCGAGGCCCTGTGACGTTATACCGTATCACTTCGTGAAATTTCATCAAGAATCATGATCAGATTCCTTTATCACAAAATCAATTCCATCTCACAGTGACTATGATAAAAAATACGTGATGTTGTCGAATAGTTTAGTTACTGATGATGCCGGGGCTTGGCCATGTCAAAAGGTTGATATCGCCTCGCTTCGTCATGGATAGCCCGTAACCTTCATAAATGTTTCCAACAAACTTCTATTATCAGCACAACGGGTTGCTTTCCACATAGCTTTCATCCAATTGTATAAACAAACACAACTTCAATTCCTGCAGTGTTGACCACTGCTGAGCTTCACGTTGCTGTTTAAATTTACCCTTCGTCGCACAGCATCCCACCACCCCCCACCAGGTCCGATAGAGGCGATAGACGATAGACACGAATACAACAAAAACGCCGAAACCCTGATGACAGAACGCAGTCGATAAATATGGAAATTTCGACACAGGAGCAGCAGCTCTGCGAAGCTCTGCGTGATCTGCCGCGGATACACAGAAACCGTTACACAGAAGGCGCGAATAGAGCACTCCTATACAATCTCTTCTGGTCGCTCGCTGGAGGGCAAGATGAGTATATGCGCATGTTCTTTCCAGATGGTCAGAGGCCTACACCGACTGGAACATGGAAGTTGCGAGAAGCACAGGGGGCTGTAGATGGCGCAGAGTACACAGAGGCGGCCAGAGGCAAGGCATGCGGGCACATCTTCAAAAACGGCGAAGCTACATATCGATGCCGAACCTGCAGTGCAGATGAAACTTGTGTACTATGCAGCAGGTGCTACGATTCTTCAGATCATACTGGCCACATGGTTTACATTACTATATCTCCTGGGAACAGCGGTTGTTGCGACTGTGGAGATCCTGAGGCGTGGCGACTCCCCGTCCACTGCACGATACACAGTGAAGCAGCTGATGGACCGAGAAATACTGGAAAGGGTCGTGAGCCAGAGGGACTACCAGATGAGCTTCTTCAAAGCATTAGAATGACTATCGGCCGCGTCTTCGATTATATTTGCGACGTCATATCTTGTTCGCCAGAACAGTTGAGGCTACCCAAGACTGTCGAGAGCATCAAGGCAGATGAGCGTATGTCGAGGCTTTCATCAGCATACTATAATGGCGATGTGCCGGAGGAACCTACCGAGTATGCTGTCTTGCTATGGAACGATGAAAAGCATACAGTAAATGAGGTGCGAGACCAAGTTGCACGAGCTTGCAAAATCACATACAGTAGTGCTTTGGAGAAGGCCCACGAAACAGATGATATTGGGCGAAGTATTGTCAAATATGGTACGGATATTGAACAATTGCTTGACGTTGCCCGAATTATTGAGCACATCAAGGTCACCGTCACTATTCGATCTGCACGAGACACTTTCCGAGAACAAATGTGTGGAGCTATGGTGGAGTGGCTGAGTGATATTGCAGGTTGCAGTGTGGGAGATGACCATGATGTACTGCGTCAGGTAGTGTGCGAGGAAATGTTGAAAGAATGGCGTACTGGCAGCGAAGCAAGCAATGCTACTATAGGGAAAAGCGGATTAGATGATCACTCGAAAGAGGAATATAAAACCACCCCTCGTGTTATGGTGGCTCGGCAAGCTGAGGTCATTATGGCTGCGATGTTAGCAGCCGAAGCTGGCGGAGAAGACGATGATAGTGATGAAGAAGGAATGGACGAGGATGAGGAGCGCGCTATGTTGGCAGAACTCGAGGAGGAAGAAGCAGATGAGGAGGAGATGAACACGATAGATCTTATGATCATTGATGACCAACAGGAGCATGATGGAGATGTTGAGATGGCTGAAGATCCAGGTGATGATGATGCTCTTGAGGTGCAGGAAGCCACCTTGGCTGGCTATCCACCACCCCCACCACCACCTGTCGCACCGCAAATGGCTGTCCAGCAAGACCGCGATTTGACTCCTTCAGATTCTGATACGGCGGAACCTCTCATTCCTTCAGCCGTGTATGCCAAGGCTAATCTCGATATCCCAAAGACTCCCAGAGTTACTTCATCGGTGGAACAACCAAAGCCTGCACGCTATTGGCTCGAGGCATCAGAAGCATTCAGTGAGCGGGACTCAATACCCATGCATGAGGATTTATGGAAGCGGGTGCGCCTAGACTGGATGATTCTCTTCGATCTCCGCATGTGGAAGAAGGTTAGAGTCGATCTTAGAGATCTTTATATCTCGACTGTGGTCACTATCCCACAATTCAAGCGGGTACTTGGTCTACGTTTCGCGGGACTGTACACAATGCTTGCACAACTTTATCTTATTGCGGATCGCGAGCCAGATCACTCAATCATAAATATCTCTCTCCAAATGCTTACTACACCATCAATAACTACGGAAATAGTTGAGAGGGGTAACTTCCTTACAAACCTGATGGCTATTCTGTATACGTTCTTAACTACTAGACAAGTTGGCCACCCCCATGAAATACATCCCAACGATACTTTAGCCTTTGATGCTGGTTCTGTCACGAATCGTCGGATGTACCATTTCTTCATGGATCTTCGTTATTTATTCGGATCTGAGCATGTCCAGGAGCAACTTCGCGCAGAGCCAAGATACATGATGCAATTCCTTGATCTTGTTAAGCTGCATCAAGGTATCTGCCCCAATGTTCGAGCTGTGGGCGAACATGTAGAATACGAAACGGACGCGTGGATTAGTGCATCTCTCATCACTAGGGAGATAAACCGACTCTGTCGCCAATTCTCAGAATCTTTTCGATGGAAGATCGGTGAAGATCCATCTGCCGTTTCCAAAGCTATCCGACTATCGGCTAAGACTGTGATACTTCACTCTCTAGGTACTGAGAGAAAGCGATTTATCGCTGCTGAAATTAAAGACGAGATTAAGTTCCGAAAGGTTGGCGACTATGAGTTCGAATCACCAGACCAGCAGGAACACCAAGTTGTGAAATTCTCAGTAGCCGAGCAGCCCATCAGTTTCCATCACGCACTCCACTATATCCTATCATGGCTCATTGAGTGTGGCAAGAGCTTACCACGCGAGCATCTTATACGCTTGTTAACTTTCACCACCGAAGACCTTCTTGCGAAGCCTAAGGCTATGGGATTACGAACAATGCCTGTACATCAATTTAGTCCCGAGGATCATCTCATGGCTGTCTTTGACTATCCGCTTAGAGTTTGTGCCTGGCTGGCACAGATGAAAGCCAACATGTGGGTTCGTAATGGCATGAGCCTTCGACACCAGTCAGCAACATACCGTGGAGTCAGTCAACGTGACGTATCTCATCATCGAGATATTTTTATGCTTCAGACTGCTATGGTAATCTGCAACCCAAGTCGGGTTCTAGCTTCAGTCATTGATCGCTTTGGCATGGAGCAATGGATGAAGGGTTTCTATGAGCAGAAATCTGATTTGCTCGAAGACTCCCAGGTACTTGACGTTGCTGAGGACTTAATACATCTTCTCATTGTCCTGCTGAGTGATCGAACTTCTCTTATGGCTATCGAAGATGAGCCAAACCCACATACACTCGCTTTGAGACGTGATATTGTTCACGTATTGTGCTTCAAGCCTCTTTCATTTTCGGAAATCTGTAGTAAGCTCCCAGACAAGTTTCAAGAGCAGGAGGAGTGCCAAGATATCCTGGATGATATGACAACCTTCAAGGCACCTGAAGGCCTTGCAGATGTAGGCACCTTTGAGCTTCGCGACCAGTTCTTCGGTGACATTGATCCATACATCGCCCACTATAACAAGAATCAGAGAGAGGAGGCTGAAAATGCATATAAGGCTTGGCAAGCTAAGAGAACAGGAAAGCCAGCCGCTGAAATTGTTTTCGAGCCAAACCTCAAGCCAATCAACTCAGGCATTTTTACTCAGCTGTCAGCATTCACAAGAACAGGCATGTTTGCTCAAATCATCTATTACGCCCTCCTATATCCATTGAAGGCTCAAGATTTCAAACAAACTGTACCTGTTACTCGCATCGAGGCGTTCTTACAAGTAGTACTTCACTTAGTACTGATTGCAATTGGAGAGGATAGAGCCGGTGAGGAAACTGAGGAATCTTTCATCCACATCGCCTTGACTAGGTCATCCAGGGGTCCTTTCGCAAAGACAATTGTATCTGTTCTTGAGCAGATTTCTACGAAGGATGAGTTTAAGGCATGCCATGGAAAGATCACCCTAATCCTTAAGCGCATGAAGCAAAAACGCCCTCGTGACTTCGAGATGGCTTACGCTCGCCTTGGTGTACCAATCGACCGTATCAATACAGCATCTCCAGCCAACAGTGTTAGTATTGATGCTGCGCGTGAGAAGAAGAAAGAGATGGCCGCTGCCAGGCAAGCGAAGATCATGGCTCAAATGCAACAACAGCAAAAGAACTTCTTGGAAAATCAAGGCGAGTTTGATTGGGGAGAGGATATGAGTGATGAGGAGGACACTGAAACTGGCGAAGAGCCTAAAAACTTCTGGAAGTACCCTTCTGGCACTTGTATTTTGTGTCAGGAAGAGACTAGCGAGACTCGTCCATATGGTACATTTGCTATGATGACACAGAGCCGTATTCTCCGTCAGACAAATTTACAGGATCCTGACTTCCTTCGCGAGGTTGTGGATACGCCAGAGAGCCTGGATCGTTCAGCTGAGACAATCAGACCATTCGGAGTTTCCGGAGCCAATCGTGAGAAAGTTCGGAAAATTAATAGCAGTGGTGTTGAGTCGGTTACTGAGCGACAGGGTATCGGAAAGGGATTCCCTCCGCCAGCATCTCGTGCTGGTCCAGTCACAATTGGCTGCGGACATATTATGCATTATAAGTGCTTTGACTTGTACTATCTCTCATCTTATCGACGTCAACAGCACCAGATTGCAAGACACCATCCAGAGAGACTGGACTTGAACGAGTTTGTTTGCCCGTTATGTAAAGCTCTTGGAAATGCTTTCTTGCCAATTATCTGGCGAGGCAAGGAGGAAGTATACCCTGGCGTACTCCAGACCCAAACCAGCTTCGACAATTGGTTGGAAACTGGTCTTGGGTCGTCTCTTTCTCGAAAAGAGAAGAGTTTTCAAGCGGGTGATAATGGAAATGTCAGTACTGCATGGTATCAAGACATGTTCCGATCCTACAATACCAATAATATCGTGCCCTTCCTTGAAAACAAAACCTCTCAGTTGCTGATGGATGCTTGGAAGACTTCGCGGGTGTCCACTCCACCATCATACCCATCCCGTCCGTCTTTCAATGCCGGGCTTCTATCAGATCCTCCCGCTGCTGATAACCGCTTCTCTCGATCTGCTCGAGATGGCCCGGATACGGCAATGGTGGAGTTAGTTGATGCTTACCGGAGACTGATGGATACTATGAAGAGAAATGGCCTTCCAAGCCATCACAGCTATGATAGTGAACAGGATCAAGAAGATGATATTAGTGGTACGGATACTCTTGCTACATCTCTTGGCTTCTCCATAGCTGCTGCAGAGATTAAGGAGCGTGGAGTTCAATCACTTAGAGGATACACTCTTCTTGATACTGTACCACAACAATCCCTTACGCATCTTCGCATCTTATCTGAGACTGCATCTTCTTACATTTCATTCTCTGGTCTCCGCCTTGCCGGTCTTAACAGAGCAAGTGAAGAGTTTTCAAAAGATCATAACCGTCAGATGTTCCAGCTTTTCCTCGGACATCCGCAGGTTGTCGATTTAGACTCACCAGCTCAAAATCTTGGTATATATGAGCCTCTCTTGAAACAAGATGCCTTCGTGTTTCTTACAGAGTGCGCACTTTGCCTTGCACCTGTTTCTCAGATCGATATTATGCATCTTATCCGACTTTGTTACCTTGCAGAGATAGTGCGTGTCATCTTAGCTGTTCATCGACAGCTACCGTCCAAACTCGCTTCTACATGGATCTATGGAAGCGATGCAATGACCGGTACTCAAGAGGGTGATATCAATAAGCCTTTCCAGAAGTTCTGCTCAACCATTACTGGAATTGACAACGATCTCCGCAATATAAGTGACGCACCAGTTCCTCCTACTCAGGAGAATGAAATCGTATCAGATTTTGAAAAGGATGGGTTAGGGTCGTTCCGCTCTTTTACTCAGAAATATGCACTTGCGTTTTTGCGAAAGAGCGCTATTCTTCTTCATGTACGGTTTGGTGTAGACTTCAATAACTTCATTCCGTCATCACCAGATGCTGATGAGCTTACGCGTCTCACTGAAGCATTACGACTTCCTAACTTTGACGAATTGTGTGGCTCCGTCACAGATCCGAGTATTGAAAACCCAGAATGCCACTCTATCATGGTATCATTGGTACAGGGTTGGATCCATCATCAATTCGTGTGGCGAGCTTCTGGGGAGGATCAAGCACCCTGGGAAGACGATATTCAGATCAGTCACCCAGCTATCTTTGAGCTCTTGGGATTGCCTAAGAATTACGATACGCTTATGGAGGAAGTCATGAGAAGAAAGTGTCCTACTACAGGCAAGGATGTATCTGATCCAATGCTGTGTCTCTTCTGTGGAGATATATTTTGCGGTCAGGCAATCTGTTGTCTGAAGGAAGAAGTGATTGCGGGCAGAGAGGGCAGCACACGCCAGGTTGGTGGGTGCAGCCAACATGTCAGAAAGTAAGTGAATTCGTGCCAGAAGACAATATATATGTACCAACTAACGTATTCAAGATGTCAAGAGGATATCGGGCTATTCCTCAGCATTCGCAAGTGCACCATTTTTTACCTTTACCATAAGAGTGGAAGTTGGACTGTTGCACCGTATATTGATAAGTATGGCGAGGTTGATCCGGGTCTCAGGCACATGAGACAGCTATTTTTAAATCAGAAGAGGTATGATGCACTGTTCCGACAGACTTGGCTATCGCATGGCATTCCATCCATTATTTCCAGAAAGTTAGAGGCGGATATAAACAATGGCGGCTGGGAAACTATTTGAGGAGCTCAGGCGGTTCTTTGATAAGTGGGACAAGGTTCGAAGGTTTGCTGGTGATTGATCGGTTTAGCTGGGCTTTGGCAATTCTGCGGCTTTGGTTGTCTGATAAATAATGTCTTTCGAAGGGAGGGGCATTGCTAAGGAGTCTTCTTGCTACACCTTCTCATTGCAGGCGTTTTCGGATGACATAGTAGATAAATGGTGTTTTATGAAGTATATTACGAACCATTCCCTATAAAATATGCTCTTGGCATGAGAATGGTTTGATCGCAAATTGTGAAGTAGTATGCATGCTGATATATCACGTGTCCCACCTGTGCATTTTTGATAAGGTTTGTGTTTGCTCTGTTTGATATAATCAATCACAGCTAATGGCTGCGCGCTCTAAGTCAATCTCTCTTACAAACCACAACACAAGATGAATAACCAGCAATTTCGTAAACTGGTGCTTGATACGCCAGCAAGACAGGCTGGAACTTCGGACGGCGGAAATACCACATCTGCGACCCCTGGAAGGAATGGCGCAACACCATCTCTGGGCTCGAGGATGCGCTCAAGTATTCCTATGACACCGTAAGTCATTTCCATATGCGGATTGCCATGACTTGTTGCTTAAGTTTGTTACAGACGAAGTATAGCAGGATATTCCTCCAGTAATGATTTTGCGCGACAGCTGGCCGAACGCAATGCCGGCACGCAGCAACCCAAGAAATTCCGATCCTCAGCAGCTCCCAAGGGCGCAAAGCTCGCAGAAGGGTACACCGATCGCACGAAATTACGAGAGCAACAGGAGGAGGAAGATGACAAGGCTGCAAGGGTGAAGGCACTTGAGGAGATGTGGAAATTACAACAGATCGACGAGGAGACATTCAAGAAGCTGCGGGATGAGATTATAGGCGGGGATGTGAGCAGTACACACTTGGTGAAAGGCTTGGACTTCAAGCTTCTGGAAAGAGTGCGGAGGGGTGAGGATGTACTCAACTCCGAAGCTTCAGAGGAAGTAGATGAGGACGATGTTGAAGACGAATTTGAAAGGCTTGAAGAGAGGGAAATTGTGGCTATACAGAAGGAGAAAGAGAAAAAGAAGGGAGAGATGGCACCACCCAGTCTTTTACCAGCAGGGAGGAAGAGAAATAGAGATCAGATTATAGCTGAAATGAAAGCGGCGAGAGCAGCCAAGGAAGCAGCACAGCCTACGCTAGGATCAAAGTTCAAAAAGGTCGGGGCTCCAAGAAGTTCCTCGAGAATTGAGAGGGATGGTAAAGGGAGAGAAGTATTGATCACAGTGGATGAAGCTGGAAATGAGAAGAGAAAGGTGCGGAAAATCCAAGTGGAACCTGAAGACAAGCGATCCGAGCTCTTGATGCCGGACAAAGATGCAAAGCCCCTTGGCATGGAGGTCCCTGAGGTACCGCAGGTTGAAGAAGAAGATGAGGACATCAATATCTTTGATGATGCAGGGGATGATTATGATCCATTAGCGGGCTTGGAAGATGACGACGATGATGACACTGATTCAGAAACGACAAAGACAGAGAAAACAGAGAAAGTTTCAAAGCCTTCTGGAGATATGCTTCCGCCTCCGCCACGACCAAAGGAACCTTCAGGACCGCGAAACTACTTCAATGAAACGGAATCTGTACCTGAACCTTCAGCAGGTTCTATAGCAATGACCGACCCTACTATTCTTGCTGCGCTTAAGAAAGCATCTACTCTTGCACCCATTGCCCAGGAAGCTAAGTCCGCAGAAGAGAAGGCACGAGAGGAGAAGAGGAGGAAAATGCTTATGCAAGATGATAGAGATGCACAGGATATGGATATGGGATTTGGAGGAAGCAGATTTGAGGATGGCGAGGATGAGGGTGAGGATAGGATAAAGTTAAGTGAATGGGGTGGCGACGACGACGGTGAGGAAGGTGGGAAGAAAAAGGAGAGAAAGAGGGGCCCAAAGAAGAGGAAAGGTGACAAAAATAGTGCTGCTGATGTTATGGGTGTGCTCGAAAGGAGGAAGGACAAGGATAGCTCTTAGATTTGTTAGGGGAGAAATCACTCAAGAGGTGCATACGTCAAAGACCTTCTCATAATATCAGTACTCAAAGATCAGAATCCCCACGGCATGAGTCTATACTTGCAAAGAGATAATGACCAAAAAGAACCTACCAATATGTTAATTATCTTGAAAATGTTAATTGATGTATGAATATAAAATATTAAATTTTCTCAATAATTGAAGCCTTAAAAGCAAGTACTAAGAGGTACCTCATTACTAAGAGCATTTCTAAAATTGTATATTTATCTAGCAAAACATACATTTCAAATAGTTTGTGGTGAAAGACAATAAGGATGAGAAGTAAAAAAAGAATATGTGAACAAACAGACTCAATAAACCTAAGGCTTACTAATCCAAAACATTTTACTCTCCTCTGTTTATAATCCAAGAAGTGTTAAAAACAAGCAATAGTTTCAAATTAAAGCGTGTTACGAAAACATTTCTTGGTGATTTCACTTTCATTGTGTGTTTTCAAGCCCACTTAATGTCATCGGAGAGCTCCTGTAAGGTTTAGAGATACCAGACAATTCTGTTCGCTTATCGTGATACTCACAGCTCCCAACTTCCAAATTGATCAAAGTGCTCGATACTCCCACCTTTTCGACTCACAGCAAAACACAAGCTATAAATAGTTCGGTTTGATTTTATCCCATCCAAAAATTATCAAATATCATAATTACGAAATGGCAAAGACTCCTGTGTGGTTAGACTGTGACCCAGGTAGGTTGGTTGCTTTGCTGTTCAAGAACATAATGGAGCTAATGTTAATGTAGGCCACGACGTAAGTTCAGCATACTTCGATCTCACTCCTTTCCCTGTTGTTTACTAAGTTCTGGGCCTGCTTGCTCAACTCGAACTATCCACCCACAATCACCACTGGCTATGTGCTCTTTGATGTGTGTCATTAGGGTCACGTGTTAAACTCCCCACTCTTCATGATATGTTCATTATACATTTCTAGGCACTCTAGCTCTGGTGGAATTGTTTTTAAGGCGATGTTTAAGGGTTTTCACTGATCAAGGAGATAGGATGCCTTTGCAATTCTTTTTGCAGCTCACCACCCCAATATTGAGCTCCTGGGGGTTTCCACAGTTCACGGAAACAGCTCCATTGCGAACACAACGAAAAATGCAGGCAGTATATTGACTGCTATTGGTAGGCCCTCTGTGCCTGTATACCAAGGGTCTGCAAAGGGGATGAGTAGGCCAGCAGTTCATGCCCCTGATATCCATGGTGAGTGCTTTTCAATATTCCCATTCCCCAATATCGCATCAATCGGTCGATGGTATGATCATGAAGTATACTCTGTATCTAATATCTCAAAGGCGAATCCGGCATCGAGGGTACATCGCTCCTTCCAGACCCAGCCATCCCAGCTATCAAAGACGGCAGCACAATAGACGCCGTAGCTCGAGCTCTCCTAGCCACCCCTCCAAAGACCGCATGGCTTGTAGCAGTAGGTGCCATGACCAACATCGGGCACCTCCTAGTCTCTCATCCCGAGATCGCAGAACACCTAGCCGGGCTCAGTATCATGGGTGGCGCCATCGGCTCCGAGTTCACATCCGCACCCTTGGGGAAAGTCGATGACCGCGAGCGCTTCGGTAACTACACCGCATTTGCTGAGTTTAACATCTTATGTGATCCTGAGGCCGCGGCCCTGATATTCACCAACGATGTACTGGCTGCCAAGACCGTCCTGATTCCGCTGGATGTAACCCATCAAGTGCTCGCAAACAAAGATGTGCAGACACTGCTTAAGGGGAAGGAGGAGACTAAGATGCGAACTATGTTTTTGGAGCTATTAAACTTTTTTGCTTCAACTTATGCGGAGGTCTTTGGCATTGTTGAGGGACCACCGCTGCATGACCCACTGGCTGTTGCTGTGGTTCTTGACGGAATTGCGGGTGTGGAGGTTCCGTTTTATGATTTTAAGAGCCAGGGGCAAAGGGAAAGATATCATGTTGAGGTAATCACTGATGGCACTCATGAAGAGGCACTGAGTGGAATGACACAGACTGGGAGGACGATTGCTACTTTATTGGAGCCAGGAAAGGAGGGAGTCAAGATTCCTAGAGGCCTAGATGTTGCAAGATTTTGGAAGTTAGTGGAGGAGTGTATGACGAGTGCCGATAAAACAAATGCGAAGTAGATAATGATACATAGCTAAACCGGCAAGTGCCTTGAAGCTAAAATTTCATCTGATTTGGCATTTTCATTTCTTCTACATTATAATAACCTAGTAACTCCAATGCGCCTTCAACGAGCACTTTTTCGTTTTGATGCCACGACTCCTATGAGAAGCTGCTTCCAGTGTTCTTTGAAACGCTAGATCAAAGAAGCCTCCCGCCAGAATATATACATTCCAATCAAGGCTCGTATTCCCATTACACTAAAATCTGTACAAGCCTAGGCAAAGGCGACAGCTTTCCTTTTCTTGCTCTTCGCCTTTGGCACTATTGCTACAATCCTACCCTTTCCCTTTCTGTCCATCTTTGCAGTTGGGCTGGGCGGCTCAAGAACAATATCAGTATCCGGATCATGAATACCATGTACAAAGCCAGCAGCCTTCCCAAACACGAGATGAGGTCTTGTCAGAACAGCCATCTGCTGCGGACCAGGGATGTTGGAATGTGGCATGGGTAGGAATTTGGAATTCTGGATATAATCGTACATAGCCTGGTCATCAAGAAGCGTTTTACACTTTTGATGCTCTTCACTACTCATGTTTTTTCTTCGCTCGATGATCTTTTCCTCAATAGTTCCTTTCAAGACCAAGGTTTCGACGAACACGGGCCTAGTCTGGCCAATTCGGTGGGCACGTTTCACTGCTTGGGCTTCTATCTGAGGATTGAAGCATGGATTAACGAAGTATATCCTAGACGCTGCTGAGATATTCAGCCCGAAGGCTGCTTGACTGATATCCATGAGAAGTACGCGAAACTTCTCAGTCTCGTTGAATGTGACAATGTAACGAGCTCGTAATTCTGTTTTTAAGTCTGTGGCGTAGATCAAATGCTCGATGTTTAGAGCTTCAAGAGCTTGTGCTATGTAATAAGCGACATTGTCAGCTTCATAGAAGATTATTATCTTCTCTTCCTCATTAAATTCGGTGATTTGATCGAGAAGATAGGATAATTTTGCAGATGCTGTAGAGACCATTGCTGTCTGGGCAATTGGATGATCAGGATCAATAACATTCTCTTTGTGTGAGATGCAAGTTTTGCTACGCTGGCCGCCTCCAGTTTTTTCTTCGGTTGGGGATGATTCAATGACTACCGCCTGGCCATTTCTCTCCTCCTGGGATCTATCAACAAAGGCCTGGGCATTTACTGATTCAATCAATAAACTCTGATCAGCGTCAGAAATTGAAACGGAGTTAAAGACAAGAGGTTCTTTTTTCACAGGAGTAGATTCTCCTGTTGTCTGTAAATTCAGCAAGGAGTCTCGTCGAACCGCAGAGCCCTTGGCAATCGACTCGTAGTGTTTTCGGGAACCCGAAGCCCCTCCGAGAGATACGGCCCCAGCGAGCCTCTTCACACGGTCCTGACCCTTCTGTAGCTTAGTAATCTTTGCAGACCTTGACGCAGACTGTTGCCAATTGGGTTCTGGTGCCGTAGCAGCGATTGCAGCATCTGTGGCGAGTCTTCCAGCTAAGACAAGATTTCCAATAAGGTCATCACCCCAATTACCAAACCGAATGAATTTCTGGGCAGCACGAAGCTGGGTTATGCCGAATAGGGTTGGATTATCACTGCGGTTGTCAAGGGCCCAGCTCTCGCGTGCAGTGTGAGACAGCTGATTCTCGAGATACATCGGCATTTCGTGAAATCGCATTGCTGCATCCGCAATGTAATTTTCTGCAACAATTTCGCCAGTCTTTATTGCCAGTAGTAGATTAGCTCGGTCTTCCTGACTGATTGGGATGGCTCCCTCTTTCAAAAAGCCTTCAGCAATTTCAATAGTTGCCTTGATACTGTCCTTAGTAAATCCACACCAGAAGAAGGAGGCTTGTCGAAGGTTCGATACCAGCTCATACAAAGCCTTGCGTTGAGTTGGATGGAAGAGATAGTCGGCATCTTTTCGCTCAGAAGTGACTGCATTACAAGTGATCATAAGGGAGAACAAGTTGATTGATATCTTGTCCTGCAGTGAGCCTTCTAAATAGACTAGCTTCTGATGTAGAGGTGGAAGCTCAACATCTTCAGACACATCCTCTGGACGATGGCGTATTATCATTGCTGCCAAAGTCGTTCTAAGACAATCCATATTTCCATGGCTTCTAGGCCCATGCCGAGGTAACATAACATATTCAGTCCACGATGCAGGATCCTGATAGCGTCCATTAGACCATGGTCGAGATTTTAAATAAACAACTGCAATGTTTCCTAACTTCTCAAGATCTCGTCGTTCTTGTTCGATGTAGCTCTTGGAACGGCGCTGATCGACCAGGCCATGATTATTTGATGCTAAGCTTACATCTGAACCATATAAACCTTGTGTTGGCGTACCGGAAATTACCCATCGAGCTGAAACCTGCATAGAGTCAATAACTACAAAGGCGTTCGACTTTGAAGATTTGGTTGAATTTCCCATAGTATGGCCCTCATCTGTGATTAGCCGCTTGAAATGCAAATCGTGTAGCGGAGATCGATAGACCTGGTCTGCATCGAAGCAAGTACAAGCTCTTGTTCTGGTGGCACCAATGTACGGGCATTGGCATCCTGCGCTAGGAGCACGTCTGCCAAATGAATCAGTGCCGGATTTATGTTCTTGGTCAAACCTCTGTCTTGAGAATAGGATGATATCGTAATCGGTGAGTTCTTCGGCTGATGGAAGTATCTTCTTCGAAGACTTCATGACAAGAACTTTGAGCCCAATGGTATGCTTCTTAATCTCATGGAGCCACTGTTGAACCAGATTGGGTGGCACAACAACCAAAGTTGCTGTGCTAAGCCAGATCTTTTGAGGAGGCATGTATATTGGTTTACGGCTGACTCGTCGTGGGGCCGGAGCGGGAATAAGATAATAACCTGCACCTTTATGTAGAGCCTCACGACACTTTTCATACCACTCTCCTTTATGAGTCTCAAGTTGTTGTAACTCTGTCTTCCAAGGCCAGCCACAACGTCCGATAGTAGCAGCTGCCATATCCAAAAGAGATCCAACTTTTGATCGGCGAGTATCAACATCTACTGAATACTCGATAGGTGCATGTGATGAATGATCACGGGTTGCTAGAATCAGTGTAAGGCATATAAGTGTCTTGCCCAAACCCATAGTCTCGGCACAGATACCGCCACGAGCTCCCTCATATGTTCTAGGCTCTCGAAGGCAGCTACCTACAGCGGAGTCGAGGTACCACGTCCGTCCTAATACATCCTCAACTCTTTTCAGTCTTGGATCGAGGGTTTGGGCAGGCTGCGCTTCTCGCTGTACCATCATTGCCGCCGATCTTCTTTGATAAGAGAATAGTTCGGTTGTGAGACCTTCCACATCACCACTCAGGATCCGATCCATCGCCTCTTGGGCATGTACATCCCGAACAACTTCTGGGTCTGGTTCCGGTGAAGGCAGGGTATTGAATAGTTGGAAAAGAGTTGTATTATCCATGTCATCGCTTGTACTCGAATGAACGGACTTTGTTGGCGTATCTGGACACCAGCTACCACCCCATGTAGTTTTTGATGCATCTAGAGATGTCAAAAGGTGTCGTAAATGTGCTCGGAGAGTCCCATTGTTGCGATCAATTGTACTTCGACCCACATCATCCGGCAAAATATAGATTCGAATTTGCGCAGACTCCGGAGATTGAACATTTACCTTTGCCTGTGTCCGGACCCATCTTGCATCCAATAATGCTCTTAATCCATCTGCAGCTCCATGACCTGCTTCCAGCCCGTAACAAACAACCAATTCTTTAAAAAAGTTTGTTGAATCAACGGCTCCGCTTGGGTCTGGGATATCCCACTCATCGAAAAACATCCAATTGTCACTAGCGATTGAACCATCCCGCTTGATACGAAGGCAGCCTGCAGGTATGTATTTCTCGATATCGACAACAGCGCTACCAAAGGAACTGTTCGAGGATGAAGATGCTGGTCGCTCGTTGACTGAAGACTGTCCCGATTCAAGCTCACTTGATGAAGGACCCGGTTGGTTGAGTGAAAACGGAGGATGATCGTTCTATAAGATGAAAATTAAAATAGATAGACAGATAGTGGACCGAGTATTATTACCTGAACGTTCAAACTAGATGAATTTTTTTGTCGTTTTGCAGATCTTCCATGGTATACAATATCTATGGAGTGGTTCTCCATATTGAAAATAGAGCGTTATTCCTTCCTATCGGTACATTCCAAGCAGCATAATGGTAGCTAGGCAGCAGCAGCTCGAAATAGTTCCAAGCAGCAGTGTGACACTGCTGGCAGGGTTGGTGGAGATGGGATATCAATTTCGTGAAACAAAGATATCGCCACGTTTGCGTAGATGTTATTCCCGTCTTTCTGTGTCAATGTTGTGATAATGTGAAAGTCAACCGGCGGATAACTGCGGAGATGTCTTCAGGTTACGTATGAACAGAGAGGGAGCTCCAATTCAACACAATTCAGTGATTGATCTGGGATCCTCGAAGATTTGGAAAGTGTATGAAATTCTTTGATTATTATGGTAATGCAAGGGTCATGTCGAGTAGATACTCTTGAAAGAGAGAATAGAGAAGGAGGATTTCGGAGGTGCGAGACGAAAGATGTCCGAGATATCAACTATTCTGCCGCTACCATTGGGTGTTAGCTCCAGGCGGTGAGCTTGATAAGAAAGCGCGACAAGGCTATCGCGCGAGATCACGTGCTTTTATATGTGCAATTGAATGAAGCACAAGTATTTGGAATAAGATGCACGGTAAGATTTTTCATCAGGAAAATGAGTATTCAATAATATCTGTATGGAGAGTATATCAATATTTATCTTGTAGAGATATCTCAATTCAAGGTTGAAGGAATTATAGGTACTACCGGTGCTACTAGCAAATGTATCTTAATCAAAGTTACCTTATGTACAACATCCTCTCTGTCGGCATGCTCGCGAACCATAATTTCAAGACAGCGCAAACTCAATATTAACACATATCATAAACCACCAAACGGGATAATTTGATCACGTAAATATCGTATAACATTGATTTTCCACAACATCATTCTCCACGGACATAAGTAGATTCAAGTCGATACTACCTATTTTCAAACGACGCCTCAAACTCCCAGCCTTTTTGCCCATGCAATGAATGAATGCAAATCCAGTCGTCGCCACGCTAAACCGCAAATCAATGATCCAATCAACCCATGCTAAGCTAAGTATCTGTAAGTCGGTGTTGTAGCCTCCTCCACACGCTCTAGATACTCTCTCTCTATCAAACTCTCTACACGCTTCTTTACCATGGTAATATCAGGCTTGAAACGGCTAGAGAGTTGCGAGATGACCTCGGAGAAGAGAGCGGAGTGTGCCAATTCCTTGCGTTGTCTGGAAAACTGTAAGTATATTGTAAGGGGGGAGTTTCTTGGATTACGTACTTCATGATGCGAACAATACAAGCTTCGATGACACCACCCCTTGATACATCATTTCTCGATTCAGTATCCTTACGCTCCTCTTCGCCTTCAACTTTGTTGATTGCGGTGATTGTTGGAGCTTTGATTTTGACAGCTTTGCTAGTGAAAGCCTCGTTGAAAAAAAACTTGTCACCGGGTTTGACCTGCTTAGTGGCAGGTTCCTTCGTAAGAACACGTGCCTTGGGAAGAACAGCAAGGGTCGTAAGAACATGGACAAGATTTGCAGGTGGGATCAAAGTTCGTTGCTGAATCTCTTCGAACGAGAGAGATTCCTCCGAGCCGAGATCATTAAATAGGAGCAGGACAACCATGCCGAAAGTAGTAACATTGAGCTCATGGCGTCGCTCTCTACCAAGAATACCCTCCTTTCCTGGTATTTTCGGAAATACACAACGCAAATCTGCCGTACCAGTGAATCCAAGCCATGAGAGCTGTCTTCCATTACGTTCCTTGAGATAGAATTTCGTGAAGCTGTCTTGCAGGGTTTTTATCTCAGCAGGCCATGTGATTGACTGGCTTGTACCGTCGTCTGCTCTAGAGGATGCGCCGCCCATCGACTCCATCGGCCAGAAATTGCTCGTTAAAACACTGACACCAAGATCGATCTGCTTCTTGTCTTGATCTCCGAGGGATTGGACATATGTGCGATAGCCGGCTGTCAAGTCATCTGATAACGCCATATCTTTGAACATTCCTTCAAGTTTCGTTGTGAAGTAGTTTCCGATTTCTTGTTTCATCCTCGAGATCATCTGGCGCTCAACATCTGCGCTCTCCGATTTTCCATGGAGCAAGCGACGAGCAAGATGCTTTTTATAATAGCGCTCAAACATGTCCTTATCTTGAATATATCTTAATAAGGTGACAGCCTTGTCAAGAACTGCGTCAACCTCAGCCTCGGTCTTGCCCTTAATACCACGCTTCAGATTGTCATCAATAAATAGCGATACATATTCAGACGATCTCGGGAAAAGATTAATGAAGTCTGCAAAGCTCTTAGTAAGAGCCGTTTGCAGGACGAGATCCTCCTTGAAGCATATTTTCCACATGTTGTCGAATTTATCTTTTAAGGCTAAAACTTCATCAACCCATTGTATAGCAGCAGCAGTTTGCTGGGCTTGTGCGTTCATCGTTGGTGTCTTTGCCTTTTCGGCACTGTCTTCTTTTGCATCTTGTCCGGTTGGCACAGGCTTTGAAGTGAATTTAGTAGCTGCGATTGTCTTATTGATCTCAGAGCCCATCTCGACAACGCGATCTTGCAAGGCTTTCCTTAACAATCCTTTTTGAGGGTCGATACGTGCAATATGTAGATACAGCAAAGTTAGGTCGTCATACCCATCATTTTCAATCATAGCCCTGATTCCACTACCTTCCATTGCCATAAAGTCAGCGAAATGGGCCTGGATCAACTCGGTTTCGACGACCCGCGCAATCTTCTGATCCGAAAGTTGAGAAATAGTAGTCCGGCATCGGTCATCTTCTTCTACTAGACGCTTAGCAGTCTGGCGAAGCCATGTACTTGCATCTGACTCTCGAAGTAAAGTTTGACACTCCTTCTTGTAAAATTCCTCGCTAGCAAGTAGGAATGCAGGTTCGAAGACGGTAATGTACAGTTTGTCATTTTCGCTCTCTTCATCAGTTTCGTATAGGCCCTCCAGCATATACACGCAAGATCGAATAAGGTGCTTGTCGATGACGTCTCCTTGGCGTTCCATATGAATGTGGTCGAGAAGAACCGAGTTCAGAACGTCAAATGTGATCAACTGGGTATCAGTGCTATCGAGCTTCGATCGGAGGATGTGATTGCGGAACAAGCCCATTGTAGCTGTGAATATTGATGGTATTTTATGAACCGCGCAATAATGTGTGTCCATGTACATTAAAACATCTGTGATCATATTCATGCACAAATTGTGATCCTCCCATGATTCCTTGAGCCTCTTCAAGAATTTCTCTCCTGTGATCCTTCTCTCGTTGGCTGTTGTACCTGGAACGCCACCAGCAGCTATCGCAACCAAGTTGCTCGTAATGAGTTTGTTCATACGAGGCATTACCTCAGTTGAGAACCATTGTTCTTCGTACTTTTTGACATTATCGTAGAGGTCACCGCCGCGCTTCTTGAGCACGATCCTATACGATGCTCTGTAAAGCTCTTCGAATGCAAGTTTGGAAGCGTTTTTGGTATGAATCTCGCGTAGAGCATTTTGGAGGATATTCCACATCGTATCGAAATCATTTTGGTCACCAGCACCGCGAACGCCACTCAAGATATTCTGGGTAATCATTAGCATCCGTGGTCAAACTTATAAAATGAATAGTGTGAAGATATATGTGCTAGATGTCTGGGGCAATGGAACACATAAAGTCATGAAATGTGGTATTGACGATATCTCCCCATAAACCGTCTTGGATGCCAATTTCGTGTGTAACAAGCATAGCTCCGTCGTTACCTACTATCGAATGAAATTCAACAGCATGATATCACATCATATAGTTCGATCCATATACAAGAAGTGATAAAAGGTCATTTATGAAGTAATATACTGGCAGATTTGCAGTATAGCCATTCGAGGTGTTGATCTTGCTGGGGCAAATAGGTGGAACAGACTCACCCTTCTTGGAGGTCTGATTTTTCCTCTACCACCTCGTCCTGAAATCATCTTGATAGTTTATCCAACTCTTCCCACCCAGCCTGCGAGCTAGGTGTCTGGTCGGTTCCGTTCTGCGCTTGCGCGACCCCGAGTTACGGTTGCGAGGGAAGATATCGTGGCTATCGCAAGGCGGGGTGTTCCGGACTTCTGGAAGATGCCATGCACGCTAGAGATGTCGCAACAAGACGGAACAATCGCTGAAAAATAGTTGAGGAATATCAAAGTGCCAGACACCTCCTTTTGACCAACAGATTGCACAGGAAAGAAAGTTGGAAGGGATGTAGATTGCAGCGTTATGGTAGGGCATTTTTGGGAAATCCTCGGACTAATCTTTCTCCACTCCCGCTCAGCTATGCGGCCGCTAGTGTAATAAATTAATCGTTATCCGCCCGAGAGTCGTCATAAGCTGGGACCGGCATTGACAATTGAAGATCGCGCGTTACGATTTCTTGCCGTTCCTCAGTAAGTTTTCCAAAAGCAAACAAAAGATTCAAATATGCAGTCTTTCAGGAACGCCACACCGGCCCTCGCGAGAGCATCAGGACGCTGTCTTTATAAATTACCAACAACAACACCGCCATGGCTTAGCAAACCAATTTCCAGAGCTCTGCATTATCGCGCATCGCCTATCCTTTATACAAACAATCCTCATAAGTCAAGGCTATATGCGCCGGCAGAAGAAGGCGAAACGCAACAACCGAAACCACCACGAGAGCCAGAGCCCTCTTATGAAATTACTTTCACCTGTATGCCATGCTCTACGAGATCATCGCATCGCATTACAAAGCAAGGATATCACAAAGGATCTGTCCTAATCCAGTGTCCTGGTTGTCAAAATAGACATATCATCAGCGATAACTTAAATGTAAGCTTGGAATACTTCAACGAGACTTATAGGCACTGACTGTTTGCTATCTAGATATTCGGCGAGGAAGTTGTCAACATCGAGGGTATTATGCAGGCAAACGGAGAGTTGGTAAAGAAGGGTACATTGAGTGAGGACGGGGATCTTGAGTTCTGGGATGATGGTACAACTATAGAGCGAGAGAAAAAGGCTGCTGATGAGAAGAAAGGAATTGAGTAGAAGAGGGAGGGCCTATATGAGTTTGAAAAGGCAGAGTAATGGGCTTGATCTGGAAATGACTCCATTTCCATGCCAGCAGCGCTACATGAAGAATCGTAACATAAGGTTCACATAAGGCGGAGGATCATGCTGCCATTTGTAAGATAGAAGATATTGAAAAGCTGTACCATACGCCTAAGAAAGGCTCCACCTCTCAAATTTTAAACCACCAACTCCTACAATATGCGATTAACTAAACGCCGGAACCATGTTTCCCAATATATATGAAAATCAGTATCCTCGTCTCTGATCTCTATGCTCCAAGCCCCTCTCCTTGCGTCTCTCTTTCTTCCTCTCTACCTTCTTCCTTTTATCCTTTCCGAACTTCTCTGGCGCGCTGACAGCATCAATTCTTCTCTTCATTGTTCTCTGGTTTCTTCTTGCCTTCACAGCGTCTCTAACCTTCAACAACTCCTTGGTATATTCGGCAGTACCACAAGTCTTTTGCAAGACCGACATGATCTCAGTTGCGGAAGCCTTGATAGCTTCGTAGTTAGTCTTAAAGAGATCGTCTGTGGAATATGGTGTTGGGATAGATTGATCTGTCAAATTGTGCAGTGGAAGCAAAATAGTCTGAAGCGAGCTTGATAGTGTCTCCGCAGGCAGTTTGCTGGAAAGGAGGTGAATCAATTGCAGTGCTGAAGTCTTTGGAATGAGACCTGGTGCTCTTGGTGGAGACGTTTCTCTGCGAAGGATGAATGAAAGTCTTGCGAACAAGAATTGCAGAGCTGTCTTTTGCTCAGGCTCATCAACATCATCCTCATTCTCAGATTCTACGCCGTCCTCGGTCTTTCCTGATCTGTATTTGACGTTGTTGAGAGCAGCACATCTGCCAAGGAAGAAGAGATTCTTGACGGCTTCATTGGCAAGTAGGTCTGAAAGTCCTGGAGTCTTAAAAATACTGACTGTGCGCCATATGAGTTCTGAGATATCCTCGTCGCGAAGCTTGAGGCCATTAGATCCCGCGAGAGGCAAGCCCTTAAGGCCAGTTTCCGCATTGTTTCGGCCAAAGTCAGCAAAGTAAACCCCGAAGAGTCTAGCTGAAGAATGTTTAACCCATGCATGCGGATATGACAGGCATGAAGCGGCTGTCTTCCAAAGATTGGCGGCTTTCTTGGCAAACATCACACCTGGGAAATTGGTACACATCACCGCGCATAGTTGCAACGCTGAGTATATCAGCTCCCAGTCAGATTCCTCGCTATCAATCGCAGCAGTCTGAAGCGCTTGAACGACGCTCTCTTGTAGCATTGCCACATCAGAGGAATCGTTGCCACCCTGAACTTCATAATAGAACCCATAGCTTTGAAGCGCAAGACGCATAACAGAAGGTTTGTCAGTCTGCTCTGCCCATGATCTTAACAAGTTGAGGAAAGTTTGTGTCCTTTCCTTGTCAGCCTTTTTGAAGATCTCCTTTATGACTTCTCCAGCGGCCATCCTGCATTTCTCAATCTCGTCGTTGACCAACACCATGATGAGAGGCACGAAGCATGTAGCAGCCACCTCTTGTACAAAGTCGCTCGAGGACTTAGATAGGAGGAGGTGGATAACCTCAAGAATCGAAAGACGACCCCCTTCACGCTCGTACTGAAGGTTTGCAACGATAAAGTTCAACTGCTTAGACCAGCGGTTCTTTTTCTGAGGATATTCGCGGAGGAACTGGAAATAAGCACCACGTGCAAGATCTCTCGTATCCTTATCATTGTTGGTAACCATGATCGTACCCGTATAATCCAGAATGTCGTATACAACTGCAGTCTCAACCTTGGCATCAAGAACAGCTCGGAGGAAATTGAAAGTAACATGGCGACGTTCTGGATCTGTCATATCCTCCTTGAGTCTATCAAGTAGCTGGTCGACAGAAGTATCCTTGATCTGAACGTCACGGCGATCTCTAAGGATAACCGAAATAAGCTTTAGAGCAGCTTGAGATACATCTGAGGTTGTAGTAGATGAGGCTGCAATGCTCTTCGTAGCTTCAGCAGCACCAACGCGGAATAAAGTAGTACTCTCTTCAGCAATCTTGAAAGGAACTTTGACAATGGTGGTCAGAAGTTTGAAAGCGGCGACTTTTACCTCTTCTTCTCCTTGCGCCAAAGCGTCACCAATAATGGGCACAAAACCCGAGAGATTGGCAGAAGTGCGGAGATGGTCGTACTTCTTGATAACAGCCCTTAGAACATCGAAGGCGAATCTCACAAGCTTGTATGTGTGCACAGTGGTGGCTCCTCTGTTTCCGCCCTTCTTCGCGCCTTTTTGTACCAAATACTTCTTGAGCCTGTAGTCATCCTTGACCTTGGCCTGTGGCTTTGCTATATTATATACATCTTGGATGACTTCGTAGCAAAAGATCAAACTATCGCGGCTTTGGACAGAAGCATTTTTCAACAGACCAGTACTGATGCGATTGAGAAGTTCGTCAATCTTTCTAACCATTCGGATATTGAGCTTCTCTTTCAACAGGACTTGAATTGGTCTAACGAGATCTGTCAGACGACTCAGGGTGGCAGTCTTCGCAATAAGTTCCATGGAGTCATGACTCTTGCTACTCTTCACTTCGCGCATTTTGCTGACATATTCCTCGGCATCCTTTTCTTGGCCTGTGGCACCAAATATATCGTCCATGATGATAGCCACAATAGAGGGCAGGCAGTAGTCCAAGTCACCAGGGGCATACTCTGGAACAGTAGCCACTAGGATTGAATGCATTGTATAGGAGAGTACGTGCAACTGGTATCCACGAGCAAGTGCTCCGCGCAACTCTTTCAATACAAAACCAACACACGATGGTCCAAGCAACACACAGATCTTGACAAGAGTGTCGCGGGTCATATCTCGAGATTCTTGTGCTTTACTTCTGAGAATATGACAAATATCTGTAAGTACGGCTGGCAGTCTTTCGGCAAGTTGTTCCTGTGGCAAGAGCTTCAAGAGTCTAACAAGAATGACAGCGACCGGTACACGAAGACTGACTGTTGACTCGTCTTTGTCATGAAGATACTTTTGCAGTGGTGGGATAATGTTGGTAGTAAGATCATCAGCGAGCTTGCCTTGTTTTGGCATTGTCTTTGCTAAAGTAGAGCGCTTTGTGATATCAGTAGACTGGTCGATATCCATTGCCTCTGCTTCGTCTCCAGACTTTGGAATTTCCGCAGCTAGAGCGAGTGCGTCGATAACTCTTCCAAGAAGCTTGATTATCTGTTTCTCGAGCTCTGGTTTCCCAGAAATATAACCGATAAATCGTCTTAACATAGCTCTGTATTGAGGCCATTCGAGAGATGCCGCAAGGATGCCAACAGTCGTCGTTGTCTCGGCAGCAAGATTATGGGCATCATTTCCTTCGGCGCGATCAAAAATAAAGTGCTCGATCAAAGGAATGAAGAAGTGGCTAACGTTCTTGCTACTAAGCTCGCCTCTTTCAGAAGCAGCTGCCAGTTGGCCAAGAGCGCTAGATTGGCGACCCTTTCCTGCAGCAATGATGTTGTTGAAAAAAGAGGACTCCAGCTCATCATCACCCTTCAACAAACCAGTCATATCACTGACTTCAGACCACGTTGGGAAAGTTCTGACTAGATGTGCCATAACTTTCAAGTATTCGCGACGGATGACTTCAGATGGCTCACGAACTCCGCTGTGTAATGCGGGGACCAGGACATCAGATAGTAGAGTACGGAAAGCTGCATCATCAAAGGTATCAGTTGCATTTCCAGCCGTGTCGATAAAGCGACAGATGGAATCGGAGGAGTTTGTCGAAAGAATACCAAATTCTTCATCGTGCTTGATGTAGAACAGGGCATTGTAAAGCAGCGGTGTCCATTGGTGAGCAGTAAAGGGCACTTCTCTATCTTTGTTGATTTCATTGAATGCTTTTAGGCGTCGATCATAATCGGGTTCGTCCAGTCTGGTGCCTGAGAATGAGTTGAGCTCTGTGCACAATGCAGCGATATCGGCCAAGATTGGATCATTTCGAGAATAGACAAGCAAAACCTTTGAGAGTACCTCACGACTCTTCCGATCTTTGAAGAAGCCAAAAAGGGATGTCACGGTACTGTATACACGATCCTTTAAGTTGGGGTCTTCTTGAAGATCATAGAGGGGAACAAAGTGCTGAAGGACAAGCAGCAAACCACCCTTAGTCTTTGGACTGACACGTCTGGAAGGTTGATCCAGAAGGAAAATGGAAACGTCGACCAGATTTTGAGCCTGAGTGGATCCAGAGACAAATGGTGCAAGTTCTGAGACTGTGGTAACGCAAGCTTCAAGCAAGTCCTTGCTTAGATCTTGTTGACCACGAAGCACACCACCAATATGAGTCAGGAATGTGTCCATGTTAGGGCTAAGAAGATCCTGTTTGACCCCTGGAATAACTTCCTGAGATTCGGCTTCATTATCTCCAGCAATCTTTAGGACATTTCGAATAATGTTCAATGCAAAGAGCTTCACTGAATCTTTTGAGGCTTGAGGGACCAGGCACTCGGCAACTTTGCTAAGGATACGCTTATCCTGGGAAAGGAACATCACAGTCTTGTAGGATGCAGACCACGTGGAAATAAGTTGCAAAAGTCCAGACGTCCCCTGAGCGGTCTCGATAGGCAGTTTCTCCAATCTTGGGCCCACCAACTCATCAGTAATAAGACCAATGTAAGAAGACCATTCGAAGTCGACTGAGTTGGTGAACATTAGAATCAGGCACTTGAAACCAGTCTGTCGAATGACTTTGAGCATAGATACCTGACTAACGACATCAGAATCGTCATCATCTTGGTTACTCTGATTTGTGAGCTGTTTCGATGCCCAGATCATACAGTAAAGAATAGCCTCAACAAGACTGTGAGTAAAGGGGAAAGCCTTGGTGCCAAGTTCTTTTAGAACATCCTCCATCATATGCATGAAACCAACTTGTTTTCTGACACTGAGAAGCTCCTGATCGAACTTTTCACTATGAACTACACCCTCACTTATAAGAGTGAGATCCTTCAGCTCACCAAGAGCAATATCAAGGAAGCCCCCGACGTCTTGAGCAGTCAGGTTCCGTAAGACCGTGAGTCTTCGTGCTTCCATTCCTTGCTTTCCGCTAGCAGCACCCTTTCGAGAAATTGTGCGACCGTAAAGGAGTCGCAAAAGAACAGGCATTAACTCTGGTCTATGCTCTGGCTGGATGAGTGTTTGACCCTGTAGCATTATTGCAAGTTCGTCTTTGAAACGGGCTTCATCCAAGAGGTTGAGTAGGTTTTCCTGGTATGGTCTAATACTTGGAGACTTCCAAGTGAAGATAGACTTCAAAGCGGAACGTTGGATCTCTAAATCACCATTTGCAACGAGTGCCAGAATAGCGGCATAAACCTCCTCCGCTCTAAACAATACTCGAGGATTGTTGAAAAGACCGAAGAGATCCAATTGGCTCTTCTGATCTTTGCGGGTCCAATCGCTAACGGATTGCTCTGCATCAGCAGACTGGTCATTGTCGTCATCGCGACTGGCCCATGACAAGAACATTGGCACAAGCTGGCGCGACTTCTTTTCAGCTATCTGTGGGGCAGCAGCAAGTACACGGAGCGCTTGACTACGTGCTGTCGCTGGCTTTTCTGGTACAAGTTCTTGGGCTTTCTCGAATCTGCCCAGCATTAAGTTCTGTGCTTCCCGGACGTTCGAGTCGACGTCAGCTGCAAGGTTGTTGAGCTGTAAGAGGTTGGAACACTCAAAATCAGTGAGTCCAGCATTTCTGTCTCTTTCAATATTGCGTGCAGATCCATCCCATGCTGCGGAAGGAGTCTCAAGCCATCTAAAGACAAGCTCCGAAACAACTTCCTCGCCAAACTTTGTCTCTGCTATAATCTTCAAAGCTGCGCTGGCATCATCCCAGATCTGAGCAAACTTCACGGTGAGCATTCCGAAACAGAATGAAGGAATGGCCTTCCGAAGCCAAAATTCATTTTCATGTCGAGGGTAAATTGAAGCAAGTTTTCGAATGTGCATCGACGAAGACCGTGCTGTTTGAAGATCAAGTGGTGTCTGTTCGATCATGATCATAGTCGAAAGCGCTTCTGGAGCAGTGCCGGACTTGGATACTTTAAGGTACTCTAGCAAACGCAAAGAGAGTAATCGAAGTTCATGGGAATGAGATGCCAAGTTATCAATAAGGGATAGGACCAAAGGGTCGTCTTCCTGGGAATCCAGGTTGGAGGTGACCGATTGTTTCGTTGCTGTCTGAGCACTGATGTATGCAAGCATAGCCTGCAAAAAGTCCGGCAATCGAGAATACCTAGGTGCTGCGGCACGAAGTAGAGGCTCCAACGTATTATCCACAATATTGGCAGCTTGTGCCATGCGAACGTAGGCACTGAATCCACGGCCGACTATAAAATGAGCTTCGTGATCAGCAAGAGCTGAAGAAGGACGTAACGCGAGCTTCAACTTCCGTAACAGAATCTCTGCTATTCTTGCATTGGTAGATGGATGCACAGCTGTGCTTTCAAGGACCTCTAGCAGAGCATAGTACTTTGGCAAACATCTGTCATGCCACACCTGTGGTCCTTTTTCATACGAGGCTGGAGATGCTTGTTCTGGGAATGGAGATACCTCCAATTTCTCAAATTTGCTCACCATCTGGTCCTGCCATGACTGTGGCAAACTGAACTTTTCCCTGCTATTGAATGCACCACCAAGTACACCTGAAGCAACCATATTTGGCAGAAGAATAAGCAATGTATCCTCATTGCGACCATCAGACCAGTGGGTAACCAAAAATCTCTGAAAATATGGTAAAACAAGGCTGCGGAATCTCTCCGACTCAACTTGAGCGAAGAGGGAACAGAATGTCAGGAAATGAACTGAAAGGGGATCTTTCGTCAAAGCATCCATCAGGCCTGAGATCACAGGAATGAGAGCGTCCATTGACGAGTATTGCAGCACAATAGAGGTAGCCAAGACGAAAGTCTTCCAGTTGCGCTCGTCATGCTCACTCTTGAACACCGATGCCTTTGCCGTCACTGTCTTCATGACCTTGGCCATTGCATTGAGCAGGGCTGGCCAGTCTTGAATCCTCGAACCCATACGAACACCAGCAACAACTCCTATGCAACGAGCGGAAAGCATGAGGGACTTCAGGTTCCGGTTTGTAGCATCTTTTTGGAATATTTCCGCGGCCTTCTCGGCTCTCTCGATGACGACATCAACAATGTCTTTGAGGGTCTCTGCGTTTGTGTGGTGAACCAAACTAGTAAGTACACCACAAATTACATCTTCCCATTGCATAAAATCTTTCGAATCGTCATCGGAAAACTCTACCTCTGACAGAAGACACTCGAATACTGCTGTTCCAGAAGAATGGATCGTCAAACCATTGCCCTTGATTGCCTCGGCGAACAGAGTCATCTGTCCATGATAATAGAGAACAAATTGTCTTGTATCGACCATTGATTCAAGATCTTTCTTGGCGTGGCTCACAATTAGTTTCAGGCCCTTCTCCCGATGCGCTGGTGCTCCAGCCTTCTTGATTAAAAAGCTCATGGCCTCGGCGGCAAAGCGCGCAATATGTTGTTGCTGGCGTTCGCGTCCAAGCAGTGGTGCAACAACATCGTATGTAGGTCGAAGATCTGGAGCCAGGAGTTTCGAAAGATATTTGAATAAGAATGCCAAACAGGTGAACGTCCATTCGATAACGTCAACATCCTGAGGTGTTCCAGCAAGAGCGGTAACCAAGGCAAGCGCTCGCGCATAATGTTTTTCGAATCTTGTTCCCAGATCATGGGCAAAATCTGTCAATAATGATAATAGTGGTTCTACAGATTCTCTCTCTTTTCGTTCCAGATAGGTCGCAAGTAGGTCCATAATTTTATCTTCGAAATGGAGAATTTGCGGCAAACTGTCGCACATAGGTTGGACCTCTTGTGAGAAGGCAATAAAGCCATCTGACAGATTGAGATCGGACCATCTTTCCAAGCCATTTTTGAAGTATGAAGTCGTCGCTGAGAGGTCTTCAGCATCTAAGTCGTAGCGGCGAACTCGTCGTAATGGATCGAGAGAGTTGAGTTTTGCGATTTTTGCTGTAAATGACTCCCATCGATGATTCTTCTGGTGAGCAGTGCCCCCCTTGGCCTTCTTCGTCTTGACGATCCTCCCGGACGAAGTGGCCGGCATTTTGTTGAAGGGTATCAAAAGTTGAAAATTTATGAAATTGCTCTCGAGCAATCTCGAATGCCGCTCACATTTGGGAATTCACAGTTCCACGCTAAGATAAGAGAATTTCCAGTCCGCGCTAAGATAAGAAGCTAAATCGCGACCCGACTTTCAAGCTCCATCATCAACATCTGCTGAACCATTAGACCCTGCACCTATTTACACACACAACGTCCATTTGAGTTATCTATACTACACACCTCGGATCGCATGAGCTTATTTACCTAACATATATAACAATGTCGTCCAAAATGTACGTCCTCCGCATCTCATCATTATGAGTCCCCATTCACTTGGTCCCATTCTCTATTCATGCGATCGCCTTCTACGACTTATTCATTTTGCTCTTCAGAAATTTTGCTAACCCATTATGCTTACAGAGCCGTCTTGGGCGACGTCAATGGACAGTTGGCTCCTGTCTTCAAGAAGCTAGCAACCCTACATGCGAAAAACACCTTTTCCTTCGCAATTATTGCCGGAAATCTTTTTGCAGAGGATGATGAAGCTGTAGCAGATTTGTTGGCTGAGAAGATTGAGGTCCCTTTTCCAACTTACTTCACCGTGGGCACTACGCCTCTACCACCGCGGGTAATTGAGAAGCTGGAGAAGGAAGAAGATGTAAGCATGGCCAGCTTTCGCACACAAACGGAATGCTTATTTTGATTTGCCTAGGTTTGCTCCAATCTATACTTTCTCGGAAAGCGATCGACAACGAAAACATCCGAAGGAATAAAGATCGTGACTCTAGGTGGCCAGTTGGACCCGGAAATTGTGGCTGGATTATCAAAGGACAAATACTTGCCATTCCATACCGCCGGGGATGCGAAAGCTCTTCTTGGTGCCAATACTGCAGATATACTTCTTACAACATCATGGCCTGCAAAAATTCGTACGGGTTCCGGTTATTCACTTCCTGCTTCAGCAGTCGAGCCAATTGGCCTTGAGCATATCTCTGAGCTATGCGCAACATTGAAGCCGCGTTATCACTTCTCTGTATCCCCAGAGTTCTTCTACGAAAGAGAACCATTTTTCCATGCTGTTGAAAATGCTGGCGATCCTCGACCTATCACAAGATTTCTTTCGTTGGCTGCCCATGGTAATGCACAGAAACAGAAGTCTATGTACGGATTCAACCTTGCTCCAGGATCTGAACCACCCGCAACGATCCCACCAGGAGCTACGGCATCACCATTGATTATCAAGAAGCGCGGTCGCGAGGCTCTTGACCCAACGCCATACGCACGCTTCTCAACTGAAGGAGGTAATCACCGAAAGCGTCGCAGAAATGGCCCTCCACCAAGACCAGACGAATGTTTCTTCTGTCTTTCGAATCCGAATCTCGCCCAACACTTGATCTCTTCAATCGGTGACGATGCGTACCTCACAACCGCGAAGGGTCCACTCACAACTTCCACCACCAACGCCTCATCCGGGCTTGACTTCCCAGCTCACGTCCTGATTATCCCTCTTGTCCATTCTTCAACGCTTGACCTAATCCCTGACCCAGAGGCGAAGAAAACCACTTTCGAGGAGATGAACAAGTACAAATCCGCACTTCAGAACATGGTGGCCAAGCGCAGTGACGGCAAGTTAGGAGCAGTAACATATGAGGTCAGCAGAGCCGGCGGTGTACACACACACTGGCAGTTTCTTCCTGTCGATATGTCATTCATCTCCAAGGGCTTGGTAGAGGCCGCATTCCGCGTTGAAGCCGAAAACTTGAAGTACCCAAGCTTTGAAGTTCGCGATCCTGGAATTGATAGCGATTCTGGTGATTTCTTCCGAGCATGGATCTGGTCTCCTTCTGAGGACAGCAAGATGGATGGATCTATTGACAATGGAACTACGAAGTGTATCACACTTCCTATCAATGACGATTTCCGCTTTGACCTGCAATTCGGGAGAAAGGTGTTGGCGAAGTTACTGGGCTTGGAGAAGAGATTTCAGTGGAGGGATGTAGCACAGAGCGAGGAAGAGGAGAAGAAGGATGTGGCTGCATTCAAGAAAGCGTTCAAGGAGTTTGATTTCTCTCTTTGAGATACCATCAGTAAGGGAGTTTAGGGAAGGTCTGGCGTTCGAATCGGACATCTGAATGCATGGTTTGCGGGTATTCATAATTTTATGGCGGTTTATCTCATGCAGGCACCTCGATGGGCGGTTCATTCAAAACTACAACAAGGAAAAGTTAAGCGGAATTCCAGCGAGCATAGCACGTTTCTTCACTAGGTCATTGCCATACTGAATACAAATAAAAGTTTGTCAATTCATAGATATTGGTGATTAGTTATCAGGACCCCTTCTCAACGATACAATGCCCACTATGCGACAGTTGGTGGTCTTGGTTCTGGACCATTTAGGGATAGATCAGACTTACCAATATTCACGTCCAACTTCCAGTCTATTTCCATTCCGTTTCCAATATGCTTAAGAGTAGTATTGGTTTCCTCCTTGCTAAACCACCTTCATCTTGATTTCAATGCCTATTTTATTGCCCTTCTTATCTATATCATGTGAGAAATTACTTTTAACATCAAGAACAATCTTCTTTATACCTGCTTCATCCTTTGGCAGCATAAGTATGACCTTCGTCAGTAGCGCTCTAGAGCTTCCAATATCACAACCTCCATATCAACTCAGCCCCAATAAAATCCACAAGGACTTGTAAAGCATTCTAATAGTGCCGCTTAAATCTACAACCCATCTCACAAAAGTAAGAGCCAGAACAGCTCAATATCTATTGGGTCGCCCATTGTGGAAGATTTGGCGAGTACGGTAAAAAAAGGTGTCATTGGGTTTCGAGGATGTTGAATTGGGAACTGGCTTTGTAAGGTGCTGCGTTAAAGATGGCGATTGATTTGCCCGTGTATTGTGCATAGTAGAGTTGCTCTTCAAGAATCGGCGCACAAGTACCAACTCACTACTATCGTAATGGGTGGTAAATATTTGACTTTCTGGGATTAATCTAGCTACTTACTCTCGTGAACATTGTGTTGCAAGCTATATACATTTTTTTTTCCCTGAGGGTTTTTTCTTCCCTTTGTATTTTATTTAATCGAAGCGTCTCAGTTTTCTTGTGCCGTTTGTAAGGCTTTGATCTTGGAAGCTCGACGGCTGCTCCCGCAATAAGCTATCCGCATTGGTGAGTAGGTAGCTCAACAGTCCAATCCCAATTGCTTCTATATGTCTTTGAGAGCATATTTCATCGTACTGAGTTCATTTATCTACTGAAGTGAATAACATCTCGCTTTGGTGACGATGGAATGATACAGTGGCCCTTGGTGCTGGAAGAAAAACACCAATGACGATCAGCAAAGAGTAACGTCATCAGTTGTCGGTAGAAGCAGAAGCTCAATCCACATCAGCTCCTTCGAAAAGTTGATGGTACATCCACAGGCGACATCGGAAGTGATTTACATTGATACTGATCCTTCTTCTACGATCCGCCGAGTGTAAGCGCATGTAACAGTGCCGGCGATGGGAACAATAGATCATTTCGCCGGAATTCTGTGGTCCGTCTAACCACCAGCAGTCAACTTAACGTTTAGTGTATGAGCACGGGAAGCATTAATTCTCTCATCTCTCCACAATTCTAGCCAAACAAATGACACCGATAAATCAAACAAATCCCGGTCCATTCAGCGGCCAATGAGATCAAATATGATGATCTAAAAGTTCGATAATCGCACTCTATTCTGCCAGACAAAATATGCAAGTGATGACAATCCGTGACACCTGAAGCGGTTGGATCTTCGCAGACCACCAATAGAAACTCGATCAAAATATCAACAGGAGCCGATCTAACCATACATCATGAAGTTGAATATCAACCTTTGGAAACTTGCGTTTACGCTATCTTCCTTTACCCCTCCTTCACAAGCTCCCACACTCTCAGTTGCTGAAGTACAAATACTCTCAATTTCCCGTTCTCATCTCATCTTTCCTCTGCATCCAAAAGCTATTCACTTGTTCACCTGTCGCGCATATCACAATCACCTCTGGTGAAACCCTCGCTCTCCTTGTAGTATCTATGAACTAACAAATATAGCAAAATTCCACTAAGTACTTTCCACCATGAAAGACATGTCTATTAGCATGGGTTTATCCCTAAAGTATCAAGGTATTTTCAAGTAACAACTTGAGCATGGGCGGGTGTTCTGCATCATATTAACCTTGCTCCACCATCTAAACAAGATGAGAGGAAGGCTCTGATAAGTTGCGGTTCTGAGATTATACCGTTATATGAACTTGATCTGGATAATACCAGCGAAAGGATCATGCCTTCCCCTCCCTCTGACCACCACTGACATGGTCTAGGTTTCGATACATATTCTTGAAATCAAGAATAAACCACATCAATCAAAATGTCTCCACCAGCAGCTATGTTCAATGAGCCTACTTCTCCAATCCAATTCACTATGAAGAGGGATGTTATTGTCAAGAAGCCTGCCTTTGACACCCATGCCAAGACCCTTGCTGATCTCGCCGGCAAGTGGGAGACCGACTTTTCCTTTGCTCCCATCCGCGAGTCTCAAGTTTCTCGTGCCATGACTCGTCGCTACTTCAAGGACCTTGATACATACGCCGAGTCTGACATCGTTATCATTGGTGCTGGATCTTGCGGATTAAGTGCTGCTTACCAGCTTGGAAAGGCTCGCCCAGATCTCAAGATTGCTATTATTGAAGCTTCTGTTAGCCCAGGAGGTGGTGCCTGGTTGGGAGTAAGTCCTGTTTTGTCTCATATAGAATTATGACTGACGAAACCAGGGTCAACTATTCAGTGCTATGGTTATGCGTAAACCGGCCGATGCATTCCTTGATGACCTCGGTGTTCCATACGAGGATGAAGGAGACTTTGTAGTCGTTAAGCATGCCGTATGTCCTAACAATTCCTTTTTCGAGCCATCGACTAACTCCTGTAGGCTCTCTTCACATCCACCCTCCTCTCCCGTGTTCTCTCATTCCCTAATATCAAGCTCTTCAATGCCACAGCTGTTGAAGACCTGATCACTCGCCCAGCTCCAACAGCTGAGGACCCGAACTCTGTTCGCATTGCTGGTGTGGTCACTAACTGGACTCTTGTCTCCATGCATCACGACGACCAATCCTGTATGGATCCAAACACTATTAATGCACCCGTTCTGATCTCCACCACTGGTCACGATGGTCCTTTCGGAGCTTTCTCTGTCAAGAGACTCGTCTCCATGAAGCAATTGGAGAACATTGGCGGTATGCGTGGGCTTGATATGAACCGTGCTGAGGACGCTATTGTCAAGAGAACCCGTGAGGTTGTTCCAGGTCTCATTGTTGGCGGCATGGAATTGTCTGAGATCGATGGCGCAAACAGAATGGTATGTACACCGATGTAGGCAGATTTACAGAACACTAATATGGAACTATTAGGGCCCTACCTTTGGAGCGATGATGCTTAGTGGCTGCGTGGCTGCTGAAGAGGCTCTTAGAGTCTTTGATGAAAGGAAGTTGCAGAATGATTCTGAGTAAATGGCCTATCATATGACTTTCAACATTCGTTTGGGAATGATTGAGAATTGATCAAAACGCTCTCTTAAGTATTAAGTATTTAGCAGACAATATACAAAGTCTTATTAAAACTTTAGTTCCCATGTGGATACTGTTGATAATTTAGTGATTCGCATCATCCAATCATAAGCAAGATGTGTTTTAAATGAATATCAATTTGTTTGAAGAATATAGGAGAATATGCGTGTTCAGTTACAACTTCAAAGCCAATTTGAACAGCAGCATGTAAAAAGCAGATATTGATCTTATCCATGTACCTTATCATTGAGCTAACACATTAGCCATGAAGGCGATTGTAGGTCCACCTTGATGATGAGACTAATCAAAACCATTATCCTGCTTATGAAGTAGGGTGTTTTAACTGAGAACTCGAAAACCGCGAAACCAGGTCCAGCGATATTTCTCAGTACTTGTCCAGTAAAAAGCCCCTTGAAAAAGCACAACCGGACACAACATGGAAAGAAAGAATAAGAAAGGAAAGGAAACAAAACGCAAAGGTCAGTCTGTTGCTCAGGTAACACTCAACCTAGAGGGGGGGGATCCTGATGAATGCCACCCCAAACAGGTTCTGGTAGAGTTACGAAAGCACACACTCAATTAAAAACACGCTCCATCTCCCTCGAACAATAAAATTCCCAACCACACACCCACCACAAGATCTCTAGGAACATTATCCTGATCTATTGTTCACAAATATCACAATAGAGGTCCTAAGTGTCAAAGTGTAAGTATTCAAACTCCATGTGATGAGTGCAATGCTAACAATGACAGTTTGTGATAGAAAGATAGACACTTTGAAGAACACGTGGTCCAGAGTGCCAACCAAGAGTATTTAATCATCAAGCTACGGTCTCGCAGACAAAGATTGAAAGAGACCTATTGCTTCTCTCTTGATTGGTGCTCTGGACCATATGTTCTATGCTGTCACATAGTGACAATGCTCATCTCAACTACGATGAATAACGTCCATTCACATAGCCGCTATGTCTGCAGGATGTGGCTTGTGTAATGGCACAAGCAACACAACAAGCACCACAAGTAACAAGTAAGTGAGCAATGCAGAAAACAAAACAACTTGACTAACCTATTCATAAACTCAGGTTCATTACAATATCCCTGCATAAGCCGAAAGGTGGTGACGACAAGAACTCCGAGAGAGGGGAGAAGAATCTCGTGACATCCATATTGAAGACTTTGATGGATGGTTGCAATGTAAATGAGAACCTTGTGCACAGTATGTCTTTTTGTGGACGAAGGAGAGATAGAGGCAGCATCTTCTACTGTGCATCAGGAGCACGAAGCTTGATGGTCGGCTTCGGGCCGTTATCGACCTCAGTCTCCTTGATTGATGATCCTGGGAGCACACATTCGAAATTTTCTCTAATACACAATTCACACCTAGCACCCGCTACAGCGCGAGAGCACTTCTGCTTGATTTTTTTGCATTCAACGCAGGCTGTTCCACGGACGTTCTTCTTGTGTTTGACCCCGGCCGAAGGATCTTCGTCGACAGGCAAGTTGGTACCAGATCCAATCGATGGTTCAGAAATTGAACTGCTTGGTGGAATAACAACAGAATTGGCAACAGCGGCTCCGGAACCACCAGGAAGGACATCGGGAACAGGGGATGTGGAACGAAGAAGTAAATCCGAAAGTGAGGATGGTGGATCACTGAGATCGGAGGAAACACCGTCCAAATTGGCTGGTTCTTGATGGTTGGGTTCCGGAGCTGAGATATCAAAAGGACGCTCATCCACATGGCTGCCGTGGGTAATGTCCATTTCGTCCGTTTCATCCATCATTCGATTATCCAAATCTGCGTCTGAGTTCGGGTACCACTCACCGGCGTTTGAACTTTTATCACCTTTGTCCTCCTCGTGAGGTACATGGTGATCTCCAGTTTCCTTGTCGCTGTTGCTATTTTCATCATCGAACGTCGGAATTTCGTCTGGTATCCAGTTCCAACGACCATAGCCCACTGGATATGGGACTAGACTTGGCAACGCTGGCTCGACTTGCATAAGATGGAAGCCTTGGGCCTCAGCATCGTGCTTAATTCTCTCTATGTATTCTATTTTGGCGGCTAGCTGCGCCTCGGCATCAGCACGCTGCATGTGCAACATATTGCATTCTTCGACCTTCTCCTGCAAATGTTGCCAGTATGTTTCGGCGGCATTTCGATGGAATTCCAATTCATGAGTCTGCTGCTCTGTTGCCTCAGCAATTGCCTCATTCACATTGTTGACCTTCTTCTCGTTCAACAACGCAATTTGGCCTAGTCTCTCAATTCTGACGCCTCGCTTGATAGTTTTGCTAGCCATCGAGTCGCTAACAGCAAGAGCAGCGATATTGACCTTTTCGGTGGCAGCTGCAAGCATGATCATCTTCTCAAAAATAATCTGTTTTTGAGTATGGTCGTTGACGAATTGTGACAACAGACCAGACAACTCGTTGAAGGACTGAGTTTGGGACTGGACCATCAGTTCATAGTTCTCAGCCGGCTTAGAGCTCAAAAAGGGGTTCTCCTCAAGCTGTTCAATCTTTGCACGAGGCTCTGCATCGGGACGTGCATTGAATGGTTCAATGCGGCGTTTCTGAGTTTGACGCTGGCCAGGAGGAGATCCAGCAGCGGCATGTTTGCGAGGACGGCCACGACTCCGAACAGAAGCTGCCTCGGCAGCCTGTTTTGGTGGCATAATGAGGTTACTGAGTTGAAATTTTCTGCATACAAATGTTAGATTACAACTGCAGAAGCTCTGATGAGACTTACTATGGTGAGTTTATGTAAGGTGTTTGCGAAAATCTGAGATACTGACAATCGTTAGCTTTTCCCAGACAGGTCCTTGTCAGACTTACTACAGAGCGACCTATTTTACTTGTGGCATAGACGGCAATGTGACTATGGCAGACTTGGTGAAAAGCTGCTATGAGATCAACTTCAGGATCTGATATTGGAAACCGTTAGCTTAAAATCATCCAACTCCTTGTCAAACCTATACATTTCAACTGAGTGAGGTTCATTGATGACGAAATGGTACCTTTATAGAACTGAAGACAGCTATCAGATTCAAAACACTGCTCAATGATGTGTAGCTATGAGTGATTGGATCTGTCTGAATCAATCGTAGCGAAGACGTGATGATAAAGAGTATCAATGAAAATTGTAGAGCGCGGAAACAAAGTGGTGGGGAGGAGGTGGCGGAGATACGTGATCGCGGAGCCAGAGAAGTGTTGTTGGTGATATGTTTCGGTGACGGTGATGAAAGGTGACCGAAGCGCGGAAGACCTTTGAAAAAGTAATGCACAAGCAACTTGTCCTTGCCAGGTCCCGCCAAGTCCCGCCAGTGATTTTTGTTGTGTGGGTGTAGGAAACTCGGGGTGGTAGGTTTTTATGTTTACTTGCGCTCCGCGAAAGTGAGCGGCATCAACACTGCGAAGGCGGATGGGAGGCAAACACAACAAAAGCTGTCACTTTGGTAGTACCTAAGCTTCTCTAGTACTTTAATCACCTTCAGCCTTGTGTTTTTCAAAGCTCTCTCGACGTTGGTAAAGCTAAAGTTGTGAAGTGTTGATATACACTTTTAACGCGCGGTTATAAGCTATATACATTTATGGACCATCAATGCTAGTTGACATCGTGCATTAGTAACGTAGAAAGCTCTCCAAAGCTTCTTGAAATCTCAAGCAGCTTTGAAGTCTTTAATTTGGGCTTTCTTAATACCTATAAAGCTACATGTGTAAAGTGATGCTTGACTACCGTATGAGAGCATCAACACCAACACTATTCCCCAAGACAAAATAGTACCGAAAAATGCATGAACCCAAGGACATACCAGTAGTATTCCATGATTATTTAGAAATGTCTGATCAGTCAAAGATTCTAGTTTCTCGGTACAGACTACTATTATAAGACTTTTGAAGAAGCTACACGAAAGCAATTGAAACGACCTGTTGCCTTTGACCGACGATATTTCCATCCATTATTTTCACCCCACCACCTCATATCTAACCCAAGTATGGTAACCATCCATCAAGTTCCTTCAGAGCTGCATCTCTTGTCTCGTAGCTTACAACCGTAGGTCCACCAGCTTCGATAAAGGTCTCGAAATCAAATGTTGGATGTCTGAGCAGCAGTGCTGCAAACCCACCAAACTGTTTTCTTAGTCCAACTACAGCATCCAAACCTTGATTATCCACAGTAAAGTTCCCAGGTCCACCGCCTCCAATCTCTCCTGTAGAAGGGTCCAGAACAGCGTCGTACAAGAATTGAGCTAAGCTTGCTGTGGTGTTTAAATAGCTACCAATGGCGGCAATACTGATAATCTCTGAAGAGTGCGTTGCGAGATACTCATTTGCAGCCAGGAGTGCAGAATAGAACCTAACAAGTGGAGAAGCAACAGTGCTGTTGGAGTAAGTTGGGGTGGTCGGTGTTGTTGTCGTGTTGCTTGTAAGCAGAGTCATGTGGCTGTATGGATTAAAGTAGTCTGATAGTGAAGCCAAAACAGTGAGATTATTTTGCTCTACAAACAGCGTGCTGGCTGGGTAGGACATGATGGTAGCGTAAGTCGAGTTCGCTGCTTGCAGGAGAGCATAGCGGTCTGCTGTAGTTGGGACTACCTGGAAGGATGTTAGTTCTCCAATACTTGTCCTCAAAACCTCACCATGATATCGTTCGTACCTGTATCGTGTAGTCGTAAGAAAACAAGCCATTGAACTCCAAAATCTCCTGAATGAGATAATTGTATCCAGCCTGCGATCCTTCAACGAAAACCGTGCCACCCTTCAACTCATCAAAACATGTAATACCCTCACTTGCTGCCAAGACGAGCTGAGGACCAGCATCAACTTGGCCGATTACTTGTACCTGAATGTTTTTGTTCAAGATAACGTCGAGGGCTTCATCCATGGTAACGCTCATAATATCATAGTCGGTGAACACAAGCTCAATATTTCCTGGGTCCTCGCGGGTGATAATCTGGTTGTAAACTACGGAGAGGTCGTAGTGCTTGAAGAATCCGAGCTCTTCTGCAATAGTAAAGGTTGCGCTAGGAGCGTAGGCGGCATAGTTGATAGTGTCAAGGGCCAGGATATTGGTGAGTAGGAAAGTCATGGCAAGTAGAGCCCATGATAAAGGTGCTGGGGAGATCATTGTGAAGACTTTATTTGCTAGATTGATCCCAGAGAAGAGAGATTATGGTGAGACCTCCCGATGAGATTTGGGATCACTTCCTTGAAAATAAGTGTGGTTGAACGAGTTCAATGTTGAGGGCGTGATATTGCGATGCGTGAAAACTGTGTGGAGAAATACAGTCATTCAGATCTTTGCAGCACTTATATCCTCCTATACAGTTCTGGGTAAAATAGTTAGCCACATATAGAAGATTTAGCCATTCAAGATAGTCGATTCAAATAAAGTACGCTCGAAATTAACCACATGGGAGTGAATTTCACTTCTAGAAATCTAATCGGTCCCATTTCTCGGATTAAAGTTGAATTAAACTCACATGATGTAACGGTTATAATAGGCATTGTAAAATTAGAAGTCGACTTCGATGCTACTGCAACCAACAAGATTGAGAAAGTAGAAAAAGAGCTGATGCGGTCACGACCTTATACTTAGTTACAGAAGCTTAAATTTCAAATTCATATATCATCATGAAAATTGTTAAAGTCCGTTCCAAACGCGAGTACCAATTCCTTGCATATGACAACCAGGGTTGCTCGCCTTCAATGCAGCCGCCATGCGATGCCCACTCAACAATGCCACACCACAAAAGCTCTTCCGTGTCATCTTCGTACATATCCACACATCGCAAATAGCTCATGATGTCCCAACATTCTCGGCCAATTAATACATGCTTCAAATATTGTTATGTGCATTGCAGTCAATTGCGTCTGCGATGCGCGTCTAAGTCGCACCAATTGCGATTGAGAAGGCGTTTTCCCCTGAAGATCCCCGCAATTAACCTTGCATGTTTTGCCACCTCAACCCACTAAACCCCAAGATCGCATTGAAGGCTTTGTCTCGATTAGGCATATGTTCCAAGACAATGCTACACAGCTCATGTTGACTTCCAAGACCTTGCATCCCATGTGTTTGCTTCTTCCCCGGTATTCGTACTTTGAGTGATAATTTGTCTTCGGTGCCCGATAATTTGGCCGCCGGGGACAGCATATTCGTGCTCATATGGTGCTTCGACATTTCGTGGAGTGCATCGTACGGGTAATAAAATTTGCTCGGTCGATCACTCTTCCCCATCAATGAGGAACGCCAATGTATTCCTGTGGACGTGAGTATGAGTTTCCCTGGTTTGTGGTGGTATATGCAGCGGAAATGCAGTATTTCGGATGCAGCTGCTTCGTCAAAGACACTTGTTGTACTGCAGAACGACGCATCCGAGTCAGAACCATCATTGTTCACCTGAATAGCCGGACTCGCATCTGTGGGCTGCGAGGCTGGTATCCGCCTTTTGGCGATCGCCGAAGTCCTTTTCTTGACTTCCATACTGTTGATTGCATTTCTAGAATGCTCTTGGAGGTATTGAAAGCTATACTCTGCATGGGTTGGAATATCCCAAAATCCCCATCTGATGGGCGAGACTAGGATACGATACTGGGGATATAGACTTGCAATAGGCCAGCATCCAAAGAAGATTATACCAAGAATAAAGTATATTACTTTAAGGCAAAATTCTGCGCTACTAAGCAAGCATATCAGCATGCAAGAGGAGAATAAAAATAGTGTCGCACATGTCTTCGGCGGAGACTTCCAGTGATAGAAGCTTCAAAATATTAGTAGTTGATCAAATGTAGCTATGAAATACATACTTGTACAATATTTCGAGCAGATTTGCAAGATCTACAACTTGAAGTTGAATAAACGGACCGATCTACGACATGTTAATGTGGCAACATTTACGATCATGCGTCTTTTTCTCACCTCATCTAACAACGGACCCAACCATTCATCGGACCCGTGTTTTTCCATCAACTCTCCGACCTTGAAGGCAGTGGAACCTCGATCCATTGTCCTTTGTATCGATTCTCGTATTTCATCTCTAGAAGTCGGATGGAAATAATTATCAATTACGAGATAGATGATGTAAAAGTACTACTTTGTTAGTAAAATTCATATCATGTATGAAAGAACTTACAATAAAAGTCATGATATGCGATATATAAAAGAAGAAAAAATAAATTGCCAACCATCCACCAGTCAAATATGGGTCTTCCCATCTATAAATATGTCTGATAGAAGAAATCCATCGCTGCAAAGGTGCGCTGACCGTAACCAGGCGCTCTATATTTTTCCGCAACTGATCTACATCAAAAGGAAGTTCATCAAAATCGTCGATATACTGAGCTGTGAATGGGCGTGAGCCATTCAACAAAGACTACAGTCTGTCAGCATAGATTTATGGTTCCAATATCAAAACCCTTACATAACCAATCCATTTTCCCCACATGAATTCAGCAGCACCACAGTCGTCTGGTTTCTCGAAGTAGGAGTCATCCGGAAAGACCTCCTTCTCCTTCGATACGGCTTTGACCCTCGTAATATGTCTTCTCGTCATCCATGCAACTCGCATGGCTTCTCTCCTGTCCTGCAGTCTATGGATGGTTTCAGCAGCCTCATCTGCCTCTTCGTTCTTTTGATGTCTAGTATTCTCATCGTCGCAATCAGACCTCGCATCTTCCGCAGCCTCGAGGTCCTCATGGGCCTCCAAGAATTTTAAATCAGCCTTCCTGGACACTCTTGGTTGTCGTTTTGCAATCTTGCCAGCAGTGGTTTTCGTCGCACGTGATTTCAGTGATTTTTTGGGGTCGATGATAGTCTCTCCGGATGCTTGGAATATACTCCAGATTTTCTTTGCAGCCCTAGTTGCACTTGGACGCTTCTTACCCCAGAATTTAGTCGGATCGAACGCAGGGCTGTTATTCAATTCATAGAAGGGATCTCCATCTTTGCTAATCGGCTTCGGTTCATGGTTGAGAACCAGGTCTTCGGCCTTACCCATAGTTCTGTGTCTTACATTCCGCAAAATTTCCGGCTTGGTGGAATCATTGGTGGCATCGTCTGCTGAAGTTGGTATCGTGTTGTGGGGCATATTAATAATATGTATTTCTTGGAAGAGGTTTTCGACGTATTATAACGCTTGCAAAGTGTTCTCGAGTCATCAGAGGTGTAAAATAAATATAAGAATGTAAATTTGGCTACCAAGAGTGTAGATGATGGAAGTTAAATAACATAAATATATACTTAGGACTACATATGAAGAAATAAGAAACGGCCGTGCAGCTCTTTACCTTGAATGACAGTTGCCAAGCATTGTCTACGCACATTATGAAGGTCACATCGGACGAGTCAGATCAAGAAGACCTTTCACACTCTCCAACAAAATGCTGTGGTTTCGATTGTGTGGAGAATATGACCGCGTTGCATGTAAAATGACGTACCGACGAACCCTTCTTGGCACAAGATAAACTAGCATAAGGCTGAAAGCAATGTACAGCCTCGTATGATTTTCTATGGTGTACCGTTTCGCCAACAGCATCGATATCGAAAAATCAAAGTCAATAAACACATCCATTGAGCTTGATGAGGCCACTATGCCGATCAATTAGGCGTTCCCAATTGGGATTGTTGAGACCTCTCAGGTCACAGCATCGATGTATCCTCACTCTCGCTATCGAAACTTCTTGTGACGACACATCTGTCGCCATCCTCGAGAAAGATAAACACAACAAAGCTACACTCCATTTTCATTCGAAAGTCACAGCCGACAATCGAATATATCAGGGTGTTCATCCAGTCGTTGCGCTTGAATCCCATCAAAGTAGCCTTGCGAAGCTTATTGCCAAAGCTCTTCCAAGCCTTCCTGCTCAACGACCAGCAATAGCACATCTAGGAAATTCATTACTTGTTGCCGGAGAAGATGGAGTCCAACCAAGGAAGAAGCCTGATTTTGTCACAGTTACCAGAGGACCTGGAATGAGAGCGCCTCTTGCCGCTGGATTAGATACTGCTAAAGGACTGGCCGTAGGATGGCAGGTCCCTTTGCTTGCAGTACATCACATGCAAGCGCATGCCTTGACGCCCCGACTCGTCTCGGCTCTTGAGAATGGGTCCGAAACCTCGGAACCAAAATTTCCTTTCTTGACACTGCTAGTTTCAGGAGGTCATACGATGCTTGTCCACTCGAAATCATTATGTGATCACAAAATTCTGGCCACCACCAGCGATTTGGCCATTGGGGACCTCGTCGACAAATGCGCCCGAGATATCTTACCACCGCATATACTCGAAGCCGGAGCTACAGTGATGTATGGACCTCTTCTGGAGAGATTTGCCTTTCCAAATGGGTCAGAGGATTACAATTACATGGCACCAGCTTCGAGGACGGAAGATTTGGAAGTTAAGAAGACTGGATATGACTGGGCCATTACCCCACCATTAGCTTTTGTGAAAAGAGGCAGAAAGACCGATTCCATGGAATACTCCTTTTCGGGAATTGGAAGCGCCGTCAAGCGAGTTATCGAGGCTAAGCCTGCTATCGCGAATGAAGAGCGCAAGGTTTTGGCTCGGGAAACCATGCGAGTTGCGTTTGAACATATTATATCAAGGTTGTTGTTTGGGCTACAAACAGAAGACCTGAAGGATATCAACACGGTTGTAGTTTCCGGTGGCGTGGCTTCGAATCAATACCTGAAACATATGCTTCGGGCGATTTTTGATAAAAGAGGTTTTGAGCATATCAGAGTATTGTTTCCACCACCTAGTCTCTGTACAGACAACGCAGCTATGATTGCATGGACCGGAATGGAGATGTGGGAAGCTGGCTGGAGAAGTAATTTGGAATGCTTGGCTCGTCGCAAGTGGGCTCTTGATCCTGAAGCAGAGGATGGTGGCATCCTTGGTGTAGACGGTTGGATAAACATCAACGACTCAAAAGATATGAGCTGAAATGAGGTTTATAATCCACATAATCACAAACACGTTCGAAGCCCTTATTTAATATGGAGAAGATTACTGCTCCTTCATGTCAAACGAAATATGATTTGGTGAGGCTGTAGCACTTCTTATAACCCTCATGACTTTGCTTCAAGTATGCTTCATTAGTGTTAATTCTTTTTAATATTCGTCTATTTCATTTTATTTGGTCCTCATTCACTCAGAATTGACAGTCAGCTGCATTTGTCAATGAGAATGGCAGCCAACATATCAGTAGATATGTAGTATTCATCTTTCTCACGAAAGACCCTTTCCCCACTTCACTTATAAACAATATAATCGAGATCTGACAGACTGCTGTGACATGAGAATTCTTCTAGTAGTTATTTCCGATAGTCCTAGTTCTTGGTGAATATTATCAACAATGCAGATACTCAGAACCGTCTTCAACGCTGGAAATTCTATAGTTATGAAGGATCTTGAAAACTCACGATGCTGTATCGAGACTACTCATTACAATCATCATCACTTTCACAAAAAACACTCAAATTCAGGAAATGCAAATGCTGATTCATATCTAAAGTACACAGCCTGCAGCCTCAAGCGCGCAAGCCCCCACACTCCATGCCATAATGTGACAGATCCCCAAGAGCGCCCCTCTCTGTAATTCGTATCCTCATCGCATGCACCATCCTACACCAGATGACTGGTAACATTTGAGAACTCTCCCTTCTCCAACTTTGTCTTCCAGAAGATAGGGTTGGTATCACTGAAACCATGCTTAACCCAGCCCTCCTCCTTGACGTGGTACAAGTTGATGTAACCTCCGGAATAAGCATCTCTGTGTGTAGCAGCGAGAATACTTCTTCTACCAAGCTCCAACGCTTCCTCCTCGCTCAGATCGTACTTGTACTCTGCGTCCAACACTCCGTATGCAAATGTTTGACCAGATCCCACACAGAAAAGGTTGCCGGCAAGACGAGTGCCATCTGAATCAATGTAGTAAAGCGCTGGACCTTCTGAAGGAGTGACTCCTGCGCACATGGTTCCCATAGAGAGACCCATGCCTTTGTAGGAGTAGACTAAGTTTGCGAGGATTTTCGAGGCTGCGGCGACGGAGATACGGGACTTGTGGCGAAGCTCGTGGAGACGACATTGCATTCCTAAGTATGCAAGCCAGTATTGACAATCCTACATTCAACCATCAGTATTTTATCTTAATCAATAGATAACATCTGGTTCTTGGGTTATAAAGTGCGGGGAAACCTACAGCAGCACCTCCAGCCATGGTTCCTAAGAGCATGGGGTTGATCTCAATGACCTTCTTAACAGTTTGACTAGCAATCCAATTTCCAGCAGTGGCACGAGAATCGGTAGCGACGATGATACCACCCTGGAATCTGAATGCGAGGGTAGTTGTTCCGTGTGCAATCTTGATGGGGCAGGCCATGTTGGCGTTGTCGTCGGTCATAGCTCGTAACCATTGTTCTGGCTGCTACAGTTAGCTCACTTTCCTAGTATACATCGCCGCTCTCCATCAAAGCTTGAAATTGAGAAGCTGGCATCGGGGTGAATATTAGGGGTCGAACCTGTGCAACTGGTGGCATAGCGAACTTGAGCGATAAACCTGGTGCTGGACCATAGAGCTCTTGTTGTTGTAATTCATCCTGGCCTTCGTTTTGAAACTGTGGTCGTCCACTGTACTGTGCCACGAGGGTATCCATCTTTCTCTTTGTATATTGGGTTCGAGGGGTAGCGGAGATAGGTGGTGGGTGGTTATTAGAGTGGTTGGAGTTGTGTTATGGTTGTATCGTGGACGTTAATGTTCCCGACGTCGATGATGCACGAGAGCTTGAAGCTCAGGCAGCTATCACAGTCGTAACGCGACAAGCTTCATCATTATCTCATCACGTGCTCAATTCACCACTCATACGAGTATCAACTTTTCAATGTGCAAACAATAGATTTTCATTCTCCATAGCTACTTAACATCATTATGATTGGCTTAAATCAAGTAGATTATGGTGCGAAAGTTTAAAAATAAAAAATGGCTGGAAATGTATTTTCTCTTTCATTACAGTAAAATCATTGTACATTAAAAACTGTACTTATTTGGCTTAAAAGGCTACTACTTAGACTATCTTTATATAATAAAACTCTAAGTCGATATAGTCTCTTTAGTTCTATCCATTTTCAGTGCACAATTTAATTAGAGATTTTGATTGGATTTATCCTGCTCTTAACTTTTGTATTGATTAATATTGAAAGATTATGTAAACACGTAACTCCTATAGTTATATATGTATAATCTTTTTATATAGATACTGATAGGATCCTATAAATGCCTTTATTTTCTAAAATATGCACATTAACATAATCAACTAGCATACTAATAAGACTTGAAGTTTTTAACTCTGCTATTTATATTCACCATTTTAACTAACATAATCCTCTTGAAAGCATAATTCAGTAACTGCAAAATTTGGCAATGAAAACACATTTAATGAAGAACAGAGACACACGAAAATAAAATAGTCTTATATTATATAATCTTATATATTTACACCACCATACTTTAATACGACACTACTTCAAGAAAGTCAATTAATACGCAGTCCAATAAAGTACCGCACCTACCACTTAAAGATCACGTGACATACAAACTCAATATAAATTCCACAACCGTCAGCACCACAAAGCTGAAGCTTCATAATAAGCTTTGTCGTATCTGCTTCTACGATATCTGAAAGACCCTTCGAGAACATTTCTCGTGTTGTGAGACGCAACGTCCATTCTCCCGCATCATCGTATTGCATGCGAAGCAGGGATTGGGGCAACAGCGAGATCCGTGGACATCGAAAGTTCAAAAGCAACGTTGTTACCGGGGACGCATAACGTCCGGCAAACCGATTGTGAAAGAACTCGTACAGATTTCCTTTGCCCGACGAGCCCCGAGTGCTCGTGTTGTCTATCTTTGAAGCCTGTAAACTTGTGTGGATTGTTTCTATATATAAAAAGTAGGTCAGTACGGTAAAGCGGTGATGGGGCCTTGCGAAATGGATTTCGTATACAAATGAGAGAATGGACTATGTGTCGTACGTTGATTTCCTTACTTTGGCTTCACCGTGATACACTCTCTTGGGAAGTTTAGAGCCGTGAGGTATTTTACCTCAAGGTTATATGTTAACAGAATTCAAGCGTTCGATCGATCGCGTAGAGAAACGGGGAAACGATATCAGAAGTATGGAGCAGTTCTCATAAAGAGATACATACTAACACGTTACTGGCCAACAAGACCATATACCTCTTAGCCCATAAGTGATGGGCAGCATTTGCTCCTCTTCTATTAACATTAAAGACAATGTATGAGTATCAAACGGCGGACGATTTCCATTTCGAGCAGATCTACCAAAAGGTCTTAAATAAGGATTGTATTTAAAAGTAGAGATGATGTAAGTTCTCATTTCATCTAGACATCTGGACATCTGGAAAGCAGAAACCACATGAAAACAGATGTGAGGATCGACAATGAAGGGAGATGCAAAGCTGAGCGGTTCTCTAGTTTGTCGATCTGACACATTAATAAGAGTAGAAAAAAAGAAAAACACCTCCTATTCTCGCTACCCGACAATTCTCATATCATTCAGTAGACAGTGAAGCATGGATGATTCAGGGTGTTTTGTATAGTGACACCGCGTGCAATTAATGGCGCTTCAAAGCCTGTCAACCCCTCTCGAGTGATCTCGACAACCCTGGCAACGCATTCACCAAAGATTGTACTGTGTATGTACATGTGGAGACCCTTAAGATGCTTGGCTTAGAATTACCTAATAGAACATGTGACTGGCGACCTCCTATGCGTATGTCCAATAAGGCATCCTGCAAGAGTCTCGTGCGAAGAGACATGTGCTACGGACTTCTGTAGATCTGTGCGCTTGTGAGTGCGAGGGATCATGAGGATCAGTATTTAAGTGTAAGATGTCAACGGCATGGTGGCATGTGGAAGGAGAACGCAAATAACAGAATAAATTTTATGCTTCAACGCCAAAATCAAATGCCTTCTATGGCCCTGATTTGAGTGATTTAAATGGTGATTTAGAGTACTAAGTTGTAGTGCAGTTCGGATTTTTGTGAGCGCATATGGCGCCGGTATATTCGGATGACTTTCTGTACTTTTCTCCGTGACGAGTCTTTTTATGAGCTGTTCATCATCCGAAGAAAGCCTTGCTCTAATGGCTTTTTAGATGAAGATTCATAAGCTCTAAAATTCAGGGTTGACCTAAAGAGCTCATCCTTGTAAGAGTGGACGGAGTAATAGTATTTCTGTATTCAAAGCTATTTCGTGATTGTCTGGGGAACGTGTGTATTATTTGTATGCACATACATACGTACGGACGAGGGGAAGTACACAGAACAGTATCTCTGACTGAACTGTGTGCACGTAATGCCTTGTCCAGCTGAAGAATTGATTGAGGGTCCATAAGGCCCATAAGGGTAAAATTGGGCCTGCAAGCGGAGGTCTTCGTCGCTCAAGATTCATTATTAGAATCCCTCTATTCTTCTCTCTTCGTGCTCTTCCAAGGTCAATTTTTCGTTGCAACACTCCAGAAAAATCACACAATCCACGGCGCCGGTATGCGGTAACCAACGCTTTGAGTCGCCGCGTGTCAGGTTCCCACTGTGCCTAAGCCTTTCTCGTTCTTTGCCCAATTGCGTTAAAGCATGACGATGTCCGCCTCTTCTCCACACAGGGGGACTGTGTCCAGAAATAGTGTCGTTGTTCAGTGCCTCAGCCTCCGAGCTCTGGTGCTCTGGTGCTTTGGTGCTTTCGCTTTTGACTTTCCACCGTGGACGGCCGGCCGGCCGGCCTATCGATCTCTCATCGCTCACTCAGCTATGGCTCCATTTGCATTCTATCCAACGGAATCGACGGTGCAACGCAATAAATGTAAAATGAAACAGACTTTTGCTGCGGTCCCAGCTTGAGCTTCCGAGCCTGTTTGAGGTGGAGGCGGGGGCTTTTGGAATAAGGACACTTGATGGCCATGCCTCTGAAAGTGTGCTGTCATCGCCTAACCTTTGATAAAGTACAATATGCAGTTTACCTGGACAGGAAACATTTTTGGATTGGAGTATTATTTACAAAGTTATGCGGATGTTACCAAGTTGCGGACGTATGTACGTACATCGTAGGGAGCACTGAACTTCGCAATGCACATGAAAACTGGTCCTTGGTGAAACACCCTTCATCCGGCGCTCTCCTCGTCAATTCGCAAATTTATGCCAGCGCAGAGGCAAAAAAAAAAAGTATTGATTTATTAGTAGAAAGAAGCGGCGAAAGAATTTTTTGAGCTGGGGTGGCTGAAGCAGGGAGGGTTTCTTTTTCTGCCTTTTGCCAGTATTCGTTAGAGCAGTCCAGCGCTGCCGACTCCCGTTACCACCACCCAATTATCCTCACCAAGGACGCCGAAATGGCTCAAAATAAATGTCTGGAATGGAAAGGTTATGAATAGCCACAGGACTATGATGGCCCAGAACTAATGAGTACGGCGAATAGGTAGGTAAGTACAAACAGTACAGTACGAGGTGAAAAGTATGATGTGCCAACCTGACCTAGATATTGTCGGATACGAAGCAAGGCGCTGGAGGACTCACTTCACTGTGTGACTGTGCAACATCTCCTCACACTGAATCATATCATTTGGCGGCTTTTAGAGTACCCCAATGGTGCTCAGTAATGCAAACATGTCCTGGTCATGATAACGTGATTGGCAGTGCGTTGTTTCGTGTCAGTGCTGTAGATTTGGGGGAGCAGCTGGATTCCCTTACTATTCAGAAGTCAGTCTGTGCTCTGCCTCTCTGTCTATGGATACGGAGTGACGGAGTACATTCGTGCTATCCCACTCGACTTCACCATCATCTGCCACATCTGTCTGCTTGCCCATGACCATATATCTGCAACATGAGATCAGCAACAAGTACGTACTTTTCTCATTGGGAATTGCGATGTTTCTGTGGCTTATACACTTGCTAAATGATGATTTGACAGTCGTGACAGTGAATGTGCTCCGAACCTCCGGGTTTCTGGGCCTCTGAGCCTCTGAGCCTCTGAACCTCTCAGTCTTTGGCAGTTACTTAGGGTACGATGGAAGCAACGTGTAGTCGTTACCAAGACTTTCTCTGGACGATCCTACCCGGGACGCTTACGAATTGGCACCGTTATGACGCCCAGGGCACTTGACTACCGGACAAGCCCCCAGGGCGAAGCTCAAGTTTGGGTGCGTTTGGGTGCGTTTGGGTGCAGGTTTCTGTGTTTGGTGTGCGATGCGATGCCTTGGGGCCCATGGCTTTGCATGGCCCGGCATTTCCCACAGACGCCCCCCATGCACTAGTGACATCCGTACACAGACAGACAACAACAACACACCAACAGCTCACTCACACCGTACCAACGCTTCTCTTCTTCCTTTGTCCAGCTCGATCCTCTCATTGACTCCCCCGTCAAACCACCTCATCTTCAGCCAATGGTATTCCAGAATATTCTCCTAAATGTCTGTCTTTCATAAAGATATGTACAAAAATGTACATAGCTCAGTTTCCATGGCCAGAATGGCCAGAATGGCGATGGAAACTGATACTCTAACTAATAATACTATTGCTACTCCTCCTCGTCCTCGTCGTCCTCCTCCTCCTCATTCTCCTGCTGCTCTCACTACTAATACTCCTACTACTTCTACACTTCTACGACCATCATCTCCTATGCAATATGCATATATTGTGATCCCAGTCCGTCCATTTCGCTCATCCTTGATCCGACTTAAACACATCCCAGTCGGAAGAAAGAAAAATCGAACTAGAAGGACGTCTCCACGTCTCCCCTCTTCGCCTTCCAACAAATACGCAAGTTGACGGTGCAAGCCATATCCCCACACCTTTACCGCGTAGCCCACATATCCCAGCACCTGACGACTTCCGATCTCTCCCTCCTTGCAACATCAAAACCTCTTTCGGAAACTCTTTCGTACACTTTTTATACCTTATTCACATTCTTCTTACACATCGATCCACCTTTTGTCACCCTAATCCAAATCTCAAGAGCAGACAAAACGCCTGCCTTTCCTGTTGTGCAAACCATCTCTGTATGCTCACTGCACGTCGTCGAGATCTTTCAAGATGACGTCGAGTAAGTCCCAATCAAGGCGCCTTTCTCAAATCTTTACATTCCTTATAACCCCCGAAGGGGAGAAGTCGCCAGTATTGCATTCAGTACCAGAAGAAGCAGATCATACCGCTCCTTCTGCTCCTAATGCTATACCTCTGGCGCCAGCTTCTGAGTCCAACCCTGAAGCACCAGCTTCCAAGGTAGACTCGGAGCCAAAGGTCTCTTCAACCACAAGACGTCTTAGACGTCTTTCATCTGCCTTTCCATTATCAATCATTACGAATCATGAATCTAAACCTTCACAAGACGAGTCGCAGAACACTCTTCAGACACCCCTTTCAACTACCCGCCCAAACACCAGCAGCGGCCTTCCTGCTAGAACCTCGAGCCTACCGATCGAACATTCTCCAAATAGATTGAAAAAATCAACCTCTCGAAGTACATTAAAAGCTCTTCCAACTCCTCCACCCGGATCAGCACCACCACTTCCACGAGGAAGGTTAGGGGGACTTGCCCCTCCATCAATGATCGATAGTGGATCACCATCAACAAGTCAACCAAGCTCCCACCTTTCCGTCGACGGTAGCCCAGATGGAGAGAGCAAGACCCGAAAACGTATGAGTTGGTTGCCGGGCAGTAGATCAAGACAAAGCTCGGCGGAACACAAGGTAGCTAGTGGGCCAAAGGCATGGATGATTGCAGGAACATCGAAGATCGACTATGATACCTCGACATTGGAGAACGCTGAAAAGGTCAGTCATTTTACATTTTGGAAAAGCTATAGGAGGCAGGAGATTTCTTAATCATGATTGAACATGTGGCTCGTCCAGTGTCAGACAACACTTGGATCTAGGGGATATCACAGAATGACAACATTGACAACGGCAAACTATGCTATGAAGAACTGAAAGCTGACTTCTTCCCACAGGTTTCTGAGCTATGGGATGACAATGCCGACACCTATATTTATCTTTTTCCTAGAACCGCCAATGACAAAGGGGCCTCATTCAAAGTCCCTTCAGTCATTCTCGCCGATTCACAACTCCTGATGAACTTGGCAAATGCAGCAAATTTATTATCTCAATCATCTCCTATCAGAGACGTCATGAGCCCTGATGGTCAAATTATGAGCCCGCGGGGTGTTACACCACCATACACACCAAAGCTCGGGGCACTTGATCTCAATTCTGAAGGTTCATCCGATAGTTTGCGATCCTTCGATTCTTCACCAAAGGAAAACCATTTGTCCATTCCAATCAACCTTAGCACCGATCAATACATTGGTGCTGAACAACCTGAGCTTACTAAGGATGACATTGAGCTCTTGGTGTCAATTCGCAACATGTTTGCATTTTTGAGCGGTCAACCACTCGTCGCTACCCACAAGAACCCAACAATTTTCCAGGTTTTCTTATCCATTGCCAAACTACTTAAGCAGTTCGAATTCTCAAACATGGATGGGACCACCTTCGGTGAAGCAGCAACATCTAGCTTTGCCTTCTACATTGATGAGCTTAAACTGGCCGATGTTCGCACAAGTCCAGAGAAGACCGTGGAAGCTCTGGTGCTTGGAGAACACATGCAATCACTTGAACTATACAACGAGGCCTTTGCTCATGGAGCAGGTAAGTTTAAGGCCATTCAAGAGTGCAACCCGAACCTGTACAATATGGTTTCAAATACTACCCGCAACCGCTTGGATCGTTCCTCGATGGATTTGTTCATCCGTATACAAAGTGTGAGCAACCGCTTGGAGGAATTCGAATTCCCTTCTATGTTCTCTGGTACTGCTGGCTCCACATCCAGTGCCGAGAGTAAAATTGTGCATTTCAAGTCATGGAAGAATTATTTCCTGAATTTCCGCAAACACGTTCATACTTACTATAAAGATCTTTATGGGTCATGGCCACCAAAAGCATCATCGAAGAGAAACAGCCACACCGAGGGTGGCCTGAACCGCCTTGTCCTAAATGGAATGTTCGCTGATTTCAGCGTTCTCTACGACCTCCTTGTGGATCGCACTTCGTTGACCGATCGCACATTGGATCAGACAGACACTCCCGATGCCGATCTATCAAACGCCCAAATCTCTGCTCTCCGTCGCGTTCTTTCAGAGTATGACCGCTCCTCACCTCCGGTTCAACCACCCGTACCATTTGACGTACCAATGCTGCCATCGCGTGCCTCCATTCAAGCCAACTACGCTCTTCTCTCCCCCAAGGACCGCCACAAGGCCGACAACACCAAACTCAAGGATTACGAATCTCTTCTGTGCCTTGCCAAGGCCCACAACCAAGATATCGACTCTGCCAAGACCCAGAATCCATTCGTGAAGTCCTTCGTCGATATGGAAGCTAAACTCGCTAAGGGCTGCACTGCACCAGAGATCGCTGACCAGCGTCTCGGTCACTGGCTGTTCCTGTACGCTGTTCTCCAAAGTCTTCCAATGTTGGTTGTCGATGCACCAGGTCTTATGTACACCGAAGGTGTTGAGTACTTCCTTTGCCAGCCACCAAAGGGCGCCGCGCCATGGGCGGAAGATCAGGGTGTGAAGCGCGCATGGTACGGAGTAGCTGGTGGACAAGGGATGGTTTCGCTGCCACAAGACGTAGTCGAGTATGGCGTGGAAGCAATCTACAACCGCTCACACTGCTGGCAAAAAGCTGAGATTTGGCTCTCGGCACTCAACGGCCCCGAGCCCATCCCAGAAGGCCTTCCTCAGTCGCCTCTGACCCCCCCACCAGGTTTCGGCGGCGAAAGCATGCGCCCACCCTCCTCGGCGGGTTCCGAGGGCAGCCACTATTCACAGGCTAATGATGCCGGCTCCATCCGCTCGCGCATGAGCACCCTCACACCCCCATCCGGCATGCACATTCGTGGCAACCGTTCCTCCGTCGCCCTTGGCCTTGAACAACTCCCATTGCCAAGCAACTTCGGCAGCAGCGAGATGCGTCCTCGTGCTCACAGCCGCGCCTCCTCCGCCGCCGGATCCCTAGCTCCCCCACAGACTGCCGGTGGTGGCATGAAGAGTTTCGACGATATCCTCGGCTCATTGCCTTCTCAAGACGACGGCAAGAAGAAGAAGAAGGGGAAGAAATAAACGTCATGACTGAGATGAACTCTCGAGGACATTATCTGTGTTTTTATTGTATAAGATGGGATTTTTTTTCTTTCAATCCCTCTTTCTGGGATTTTGGGTGTACACAAGCAAAAGCGAATTTGGTTTTTATAGTGCATGAATGGTGGCTGGGGGCTAGGGTGCCGGAGTGGGTTGTTTTCCATTCCAAAAAAGAAAAAGAAATCCTTGCATAGTCCATCTAATGGCTAATGGGACCTGGTGTATTTCTTGTACTCCTTGGTTTCACTTTTTCTTTACTTTTCTTTTTTGGTCTTTGTTGCGCGGTTTCTCTTTTGATACTTAACTTACATTGTTGTCTGCTAAAATTGAAGAGCGGCAACATTTGCATTTTCGGGGGTGGCGATTTGTGTTTCTTTGCTGTTCACTTTATATACCTTGCCACTGCGAGTTATTTCTTTTTATTTGAGAAATAGGGAGCGGTTGGCCTAATAGCATGGCTTGCGAGCGAATGAATGAGATTTTGTGGTTGATGTAATTACTGCTCTTTGTTCCATCTGATGTTGATGTGTGATGCGATGCATAGTTAGACTAACTTGAACCACTTTGTATTTTTATATTGGAATATGATAGCATCAATCTTTTGTGGGCTGTCAAATCATTATCAATGCTGTGTAGTCTCTGGCTATATAACTGTTTACAAATAGAGGGGGCTGAGGGGGCGGCGAGGTCGGGTCGGTGGCGGGTAGGCCGGTGTTGACCCGGGCGGTGGTGCTGGGCGGTGGGTGACGGGTAGGCCGGGGGTCACTGAGGTCGGGTGGTGGTGGTGGTGGTGGTCGGGTGACGGGTAGGCCGGGGGTCACTGGGGGGCAGCGTGGCCGGGCGGCGGTGGCGGGTAATAGGTATATATACGTGTAGTATTTATGGGTTACGGCGATGAGTTGTAATAGTTACATGGGGAAATAGCATCACGTCCCAGTCTCTACGGCCCTCTTAAGTGTATGATGTGAGATATGAGCGTGAGTGTGAGCGAGTAAGAGATCGATTACTAGTAACTAAGCATAATTCATATCATCGTAATGAGTGTTTTCCAACATTTTCCTCCGGTCCATTCCAATCCAGCCAAGTCAAGTCAAGATAAATGAAATCCACACCACATCCCACACTATAAAACCAACCCCTTTCACACCCACCGATCTCCATTCCCATTCCCATCTCCTTCCTGCTCCGTCTCCATCGCCATCTAATCTACTGCTGCAAGCTCACCCCAATACTTTGCAAGTACTCACACCTCTGCAACTGATCATGCGGCACGTTCTCCATACGCGTAGCATTAGTCTGCAGCACAATCCTCTGCCTATCCTCAACACTCCACCTCTCCCAAACGGGGCTGCCAGGTGCACGATAGACATTAGGATCATAAGCCCTGATAAAGCTCAGCCAATATGAGCGCACCACATTAATCTCTGGGAAATTAAGCGGCGTAGCATAGCTCTTTGGCGCAACAGATGTATATGTATCATTGGGACCCCAAATCATATAAATCTCGCGCGTGTGCCCGACGCCGATGCCACTTGCCGCCTCAGTGGGGTCGATGACGTTGAAGCGGTAGTTCCAGTTGCCGGGGATTCTAGCCCTGTCATAGACGTCGTTGATCAACATGCCGGGACAAACATAGCGCATTTCACCGTATGCGTTAGACGCGGTGCGCCAGTAGGGGGAGGAATTGGGGAATTGCTCTGCTTTGGGGTAGAGGGAATCAATGGTGGATAGCTGCGTGGTTGTGAGGAAGCTGAATTGATTTTTGAGGAAGATGTTCATATCATTGTATGATGAAGTGTTTTTATAGACGAACTGCGTGCCATCATTTGTTGGATTTCTATAACACAAACACACACACATTAGTATCAACATTTAAGGGGTTTAATGGATGGTAAAGCGAACATACCCAAAAATGACCGGAACATGAACAAAATGTCCCTTTTCGAACTCGGCGTACGTAAAATCTCTCGAGAAGTCGCCGTCGATGACAGTCGAGTACATGAAAAGTGGTGCACCAGGACCACCTCCCGGAGTGGGAATCTGAATGTTGCCACCCTGAAGCTTCTCGATGGGAAGAGCACGCAAACACGAGATGCTGTCTCTTGTGTTGTTACAGCCGAGGCGTTGCACCAGTGCATCGTACTGGTACTGAGCCTGTGGGACGGTAAGCTGCGTAGCGAAAGACTGGGACTCGCCAGCTGCTGCGTGGAACAGGTTGTCGTCTCGGCCACCATAGGCGGATAGGTGCAGATCGATGGAGGCGCCACCAGCCGAGTCGCCGCCTATTGTCACATGGTTGGGGTCACCGCCAAACTGGAAGTGTTAGTTTTGTGTACAAGTTGTGTTCTTGGCAGGGGTCGCAAAAGGGAAAGGAGAGATCTTTGCGATAAGATCATTTGAAATTAGGGGGGAAGGGGACTCGCTGTACAGCACAACATGGCTTGATGGCACAAGCCAATAAGGCTCTTGACTTGTGAACTTAGGGGGTTGGAAATTGTGGTAACATATTGTCGCCTGCACCTACCAGATGGATGTATTTCTGGACCCAATGCATGACCTTACGTTGATCTAGCAAGCCTACATTGAGATCGCCGTTCTCAACAACCTCCTTACTGGTCAGGAAGCCATAAGGCCCAACTCTGTAGTTGAAGTTGACTATCACCACATTGTACTCAGAAGAGAGAATTAAGTTTGAGCCGTTGAAGTTAGCGTCACTGTTCTGATTAAAGCCTCCTCCCTGTATGAAGATGTAAACGGGGAGTAAGGGGCGAGACCAGTCCCAAGGCTCTCGCGTGGGGGCATAGACATTGAGGAAAAGACAATCTTCAGAGGTGGTGTTAGGAGTAAGAGTCAAAGTTCCAGTCTTGAGACATGGCAAACCGAGCTAGAGATAATGATGAGCCTCTTGGACAACAAACAGCTGTCCACATCTACCGGAGGCTTACCGTGCTTGCATCTTGCAGTTTTGGTGTAAAAGGTGGATCTTGAGGCGCGCGGAATCGTAGATTTCCTAGGGGAGGGGCGGCAAATCTGATACCCAGCCATTGACTGACACCATTGGGCAGCTGAGCACCTTTGTACTGAGAGTATCCGAGATCCACCACAGGGCCACCACGATTCTCTACAGAAAGAGGATGAGAATGGGTGCGAGTCAGAAGCACGCTCAAGAGAATAGTCAATATCAAAATGGGAGTCATGATTGCGATGAGGATGTACGTATTCCTCCGCCTGCCCTTCGGGGGCCATAGTGACTTATGAGTAGACGCTCCATCTTCCAATGCCCTGTCAGCAGTGACCACAATTTCCTCTTTGCTGTTATCAGCATTGCTGCTCAAGTAGGTATCAACTGCGGGGAGGCCGACATAGCTCCGTGTATCTCCAGCAGGAATGTGGGGTAATGTTGGTGATGGGGGTGACGATCGAGAACTGGGGTTAGATGATATTGATTCTGACCCTCCTAAACCCCACGATTTTTGACCTTTCCATAATGACTTCCAGAACCTTTCCGCGCGTGACTCTCCGCCGAGCCCATCATCGTCATGCATTGCAGGAGTCTTGCTTCCAAGCCGTTGGTAACATGAAGGCTTGATATCCACAACGGGTAATATTTGATATGATTTCTCTTGAAAGCCAAGGTTAAACGGCTGATAATAGGGCGACAGGGCGACAAGGCGACAAGATGACAAGATGACAATAGGAATGCTGATTACCTCACACCAATAATGAGCATATGAGATATCAATAAACATAAACTGATGTCGTTTCTAGTTCTAAGTTCCTGCCGAGGTAGGACAGGAGAGTGTTCGTATTGGAGGAAATGTAGCACCATAGAGGCCTAAAGGCCTGAGATGTAATGAAACATTTCCAGAAGCGTGTATGGATAGGTTTGAAGGGAGAGGTAAAGAATGACGCAAATGGAAAGCAAGAGTGACTAGGTCTGTGAATAGTAGAATAGAGTGCCTCGCGTGATTCGCATGACGCTGTGTAGTAGTAAGCAATGATGTTGAGGATAAGTAAGTTAGAGATGAGAGCAGCGGAAGAGCACGGGGAAGCCATGGAATGGCGTGCGATTGATCGAGGCTTCAGTTGTTCTGTTCATTATTTAGTCCTTGACGTAAGAAAAGACGCCAGGATGCAATGCCGGGGCTAGACGGAGTGGAAGTGGATTATGGTGCTTAATGCTTGAGGTGAGATCATGCGGCTAAAACATCCCAAACAATTAGGACACTGTATTATTATTGAATTGGTGTATGTCTTCTCAACGTCTGAACCTTTGAACCCTCTTAACATGGGGTTGATGTTCACGGCACTGAAAATCATTGTTGGTTGGTGGCCGGTGGCTGCGCAAAAAATGTACGCCACTATGAAGCAGCAAGCGAATAAAAGGACAGAGCTAGGTAGTAATCCTCGCACGAAAATCCCGTTCACGCCCTTCTCACTTTCCATGGGTGTTCTATGGGCTAGTATTCAGAACAACCCAGGGAAGTCTAGAAATGAAAATAACAAGGCTCGATTGGAAATAATGTGCATCGAAAAGTATGAGGGCGGCATATAATTGAAGCATGATATACGTGAATGCCTCTGGTAGGAGGGAAAAATAAAAAATGCCTTACGTCGTTTATGCTGATCATCTTACTCCGCTCCCGACCCCGAATATGTATGTATGTACATAAGAGACCGAATTGAAGCTCATGAAGAAACGACATCAGCGAGCGAGGTCGGAGAATTTCGTATTCATATAACGATGGTGTCGTACCTGACCATGTATCTTGAATAAACTTTTCTTTATCTCCTTACATTGGTACATATCATAGTTCCGTGAACAATTTATTCTGAGTTGAGGCTTGGATAGGAACAAATAAGCGTAAAGCTTAGCTGCAATTATGACAAGGCTTATTTTTGAGGCACAGATTATTCTAACTGCGACTGCATCAGTATGTCTCGCTTTGCTTCGTATAGCTTAGTTCCTGTTGTACTCCATACTTCACCGTATGTCGAGAGCAACGTCCAGTTTTCAATGGACTGTTTGATTAAACAAAGGGTGCCTTTAGGGTGTAACACACCGCGTGTACAGGTACCTGACTGTGCTTACGATTTGGTAGCAGTGGGGAGTACTTGGCAGGTACATACATACCTACCTGGCCTTGTATCTTATGTACAAATACGTATTCTATATATACATAGCCATGCAGATGACTCCTAAGCTCTCGAAGCAGTGGCCAATGCAACTCGATCCCACCCAAAAGTTCCAATAGTTTCTCGAGTCGTTTCTTTCGGATTGAGGGATCGGGGTTGTGTCTCAAGGGTCCCTTCGTTCCATGATGCTGCAGAGGACAAGCTTTGCTTGGCACACCCTCACTGATCCACCACCCAAAATCCAGACATACTGTGTATGTACATAAATTGATTAGCCGACAGGCATTGATGGAGACGAGCCAGCATCCCAGGACGTTCCAGGCAAATCCAGGCTGAGCACGTTGAAAGCCTGGCAATTGAAAGTCTCTGTAGTTCAAAAGATCAGTAGTGATCTGTCCTTCCATGCAACGCACGAACAAAAGGCAATAAATGCGCAATTCGGGTAGAAGAGACGAGTATATTAATACTAACTGGGGTGAAGACGCCGTCCTCAGAAGATCTTTTAACTAAAAAACCAGAAAACCACCGGTGAAACATCGAAATGCGTAAAGAGCACGAGAAGTTTTTTGGTCAGTGACTGACAACCGCATGGGTAATGCAAGTATTTAGATTGCTGGAAAGTTGCACCAGAATGTGCCATAGACTCTGGAGTAAACACTGCAGGTATTCCATATAAACGTTGTAATAACCGTGCAAGTCGTGCAACTTTTGCACGAAGAGAACCCGCATGAACGGGATACGATGCTACCTCGACTCAATTGTCAAAAATAGGGTCAATCAAATTGAATCAATGTTATGTAAGTAAGTAGCATCGGCGATGGTGACTTTCCGTAGGATCGAGTGCCCACGACGGCGAATATTGAAAGCGTGCAGCTAGAAAGGTCCAGAGCACGGAGTAGAGTAGCCAGCGACCCACCGCAGCGCATGCTGCAAAAGCGCCCTCGATTTCGCAATGCTCTCGGAGTGCACAGCACCCAGCCCAGCCCTGCTAAGTCGTGCTCTCAGCAAACATCACCCATCAACGAAACGAGACGAAAGGAAACGAAAGGGCAAAGCATCAACGTCATTATAATTGAAGGTAGAAGAACCTCGCAGAAGATCATATTACAGCTGATATGGCATGTCGTCGACTTAGTCTTTTGTCGACAATGTCGTGCTTTACCCTTCTTTTCTTGCGCTTTTCTCTTCTGGTTGTTTTCACTGCTTCTCCTTCCTCTTCGGCGACCCACGTGACATCGCCCACATGTTTGCGCCCCGGTAAGTTGTACCAACATGCAGGCGGAGGGGAACGGAGGCTGAAGCTGTTGATTCGATGAGACATCGGATCTTGGATGCACTCGACTGGAAATAAATGATGACACGGATGACTTGGAATGAGTGCATGGCATCAACGCATTCAATCATCTTACTCACAGCCTCCATTCTCCATCCTCCATTCTACATTCCCAGCTCACAGCTCATGTACGCAGGACAGTACGTACATACGAGTCTGTTCAGCTATACTTGTCTAATGTATGGATACGTAGGTAAATCAATCTCACTACTTCTCACTCAACGTATATATGTACAGTCAATATGTACATACATAGGTACCTGCGATATCTTGGCAAATCTCCATCTTATTTCACGCACCCTTCATCATCTCACCCCACATGACTGGCTGCTCACATTCCCATATCTACCACCACTCAGCGCAATGCGACCCTGCAAGCCTACGTGTACAACACTTCTGTCACATCCTTCTCCCACTCGTTCTCCCCGCTTCATCATCCGGCGCAGCAGTTATCACTGATATGTTGGAGCAGAAGTCCATAGTACACGACATCCGCTGCACGGCGCCACTAGACGCCATATAACGGCCGGATGTTGCGGGCGGCTTCCGACGTCCACTGAGGTGAAATGATTCAGAAGAAGCAAATCCAAGTACAAAATATGAAGCATGAAGTAGAAAGCACATGCAACCAACACCTCCAAGGGCCTCAACCAGGAAGAGCCATGCCTTGCCGTTCATACCCACGCTCCCCACAGTCCCCACGGCCCCCAAGCACCACAGAACCTCGAAGTCCTCCCACCCACTCCCATGCCCGACTGGAATCATCTGGTAAGCTTCCCCGCAATCCGGCTTTACAGACATCATTTCTGTCTCAGCACCCCGCAACGCCGTCGCAGCATCGACGTTGGACTTTTTCTGCTGCCAAGCCCTTCTTGCACATCTTACGCGGCCAAGAATTATCGAAGTCGCCAAGCGCTTGGCAGAAGCAACAGAAGCAGCAGAAGGAGCGGAAGTTTGAGCGGGTCAATGTCGTACATACTATGTACCACATACTTGTATTTCACGGACCACTACTATATCTTGCATGATCTCATGTCGCTGGATTAGATGAAGTTGCAATGAAGTGGTAGCGAGGTTAATCCAAGCGATATCAGAGGTCATATAGCAGTAGTATATTAAATTGCCATCGAGTTCCACACTATTATAAAATCCCACCTTTCCGGGTGCTCGTCGCCTGGACTTCGGGTTGTGCGGTAATACTTGTTGCGGTGTGTAAAGATGTAATTGTGGATTATGTACTGGCCAAGTGTTTGTACATACATACACACACACATACATACATCTCATCTTCCTTGCCCTTTTCCGTGCACGCGACCCGCTGCATGGACTCAGAAGGCTGTTGGTGTTCATTGATACGTAGTGGCGTAGTGTGTTGGACATCTACTTCACTGCTCTCTCGACGAATAACGGTAATCTTACGGCCCGTGATCCTACCAGGACGTCTCACAAGACGTGAACCCGCAATTTATGTCTGCGCGTATAGTGGGGTATATACAGGGTATTCAAACTTTTCTCCTCCTTCAATTTTTGCTTTGTGACTGACATGTGCGAGAGACTTGACCTATCGGTATATCAATAGAGTTCGAAGGCCGAGAGGCAGAGAGATCGATCAGATAGATTGTGGAGATGGCGGTGGGAGCTATTGAACCTTGGTTGTTTTCTAGTAAGACAAGAAGTCAGCTGTTGGAATGGCCTTCTGATGATGTAAGAGAATCTGGAGGAAATTCTCAGAGTCGCTTGTGTCTGGCTGATGCATGACTGGTTAAGGGGTTCTTAGCTTATGATTCTTGGAATTCTTGAGATTGGTTATGTATCTGTAGGAAAGTCAGTTCAGGGGAGAGCAGATTATTGTACCGTCGAATGTGTAGGGGATGAAGATGCTTCAAAGTTGTATATTCGTATTAACAGAGCAAGATAACAAACTAAGAATTGATTAGCACTGTATTGGTTTCAAATGATAATAATGAGCATATATTTCATGAAAGAGCTTTCATGATCCATACACCTCTAGTTCCATGTAGTTTGAGTGAACTTATTATATGGTCCAACTGCAAAAATAGATCAATATTTTTCAAAGAGCAACATATCAAAAATAGCAATATCACGTTGCTCATACTACCGTTATATTATTTGGTCTCATAGAAGGCTGGTACTTTCATTTTGCCTTACATTATTCCCATAGTATCTGACCAAGGTCTGATATATCTCTGCTTCTGCTATATAAGTCCTAGTATATAGCATATTATCAGCCCCAGAACTCTGACTGTACAGTAGGAAAACATAACTCTAAGAAAGTAGAGATGAGAACTCTCTTCTAGTGTCTGATAATTTGAGAATCAAGTGATAAGAGCAATGATGACAGGGAAGTAAACGGCGGTGGGGATGTTGATGTTCATTAGGTTTCTTACTTTTGGAATTGTAATGTATGAAGATTAAGGAGTCATATACATTGTAAAGGAGGATAGGCTAAGTGGGACAAATGAGCAAGTGTGATAAAATAGTACAACAACTACGTAGGAGTATCATAAATATTCTCTACCAAACATCTTCAAGCTAATATAACTAGTCTTCTTGTCTACTTATAATTCCGAGGTTTATTTCACTTATGACTGTAAACGTAGTATTCTCCATCCACTCGAAAATTTACAAGACATGATGATAGGGGTACAGATGGTACTGTGAGATTCGCCGATGTTGATATTATGTATGATGATAAAGAAATAACTGTCAACTTAAGTCAGATAAGTTGACTGGAAATAATAATGCAAGGCTCCATGAGTCACAACGAGTAGAAGAGTGAAGCTTTGTATGCACATTATGTGAATAGAGGCAAGTGCGTGCTCCAATCCCTACCATAAATCAAACTAGTTAATCTAGCCTCTTCCTGAGAAGTGTAATTTTCAAGTCCTCGGTCCCCAGTCATCAAGTGCATTTCACGCACCATAAGACTCACATACACACATATAGAGAGTTTCAAGAGTTCATAAGTACTATAAGTAAGCTATATATGCTATGGAATATGACTAGCTCTATGCTTTTTCTGAAACTGCCATCCCTTTGAGCTAGTTAGGTTAACTTATGGATCCAGCCCATAATATAAATATCCCATAAGATGATAATCCTTCGCTTGAAAAATTCATTCACACCATAAATAAACCCACAAAGAGATTAACGTACCCAAGAACAAAGAAATGAAAGTAGCGGTTCCACCTATGTGAGAGTAGGCATATGGGACAGCCAGAAAGAAGATAACTCCAGGGTACATCATAATGGCTCGTATCACTGGTATACATACTACGAAAGCTGTCCTGGCATTATGAAGCAAGTATCGGCACACATCAAGGGGCGTGTATGGCTGTGTCCATACATCCCAATTGATTGGCATTTCCCCACTCTTCCTAGCAACTTCGATCTTCCAAAGCCACTTCCGCTTCAGCATCCCATCACATCTGTACGGAGAACATATACGGATCCAATTGCGCCATCTCTGCACAACCTCCAATGCCTCTACCTCGGTGATCTCATACCACTCTCCGTGGTTTGTTGCGTGGGGACGTTCTGTAGATTTGCTGCCTTGGGCATTGCTACCTTTGGATGTTCTTCTGCAGATATCACAGGGAATTACACGTCGTTTATTCGAAAGCTGCAACTGGACAAGCCTCTCTGCAAGCCGGAATGAGCTGAACATCGTATCTTCGGGATCTCCAATTCGTGTGCATTCAATTTGGCAATCTTTCTCCCATTCTTGGACACGAATTTCGGGCGACTTGTTCGTGGAGCCAATCTTGACATGTTTTGGGTAAGAAGGCGAAGTATATATGTAAACATATCCGTTCACAACCGTTTGTTTCTTGGGGGAGAGGGCCTTAAGAAGTTTATTTGAGATATCTGTAGGTGATAGCGGCTTATTCTTAACAGAAATTTGCCCTTGCGATGTTCTTGGTGATGTGCGTTTCGATGATGATCCTTTCCCACGTTGAGTTTGTGCGGTCATAGAATTGCTACCTTTGAATTCTGAATCTTCTTGTTGTATGCTTTCTGGTGATGGTCTCTTTTCCTGCTGAATAGTTGTGGTCCCGGGATTGCTGGCCCCGGAATCCGAATCATCTCTGTGTGTGATCTTTGGTGATGATGTCTTCCCTTGCTGGCTCTTTGTCGTCACAGCATTACTATCTTCGAACTCCGAATTGGGCTGCTCTGTGCCTTTCAGTGATGATTTCTCTCTCTGCGGATCCTTTACGGAGGGGTGGTCACTATTCTCGGAATCCGAATCATCTGTATTTCTTGAAAGAAATGGCTCAGAAGTCGCACGGGTCTGTATTCGGTTCGTAACTGAGTGATGATCGCCTCTGCTTGATGAAAGCTGCATTTCTGGAACCGATACACTGGAATTCAATGAGATATTAGGTCGTTGGACCTTTTTTGGCATGTTCTTTCGCTTCCCATTCTGTGATTTACTAAGGTGAGTAGAATCATCAGCATCCTTGTTACTTTTAGATGCAGATCCAGACTCCAAGGTACTGCTTGGGTTAGGAGAATCAATGTCATGCTCTTGCACGGCAGGCATACTTGAGCTTGAGTCTATATGCCGACAGGTCAAATCTTTAGAAAGCCGGTTTCCTCCTTGATTAAGTGGCAGTTTTGTCTTCTTGGCTTTCTCTTTCAATTTTATGGTATCATCCGCCGGGTGAGCTGGAGGAGTTTGTATCTTTAAAGGGGCCGCTTCATTGTCACTACTTAACTCCACTAAATCAGAATCGTAGTTCGGTCGAATAGCGGAAGTATCATGCATGCTTCGTATATTTTCAGTTGTCGTATTTGACAATCTGCTGCCTTTTCTTGATCGAAGCCTGTTTTGAGAAGGTGATTGTTCAAGTTCAGAATCAAGAGTATCTGTCCGTTTGGCAACCAGTGGCTCCGATATTGATACTCTGGGACTGCTTCGACGAACAGATTGTCTGAGAGACCTTGGAGAAGGACTGGATATTGGTGATTTGCGTCCAGATGGAGAATTTGTGGATGATAAATCCGAGCTCTTCACATTCTCCCATGTGAGTTTAGAAACAGCTTTGATCTGGTGTTTATTTGCGTAATGCTCTGAACTCAGCTCTGATGCATCTTGATGACTTATTTCGCTACCAGGCGTAGTCAAAGGTGTATCAGGAGAGCTATTGTGTGAGCGAGAAACTCTGGTCGATGATTGCCGACGGTTTGGTGTTTGAGGGGCAGACATTCTAAGACAAAGGCTACTGGTACCCACTGAGTTAGAAATTATTCCAGCTCTTCAATGGGAAAGTACCCACTATTGTAATTGCGTGTCTTGATGGTGTGGTAGGAGGGACTTTTATCTAAAGTTGAAAGATGTATAACATTTGTAGACGAGAAAATTTGACTTGGAAATGAGTTGTGATTCGAGACATATTGTCAAATTGATTAGTGACTTTATATCTTCTTTCTCCTGGTATTTCATCGACTTGCTTCTCTGCATCATTGCAGTGGTGGTCAGCATAGAATTCGGCTGTGTCGTTCGACAATCCAGGGCCATCGGGATATTGGAAACACCAACATAAGCCTTCTAGGCTGTTCCCGGGTGGTTCCCGGGATGTTCTTGGGTTGTTCCGGGGCTGTTCCTGGGTTGTTCCCGGCGACGGCTGTGTCGGACCGTAGCGTTGAGCGGGGCATGCGAGACGACTCCATGTCTCCATCCGTGCTCTGGCGATTGTTGCATTGTTCCTATGCCGCCATAGCCACGGATCAGTTATTCCAATTCGATAGCAATGTACACTGACACTCTTCCATTACATATGTCTGATTGCGAATGGTATGCACCATGACGACTGATCTTAATCTGCCTAAGAGTTAACATGGTCGACTAGATGCTATGGACGAACCCTGTTGTCCATCAGACTAAGCCTCACGTTACCAGCATTGCTCAAGCTCCAGACCTTATCTTTGGCAGGCAGACATTATGCAAGTATGTATGTCCCAGCAACTTCTGGCTGGAGCACGAGGTGTAGGCTGGCCATTCTCATTTTCTTGATGCATACAACAACTCAGCTGTGGCTATGACGATGTCTATAACATGTCATGCTAATGGTTCCAACAACATTCTTTATTCTGAGGCTCAGCTTTTTCTTGGTATCGATCTCAACATATGATGTATATACGATTATGGATCGACTTATGATCCGATTACTTCCGTACAAGGTTGTGGGAATATGTGAACATCATATAGCCAGGCTGAACATAAGGTTATTCAGGATGGACGATAAATCGAGTACATATATATCCCGTACACACCTTCAGCATACCCTATGTACAAAAAGAAATCGAGATCCGGAAGTCCAGCTGTGATAGCATAAAAGCCATCAATTAATTAGGTCGTAAGATCAAATATCCGTTGATATATGATGGCAGCGGAATGGTCGAGCTAATTGCGGGAGCTAAACTGCACAAGCAATGCAGCAAAAGGTAAAATGTTACATACATTGATTTCATGGATAATATCTGCATGTAGGTTGTAACAATGAACCCGGGCGCTTCTACTAGGTTTCCTACTCGCCCCCCGAATTTAGAAGTTGGACCATTTCCGACCTTAGGTTCTAACCAAATACCAATTATGGAACCTTGTATCCCCCACACATGCTTGCACGAGACGTTGGACATGGTCATTGCAGGCGGTGTAGCGCACACACTTCGTCAGGGTTCAACGTATAAGATGTTTCCTCATTCCCTGCGAAAATGCTGGTTCTACTCTGAACTGAGCATAGTGGTCTCCTTGGTCATAGCCTCTTCGTTCCGGATATACGGTCTTCGAAGCTGCGCCATGGGACTGCAGATATCGTGCCAAGCCTACCTTCACTGTTGGTTATACAGATATGAAAGAGGGTCCTACTCTTCATAGAAGACTACTAATCGTCATCAATTAGAAACCTGTATAAGTCAAGGTTGATAACCCATTCTGAGACTTCTCATATATTAAATAAAACATTCATACACAATATACCGATTATCATCCCTTATCTATTCTTTTGGACGTCCCGTCTTGGCTGTTGAAAATGTCTTCAAAAGAATGGAAATTGCCTAGCCTGCAAGATTTATTGAAACTGGAGGAAGCACCAGCTCGAAAATGTGCCTGGCGTAAAGCCAAAAAGGATGAAGGCTTGCAGGTCAAGTGCTCGAATCCTATCGGGAAAGATGACCGCTCCGAGATAGACAATCTTGTCAAATCTTTGAAAACGCTTGGCAAGACCAAATCTAAATATGATGACACACTTAAGAGTCTCTCATCACTGGTCTTGTGCCGTGGCAGTCATAGATTGGAGGCCAATGCTAGAGAGATTTACATTACTTGGATCGAGAAAGATTCTTGTCCGACAAGGGTGGCCCCAAAGCCAGAACCTGCGATACCAAGCTCGAGTACGACATCTAAAGTGCCGGATATAGACATCAACAAGCTGCTGGGGATACACGAGGGAAGTCGTATTACTTGCCATGGCATTACGCAAAGGAAAACTATTTGTGGGAACTGGATCAGCCCAAAGAATCATAAACTCATCATGGAGATCGTGGAAGACCTAGTTTGCGCCTGGACTCGTTCCGACCATTCAATATCCCTCTTGGAACAGCTTTCTTACTTAGTCATGTGCCCAAGATATCATCAAAAGCAATCCGGAGGGAAATTCGAAAAGTGGCAGCAGATCATCCCGACTAGACAATCCTCTCCTGTGAATAAAGACAACAAACGGAGTGTTGAATCTTCGAGATCCACACCTATACGATCTTATACTCGACAAGAAACTACGACGCCAGCATCAGCTGCTTCTACAGTCTTCACACCCGCTGGTAGCTCGAGAATCGATACTCCGGATACAACTCCGCCAAGAAGCACTAGATTCAAGACAGCAGAGAACGAGTCGCCAATAAAAAGTTTCCATGTGCTCAGGGCTGAGAATAGGAGCAGAAGACCGAACATCTCTTCACCGGAGACTGAACTCCTCGACTTCGAAGCGGATGCTATACGCGCCCAGTCCATTCCAACTCGTAGAGAGACCAGGGCCTCCAAAAACGCCCCTCCACCAGAAAAGCCCACGGGATTACTTACTTACGAACGATTCTCCAATGCCTCATCATCAAAAAGGCTCCAAGACATCATTACAAAAGTCCGCAAACCCATAACTAGCACAAGAGAGCGCGAACCTGGCTTTGTCTATGTTTATCGTCGCCCCAACACTGTTGGTACCTCCCCATACATCAAGATAGGGTACTCACGCAACGTGCCGAGTAGAATGAAAAGTTGGGAAAATCAATGCGGCTATAAACCTGTTTTATTACTGCAAGTTGAGACGGCCTGCGCGAATTGGGTTGAGAAGCTAACCCACCTGGACCTGCTTTCCGAAAAGAGGAGAGAAGTTCTAGTTGCGGGTCGATGCAACGGCGGCACCGGGTGTGCCAGCAAACATGAGGAGTGGTTTGAAGTGGATTTGGCACGCGCAGAAAAGATTATCAGGGGTTGGGCAGCTTGGATGAAATGCAGGCCGTATGACGAGGATAATGGCTGGGCTCTGAAAACAGAATGGCTCCCGCGGGTTAAAGTTATATTGGACGGTGGAGATAGTTTTGGTCGCCGGCTTTGGGATCTAAGGAGCGAGAGAGTGACGGTTAAGGAGGAAGACGAGGACTCTGTGAGTGGGCTGGAGTCTGTGAAGCCTGGAAGCCGGCTGAAAAAGCCAGCTTTCAAGCTATCGATACAAGAGATCAAGAGCTACAATGATCCTTTCAGTGCAGACTATCCCAAACCTTCTATATTACCGAGTCTGAGCGAAATATCTGTTAGTTAACATCTGATTTCATTTACTATTGGTTTACTATCTTTTAGTTTACTATTTACAAATCTATACGTGTTCAAAATTTGTATTCAGTCAAGGTTTATGCAGTTGAAAAGTGCGAATTCAAGAGAACACAGATTGGCATTTCAAAAATATAATCATAAAGTCACTATTTGACTGACAATGAGCAATCAATCCCTAACAGCCCATCAAGCCCCAAACAATCACAAATGCAGAAACATAACAAGCAATCCACCATTTCATTATATACAAGCAAAACAAGGCATCCAGCTTTTCCTCATCTGCCACCCTCTTTCGTATATGCTCTAATCCCAAGGATAACCCCCCCTATTTCAAACTCTTTGAAATTCTGAACCACTCAATCTCAACCTCCTCAAAAAAATTCACAAACATCATAAAAGAAAATCGAAAGGATGGGGGAAAAAAGAACGCCCCAAAAAAATGCCACCGATCACAAATAAAGTAATCACAAGAAGAAGAAAAACAAACTCCAACATTATGTACACAAGGCACAGCCGGGGTATAGCAAGAACCGTTCATCAATCCAAGCCAAAGAAAGCAAGCGAGCGAGCAAGCAATCCGTTAAAACCACAACCCTCTCATCTTCTCAAATCCTCTAAACAAATCTTCAAATCAAACCCTCCTAATAAACCTCCTCTCGTCATCAAACAAAAAAAGATAATATAAATATTAAAAAGATCAGAATCTCCTCTAGTAACCCCCACCAGGCATCAACGCATTAGGCAGACCCTCAGGGCTCTGCGATCTCTGCTGCGGCGCCGGTGAATAAGGTTTGTAGCCGGGGTAGGCGACACCACCACTAGCTCTGCGCTCCTCGATGGTCATGGAGCTCATGCTGGCAGGCATAGCCTGGTACTGGCCGGGGCTAGGGCCACGGGCAGGAGCCTGGGGTGGGGGCGAGGCACCTCTGTAGCCGCCTGGGTTGAGGGAGGGCGGAGGAGAGCGCGAGGCGTACGAGGGCGGGGAGGTGGAGAAGGAACCCTGTTGCTGGGGTGGCGAGGGGCGGCTGAAGTTGGGTGCTGGGGAGGTATAGGCCTGCTGCTGTGGTGGGTATGTGAAGGCGCCGGCTTCGTTGTTGAGTGGGGAGGAGGGAGATGTCGGTGGCATGTTGCGGTAAGAGTCGCCTGTGTAGGAACGCTGTGCGCCTGGTCGTGGTCCTGGTCCGCCGGGACCGTTCATGCCGCCGCCGTTGATGGAGCCACCGGTCATCTGTCTTTGTGGTGGGCCGTAGCCGCGCTCCGAACCACCGGTGAGAGAGCGTGGAGGTGGCATGAAGCCGTTGGGGCCTGGGGAGTTGTTCATGGCACGTTGAGGACCGGGGGAGTTATTCATGACACGTTGGGGGCCAGGGGAGTTGTTCATGTTGCGCTGAGGACCAGGGCCATAGTTAGATGGCGAGCCGGTAAATTGACGACCTTGAGGGCCATAGCCAATTGGACCAGGTGAGTTAGTCATTAGTCTGCCTGGGCCTCTTGGACCTCCAGGACCTCCAGGACCGCCTGGACCACCTGGACCGCTGCGGTTGGAGTCGCCCGAGTACTGTCGTTGAGGAGGGCCACGGCCAGCACCTGCAAAGCCACCATTTGGAGGATATTGGCCTTGAGGAGATTGGCCATAGCCGTTTTGGCCGCGGCCGTATTGCTGGCCTTGGTACTGATCAACTGGAGAGTTACCACCCTGAGCCCGTCCATACTGGTCAACTGACGACTGCCCTGCACTGGCCATGTAGCCACCCTGAGCCATGCCCGGATGACCATCCATAGGGCTAGCAGCAGGAGACTGACCATTCATCAAAGGCATGCTCTGACCAGCATGGTTCAAGTGACCCAACTCCATACCCTCCTCTTTGACATGGGCGGCCTCTTCCTCATCCATGATCCTCTTCTTCGAGGCTCCATCCCAGCTGGGCATTGGAGGCAAAGCATCGTCGTTAACAACCGACTTGGGAGGATCCACAGCGAAGCCCGACTTTCCAGTCTCGAACTGTGCGAACTTTGGCGGCTCAGTGGCGGGGTTGGTGTAGCCCATGGTCTGTGGAGGGGCTTGGTAGCCCTGGTTGATGGGGGCGGCGGCGGCAGGAGGAGGGGCGGAGGAATACGGCTCGTCCAAGTGCTTGTGTTTGCGCTCTCCGGGCTTGGTGCAGCAGCCGCAACAGTCTCCGCAACATTTGAGACAACTGAAGCAGGTGCAGCAGCAAGAAACTCCACAGCAGGCGCATCGGACAATACACCAGATGATTGATATTAAAATCAGGGCGCCGACAATGATGATAGCAATAACGGGCCATCTAATATGATTAGTACATGGGAGCATATGGGATTCTGAGAAACTAACTTGCAGTATGTAGCTTTCATACAATTGTCCCAACTAGAGAAAGTAGTCTTTACGCTCGTGGCCTCGGAAGCAATATCGCGGCGGAAGAAGTTGTTCCTCTGGACCAGGCTAGCTGCCATAGCAGCATTGATTCGAGCCATGATATCCGGTTCTGTTAAATAAAACAAACAAGAAACAAAGTCGTGATAGAATTTGGTATCGTAAACGAAAGTGAACCGACCAGCATCCAAAAATGGAATTGATATCGGTGGGGAACGAAGGTATAATAAGGCAAGTCAAGTCAGGTCAGGTCGTGAGGTGAGATGAAATGCCTACAGCATATTCGAGAGTTGGTACTTTGGGTGGATGTATCTATGCTTAGTAGCGTAGGAATATGGTTATTTGCGAAAACGAGAGGTGGAGTATATGCCGTAGTGAGGATGAGTTGTGGAGTCGTGGAGTTGCTACCAGAGCTGGTCTCTCCACAAAGTATTCTACCTTGGTACTGTCCTGGCCGAGCGAGATGGAAGGCTGGGCAGATCGAGGCGGGCAGGCAAACAGGCAGGATATGGATGAAAACGGAATGAGTCTTCGTACTTCTACTCAAATAAACCCCCAAGGCTCAGACTTTCGCTGCTGGTAATGGTGGTCACGCAGAAAGAAAGTCACTCAGTTCCTGGCCGTGGCGACGACGAGGGACTTTGATAGGTTGAATTGGGGTTGCGGCGGGTAGGCTGTGCAGATGGATTGCAGGTTGCAGATTGCAGGTTGCAGATTGCAGGTCGTAAGTCGCAGGTCGTAAGTCCAAGTAGCAAGTCGCACTACAAAGTACAATACAGTACAACAGTCGTCGATCTAATGCAGGTATTTTGTGCGTCTGGATTTTTCTTCTCTTGGGCTGGATGTGGGCGTGTATGATATGATTTAAATGATTGACTGGGTTGGACCGGGCTGAAGAGCTGGAGTTCCAGGGAATGAATGAATGTTGATGAAGGAATGGCTGCAAGGTCGACTTGCTTGGATAGCGATTGTTGACTGGATCACACTCCAAAGATGTTTTCCTCTGTTCTCTGAGGGATAGGAAGAGAAAGGTTGGGAGAAGAAGAAGAGGATGAAGAAGAAGAGAAGGAAGGAGGTGGAGTAGATGAGTTCAGGGCGCACACCATACACACATTTCAGAGTCGACAGGGTCACATTGTATGTAGGAAGCGGTGATCGACCCTTTGTCAAAGCACCGAAGCGCACCAAATTGCAGCCAAAGCACGAGTTAAAGCACCAGCCAAAACCAAGCGGACAATAATATGCGCTTTGGTGGTAGATCCAGGGGTTTACTAACCGTGCTACGGAGCAAATTAACAAGCGACGCCATGTTTCGTATCAGATTTGAATTGGAAAGTGACTATGCGATCACGTGGGTGGGCAATTTGGTAGAGACAATGCTTTTTATCGATAACAACTTGGTATAAAGCGGTATAAAGTGGTATAAGCTGGTATAAGCTGGTATAAAGTGATGCAAACTGGTACAAACTGATGCAAACTTCTTCTTCCAACCCTTGTCAAGACACGGCCCTAAAACGATCTTTAACCGTTTTAAACTTTCTTTTAAATTGCGAGTAGAGAGTGGAGTATTGCTACATTTGGGGCAGTTCATCTAAAATTCCTGCCACTACTCCATATCCAGTAACATCAACGAAGAAAGATGTAAAGTCTATCCAAGAGGGCTCAATGGATATGGCTTCTTCATGAACGTTGTTGGGGAGATTCTCGAGGAACGCGCGTTCGGGAGCTCCAAGTACAAAAAGCAAGCTTACTGGACTTAGACTTACTTGCTCTAGGTGCCTACTACGTAGGTAGTACCTATGCCATGGTTCCGATCCCGCTTTGCACGTGCGTGTTATACTTTACATGACATGAGTACACAGGACGAGACTTGACTGACAGGAAGTAGAGTAGAGTGCTATGTATTCATAGAACTCATCACTACGTAAGTACCAATTGTAGATCCAAAAGATGTCATTCCTGTCAGCGATCCACTCAACGATCTTATCCAACCGGCCCCAGACAAGGAGAATTATGCCTCTTTCGTATTCGTATTTTCGTATTTAATTCAGTACGTACATGTATTCTGTACTCTACTTAATACTTACCACCACCACCAACATACGTACGTCTACATACTGGCGTACCAACCTTACATTCGAATAAAATGCTGCCTAGAGAGGCTGTATTCGATACCAAGAAGAATTCACTGCCCATAGTCAGCGCGCAGTTGAGAATCCAAAAGCCCATTCAATCATTCATTCATTCATTCATTCATTCCAGATCAGCCTACCCACCCGCTAACTGACACCGACCCTCCCATCAAGAGGCTGTGCCCCGTATCATCGTGTATCATTGTGTATCACACACAAGAATCCTCCACAACGGAGGTATGTATGTAATACACCTACAGTCCACAACAGTATCCCTACATCCAGCATCAGACCCGCCAGCAAATCAATGCATTACTCCTGCAGTACAGTAAGTACAATACCTGTAAAGAATGAAAAACGAAGAATGATTGAATGGATGAATGAATGCATATACACGCACATACACGCACATACAAGTACGCGCACGCACAGAATCCAATCCTTATCCATCAAGTAAGCCGACCATCCCAATCTCAACCCCCGAGATCATCCACCGCAAAAGGTAAAAGACAGCTGAACTTCCCGCACATCACCTTGTTTTCATATCTGTCAAAATACCTCTCAGAGACTCCCCACTTTCATACTTTCATACTTTCAACTTTCATACTTCAATACTCCATACTTCCACACCCCCACATTTCCAAATTTCCATATTTACTTTCATACATACATAATACATACATACATTCCATATCGAACTCCATAACCATCCAATTCCAAAGTAGAGGTAGAAAGTCAGTAAGCGAATTGGGGGTGTGTGTGCTTGTGGGGACCAGCAAGGGAGAGGGCATAAAACAACCAATATGAGGACCCTTGATCCACTACCATATTTTTTTCGAGATAAAAAAAAGAAAGAATCCACAATTGACGAAAAGTATGAACGCACGGACGAATTGAAATTATATTTTAGTTTGTTTCTCCTCGGACGATGGGTCGAGTCATAGGATTATCATACTCAAACACCGAACGAATCGCACGTCATTAAACAAACAAAGTTTAGTCCTCTGTAAAACAGAATTATTATTTCCTTTTTTATATATTTAAAAAGGACAAAAAGAAAGAAGAAAAAGATTTTATGGAGTTATGATTACACAGTACGCGCTGGAACTACTACTTAATATGTAGTCCCATTTCCCCATGCGCTTGATATTTCCTCTCTCAAACATTTCTTTCCCAAATCCCGCCGAAGAACCCAAACGCCACACCCAAATTTCATATCATAGGCCTTCCACCTCATCATTACCCCCCTCAAAAATACACACTCACACACACCTCTTATCTAATAATGCCATCCCCCTTCGTAGGTGGTGGTCCCTGAGGTGCAGCGTAGACCTCATCGCCACCGCGCGGTACATAGGCATGCTGAGGCTGCTGGAGCTCGACGCCACTCTCTTGGCCGTAGTAGCCAGCATTGCTGTTGCCAGTGGCGTTGTACTGAGCAGGAGCGTGGTAAGGTTGGGCGGGCTGGGCATAGTTGTTGTTGTAGTAAGCGTCATTTGTGTAGTCGGGACCGTTGTGGCCATACGGCGTCTTGCCTGCCAACCAGCCAGTGCCGCGATATGGGTTCATGCCTTGACGACGGCGACGACGGGAGTTGAAGCATCTGTGGGGGATGTTAGTAATGCAATGGTATTGTTGGAATTGGGGTTGGGTTTGTTGTGAGAGGTGCTGGTGGATATTGGATTTGGGGATGCGCGATGTGGGATTGTCATATACTATGTGGAGATGTGGAGACTGTGGGGGATGGAAGATTGGGAGAGACGTACGCGAGGAGGAAGAAGACAATGATGGCGCCGATGATGATAGCTGCAAGCGCAACCCATCTGCCCCAGGAATTCCAGCGTGAATAGCAGTTTCCGTAGACATCGCAGCTGTGAATATGAGTCAGCCTTTCAAGTTTCTGTGGGGGCGAAATTGAGGATGGAGCTCTTACTCGTTATAGTTGTTGTAGAACTGGCGCTTTGCGAGCAACATTGTGTCTTTTAGAGTAGGAGCCATGGTGGTAGTATGTATTTGAAGTTATTGAGGATGTTGAGGTTGTTGAGGTTGTAGAGGTTGTAGAGATCGAACACAAATATTGGTATTGGATTGGTGTTGTAGTGAGTCAATGACGTGGGGCGTGATATCACGCGTGTCGGTGTGGCGTTGGAGAATGGAGTTGGCTGGACGAGATTCTGGTGGTGGGTGATTGAAATGTTCTGCGGCAGAGGGCCAGTTTATAGCAAGGGCCTTTATTATTTATGCAAGCAGCCAAGGCAACGAGAATGAGGAGCAGCAAGGACAGCGGAGGATAACAAGGAATGATTTGGAAGAAGACACCGGTGAAAAGTGGCTGAGGCTGAGTAGGAGTACCAGAAATTAAGTTTATACGTAGTACGTCGGATTACATGTAGTATACTTGAGTAAATACCTTGATGTGCACAGGGACTATTCCACATGCACCCACAGACTATGAGCACTGGGTGCTGATTAGGACTAGGCTCATGTGATATACGACATGGTCTTGGATTGCGCAGTCACACGGATCCTCTCTGATGGACAGTAGCACGAGTGGGCAGTGAGCGGTACAGGTGAAAGGTGCTCAAGGCCAAGACTTTCCAAGGCACTACCACCACTACTTACCACTGCACAGCAATTCTTGTGTCTTTCTTTCAAGGATGAAGCTCTCACGTGAGTTATAACTCGGGGATATATCTTAGGGTGTTTTTGTATTGACTATAACCATAAATATATCCATATACGCATACTGTGTATGGACATACATCCATACATCCATATAATATACACATACTCATACACATAATATACACATACTCGTACACATACGTCCATACATATCGTGCATACATACTTACATCTATCTATCTATCCATCCATTCATCTGAGTTTATTCTCACTCCAAACCACTTGATTTACTTATCTTAGCACCCGTCATGATATGCACTACTTATCCAAAACAATGGCTACTGCACCATCCATGACCAGCGTTACCCGCATCTCTGATCTGTGATCTTTACACTACGATGTCTATCAACGCCACTCTCGCACGGCTGGGGAAGGGAAGCAGATTGAGATTCAGATGAGGGGATGAGGGGTCTTGAATGTTTATTCAATCATTCGCTGTACATACATATATACACACATCATACATACATCCACGCAAGCATACATACTTACAAGCATACCATCCACTGACACAAGATCAATCATCGTAATCATAATAAAACACTCCACAATTATCAATGAAATGCCTCTTCCAAAAACATCAACAAACACCACAATCTCAAGACTACTTAGTAAATCACCCGTTTAAAATACCATGCCTCAAAGCTCCACATATAGGCAGCACAGTATAATACTACAATACAATACCACAATACAATACTACACTACAACACTACAATACAACACTCAATAAAACACTCAATACAACACCACAGCACCAAGAAAGCTGCTCGTCATCACACAATCACGCCAACCACGCCTCAACCGCATCCATCCACAGCACCAGTCAGTCCCAGCACCAGCACCAGCACACACAGTACACAGCACACAGCACAAACAAACAACAAACCACACCCAACACACACACACCACACACACCACACGCGGCCTCTCGGCCACCACGAACCCGAACACACGCATGGCACCTCGTCAACCCAACCAACCACAACCACCGACAACCAGCCAGCATTAGCAACGCAAGGGTGAACGAAAAGGCAACCCAGGCGATTGCCAGCGCATCAAGTGGTCTGTGTGTTAGAGAAAAGAAGAGCGAGCGAGCGAGGTTGCGCGAGAGAGAAGAGAGAGAAGAAGAGAGAAGGAGTAAAAAAGGGTAATGTGTTTTGAAAGAAGAACAAAAAGAAAAAGAATGAAAAGAAAAGAAAGAGGAAAAAGAAAGAGGAAAAAGAAAAGAGAAAGAGAAAAATACATATACGGAGATACATATACGAGAGAGGAAGATCCATTCATCCACGCCAGTATTTTTCCCCAAGGACCAGCGCGCGCGCATCAGTTACCACTTTTCCAAATCTCTCTTTAGTATTCCAGCTTCCTTTCCAGCTTCTAGTTTACACTTTGCACTTTCCGACTGTCGACTGTCGACTTTCAACTTTCGACTTTTCTAGTTCTTCCTCTCCCATTGTTCCAAAATTCCCTTCGCGCCAAGCTTTCACTGGCCTTTTTACTTTATGGTTCCTTTTCATTATCTAGATGGAAGGAGGAGGAGGAGGAGAAGGAGAAAGGAGGCTTGTCAACCCCCCTCTTCCGTCTTTCATCCTCTTCTACTACTAACGCTTGATGTGGGAGCGTAGGTTGGTCATGGCGCCGCCCTACGCTTGACTCCCGTGGCGGGAGAGACCTTCGATCGATTATGTACTCTAGTCTACGCTTGGGAAAGGGTTTGTTGTTATGGTACGTATATCACAAGAGTTATAAGGCCTTGATGTGGGGCATTGGGGATTGAGGATTGATCGAGCAAACCCACGATCAAACTGTTCTCGGACTTGCACAGACTTCACGGTAACTGCGAGGAAAGCTTTGGTCCTAGATGCTGATATTTCATGCTCCTACATTTGTCCAAACACACCACGGCCGGCGATAAATTCGCAGACTGGAAATACTGCTAAGAGGGGGAGGGGTTCAGCAAGAAGCTAGCTGCCCCATAGACAACAACAACAAAACAGATGGAATGAGAAACTGACGGCTCAGACGCTGGAAGAACACCATGGAGGGTACGTATAACAATAATTGGAAAAATAAAGTGCTGATTTGTGTGAGGATTAAAATCGACGACAGACGAATAAAAGAACGAAGAAAATTCGAAGAGCGATCCAGTTCCGAGTCGACAAGCAAAAGGCAACGCAGGAGAATGAGAATGGAAAGATGAGAACATGTGCGCCCGAGCTTTGGAGATGTAAGTTTTCGCTCGAATGTCGATTGCAAGGCCGTTATGTACTTCCGTGAATTCGTTATTATGATCATTAAGCTGCTTCGGTGCAAAAATGCACCAGGTCCCAAGCGCCGACGGTATGCCCAAAAGGTAAGGGCTCTTTCAACTTTTTTTTTTTTTTTCAATTACTTGCTCGCTCGTGCGACAAGCCATTGCAGGACAGCATCGAGATTCGTCTCCTCTTTTGCGCTGATACCATAGCAGCTCACTTCGCGATGGGAAATGCTCTTCAAATCCAGAGCATCGATCAGTTCGTCGACCGAAAGCTTATCCTCGAGATCCGACTTGTTACCGAGAACAAGCAAGGGAATTCCCTCCAAGACTGGCTTCTCGAGAAGCGCATGCAGCTCCTCCTTTGCGACAGGGAGAGCCGCTCGATCGGCCGAATCGACGATAAAGACGATCGCGTTTACACCCCGACAGTATCTTTCCCACATCGATCGAAAACGTGGTTGTCCTCCGAGATCCCAACATTTCAATGTGACGTGTCCCTTTTGGACGCGCTTCATGTTGAAGCCTACGGTGGGAATGGAGCTACAGCATCGGTTAGTTCTGTTATGTCGGCCGAGTTTATCATGGGTCTATGGGATCGGAATCGACAAATTATATAGATTTAGGACTCACTCGATGGTAAACTCGCCGCCCTGAAAGAACAAAATATGGATTAGCTTCTGGGAAAACAACATGGATCGTTATCAAAGGCGTCACTATAAACATACCGCCAACACTCTAAGCAAAGAGGTCTTTCCAGCATTCTGCAGACCGATCATTGTAATATCCATCTCGGTAGCCCTATATATCCAGGAGGTTGTGGTCAGCAAAGACCCCCAGCAGATTATGTCGATAGTCCATTCTGTGGATGATAAATCCCAGAGCATCATCATCGTCAGGCGACAACAACTAACACCCCAACTTATTTTACTTACCAGAACAGCCTGAGTAGCCAGTCATACATCCTCTTGAATATTCCAGCCATATTTGATCGATGTCGCAAAATCCACAAGCTGCACGGAGGCTTTTCTGAGCACGAGTGTGTATACGGGATGGTTTTCTCTCAGCTTCGAAGGGGCAAGGCTGCGATGCGAGGTCGTTGAACGGGTCGGCTCGTAGCTTCGCGAACAGGCTCTAACTTTGCGCGGTTACCTAAGGTAGTTCGGGAGGGGTGTCGGTGTCGGTGTCGGAGCTTTCGAAGCACGCCCTGGTGAATTTTCGTTTTCTGGATTTAACCGTGATACAAATGCGCAGATGCTGGATCCTTCGAAAAAAACGGGCCCTTGTTTGATTCTCGTTCCTGGCGAGTTTTCGTTGCTTGTGGGCGAGTGAGTGAGAGACTGATGGGGCTTGTAAGAGGCTGAAGCGATGGAAGCAGCAGCACCAGCTTCTTTTCAAGGTGGAGTAAGGTATGATAGCAATGCAATAGTCTTGAAACAACACACAGCTTGTTATTTAGGATTTTGGGGTGGGGGTTGTGCGATATGGGCAGATATGTGTGTGTGTGTGTGTGTTTGTGTGTGTGTGTGTGTGGATATGTGGGTGCGTGTGGATGTGAAGTGCATGCAGTTGTGGGCTTTTGTTTGATCCAGCTGAGTGAGTTTTGGTTGATGCTGTCGTAGACACTTTATTGCTGTTGTTTGCTTTTGTCTGAGTGTCGAGGATGATTATATTGAAGGTGTTTTTTTTTTTGGTGTTGTGGGTGCGTGAGGGATTATTCAAGGTAGAGTAGTTAGGTAGGTAGGTAGTAGGTAGTAAGTAGTAAGTAGGTAAGTAAGTAGGTAGGTGAAGGTAAGTCAGGTAAGTCAGGTAGGTAAGGTAAAAGGGTAGAGAGGTAAATAAGGTAAGGTAAAGTAATGAATGTGTGAATGCAATATCCGTATGTATGTGTGAGGGTGAATAGTGAGTGAGGATCAGAGTTGTGCGCGCTTGAGCTTGCTTGAGTTGAGCTTGAGCTTGTGCTTTTGTTGCTTGTTGCTTGTTGCTTGTTGCTTGTTGCTTGTTGCGCTTTTGCCTGTGCTTGTGCCTGCCTGCCTGTACCTGTGCTTGTGCTTGTGCTTGTGCGTATGAGAGAGAGCTTTTGTGTCAGTGCTCCTTCATGTGCAGATAGATAGATAGATGCAGTTCAGTCTTGGTAGGGTGAGAGAGTGAGTGAGTGAGAGTGAGAGAGAGAGAGAGAGAGTGAAAGAGTGAGTGAGTGAATGAGTACTCGTATAAAGCAGGCAGTCAGGTAGGAAGGAAGAAGGTAGGAGGAGGAGGTAGATATTCGAGAGCTTAATGCTTTGTGTTTTGTTTTGTTTTGTGCTCTGTATTTGGTGCTTGGTGCTTGATCTCCCCGTTCTCTCGCTCTCGTTCTCTTTCTCTGTGAGTGTATGTCTGCGTCAAATTTGTTGTGCCGAGCAGGTGCCAGGTGCGAGTTGCAAGATCGTGTAGGTGTAACTCAACTCGCAAGGCAAGCAATTTCAAGCGGGTGCAGCAGCAGGTCAGACAGCTCCCCGAAGCGCCTTTTGCAGATCTCACTCTTCTTCACGCCTTCACCCTTCTCACTTACACTTACACTTCACACTTCACGCCTCACACTTTTTCACGCACGCCGCACAGGTCAAGATGGGATGGAAGATGCAAGGAATCTGTAAGAGAGGCGATAAATTAGATGAAGCAGAGAGAGAGTAGTAGGAGTAGGAGTAGGAGTAGTGATAGTGGTAGTAGTAGAGAACAGGCAAAGAGTCCCATGTCCCGTATCGAATGTGATGTGAGGTGATGTGAGGTAACGAGTAAGTCAAAGGTAAAAGGTAAAAGGTAAAAAGAGTCAAGTGTCCAGGTTGTGTAGTGTGTACCAGGTTTGGTTACTCGTCGTGTCGTCTAAACGTTTTCTCGAAGGGCACCAGTGTGTACCAGCGGGCACCAAGTGCTGAGACTCCAAGGTACAGTCAGTCTATTACTCCATACAGAAGCTTTGCAGGGCGCATCCGAGAGAACCCACACATACGCAAGTGTACACACACAGATACTCTTTTACAGAGTATACACACAGAGTATACACACAGAGTATACACACAGAGTATACACACAGAGATACACACAGAGATACACACACACACATACACACACTCACTCACACTCGCTCACACAAGAACCTGAGCCCGGCCGATTGATCAAAAACTTGCAGAAGTGTAGAGGTGCAGAATGTAGAGGTGCAGAGGTGCCGCAGTGCAGCAGTGCAGCGGGTGTAGCGAGGACCATCCATACCGGTGGTGCTGTGGTGCCGTGGGTGGCCTCCCATGCATTTTCCCATCTGCTCCTCCGTCCGCCCCGTCCATCCACCTCCACCGATAACCTCTCGATAAGAATCACGTGACCCTCTGCCGAGATCTTTTTATTTTGAAGCGAGAAATTGGGCAGGACTTTTTGATTATCAAGAACTCGAGGGAGCCAAGCTTTCAACGACCTTTGACTGGGACAATTTTCTTGTGAGTACAGCCCCCCCCATCCTATTGCATGCACGCCATGCAATCTTGAAAATTCACTGCAATCACATACTGAGTGCCCCATCAGTTATACGGTTCCCAGATCATCATGGCGCCCTCTGCGACTGCTACCGACACGAAATGGGACCATGAGTTCCACACCATTCGCAGAGAAAAGCTTTTCCGTGAGCCTCCAAAGGACCACTCGGCATACCCTGCGCTGCAAGCTGCTATCGCACCACACATTGAGTCCTTCAATGCTTTATTAGAGAAGGATGGCTTGATCGCACAAGGAATTAAGGACATTGGGTGGAAGACATTTCTCGATGGAGACGACAGAGCGCCTCCTCTTGGCAAGAACAAGCTTCAGATCCGAGTGAAGGAGGTGTTTGTAGAGAAATCCATGTTGCCAGCATCGAATAAGTTTTCAACGAAGAACCGAGAAATTTTCCCAGCGGAGTGCAGAGAACGACATGTCACATACAGAGGAAAGATGAGCGCGCGATTGGAGTACAGAATCAACAATGGCGATGTCAAGGAATTCGTACGAGATATTGGACAAATGCCACTCATGCTCAAGGTAAATTATAAATGGCTTTATTATTGAGAATCATTGCTGACTTGGCAGTCCAACCGATGTCACTTGGAAAACAACAGCCCGGCTCAGCTTGTTGCCCGAAAGGAAGAGGCAGAGGAACTTGGAGGTTTTTTTGTTGTCAACGGAATTGAGAAGCTTATTCGTCTTCTCATTGTCAACCGAAGGAATTTCCCAATGGCCATTATCCGTCCCTCTTTCGTCAACAGAGGTCCAACTTACACCAAATACGGTGCACTCATTCGCTGTGTGAGACCCGATCAAACTTCTCAGACCAACGTTCTTCATTACCTCGACGATGGAAATGTCACCTTCCGATTCTCCTGGAGAAAGAACGAATTCTTGGTCCCAGTCATGATGATTATGAAGGCTCTTGTCGAGACCAACGATCGCGAAATTTTCGAGGGACTTGTTGGCGCCAGTGGCTCAAAGGGCTCCGAGAACACTTTCTTGACTGACCGCGTCGAGCTTTTGCTCAGAACATACAAGGCATACGGCCTTTACACCAAGACGAAGACTCGCGCATACCTTGGAGAGAAGTTCAGAGTCGTTCTGGGCGTTCCAGACAACATGTCGAACTACGATGCTGGATCCGAATTCTTGCGAAAGATTGTTCTCGTCCACCTCGGAAACGTCGATGTTACCGAATCCCAGGACATGGATAAATTCAAGATGCTTCTTTTCATGGTTAGAAAGTTGTATGCTTTGGTTGCAGGTGATTGCGCTGTTGACAACCCCGATGCTGTCCAAAACCAGGAGATTTTGCTCGGTGGATTCCTCTACGGTATGATCATCAAGGAGCGCTTGGAGGATTGGCTTGCAACTGGCTTGAAAATGGCTCTCAGAGACCACGTCAGAAGAAACCCAGAGCAGGATTTCTCTACACCAGAGTTCCAGAAGGATTTCCCAGTAAAGATTTTCTCTAGAACAAACGAAAACATTGGAGGAGCTCTCGAATACTTCATGTCTACCGGAAACTTGGTGTCTCCTACTGGTTTGGATTTGCAGCAAGTATCTGGTTTCACCGTTGTTGCCGAGAAGATTAACTTCTTGCGATTCATCAGTCATTTCCGCATGGTTCACAGAGGTGCTTTCTTCGCTCAATTGAAGACCACAACAGTCAGAAAATTGTTGCCAGAGAGTTGGGGTTTCTTGTGCCCAGTTCACACTCCCGATGGATCTCCCTGTGGTCTTTTGAACCATTTGGCACATAAGTGCAAAATTCTCTGTCACCCAGTTGACGCTTCTGCTATTCCTAAGCTTGTCGCCGAGCTTGGTGCTGTTAGCACTGGATCCTCATCTACTGCTGAGAGTGTTGTTATCCAATTGGATGGTAGAATTCTCGGATGGTGTACTCCAAAGCAATCCAAATTCATTGCCGATACCCTTCGATTCTGGAAGGTTGACGGCACTCACAACGTTCCTAAGGAGCTTGAGATTGGTTATGTTCCAGGAAGCAACGGCGGACAATACCCAGGTATTTACCTCGCTTCAGCTGCGTCAAGAATGGTCAGACCAGTCAAGTTCCTTCCTCTTGATAAAGAGGACTACGTAGGACCACTTGAACAGCCTTTCATGTCTATTGCCGTTACCGAGCCCGAGGTTGTTTCTGGTGAATCAACCCACGTAGAGTTCGACCCAACCAACATCCTCTCCATTCTCGCCAACATGACTCCTTTCTCTGATTTCAACCAGTCCCCACGTAACATGTACCAATGTCAGATGGGTAAGCAATCTATGGGTACTCCAGGAACAGCTATTCGCTACAGAGCCGATAACAAGACATACCGACTACAAACTGGACAAACGCCAATCGTCCGTGCTCCACTCCACAACGATTACGGTTTCGATAACTTCCCTAACGGTATGAACTCTGTTGTTGCTGTCATTTCTTACACCGGTTACGACATGGACGACGCTATGATAATCAACAAGTCATCTCACGAACGTGGTTTCGGACACGGAACAATCTACAAGGTTAAGAAGATTGATCTTGAGGAGGGTGGTTCAAGATCTCGCTCTTCCACGAGCATCAACAAGCTTTTCGGTTTCGCTCCAGGAGGTCTCATCAAGGCTGAGTGGAAGGCACTTATCGATGAGGATGGTCTTCCGTTCATTGGTCGCATGGTCAAGGAGGGCGATGTCATCTGTGCCTACCACACTGTTACCAGAGACGCTCAAGGTAACTTGGTTAACCGTGATGGACAAACCCACTTCGAGAAGTACAAGGAGCAAGAGATTGCTTTCATTGAGGAAGTCAGACTCATTGGTAACGAGAACGGAAACGAGCCTGCTCAGTCTATTTCCATCAAGTTCCGCGTACCACGTTCCCCAGTTATCGGAGACAAGTTCTCTTCTCGTCACGGACAGAAGGGTGTAGCGTCTCAGAAGTGGCCTGCTGTTGACATGCCTTTCTCCGAGTCTGGCATTGTTCCTGATACTATTATTAACCCCCACGCTTTCCCGTCCCGAATGACTATCGGTATGTTCGTCGAGTCCTTGGCCGGTAAGGCTGGAGCTCTGCACGGTCTTGCGCAAGACAGTACGCCTTTCCGTTTCGATGAGCAGAATACCGCTGGTGACTACTTCGGTCATCAATTGATGAAGGCTGGATACAACTACTACGGCAACGAGCCAATGTACTCCGGTATCACTGGTGAAGAGCTTCATGCCGACATCTACATCGGTGTTGTTTACTACCAACGTCTCCGTCACATGGTTAACGACAAGTTCCAAGTACGTACTACTGGACCCGTCACTCAGTTGACTGGACAACCCATCAAGGGAAGAAAGAAGGGAGGTGGTATTCGTGTAGGAGAAATGGAACGTGATTCTTTGCTTGCTCACGGAACTGCTTTCCTTCTTCAAGATCGTCTTCTCAACTGCTCCGATTACACCAAGTCTTGGATCTGTAAGGAGTGTGGTACTTTCCTGTCTACTCAGCCAACCGTCTCTGCATTTGCCTCTAGAAAGAAGGGCACTGGTGTAGTGAGATGTAGAAAGTGCGCTACACGCGCCGAAGGTTGGGAAGGCCAAGGCGAGATCTGGGAGGATGGAGAGGGTCAGAGATGGGTTGGTGGTGAGGACACCACCGTAGTCGCTGTTCCAGGTGTTCTCAAGTACTTGGATGTTGAACTTGCCGCTATGGGTATCAAGTTGAAGTATAATGTGGATGTGTAGAGAATTGGGTTTCTTCATGAATGTATGGTTGCTGGGGCAGGCGTTTCGGTGGTCTTCGGTGTACGGCTTATCATAGAGTAGCATATTTAGCAGCTTTGGAAAAAAAGTTTGGTTTCTCGTGTTTGTTCCGTGGCATTCTCAGGAAGGCTTGTGTGTGTCGAGGCTGGTGCAATCCTTAAACTTTACTTCTCAATCGTAACCCCCCACAGCGCTCGAGGCTTGATGGTGGAAAGATGCCGGTTATCCCGCTCGCCTCTCTTTAGAGTATTTCTTGAGATTAAAAATGCGTCCTTGCCGTGCTCCTTGCCCTCATATACGCGTTTCATAATTGACCTACTCTCTGGTTGCTATGCTCCCTTGCCGCGATATTGAATTTCGCTCCTCCCCGAGCCCTCGGTCAACACGTGACACTATAGTTTGTCGACTTGCCAACTGCATTCACCAATCCAATGCAATCTACACCAGGTCTGTCGTGTTGAGCCGAGTGTCAGCTCTGGCCCCATCGCTCTCCATACTCGGCGTTCCTGCATCGAGGAATATCAAATTCCACGCTCTGCTGCTGTGCCATCCAGCCGCACCGCTTCCCTCCTGATTTTTCGACCATATCGCCCTTTGTTCTCATCTGCTCGATTCAGCTCCCAATCAATTGTCCGCCCGAGGTCATGCAGGGAAGCGTGTCTGTCTATGTAAGGCGACAAATCCTTCATCCGGTCTGTCTGCGCGGCCCTCCTCAGATTTTATCTGCAGCTTGGCATGCTGCATGCGCTTGCAATTCGTACGTCCTCTGCGCCTCAGGAAGTACAATGTGACAATGTACAACTGCCGTTGTGTGGTGGCCGTTGTGTTCATGCATTGTACCGACATGAACGCAGCTCTGCCAACGAACAGACGACCCCCGAACTCTCTTATGGTAGGTAACACGCCTGCACATTTCCTTTGTCCACCGCAGCGCCAAAAGTATAGATCAAAGCGTTCATAATATTTATATCTCTGGAAGCGCGGGCTAAGAGCGCCCTTCTCTCTGATCACGCCGTTGGCCCAGTGAGAAGAGGTCCTAGGCAATATAGCTTTCGTAACCCATTCGTAGCTGGTCTATCGATGTCTATCATGCCCATGAAAGGAAATCATAATATCGCTCTCCCTCTTCATGAGGCTTGGGCTTCATATGCAGGTACCGTATCCACCTTGACGTGGGTTTGCATATATCTATGTTTTCATCTAGTTATGCACTGTGTACCTGATCGCGCAAGCTCTTAACTCTCCCTCGCTCCCTCCTGCTATTTTATACTTTCCAGCTCATCACCAAGGCAGGACCCGCCACGACGCGTGTATGATATCTAGGTAGTCGTGCCCACTTCACAATTGTAATTCTTTGTGCCACGAATTTCTTCCCCCCCCTTCTGTCGTCTTTCTTCTCCAAATCCCCTCTGCCCTCTCCCGCATCTTGTCTGTCTTTACTGTGTGTCAATATTCTGTTCGAATGCGGAATCTCATATCAGTCACTCGTTCGAAGTGAATGTTTGGTGTGGTAAGTTCACCGGTTCCGATCACAGCTTATCAATATCAGCTATTGATTTGTACTCCAGCCGCATCATCAGGGAGTCGCATTCTACGGAAATTAATATTGATCTCGGACATTTATGTCGAACCTGGAGCCATTGACCAGATCCTACTACAATTCTTAAAGTCGAACATCCCCAGGGATATCCACTCGTTTGTTTGCATCAAGTCTCTTGTGCTTCAAAACATCCCGATTGCTGTAGCAACAGCATATTTCTCCAAACACGACGAGGAATTATGTATGAAATGGCAACCGTTCGTCTTTGTACTGTCTTTGCGCTGCTGTCGTTGTGTAGTTTTCTTCTACATATTCCCTTTACCATAGCTGCTCCGACAGCTCTTGGCTTTATCGATGACGGAAGACCCCCTAATTACGACTATGGCGATATCGAACTCCGTCTCCCAAAAAAGCGACAGTCAAGTGATGATACTCCATTCATCGTCACTGGTATTCAGACCAACTCTACCAATGGATCAGTGCCACTGAGACTGGAGATTCGGCAATTGCAAAAGAATACGAATCAATGGAACTTATTCATCTTGGCATTGGATATGCTGCATTACACAGATCAGTCAGAACTCTTGTCGTGGTATGAGCTTGGTGGTAAGTATACTTTGGAAACTCCTTTTGTGGGAAGATCTTGGAAAGCTCTTCCACTAACAGCTATACTTACCAGGCATTCATGGTAGACCATTTCGAGCATGGAATAATGTCCAAAATCAAACAGCTAACCAGGGAAACTCGGGCTATTGTGCCCATAACTCCATTGTTTTCTCTACTTGGCATCGTCCTTACTTGGCCCTCATTGAAGTGAGTATCTCCAGAACTTCACCATGAGATGAAAGCTAAATCAGCATAATAGCAAGTGGTCTACGACACAATGCAGCAAATCCTTGGATACTACACAAACGACACACAAAAACAAGAAATCGCCGCTGACATTGTAGACTTCAGATTTCCCTACTGGGACTGGGCAGCTGTACCATCTGATGGTGGGAGTATACTACCGGATAGTGTTGGAGGCTCGCCGGGAATCTCAGTGGATGGGCCTTCCGGCACGCAGCTTATTGCTAACCCTCTTTACAATTACGTGTTCAAGCCCTTTGTCCCGGATGATCTTCCTGAACAACCTGTAAGTAAATTATATCTCGTATATTCTATCTCTTTGTGGTGTGGTTTATTGTATCTTGAGGTCTCGACTTGTTTATTTCATGGACCCTTCACTTAATATTAACTGCTAAACCCTTCTGGCACTTCATATATAACGTGTTGATAATATTTGTAACGTTTCAAAACATTATCTAGTTCTTACTAACAGTCTCTGTAGTTGGTAAATTGGAATGCTACTGTTCGTTATCCTCCCAATTCGTCTGGAATACCAACTGTTTCTCAAGACAACCTGGTGGCAGCTGAATTCGACAACAGTGCGTCAACAATTCGAGATCGTCTCTATAATCTCTTTGTCAACTATCCCGATTTTAGCAAGTTCAGCAATGCAGGGTGGATTACTTACGGAGAGAGTGGTAACGATTATGACTCCCTTGAATCATTGCACGACATGATACATGGTCTCAGCGGAAGTGGTGGCCATATGACTTATATCGATTACTCAGCTTTTGATCCCATTTTCTTCCTTCATCATGTTATGGTCGACCGCTGTCTTGCGATGTGGCAAGTTCTATATCCAGACAGCTATGTTGTTCCTACAGCAGCATTGCATGACACATTTACGAACTCCGCTGGTCAAGTTCAAGATACAAACAGTCCTCTCACTCCCTTTTATCAAACAGAAACATCCTTCTGGACATCCGAAACATCTCGTTATACCGAGGCGTTTGGTTATGCATACGCAGAAACAGTAAATACAACGTCTGAGGCCCAAACCACTATTATGGCCGCCATCAATAAGCTCTATGGCAGAACCGCACCAGCCAATACCGTCTCAAAGCGTGAAGTACCCCTTCAACGAGCCCTTGATCCTCCCATCTCTGAGCTTGTGGATCGTGAGCTAGCCACAAATTCCTCCGAAGGTCTCCCAGCCAACCTCGCCCCCAGCAATCAATATAATGAATACATTGTCAATCTCCGCGTCAAGAAATATGCTCTTGCCGGCCCCTTCAGTATTTACATATTCCTCGGCGATGTCGGTGATGATACCACGCAATGGGGCTTGCAGCCAAACCTCGTTGGCTCGCATTGCATTTTCGCAAGAGTTGTTACAGACACCGACACAGCAAACATGAACAACGAAGTTACTGGTACTATTCCCCTCACTAGTGCCCTACTTGGTACTGTAGCGAACGGTGGTCTAGCGAGTCTTGATCAGGATGATGTTTTACCTTATTTGAAAGAGAATCTGCATTGGCGAGTCATGCTCGTAAGTATTCTAATATTTCTATATAGTTTGAGCTGTGGCTGACAAGGGAACTAGATTGACAAGACGCCTGTTGCGAACGAAGACGTTCCTGACCTTATTGTTACGGTTGTTTCTGCCGTTGTTACGAGAGCGGACTCGCTGCATACTTTCCCTACTTGGGGACCGCTTAGTGTGGTACTTGAATTTTCTAACATGAATTTGGCGAATAATATTGGTAATTGAGGAATTCAGGGGCTGAGATACTGGGAGGGCGGCATTTATTGCATTTTTGGGAGCATATTGGGAGAATTAATGAATCTGGAGAACGCTTTTCTTGTAGGTGAGTATGATCATGGGGAGATTTGAGGTTCCGGGCTGTGATGAGATACGGATTTTGAGGCTGGGATTTGGAGGCAGGAGGGAAATTCGCTTATACATTTATTATCTTTGCTTGTTTGCTCTTATATTTCCTTATTTTTTCTTTAGATGTCTTCTGTGAAGATGATACAATGGTAAGTATCTTAGGGGATATTCATAGATTAATTAATGGGGTTGAGATGAGTTATGAGTTCTTGGTTAGGTGGTGGTGGGTGGTTTCAAGTGAGGAGGTGAATTGTATGAGTTGACATGTGTTGCATCGTGATCTTTTTGCCTGCTGATGGAAACAATATTATGAAGTAAGTGGACTGCTTAATTGAATTTTCATAGTCTTAGTTTGTTTTTTGTTTTTTTTGATAATCGTCCATGATCGACGGACAGACCTTAGTCGCCAATGTTCCAGTAGTCGTCACCGTCTCTGTAGTCGCCAAATTCCTGTCGGTTATCATCACCATAGTCATCCACTTCTCGATACTCTTCAATTTCCTGAAAGTCATACAAGCAAACTAGTCACCTTCCACACTGTACTCCGCCCAGGATGTCTGAGACAAACGATCTCCATGAGCTTGTGTAAAGAACTCCGTCGGGCTTTGTGAAATTAGACAATATTGAAGATCTGTAAGGATCTGAAATAAGAGACATGTTTCAATTTTCATCTATGTTGATTATGAATGATAACTTTATTGTCTTTCTAAGTATGTTTCTCCCCCCTTCGTTTTTTCTGTTGCTTTTTGGGGAGAGAAACGTGTTCTGTGTTACGACGCTGCTTTTCGTCGTTGTTTACTTCCTTGTCATTATGTTCTTGACATCATCTGTGTTTTCTTCGTTGGGAGACTGATCTCTACTGAAGGTTGTGATTGAACACTTGTAACTATGTTGTTGGTTTTGGTTTAGCATTGCAATTCTGCGGAGAAGCATACGTTGGGATATATATTGCCTTTTATACCAAGTATGAAGAAGTAGATTTCATAAGGAGTTTGGCTGTTCCATAATGATGTACCATCATTGTTTTTCTCTTTCGCTCTATCCAAATCTTATCTTCTTATTTGACCAAACACAGTCAATAATTCTTTTCTAAGTACATTTTTAAGCTTCCTATAGCTGTGTTATTGATTGGGTCAGATATCTGTATTGTGAAGAGCTATATCACCTCAAACATCCTTTCGCCAAAATTTTGCATCAGGTTTGCATTTGGTCTCGGGAGCCACTCCACTCTTCAAGTGTATAAATGGCATGCTTGAAGCACCTTCGATCCTCCATATGTACTCGACAGACATTTCAACATTTGACGGTGCTTTTCTATGCCATTACATATTGCAGAAAGTGGGCTTCAATTGTATACGTTTTCTCTTGTCATCAAATACGTCCTTATTATAAGTCTTCTCTCGTCATCGACTGTGTCCTTATCATCGAACATGCTCTCATCATGACAGTATCTATCTTCATTAATAATCACACGAGCACTGTTCTCTATGTGATGTAGCATCGGTAGCAGGATCTATGTGTGAAGGAAAGAGTGGAGAACATGTAAGATAGCAGCTTATGTATGTATCTAAGACATTTATCACAGATCTCGTCCCTTATTTCACCTTTCTCTAGCTAATCTCCCCTCTCCACTCACCTTCCAAAAACTGGGATAAGCTGGACCCTTGGTAGATTACCGATACAAATACCGTACATGGCCCTCTTGCTATCAGGTCCGTGTTACTTCACTTTTAAGAGTCTCTCGCACAAAAATAGATCATGATCTGCGCAAAAATAGAGTGGGGAATGCGAGATGATATCCTACTGGGTATTGCTAGCATACGAGATACGGAAAATATCGTACTCGTAGAGAGGTTAGTCAGTGTGCAGATGCAGTCCTGGACGCATTGGAGGGGTCGGACCCGTTCAGCCTGGCTAAGGACTTGTGAAGCTCGCTAATCGCTGCACGTTGACGTCGTTCGTCGCTGTGGTCCCTGCTTCCTGAAGCATGTACACACTACCTCATGAACCTAGGACATATGAGAATACTCATCGATTCAATCACCAGATACTCTGCTCGAAGGTATTCTTGGAAACTCTTCTCGTTTTCGGTTGTGAAAGGGTGTGGTATTTTGACTGCGCATTGCCGTATATCGGATTACGTACGCCCTACCTGTATGCATGAAATGCAGGCAGCACTGGAGTGAGAGGCTGATGGAGTTGAGCCTCTGAAATACATAAGGCCAAGTCCGAATACGCCGGCTTTGACTCATCATTTGTGTCGGCACTTTGTTCACGAGGCAGAGGAAGGCTCTTGATACACACCACCACCATCATACTTTTCTATGGCAGAATGCGGAGGTGGGGTGGGGGGTCAAGACTGGAACCTCGTTCGCCGCGATATAGACAAGGGTGTACAGCTGAAGCTGGGATGTATCTTCAAGAACACAATGCTATGGTTCTTTGGTTTCTGGGCACTCGCAGTCCTATCCTTTCAACAGCAAGGGATGTCTGACTGCGCTGGCATGATGTTTTGGATGTGCTCTGTATGGACAAGTGGTAGAGCCTCGTGCTGAGGTGAGGAAGAATATAAGAAGCCCACTCCCCCCGGCTTGCTTCATAGAGGCCCTTACGATTATCTATCAACTTTGTCTTAGATCTTTAGTTCAAGATCCATACGTTTTGCTCGGCTCTCCGTCTTACTTATTGACCCATACGTTTTAACAATCACATCTTTCTTTACCATCCTATCAATCAAACCCAAATATTCTCAGATAGTAACACACTCACTTAATATGTGTCTCTTCTCATCCCCACGCCGTCGCTACACCGAAGAGGTTGTCGTCCCGGTCCGTACCGTTCCCCGTCACGGCTACCACCACCATCACCACGGTCACCATCACGGCCATCACCCCAGGTCATCCTATACGTCTGTCACAAGAACTACAGCTGGTAGGCCACACAGTAGTCGACATGTCTATGCGACATCGCCGAGAGTCAGTACTGCCTCCTATCGTCGATCAGTTCCGGTTGTAGTCGAGAGGAGGAGCCGAACCTATGTTTAGGGACTTTGAGAAGGTTTACAATTCAAGCGGATGAAGGACTTTGCTTTCTGATTTAAGGAAAGAGGTTGGTGGGGGAGTCTTTTATTGAAGGATTGGATGGGTTTGAAGTGTTTACCTTTATGATGGTTATGATTATGATTATGGTTATGATTGTATTATGATAATGGTATGTTTCATTGATGTTTAAATTTACATTCCTTTTGCATTATCCTTAACTTCCTATGTATCCACTATTATTACACCCGTGTTGATTGATAAAATACTAACAAGCTAAATCTAGAAATCGATATATTTTGTCTCCTTTAAACGTCTTTATTTTCATTCCAAATTACAAAAATCAAAGAAAAAAATATATATCTACAAGCATATTATCACTACTTATATTGAGTTGGTTACTGAAACGACAGTAATAAATTGTCGTCTGAATTATTTCTTCATGGTGGATCACGAGACAATTCCCCATAGTATTAATGGTGGTAAAGGTTAGCGTCGTAGTGGGATAACAGCCGTTGACATCATCGCCACCGGCGCGACCCGGTACGGACAATTTAGTGAGTAAATAGAAAGAATGTGGGGAAACAGTGACGAGTGATGAAAGTAGCAGCACCAAACTAAGCAAAAGAGCCATAACTTACCCTCTCCATCACAAGAAACAATCATCTTCAAATAAATTCCTACGATAACAAAAATCCATCTTCAACATCCTAAAGTTGATTTCAAGTCTTCCTTATCACTTCACTCAACCCAAACAAGTCGCAAGAACAGACAAGGTATGTGCAGAGTTATTACCTACCTTAGTCTCGCCATGTTTCCTGCTCTTCTCAGCCTTGCGAAGGGTCCCTGGACAATCAAGGGCACATGTTATAGACAGGGAAAGTGCTGATCGCGATAACAGAAATTACTCGACGGGAAATTACTTCACTAGATCTGGACAAGTAGCAATCCCTTCAATATGTAAGTTACAAGCTCCTATACTCCCCAGAACTCGGTTGTGTGGCTTTATCATCAACATTCATCATGGGTCTGAGCCGCAAAAGTAGCTTGAAGGATACTTCTATGAAACATCTGTAACAAACAACCACAAGGTGTTTTAACAAGAAACTAACGTATAGAAATAGGAATCGAGCATTATCCATTCGTTCCAATAAAAAGGACTCAACGTCCACCTCCGGCCGCCATGGATTCAGCTTCAGCTCTTTGCGTGGCAGCACACAACCAGAGCTCTCCAAGAAACTTTACAAGCTGATTAAGTCCGAGAACAACCTAATTGGATCCTACGAAGCTGCTGGAAAAGAGCGAGTTTCCATCGCCACCCAACTCTCTGAGTGGGGTGAGCAAACTGGCGATGATGGCATCTCCGATATATCCGACAAGGTCGGTGTCCTACTCAGTGAGCTCGGCGAGCAGGAAGACCTTTATGCCCACAACCTCGACGACTCTCGTGGCATCCTCAAGGCCATCCGAAACACTGAGAAAAGCGTACAGCCAAGCAGAGACCACAAAGCGAAGATCGCAGATGAGATTGCTAAGCTCAAGGTCAAGGAGCCTGAGAGCGCCAAACTGGTAACTCTCGAACAGGAGCTCGTACGCGCTGAGGCAGAGAATCTCGTCGCTGAAGCCCAGCTCACCAACATCGTAAGTCCCTTCTATCCCCTCTTCCCGCTCCATCTCTTATGACCACACACTAATCCACTGCAGACCCGCCAGAAGCTCAAGGAAGCCTATGCTGCTGAATTCGCCGCCACCATTGAACGCGCTGAGAAGCAGATCATTCTAGCTCGCCATGGCCGCCGCCTCTTGAACCTACTCGATGATACCCCCGTCGTTCCGGGAGACACGCGTCCAGTCTACGAGCACGCCAACCAGGCACGCCAGGTGCTCAATGATGCTGAGGACGATTTGAGAGATTGGCAGCCTGAGTTGGAGGATGTCAGCTCCGCTCATGAGCAGATTGATACTGCACTCATGCCTGTTGGTGCTACGCATACCCCAACTAATGCCGTTGGTCATGAGGCTGTTGGTGCGGGTGCGGGTGCAGGTGCGCCTGGAACCGTAACAGGTAACGGGCAGGGAAGCCATCTTACTCACGAAAATGAGGAGAGTAGAATTACTTCTGATGCTGGTGTTGCTACTGGACCTACTTATGCGCCGAGTGAGACAGAGGCTAGTCAGATTGCTTGAGACTGAGCTTTCGTTTACTGTGCGAGGTTGAGCTTTGCTAGGGATTGGGATGGAGTGTGGTTGGGATGGCTAGGAGTCCATGGGCTGGGTATCATTGCCGTGTGTTTGGGTTGTCTGTATGATTCTGTGGTGTGTAATGAGTAATATAATATTTTCATGAATCAACTTTGTACTGGAAGAAGTTTTGAATGTGAGTTTTGCGCTAGGAGATGGAAATATTATGAGGTTAATAGGTCGAGAGGTGAGGTATTGAATGTCTGTGTAGGCTAAGTCTCTTGTTGACAACAACCCAGCTTGTTAATACATGCACGGTACATGCTATCTATCTCCTTAAAGATGAGCTTTGTCATATTTTATCTCGACTTCATCTTGGCTACCTTTACGAGTCAACACTTGAGATTAGTGGGTAACGGACTAAGTGGCTGCTTGATTAAGGCTATTACTATACACATATGAGTTTTTTTTATTTTAATTCCAAACACGTGCTGTATTTGAGATGGACTGAAGAAGTGGATATTGAGTTTCTGGTCAAGTGAGTCATCGAGTGATCTGACTCAAGCACTTCACACTCTTTTGTTCATGTTCGTCGGAATTGCATATGCACGTAATACTGTAGGGCTTACATTTTGAGGGTTAATCACTTGGCCCGAAACTATAAATCAAATGAGGCAGCACAAGGCAGCATGGAAGTTATCCTGATCTCTTATTGAATATTTGTAGTAACGTTTTATAATTCTGCTGTTTCTGACCAGATCCTAACTTGAAGCCGTCCCCTGTAGTACCCGAAAATCCAACCCTGAACTACTACATTTCTCAAAAGAGTGGAATGGCAGCCCTGCTATAGGGCCCTCATATCTCAACCGAGTTTGTTCGAGGCTTTTGAGATGGTATTCTAGAAGTGTTGAGAATGCTGGATAGATACCAAGATCCGGCTTGCAGCGTCTAATTATAAGCCCCTTTGGTTGAGTCCAACGGCAACAAGTATGCTCCATTCCAAGTCCATCAAATACTAAGAACCTTGTACATTCTCGTATTTCCTGTTCAAGAAGTTCGGGGAACGGCTTTGTCTTTTCAATCCAGCTCCGAAATACATGTTCAAAACTATCGGAAGGTGACGTATAATATTCAAATACGAGTTTCAACAGGATTGAAACCGGCGTGCAACCTTCAGGCGCACACGGACAAGAACATTCATCATTATGTGTGCTATTTTCCAACTGTAGTCGACGGACCCAGTAATCGTCCCCATTAACCAAATCTGGGCAGGGGTAAAACTTGTAGTCTGAGTATATTATGCCTTGTGCAAAAATATGTAGCCCATAAAGATGAGCATCCCTGTGTCTAGAAGTTTCAGAGACACCTTTCTGAACAAACCACTTGATCATGTCAAAATTAGCCGAACGCCAGCTTTGTAATATAGGGGTAAATCCATCCTTATCAGGCTGATCAATTTCTCTGAAGCCTGAAAGCCAGAGAATGTCAGCGACTTGTGACATCATTCTAATATGAGATTGATGGTGATAAATGCTATAAACACTCTTATCATCCAAATCTAGAGCATCAGGTACCTCGACCCCGTAAGACAGTATGAAACTTCTGAGGTCTGGTGCGGTTCGTTCTATCTTTCTGTCTTTCTGTATTCCGTGTCTCAAAATTTGTTGCTCCGGTAAAACAGCTTGAGCTTGAGCAATGAGGCGTGTATGACGATCAACAAGGGCAGTAGCAACAGTAACAGCTAGATTATTTGTATGGTTTCTGTTTTGGTCAACAATCAGTGCTTCTTGAAGCAAGCTTCGTGTGTGACTTGGTGTAGACAGGGCACAATCTGCATTCAGAAGTAGGTTCACCGCGTCAGCGCAACCTAAGATAACAGCCAAATGTATTGCACTGAGTCCTTGGTGGTCTTTGGCATTGATGTTGGCACCTGCATTAATCAGGTGTTTCAATCCTAAGGGCCATTCAATAGCAAATTGAATAGCTCTACGCCCATTGACTGGAGAAGGATGGTCAATATCCGCTCTATTTATTGCCTGAAGTAATTTGCTTTCGGACTGTTCCAAAACTGCCAATGCAGTAAGCCCATAATCAAAGTCTGCTTATGGTTAATGACTACAAGAATACATGAAGTATGAATACTTACATTCAACTTGTTGAGGAAATCGATGAATAGTAGCGATCTCTTGTCTGGAATATTTGTAATACAGATACGGAGGTACAGATATTTCGTTTTCAAGGGGCTTCGAGAATTCACACCCATTATTCAATAGTTTGTTACAGATGGCTTTATTTCGAATAATATCACCTGATAAATATTGGGTATTGAGGACCGACGCCTCTATAGTACCGAACATATCAAGGGCAGTACCCTTACCAATCAACGGATAATAGAGGTTCTCTTTCTCTTTCTGTTCATAGGATATTGTGTTTGGATCTGTGCCACTTTCTAAGAGAAAGCTGATCAATGAAAGATACTCATCACCAGGGCGTTTTGGTTGCGATAGTTGAATTACATAAAGCCATAGTACCTCCTGTTTCAAGATTAGAATATTTAATAAGTTCAGAAGACTTGGGAATCTAACGTGTAGCAATGTGTTTCCATTCTTATCCTCATCTAACGGAGAAGCCCTCTGGTTTTGATAGAGATTTTTAAGGTTCGCTTGGAGATCGGATATATGGTGGGCATCTGACTCGAGCTCAGAGCTACGTAGCTTCTCAGTGGTGCAAATTAAGGCTTGAAAGGCAGGTGATTGTGTTCTATCGACAAGTCTAGTTGTACCGATGACGATGGGGCATATCGAGAAGTTTCCACCTGTTCGCCAGTTCTTGATCTGGAAGCTTAGGTTGATTGTACGAGAAAGCAACCAATTGGGAGGAACTAGCCTTATGATCAATTCCAAGCTTTGATCAGAGGTCCTATAGCGAGGACAAAAGGAGTAATGATGGCTTCGGAATGTTTGCCTGAAGTTCAGGATTGATAATGGTACCCATTGTTGCGTTTTGCTAAATGGTCTGCATATGCATGATGCCGTAGAAATTGAATCGAGAGGACCATTGCACACTACGGCTCTGATATCTCCTTGGTGTATATTTCTGAGGTTTTGATCTTTAGACCCATGGGTATGCGGAACAAATTCTTGGGCTCGAGACATCACATCGACTAACTTTTGAAGTTGGTTCTGGATCTCCGGCTGATTCTAACAGAATTTGATTAGCATCGTTGAATGTAGCCAAGTTACTGAGTATAGTTCACCTACACTACTCAGAGTTCGGATATCTTGAGCGAGTTGAGCAACAACATGAGTGTTCGTACACATCATACGTTCAAAATCTCGGAGCCTTTGATGAAGATCTAGCACATCGTTTCTTTGATATATATCACCTCTTTGGATATACTCGAGAATACCCTGTTGCTGTCTCAAGATTTTTACTACATTCTCATCGGTTCGTTGAACTTGCGGTAGAATCTGCCTTGTACATGTCAATGCTGTCATTGTATTCCCATCAAGCTGCCTAATTTCAGGCAGTAGGCGCTCAGTCATTGCTATGCTATCTGCTACACTTTTGGAAATCTGATTGAGCTGCGGAACAGCTTCATAGGTGTTCTTTAACGAAGCTTGCGAAATTTGGTCGATTTGTTGAAGTTGAGGTATCATTCGCCCCAAATTAACATCAATCCTCGTAGTGATTCCACCAATCCTTTGGCCTAGGAATAACGTTTGCTCTACATTCTGATGCGTTGAATCCAGAGTATTTCTTAACTCGTTGGATAATTTTCTGTAGTCAAATCGTTAGGATATTGTTTCAGCCAAGAAGATACTCTATAAATATATAAGAAAATTCATAAGTTAATAATTAGCATCAACAAGTATCATAACAGACGATGCAAACATCACTGTAATCAGTTGGAGTTAAGACACACTCACAGGTTTGCCTCATTCAACCAGAGAGCTATGGAACTCTTCTGTCGCTCTAAACGCTCACAGATCGCTATAATATCTCCCTTGATATGAACCGTCCGAATTCCATTCCAGCTTCGGCGAAGGAAGCCATCATGATCCCCATTCGTAAGATCATCAAGCAATCCAATAAAGGTAGTTGCTAATGAAATGAAGTTGTGTAATGAGCTTTTGAAGGTTTCTGTTGGTGGTGTTGGGCTCGTTGATGGGAATATGGCTGCATATGTGGTGCGGATTTCTTCAGCTACAGCGAGTTGATGCCCTAAATCTGCTTGGAAGTTTTGAATGGTTTCTGGCGCATCACGTATTTCTATGTAAAGGCGACTCAATTTTAAAGAAAGGCGAGAACCTATATCGATGAATTGTATCACACCAGCAGCTATGCCAAGAGCTTCGGCCATAATGTGCAGTACAGTTGAGAGACAAGCTTGAAGATTTTAGAACATGTGGTGAGAGAGCCATTATAGATCAATTGGTGTGGGGCAGTGATACACTGTAGCGCCAAGTAGATATTTATGTTCTTTTTGGTTCTAGAAATATCAAGATGAAGCCATAAGCAAGGCTGTGTACTCGCCAAGCTCATGCACGTCTGGTCACTTTGCATGGTTAAGCCGGTATATAACATATCCGCCTTATTTTATGATTCATTATTATGAAATGTGGAACTTTAAAAATTACCACTGGTAAAAAACAAAGACAGCTTTTGACGGTCAATTTTCCATTATAGGTGGATAAATTGCCTACTTGTTTGACTAGATTTCAGCAACATGGGGTTGATACCAATCAGACACAATGCAAATTCTCATCTAAGGAGGTACCATGGATATGAGGAGGACATTTCCTGGTATAAGAGTTTTGTCTGCAAAATTTGAATGAGATCGTAAAAAATCGGGTTATATTATTTACTATACAAAGTGAATATAGAGGAGCATTTCCTAGAGCCTAGGTACATATATGCAACTCAATCATAGCAAGCTATAAATACCCTCTCTAACTCACTTATGACATATATGAAGATTAAGCACATTATTAAGGGGATTAGAAAATTATTTGAAATAGTACAGTTGCAGCACCCAAGGGAAAGATGGTATCACATTCAGGTCGAAAAAGTTAGGCAATAAGAACACGATATGTGTTAAAATTTACACATAAAAGCTTCTGCGTTCTTGTTTCCTAAGACAAAGCCTCTCCTATTCACATTCAGATCATACCTTTGGATTATGAGGTTACAATTCTAAGTGGTAACCGCAGAATACTAATTCCACTCCTAATCTCACTCAATTTCGCCTTATCCAGCTCATCCCTCATGTTCCCGTGCCTTCAATTAAGCGCCGTTGAAACTCTTAAGTGTCTAGATAGTACTCCTATTATCCTACCCTCTCCAACTCATCAACTTGAGCCATTACTTCACTTGGAAGTTCAACAACTACGTAAAAGCGTCCCGTCAGTAACGAGAGTCAAACTAAATACTGAAATTAATAACATGATATATAACTGTACGTACTTTCTAGATTAGAGCGAAGTCTCTCTTTATTTGAACTCTTGGGAATTACGCTGATTCCTCTCTGAATGGCCCAACTTAGAGCAAGCTGTGATGGAGTAATATTGATAGAGTTTGCAATTTTAATGAGAGCAGGGTCACTCGCAACATTCAGCTGGTTTGCCCTGTCAGTGGTGAGAGGGCCCCAGGCGGTTATATGTATATTCTAGGTGATTTTTAGTACCTTAACGAAGCAGAATGAATAGGTTCTGATGTACTTTTGAGATATACCATGGGAGCATGTCTTTTCTTTGTCGGTATGGATGTGTCTGTAATTGATTTACAGCAGGAATAATTTTTGCACTATTGATTACGTTGGGTATTAGATCTGAGTGTTTTGATGGGAAGAAGATAGGGAAAGCCTTACGTAGGTAACAGCTCTTCAAGATGTGCTTGACTGAAGTTACTGACTCCAATACTTTTTACTTTTCCAGTTGCAACGAGTGCCTCCATAGCAGTCCATGTTGAAGAAAGAGGAACAGATTTAGTGATTACATCCCCATTCTCATCTTCCGGAACGAAAGTAAAGGGATCTTGCTTAGCCCATGAATAGGGCCAGTGTATCTACATTCCCTGAATATCAGCCATAAATTCTGCAGCGCGCTGTCTGGGGAAGGGGTATCTCACCAAATAAAGATCCACATAATCTGTACCAAGATCCTTGAGTGTCTTATCGAGAGCTGGTTCTACGTCTACTGGATCATGCTCTGTATTCCAGAGTTTGCTCGTGATCTACACCGGACCAAAATTACTCAATGAAGAAGGGATGACAGTAAGCAACATTCTTACGAAAAGCTCCCCTCGTGGAATTCCAGACGCTTTGATCCCTCTACCAACGGCAGCTTCATCTTGATACACTGGAGCACAGTCGATATGACGATATCCAATTCGAAGCGCAGTCTTCACAGCGTTTTCAACTTCAGCTGGATCTGGTGCCGCGTCGCTGGTAGAGAACTAGGAGAGTTAACAACGTAGATATATACAATGCGGAACAGTTGGGAATTACGGATGTTCCAATACCAATTGCAGGCATTTTAAAGCCTGATGACAGAGCTATCCATTTTCTACTATTGACAGTCATTTTGTTAAGAATTATAAAACTAAATTCTTAAAAAAAAAAAAAAAAAAAAAAAAGACTCAGAAGAATCATGAGAATATGATGTATTGCTTGTACGAAGTATTTCTTTCATTAAATCTCATTTAATGAAATTCAATTGTCCAATCAAATCCTGCAATAGCCCAACCCGAGTCACAGATCTCTTATCACTGTTTGGGGGCGGGTTTCACTGTTCTAAGCAACCAATCACAATAGGTATTAGTCTTCCATTTTAAGAAGGTAAGATCTGGCAAAGGAGAAGACAATATAGGCATAAAAGTTCGGGCCTGAATTCCATTAACTTTCACACATAGTTGATAAAGAAATGAGGCTTAACTATCAGAAAAATACATAGTTCTTAGGTATTAGTCTGAAGAAACTGACGAAATGTATTTGAAGAAATTCCATATTTCCCTTCATCAATAGTAAAGGGAAGGAACAAGATATGAAATGAAACAAATGCATTCATAGTATAAGACTCTTAAGCGCCGCCAGTATTCTCAACCAGACTCCCACCTGAACGCCACCGCTCCAAACTTATATGTAATGTTTCCTCAACCAAGAACCTTAAGACCACCCTTCGTTTTGCTACCTGCCTTCTGCACTCCAGCACCAGTCTTCGCACCTCCTCCACCTCCGTGATTCTTATTTTTGTTGTTCTTGCCCCCCTTACGGTGATCCTTTGGTGTGACAGCCTTGATTTCCGTGGTGCTCCTCCTCAGCAAAACAGGATGACTGCCGATGTACTTGCCCTGCATATCTCTCGCAGCCTGGAAGAAGTCGTCACCGTCACTGAAACTGACAAATCCATATCCTTTGCTCTTTGTTGTTCGCTTGTCACGCACCACTCGCGCCTTTTGAACGGAACCCCAGCGTGAGAATGCCTTCAAGAGAGACTCGTCCGTAACTTCACCTGCCAAGTTTCCTACAAACAGTCGGAAATGGCTAGGGTCCCATTCGAGCAAGCTAGAATCCGTCCACTGAGTCCCACCACCGCTTCGCACAACAGTCTTCTGCTTGCCGTCTGCGCCGTTTACTACCTTTGCAACACCGGTGTCACTATCAACTGCAGAGGCAACCGCATGGCTGCTTAACGAGGGACCATCTTGTCTGCCCAATGGTGCAAGATTCGCGTTTGTTCCTGCACCAGCGGTTGTACGTGTGCTACCCTGTGCTTCTTTGCCTGCATATGCGCTCTGCCACTGTGCTATCTGTGCTTCCATCTCTGGATCAGCAGCAGCGGCACCATATCGAGCACCTCCATCCTGGCCTGGGAGAGGGAAAGGGTTGCGGATCTGGGGTGCGGCGTATGTGGCTGCTGAAGCATCGTAGGGTGGCTGTGAGTAGGCAGGTTGCTGGTAGGACTGAAATCCTGCTGGTGGTGGAGTATGCGTTGCTGGGGAGCTTATCTGTCGTGGCTGGAAGCTTTGGAAGCCCCCGCCATAGCCGCCTTGAGGAGTTGCGGAGGAATATGTTGGTGTGGATGCATAGGCTGGTTTGTAGGTGGAACTAGCAGCTGATGGCGGTGGTCGTGCAGGTAGAGATGGATGTGGAGAGTTGGAGTTGGATTTAGAATTGAGACCTGGAGGTGGCGGATAGGACATGATGAATGGCTGTACGTGTAGACTCTGGCAAGTGCTTGGACGTACCTCTTGCGATCTAGGCCGCAGTAGATTTCAAAATGCAGATGTTAACGTTCAAAGATCAGATGTCTATTGGCGTATATTGCGTCAGAAACTTGTGTGAGCAGGTTCTCAGTGAGATGTTGCGCGACCTTTGTTTGTTGTTTCTGTTAAGAAATCTTTTGACAGCCTCGTCGCGAGGTTGTGACGAAAGTGATATCACGTGCTATATCACTTTAGTGTTAGTGTGCAGGATTACTAGATACCTTATTAGTTAGGTATGTAAGATGGTTGGTATGGTGGGTATGTATCACGTGGAGCGTTGGCTGGTTGGTACCACCAGTACATATACAGCAGGTAGGTATGTACCTTATGGTAGTACAGTCACCTGGTAGGTACATGTAGGTACATGTAGGTAGGTATTCTTAAGCGAAGCCACAAAACCCAGGCATGTTAAGGCCACACTCGTTTGTACTTCGGGGAAATGTTTGTGGAGGGGTATGACGATACCCACGACGTCTTTTGGAGGGGGTGGAGGGGCAGACATGCAGAGTCTATTCGGAGTATGTATCGAGAATCCCGTCTCATTTGGCTCATCCAAATTCAAGACCCCACCCGCTTTGTGCGCTGGTAATTTGGGCGTTTAATGGCACGTTGCTCGGCCATATGTATGTGGTGTATGTAAGCAACAACGATCATGCGCATACACAATCCTTCGCAGCGAGATCGGGGATAGCAGGGAGCTCAAACGACACTCCGATACAGTTGAATAATGCCGGACGACAGTTGTCCACAGCCAAATAACGACAAAACCTGCCAAGCCAGGGAAGACCTCAAGAAGGGGCCAGCTTTGTCAGGCGACAAGAGAAAATGAAGATAGAGACACAGACAATTATCGGCGTTCAGAACACACAAGGCTCTGTTTGTCGGTCTTTGGAGCTCTCTTTGGCTACACTTGATGATATGGTGATACCGTAAGCTGGGCACTTGCATTCCTTTCCACAGTTATCCGTCTGTGCCTGTTTGTCCGTCCATCGACGTGGCCGGCTATTGAAATTGCCATGTTTACGGAGTTTCTCTCAAATAACTCCGTGCGCTGCCCGACAGTAGCAGAGTACGGACAACCCAATGCCTACGATGTTTCCAGTTTGAGCTGTCACCATTGCATTTCCGAATTTCGTGGCCAGGGCTTCCAGAGTCCGATAAATCCTCCCGTCGCTGTCCGTGACACAGACACAACATTTGCCCCCGTATATGTCGAAGATCCCCATGGGCTCCTCCGTAGAGGTCAATCATTTGCTACCTCTTCCGTGCCCGCGTTTGATTATTCAGGTTGTCCGGTTATTGCTCCAGTGAGGTGCTGTGACTTGATTATTCACCCATACCATCCATGAGCTATTCAAGTCACCTATGAGTGCTCCAGCGAGCGTGAAAGTAAAGCATGGTATCCATGGAAAAGAAACTATATAAAATATTGATATTCAATTGGTAAAAATATCACATGATGAAAAGAGACCTGGTAGGCAATTTGAATTTAGGTATGTTGTCATAGCAATCATATGATATATTAGAAAACTTCAGCACGGAACAGACTCTTCCCTATCATTCATTCTCCCTGTCCTGGCCTTTTCTGATGAAATAAATAATCACGTGAATACTAGTCTAGATCATTTATCGTATGACTTTGTCTAAGAAGAGCTATTCAGGCAATAAATAGACACTTATTAGGAAGGATGACATCGTCATGATGGGATTTTAAAGCTAAGGTATGTTGGTGGGGGTTAGAGAACCAGAATAAACATTTCTCATGCCGAAGACATCGTCAAAAAGAAAGAAATCTAGAGCCTGGTGGAATTGCTTACAATGGCAATGGAACCAAATTTACAATTGAATAATTCAAATCATTCTCTGGTTATCAAATTTACTCTCCCTATTATTCCCCTGTCCCATTTCCTCTTCTACCCACCAGGTTCTACTGTATTCTGAGGCTTCAAGTGTCTGGCTCATTCTGTAACCGGCCATTTCGGCGGTAGGATACACTAGTCTCAAAGCTTACAAAGTGCCACCGCAGCCCCTCGCGAATCCACTCCACCTTCACAACTACTACTTCGTCACTTCTCACGATTCTTTTCACCGACCATCCTCAACTTCTATCAACATACCTGATACATAACTGCTCCGAACATTCTCTTGTTTGGAACATCATATCAACTTTCAATACCTCTTTTTCCACAGAATAATTGATCAATCGCCATCATGAGCTCTGACGGACCGTAAGTCAACCCTACCCCACCTCCGGCATCGTCATTATCTCCCAACAACAATGTCACCAACCAACGAACCTTGGCTAACCCAAACCGCAGAGTTGCTGACTTCGGTCTCATCGGTATGTACATTTTAGGACTCAATTCTCTAGTCTGAGTGAGCGACGAGTATTGAGATTCGCTTTTATTGTTGTCGGCCGCGCCTTTGGCGGGGTCAACAGCTCTAATTCAAGCCTCATATCACAATGCAAAGCTCTTTAATTTGTAGAATAATTGCTGATCATTGGTTTCGCGGATTTTTAGGCCTTGCGGTCATGGGTCAGAACTTGATCATGAACGTCGCTGACCACGGTTTCACCGTCTGCGCCTACAACCGTACTACCGCCAAGGTTGACAACTTCCTCGCAAACGAGGCCAAGGGTAAGTACCTCCAAATCGCATTATAGAGATATACAAATTAACTCGATTTTCAGGAAAGAGCATTGTCGGTGCCCACTCCGTTGCGGAGTTGTGCGCCAAGCTCAAGTCTCCTCGCCGTGTTATGTTGCTCGTCATGGGTATGTATTTTCCAGAAACTTGATGGAAACATTACTGACATCTATTTTCAGCCGGAAAGCCAGTTGATGACTTCATTGAGCAGCTTCTTCCTCACCTTGAGAAGGGTGATATCATCATCGATGGTGGTAACTCCCATTTCCCAGACTCCAACCGCCGCACCAAGTACCTCGCAGCCAAGGGTATCCGATTCGTCGGTTCCGGTGTCTCCGGTGGTGAGGAGGGTGCCCGTTACGGTCCATCCATCATGCCAGGTGGTAACGAGGAGGCTTGGCCATACATCAAGGACATCTTCCAGTCCATCTCCGCCAAGAGCGACAACGAGCCATGTTGTGAGTGGGTTGGTGATGAAGGTGCTGGTCACTACGTCAAGATGGTCCACAACGGTATTGAGTACGGTGACATGCAGTTGATCTGTGAGGTACGTTAAATCATTAATTCTTCTTTTCGTCATTTGCTAATCTTTTTTTCAGGCCTACGACATCATGAAGCGTGGTCTTGGCATGCCAAACAAGGAGATCGGTGACGTTTTCGCCAAGTGGAACACTGGTGTCCTCGACTCTTTCCTTATCGAGATTACTCGTGATATTATGTACTTCAACGATGAGGACGGAACTCCACTCTTGGAGAAGATCCTTGACTCCGCTGGACAGAAGGGTACCGGAAAGTGGACCGCCATCAACGCTCTTGACCTCGGTATGCCAGTTACCTTGATCGCTGAGTCCGTCTTGGCCCGTTGCTTGTCCTCCCTTAAGGGTGAGCGTACCCGTGCTTCCCACAAGCTCGAGTTCGTCGGTCGCTCCACCAAGTTCGAGGGTAACAAGGCTGAGTTCCTTGATGACCTCGAGCAGGCTCTTTACGCCTCCAAGATCATCTCCTACGCTCAGGGTTTCATGATGATGCAAGAGGCCGCCAAGGAGTACGGCTGGAAGCTCAACAAGCCATCCATTGCCCTCATGTGGAGAGGTGGATGCATTATCCGCTCCGTCTTCCTTAAGGACATCACCCAGGCTTACCGCAACCAGCCAGAGCTCGAGAACTTGCTTTTCGATGACTTCTTCAACAAGGCTATCCACAAGGCTCAGCCAGGATGGAGAGACGTTGTCTCCAAGGCTGCCCTTCTCGGTATCCCAACCCCAGCTTTCAGCACTGCTCTCTCCTGGTTCGACGGTTACCGCACCAAGGACCTCCCAGCCAACCTCCTCCAGGCCCAGCGTGATTACTTCGGTGCCCACACCTTCAAGATCAAGCCAGAGTTTGCCAGCGCCAAGTACCCAGACGGAGACAACATCCACGTTAACTGGACTGGCCGTGGTGGTAACGTCTCTGCTTCCACTTACCAGGCATAAGCGCTTTGATTTCTTGTTTTGATTTTCTTGTTGTCAGTGATGAATTCTGCCCAAAAGAAAGTCAAGTAATCGAGCGCTTTTGTATTTAGATTATTTTAGAAACGTTGAATATCAGTAAAAAGCCCTTGAATAAACTATCCCACATGTCTAAAACTGTGTGACATCGAAATTCTGTGAAGTTCTCAAGATAATTTTAAGACTTTTACTTTCTGACGTTCTGTTGGTAAAGTTTAAGGGTCTGGCGATAACGGCTTCCACTATTATCCTCATGCACGGACCACAATAACTTTCCAGAGCTTCATCTACTTTCCCTGACAAGCAACACGCCCAAGTTTTTGGAACGACGAGGGGTGAAAGGCAGTGGAGGAAATTCATTGATCAGCCATATAACATAGTAATATCTTATATCAGCTTATTGCACTCTCCAACTTCTTTTTGTCCCTCCTTTCCCAGCTCACAAATATATCTCGACGTCCAAGGCCCTGAACACCCCCCACATTCAACAACTCTCGATCATCCACGAATCGAAATAGACATCCTCTCGACAGGAATATAGGTACACTCATAGAACCGCAAGAGATTATGGCCGAAAAAGCGAACAAGCGCCAGAGCTTAAATGGAAAGGTCGCGGTGCCACTGAAAGCTCCAGCGCAGAGTGCGAATACCACTCCAGCGAACGTCTCGAGATTCCCGAATGCGCTCGAGCTACAGAAACATATTGGCTACAAGTAAGCTGCATCTATATGCCTGTGCTTTGCATGTGGCGCTCGTCTGAGAATGGATGGAGGCTGATGCTGGACAGTGTTACTATTACGAATTCTCTCGGTCGCGACCTGAAGGGTGTTATCTATGCTTGTGATAATGGGGAGCTCGTGCTCGATTCGAAGGAGGCTGGTTATCATGTTATGCCTACATCCAGGGTTTCTGCTATGATTTCTCATGGCCAGGATGGCCAGAGAGTACAGCAGAGTCAGGCTGAGCGACCGAAGCCTAAGAAGGAGGAGGTCCCGAGGCCGAAAGGTGTTAGTGATATTGGATGGGGGGTATTTATTGGATTGAAGAAGACGTGGGTTCCACCTACTCCTTGTCATAACTATGACATTGCCCCAATATTGGGGTAATTATGAAGGACACATACTGACAGTTGGAAATACAGATTGCCAGTTCGGTTTTCGGAACGTACGATTGTTGTCTTGGATAGCGTGTTGATTGAGCCACCATATGGTGCGGAGAACTGCAAGGCACCGCAGAAAAACCAGAAAGAGTTGCAGAGGGTTAAGGAGTTAGTGGTGAGGGAGAGAGAGAAGCTCACAAAAGACAATACCTTGGGTAGAAGAGGTGGGTGATAATTACACAACAGCTGTATGTATGAATAGACACTTGGCCACAAGAAGCCAATGAAGCATTTTTTGCCTCGTTTCTGTATCAAACAGAGCTCTACATGATTCTCAGTGATTATGATTGTTTCACAAATTCTGCTAAACATGAATGTTTATCTTTATTTAATAGGTAACATTATCGCTGTTGAACGTACCATAATTCTATGGTATGGCACGGGATCTCATCACGTGATGTAACTTTCAAAATCGCGACTTAGCTACAGCTACGCGATCGCGTAACAATGAAAGAGTATCGAAACGTCGATGCGCCAAACGCATTGAAATAACCGCCATTGACTGTGTCCATATCATATCACTATATCAAAATACTACACTTGTTCTACTGTAGAACATACGAAAGATTTAATACGAAACCGTAGCTGGCAAAGCTTTAGAAGTGGTGAAGCCTCGAAGTTCACGATGCAGCAGGACCCAAGCCGTGGTGTTGCTCCCGAGCTGGTAAGATCCATCCCGCTCTTTCAATGACTCCCTTTCCCATGAGACGTTCATACTAATAGTTGGATCTGTAGCTCCCACATGTTCACTGTCTCTCTGTATATCGTTTCCCAGTCGCGCAACAAACCCACCCTGAACAAATCGCAAAATGGCTTCTCAGCGCCCCCAAGATCGCAAAGGACACTGCCCCGTTCTACTGGACGTATCTTGATCGACCAGCAGATGGCATGATTGTATTAACATGGCAGCCATCGTCATTCGGTCCAATGGATGTTGCGAGTGATGGATATGTTTGGGCGGGTATGGAAACGTCGTTCCAGATTGAAGTTCAAGGCGGATATGTCAGGCTCACTTTGTGCTAATAATATGTTACCTGCGCTGACTTTACTTCAGATCCTCGAGATGCATCAGTACAAGACCGGCTTCGCACCTGGAGAACCCCTTGCGACGCACTCTCGTCGACGCTACCGATTGCTCCCACCAAAATTCCAGACGAGTCCTGATGCGCCACAACCAAACCCAAGTCTATGGATCATACACTACTCGCAAGCTGATATGAACGATCGTGTACAAGCTGCAGCCATTCCAGTCAGTCACCAACAGAACCAGATTCTGCAAGCCAGAGCATTCCTCCAGAGCCAAGGCCAAATCGCCCGACGGGATTTCATGCTCGGCGACGTTGCAAATTGGCCACAAATTCAAGCCCCTCGACCACAACAAAGACAACCAATATACCCAGGGAATGTCGCCCAGCCTAGAGTACCTCAGACCATGGCTTATCCTCCACAGCCAGTTGCTCCTAGCCATGGCCCTCCAGCCTCCAAACGCCAACGCACCGCTGCTGCTGCCGCTGCCGCCGCTGCTTCGGCAGCTGAGCCTCCTCCAATCAACGAAGAGGATGATTCTCGCGGTGACATGTTTGATTTGGTAACACCACGTGAGATCAGCTTGAATAGATACAAGCAAAACCATGAGTGGATGGAGGAAATTCTATCATCTCCTTATGCCGTCAACCAAATTGTACCAGTTGATCTTGGTCTCGGACTTACTGGAGAGCTGGGTTCATTGACGGATGGCATTTTCTACGCACCAGGAAAAACCGTTGCCCTCGGTCAAGACCAAAAGGCGAGAGCGAAGCAGACGGAAAATTTCTACATCGGCAAGCTCGACCCAGTCAAGGCCGATATGTTCCGCAAACGCGCCCAAGAACATATTGACAACACAAACTCTGAAATCGAGAAGATGAAGGCAAAACATGCTAAGAAGATGGCGAAGTTCAGAAAGAACTCAACAGTCACTTTGGCAGAGAAGGAGATGCGTACTGCTGTCAGCGATCCAACCGACAGTGGTACCGACTTCTGGCGTCTTGAGGGTAGAATCGAAACTGTTGAAGAGGATGAAGAACCTAAGCCAGTTGAGAAGCACTCCAAGGTCGATGACATCGTTGCTCAGATTGAGGCTTCCCTCGGCAGACAGGCAGTCGTTGTTCAAGAGATTCTCCGTATTCAGGATGGTGGTCTGGAAGAACGTGCACCAGAACCGACACCAGTTCCAGAGGAACCCCGCAAGCCATCTGATGCAGCATCAGATGGTGTCTTGGTCGGCGATGCAGACATCGATATGGGCGGCTCAGCCGCTGGTCTTCTTGACCAATTCCACAACGGCTTCTCTGCAACCACTCCAAACAGCTTCCCGACCCCGGGCACAAACGTCCAAGCTAACTCCACAGCCGGCACCCCATCCATGATCATTCAATCACCACAAACTGCCCAACAATCCGCCTCCGCACCTCAACAGGTTGACGTGAAGACTGAGTCAAAGCCCGAAACTACCGCTGGCTCTGGCATGGACATCGATGTCGATATGGGCGGAACCACTGACAATGCGGATACTAATGCCGGTGACTGGGTCGTTGTCCCACCAGGCGGTGTATCTCCCACTCCTGGAGCACCAGCGGAGCAAACACCAGCTACGGAGGCACCAGCTACAACATCTGCGCCAGCACCGCCCCCACCCACGCCAGCTCAGGCTAGTAATAATGAAAGCATCTCTGAGCCTACCGTTCCTGCATCTAATGCTCCAGCTCCAGAAACTGAGCAAGATTCTGTGCAGCAATCAACTGATTTCTCAAATATTGATGTTAGCGACTCATTGAACTTCAATACAGGTGATGGAAGCTTGGGTGATGGATCTATGGATGCTGTTGACCTAGGTGTTGGTGATGGGGACCTTGACCTTGGAATGGATCTTGGGATGGATGATTCGGCGTTCGGCGATGCTTTCCATGGCGTTGAGAGTAGGGAAGGGGAGGACGATGGGGGAATGTGATAATTGGAGCTTAGGGTTGTGATTGGGCCTTAATGGTTAAGTGAGGGAGTTTGGTGTATAACAAACAGACTGATAGATTATGGATGGCTTTCTTACTGATCATATCGTGCTGTGAACTCTGTTTTGTCACTTGAATTTATCTCTTGCTGTGTGCGTTTTGGCTACTTGGAGTCAAAATGGAAAGTTATTTGAAGTTGCTCTTGGATATCTTTTGGAGTTCTGGTTATTTTGCTTGCTTAAGATATAGTATAGTTGTCTCGCAATGTAGAGCCTCTTCAGTGAGTAAACATCACTATGTTCTACGTCGGTCCTGCTCTTCCTCTCTGCTTCCTCTTGCTATATGGACATCAATCTCATTCACAACTATCAATGTATTACATCCGTTGCATATTAAAAGAGAAAAAGAAGAAAACACAAGTGTCTGTTTATGGATGGTCTTCCTAACTAAACTTCTGCGCTCATACCTCGTTCCCCACCATCAAAAGTACCAAAACTATCTAAAATAAAAATAGAAAGCAAAAACATACAACAGTAGGGATTCGCTGGTGGTCACCCACCCAACTACTAGTCTACCGATCTGAAGTTTAAGTATGGCAGAGCGGACGGGATGCCCTGTTCTCTCCAGTCTATGGTCGTATGTGTCAGACACTTGGTAATTAGAATATATAAGCAATAGATCAGACATAATCACACTTACAATATTCCTTTCTTGCTTTAACTGAAGGTTACATGACCTGATTCAACTTAACAGCATCCCTACGTGTGATTAGCCTATATTGACGTTTCCAAGACAAACAGCTGCGGTCTTCATTCTTATCTCCTAATCTGAATGTAGTTCCATCCATGAACATACTTATAAAAATATCCTTTTCACATGGGGATTGGATCTGACGGCATTATATACACGAGGCTGACGGGGAACAAGAGATGGACGTTTCATAGTGTTCTAAAGCGTTAATGATGTGAAGCTATGTATTCTATCTACCTATTTTTCTGAAAAGATTGACGGGAAGGTAACAACATAGGAAATGCATTTACTACAATGAAAGCGAACAGTTGGGGGGGGGGGGGAATACGTCATAATACCACACAGTTTCTTTATAGGAACGATCATAAGTGAAAGAGGTCATCGCATAGTTTATACTGCTGTTTTTATGCCACTGCTACAAATATGATGCATTTAAAATATAAAGGATATTTAGTCTTTCCGCCCTAATTCTTCGGACTTCATGACAGAATTCTTAATTGATATATAATTTTGGAAAGCTCGTTTGTGTTAGTATGTCCTTCTCCACAAGCTCCGGGATAGCAGGAGTTCAGCAGAGCTAATCAGTTAGCATGAGGTACGAGTACAGAAACACTTGAAAATAGTATCTGAAAATGCTGGTCAAATTGCCATGGCCTCTAAAACTCCACATGATATCGTACAATACACTTTTGCCGTTGCCAGTTCCTGCATTCGCTGATGCTCATCCCTACAATTGTGCTAATCTCCGCAAACATGCTCTTCCTGGCGAAAGGCGTCCCTGAAAGAGAAAAAAAATAGTGATTCTTCTGCAATCTAACTTCCGCCCCGAATCAATCTGCTGAACATACCCGACGCAATAGTCGTCGCCAAGTTGCCAGAGTAGAGGGCGCCGCCAGCCAGGTTCGAGGCCTGACTGAATTTATCGCAGCGGGAGAAGGCGAGTGAGTTGGTGACACTAAGACTGAGAGCGATGACTACAACAGTAATTAGCTTTGCGTACATTCCCCCAGATCTATTCTTTTATCTCTGCCACTCCATTCTCACACGAGTAGAGACACCAGAACGGGTAAGGGGTGCTCACCAATAAGCGTCAACCAGATAAATTCGACTCTCACAAGCGCAACAATGCCAAGTGCAACCCAAAGCAGCGGCTGCGCGTAAATCGCCAGCCAGAAGAAGCGGCTATCGGTCGCATTGATCGTCTTGACGGCTGGATCGCTACTCTCGAAGACCCAGTGCGAATCGCCGCTCTGCATGTCTACCTCATTCCACCACCTCAATCCAACCAGCCGTCTGCCTGCGATGTTTTTTAAATAGTAGAAGTCGACAGCGAGGAGGATGATAGTTATGATAAAGATCATGACACTAGAGAGGATTAGTTTGCGCTCGAAACGTCGGATTCAAGAAGGGATCGGGTCCAAAGAATTGGAAATTGGAAATGAGATCCAAATTGGGAAAGGTATTGGAGGCGTACAAGTTCTTTGTAAAGATCATGCCGAGAAGGTAGACCAGTAAACTCGCTGATTGTGTCAGTATATCTGCGCATTGTAATCCAGATCAGGCATCGACTTGACATACAAATGCGAAATCCGAGGAAGCAGAGGAGCGTAATGGGTTGGGAACTGAGGCGCCAGCTCAGGGAGCCTGGAGCATTCTGTTGAGACTCCATGTCGTAACGCGCGGTAGTGAGTGAACTGGAGATGATGGAACGATGCGATGATAGTACACGATACACGTTGCCTCCAAAGAAGCTACGGTAAGCTGTTGCAGCGGCTCGCTCCCCTGTCGGGCGGTGAGGCGATTGGCGCGGCAGAATTTCTTATCGGCTGTATCTGAGCTGGAGCTACAGCTTCTCCGCATTCAAATCGCCGAGCTTGAGATCATAAAGATCGACGAATAACACTTCACGATATCTCACCATTCCCTTTAGATACACTCGCTCAAACTTTTATTTCAACAATTTTGAAGATCTGTCTTCCTTGAATCTTCTGTTGTAATCAATTACACTCCACAACAACTCACAATGTCAAAAGCCGCATCCACCCTTCGCCGAGCCCTCCTCTACGTGCCATCATCCTCCCCCAAATTCCTCCAAAAATCAACGTCCTTGAACGTAGACACAGTCGCCTACGACCTAGAAGACAGTGTAACAATCCACAAGAAAGATGAAGCGCGCGCCAACCTGGCCGGGTTCCTCAAAGGCCCAAAAGGCCCAGGCATTCGCGAGCAAGCAGTACGCATAAACAGCGTAGAGAGCGGCCTAGCACTGAAAGACCTCGAGGCAGTCGTAAGTACCAACAACACTCACATTTAAACCGCAGTCAGCCTACGGACCATAGTATCTAACGAACTCAGATCGCCTCCCCACACCTCCAAACCATCGTCCTCCCCAAAACCAACACTCCCTCAGACCTCCTCCTAGTCTCCGACTTCATAGCACACCACGCATCCTCGCGCCCAGCCTCCTCACCGCCGCTGAAAATCATCGCCCTCATCGAGTCCGCCCTCTCGGTGATGTCCCTGCCGGAAATAACACGCACCACGCCGCTGCTGGCGGGCCTGATCTTTGCGGCGGAGGACTTCGCGCTGGACTTGTCGTTGCGCCGGACCGCGGGGCTGCAAGAGATGCTGTATGCGCGGTCGGCGATTGCAACGGCGGCGAGGGCTGCGGATCTGGAGAGCACGATTGATTTGGTGTGTACTTCGTTCCGGGGCGAGGAGGGGAGGAGGACGCTGGAAGCGGAATGTGAGGGTGGGAAGGGGCTGGGGTTTAATGGGAAGCAGTGTATTCATCCAGACCAGGTGGCGGTCGTGCAGAGGGCTTTTGCACCAAGTGAGGCAGAGGTTGTATGGGCAGTTAGGTGTGTGATTGCGGATGAGAAGGCCAGTACAAGTGGAAGAGGGGCGTGGACATTGGATGGTAAGATGATCGATGCTCCGGTTAGTGGGAAGGCAAGGGGGGTGGTGAAGCGTGCGGAATTGTGTGGCTTCGATATTGCGAAATTGAAAGAAGAGTGGAAGGGACAGGAGCCAGAGTGATGTGTTTATAGGTTATATTTATGTATCTATGTATGTAGCATAGCTATCGGGGTATATGAGCTAAAGAATTCTAGACTTCAATACTGTCGTTTCCGGCTCCAGAATCCAGGTAATGAAGCAGTTAAATCCTCAATCTCATTAACACGGACAGTATCATCTGCCACATCCAAGTTGAAATCTACCTCTCGCCGTAAGATATCATCCATATCTCTTCCATCATCTACTGCATTTTGGACATTGCTGTAACGCTGCTCAACAAACTCGTGGTGCTGTGCGTTTTCCCGCCACCAATGTGTCGTATCGAATTCCTGGCATTCATTCTGAGCTTCTCTAGCGTCTTGTGGCAATGTATCAAAAGACTTATGGTAAATGTTATGGGGCTGTATGAGATCAATTTGAGCGGAATACTCGGAGCCTGGAAGATAGTTTGAGGCGCCAGGGCCAATATTCCAGGATTGTGGCCCGTAAAGTTCGTAGTATCTGCTTTGGTGCTCTTGAGAGTGACCATCGAAGAAGACCTGATCACTCAATGGAACACATTTTCTTGGCAAAGGAGCGGGGAGGTGATATTGACTAGTCGGTGCTATCTCTTGAAGCCATGTACCACGCTCAGGAGCTGTGCGACCCAAAGTGGTCTCTGATGTCAACCTTGAAGAAGCCACGAGCTCAATAGGTTCTTCGTATGGATCCTCAAATAGGTGAGTAGCCTTACGACGAGGAATTGTGTAGATAGTATGAGATGGGTGGCTAATAGAGGTTGCTGAGTTTGTCAAGCTCGGCTTTTCAGATATGCCACCTCCAGGGTATTTACCACGACCAAGGGACAACTTGTCCGTTTGACTACTTGAATGTCTCGTATGTGTCTGATTGTCATTCTCGGTGTCTGTAGGGATACGCTGTTTGATCGAATGGGGTTGTAAAAGAGGTGAGGAATTTGGGATTGGTGAATTTCTAATAGAATCATCTTTCGTAGGTTCAGCCAGTATAGGTGGTGCAGAATTAGCTCGGTCGCAATCAATAGCCACTTGCGCCTTTTCAGGTTGATCTTTATGCACGATTTGCTTCTGCTCTTGCTCCTTCAACCCGTTTGTGGGAACCTTTTTGACGTATGCTGCTGACGCCAATTGCTCACGTGTAGGTGGCAGCACTTCTTTCTCTTGAGGAATCGTCGTTGAACTTCTACTGGTAGTTCTTGGGGGTGTAGAAGGCAAATCTCTAGCTTGCATAGGCTCCTCGTTTCTTAGTGGTATCTTTTCTACCTCATGCTGTAGAGAAATAGCTTGTGTGTCATCATGCTGCAGATATAATCCAGGGTTTGTGAACTCTGAGTAAGCCTGTTGAGCGATACCAGAACTTGATACCTGATTGTATCTTGATCTCATTGGAGAGTCGGACTTGTCGGATGAAGCTGAATATTGTGTCGACTTCAGGAAATCATGCCAAAGCCTCGTAAGTTTTTCGGAGGAGTGAGTCTCACTGCTAGAAGTGCGATGTAGAGATCTCTTCTTTGATTCCCTTAGTGAGAGGGAAGGCTTATGTAGTCTAGTGTAGCTATATATGCCAGTATTGTAGAGCAGTTCTTGCACATCTTCGGGTATCGTGCTACTTGATCGCATCTTGGGAATATGGGACTTCTCTCGTTCAGGATGTATGTCAAGGGATACAGTATTCGTGCCAAAGTAAGGACTGGCCTTCAACGAGCCAACGGGCTTGAAAATTGAAGAAATACTGGATCGAACGACCTGGTCTGCCATTTCACAGCTAGTTGTAGATCCTCTCCGCTTATATGGAAACCTCAAATTGCTTGGATCATGATCGACTCCTAGAAATTTGAGTTGTTTACTGTCAGAAGTTCGACATGGTTCTGCTGTTTGTTCTTCATCATGATATGAGATTTTTGAAGGGTTGCGATTCGATTCCATGAGGGCTGTTTTAGCTGTTTGAAAATATGAACTATCGTTCAACAGCTTTTCCGCGATTGTCGGATCTCCACGACGAGCTTTTGACATTGCGCTCCCACTGGCAAGGTCTGCTGAGAAGCGGCGTGGCTCTTGAAGGAATCTCATCTCTGAAAATGCTAGGTCAGGTACTAAATCTACATATTAACTTAAGAAGCTGCATATAATGTGCGATGGCTCACCTCCGCCTCTTGAAGTTCTAACGGATCCTCGTTCTTGTTTGAAGAAGTCTCCGCCTTCATTAGGCTTGAGCTATATTCCAATCAGTGATATATTTTCAAATAATCACCATAATTCTTTACCGTCAACCGATGACCTCCAACAAGTCGCGAATTGAATTTTCTCAGTGGAGCATCCTCACCGTCTTTCTCAATCTTGCGCACCTTGGAGGCTTTCGTTTTCTTGACCTTATTTCGATCATGTGCCTTGCTTTCTTGTTTGGATTTGGTCTTTGGTTCATAACGATCCTCTTTCGTCTTGTGTCTGGAGCGCTTTTCAAAGGACTCCATTTTTGGTACAGGTGAATCCATCTCAGATGTATTATTTAAAAATGGTCCTATTGCACGTTTCTTATTCCGAATTGTAGGAATCGATCCCTCTATTGCCTTTGATGATTTTCGGGTTGGTGACTTGACCCGTGTGACCTGAAAGGCAGTTTCAAGAAAGGAAGTCTCAGATGAGATAGAAGGGACTCTTCTGCGCTTCCTAATGCCATTGTAGCTGACCATTCCAGGCTCGTATTTCTTTTGCACAAAATCAAGAAGTTCAGAACGATTGGATGGCGGTGAAACTCCTCCATTGAAAAGCGCTGACGATGGATTCAGCACAAGAAGATACACACTGTTATCTAAACTTACCTCTATCGTCTTCGCCAGCTCCTACGCCGTCATAAATACTATGCACCAATATTTTCTCTGGTTTTGATTTTGACGTATCCGTCTCCGTTTGGGCCAGCCATTGTTGGACGTAACTTTTGGTTCCGCCCATCCCTTCGTCATTAGAAGCCAAAAGATCGTGCGGTTTGAGAGTCTTTGATCTTGGCCTCATACTCGCCTTCTTCTGCGATGGAAGGATATTTCCAGCATGGTTTATAGAGTTCATGCGATGTGGCTGTTTGCCTCGATGACTATGCGATGCCCTCTGGCGTGTGTCCATATCATGAGCATACCTGATCATAGATATGTTGAATATTGGAGCAAGCTGTGAGATTTCCGTGGTATGGAATACTCATGTTGTATTTGCACAAATAACACATGGTAATGTCGTCCCAATTCTCTAGGTTGCAAATTCAATGACTTCTTGCCCATGGTCTCAATATGGAAAGGGCTGCTCGCCAGTATAGAAAGGGAAGCGACGACGACGATGACCACCGCGACAGAAAATGTACCTACCTTACTTATTTTACCTACAATTCCCTGAAAGGTACAACCCCGATTTCATCTCAACTTGAACGATGGATGAAGCCACCTATGTATGATATGTTTCCTTCGATCAACTTGCAGATACCTTATGTCGATGAGAAAACAGGTAGTCTGGAGTGTACCCAGGACTTCGCAACAGACACCAGAAATGACAACACAGCATTTATCAAGCATCGATTCCAAGGGCTCTCGACACGATTCACTTTCAAGAGCACCGGCGAGTTTTTCATTGAAATGCGGTGAGACGCGCAAAGCATAAGATGAGTTGCTGTAAGGCGTATGTATGCAGGATGTCACAATATATTCGAGGTGCTCCGGGGAGGATCGGGCCATTAGAGCATACTTGAGAAATATATTGCTTTTATGCAAGCGTCCCTCTTGCACGCACGTCTCATGCTCCCCTCCTACCGCTGATCATTTCCACACCATTCTTCAGTCTAGATGCAATGGCATGTTGACTGGAGATCACATGATGAGTGCAGTATGCATGGAGTTCTGGGGGACTTTCTGCTCGACGTTATGCATCACCACAGTGGCTATGTCTGTCGCTCGGACTTAATATGGGTATATGGGTATATTAGCATACCCATCATGGGAGCACAGATATCATCAATACATGAATGAGTACAGGCAGTAGTGATACGGGTCTCGGGTCACGGCTTCAATATGATTTAAAAGTCCAGCGATAATAAGTTCAAGGCCGAATACTACCCCTCTCCCCTCTCCCCTCTTCCCCCTTCCCTCCCCATAAGCCCAAAATCAGGATCAAAAGCTTCTCCACATGCAGATTACTCCTGCAACCTAATCACAACATGTGTGGGCGCGTTCCAGCACATGCAGGAAATGTTCCGTTGCGCACACCTAGACCCTCACCTCACGACCCGTATGTATGTGCAATCTTCCACATAAGGCACTGCGCACATGCGTTCGGCAATATGTAGGTCGCCCAGGGCCACACAAATCTAGAGCTTCAGGAACCCCCACCGATTTAATTCTTGAACCTTTCCTGAGCACCACGAGTCTCTATGCAGTGTACCCCTCTGAAGAAGGGCCTCGAGTACGGGATAGGTGTCTCAATGATATGCCTGGAAATGGTAATACGAATCTATGTAGTATTGCGTAGTGATGAATCATTTTCTTCCGTCTGCGTGTTGTTGTCAAGGCGTCCCTCGGCGACCATCAGCCCCTCCGTTGGCGCTCGATAGAATATCGAGATCCGCCCCCGCTTCAATGGGTCCGCTTTGGAGGGACCGAGAGAACCGCTTCACTGTGAGGCCCTGCGCCTTATCAATTGGTCCTAGCTCCTGCCTACTTTCCTGCTCTGGTGTTAGCCGTGCACCAGTGCGCAACACCCAGGAATCCGCCATACCAATACCAGGGCTAGAGCAACAAACAGGGCAATGTTTATGTGGAGGAGGGTGATTGGAATTGGCGTCGCTGCAGGCTGTGTGAAGGGTCTGATTCTGAGTTATGTGGGATGGTCATGTTGATGGAGTAATCTATTATTCACTTAGTTTGTTCTTTGGTATTCATATATACTCATGAATAAAGTATTCAGTCAGTAAGCAGTATAGATGGGAACGAATACTTATCCTATGAAATGATTGGCGGCTTGATTTTATTCTATGCCTTTGATACTGTAAACGAAACAGCGGGAAAGGCTTGTTGCTTGCTCATATTCGTTTGTATATACTTATGTGTTGCGTATATGAATACTGTGTACATAAAATGGAAAAGCGTTCGGGAATCGAATTCCTAGGCCATGGCTTTGGAATCAAGATCAAAAGCCATTGAGAGAAGTGATGAGATATGCGGACATGCGGTGAAAATGTTTGAAAAATGCATTCCAGCAATCATCCAATATTGCGTCGGTGTCGGTGTCAGTATCAGAGTCTGTATCTATTGAAACATGTTCTTCTGCAGCACAAATTACCGTTTCTTGCTGTGACACTCCCTTATCTGACAGCCACTCAGCCCACACATCCAGAAGATGCCACAGAGGCATATCGCAACTGCCACTAAGGAAATCCCATCATAGCTCGTGATGTTGTTGGCCGCACGTCTATGGATGGATATATGAATGCAAATCCAGGGGCACAAATCTTTGGTATGGATCGTAAGAGCCAGACGCAGAAAGGCCTCATAATAACACAGCTAGTCAGACTTGAGAAGTGTTCATATTTATTAGAATGGAGTAAAGTATATCATGGTGGTTCTGTAAGTACTTACGTATCTGAATATTCACTCACTCTATGCTGGGTGCTGGTGCCTTTGCTACAGAAGGCAGAAAGAATATAGTGATTAAGGCAATCAGAAAAAATGAGATGCAAACGGCCATTCAAGGCTTGAAAGGGGGCCAGCCAAATCCATTCAGTCGTGTCTGCGTACTTTGTTTCTTGGGTGAATGAGTTGAATGCAGCTGCGTTTCATTGGCAAGTAACGTCTTCGGTCTACCAATGCTGAGAAGTTGTGCGCGTTGACATTCAACTTCCAGTGCATGCTGCATAGTGGCTTACAACGATCCTTGTGGTCTGTCCTCTAGCTGGGATATGCGCATGACACGCCAGTGAGAATATTGAGTGAGAGTTACGAATGAGAGGGTTGAGGGTGAGTAGTGGGCAGGAAAATCATGCACATACGATGCAGAGATTTAAAGAGTAAGGAAGAGGGTTCCTTTTAAGTTTAGCTGCTGTACTGCGTACCTTAGAACCTGTGGCATATCTGTGCTTTTGTGGTGGTATTCAACTTACTACGTACTTACATATGTATACATATGGAGTCCAGACGCATGAATAACAACAACAGGCAGACGTGCAGCAGACATGCAGATAAGCTCAAACTGTTTCGCCGTGGCTTGTTCATCGTCTTGCTCTGCTCAAGCATCATTTTTCATTATCATTGTTTTGGCTATCATGCCCGTGGTCGTGGGGTTTTCGTGGTGTCTTCCCAGCGCATTCAGGTGAGCTGGCTTTGTTCTGAATGGCCGTGACCTTTCTTTTCTCTCGTGCCTGGCTTATCATCGGGTAAAGGCAAAGGCCTTTGAGCTACCCTACTACCCTCCCTTTGATATTTCAAGCTCTTCTAGGCAGCGTGTGACAACAGTGCTTGTTTGAGTGGAAGGGCTCCGTATTCACTGCCAAATCCTGCTTGTTCACTGCTCCAGACTGTCTGCGCTTTCAGTGGATTGGACTCGCTAGACCTCCATTGATGCTAGCATTCCAAGGTAGTGCGCCATAGCGTTACAATTCGTAAGGGTAAGCTTGGTTCGCGTGAGAATTCAGAAGCTGGGTACGTAGGAGGTGGTAGCTGATGCTTGATGGTTGGTGAGTGATGAGCAGGTTCCAGACAATACCGATGATCTCTGATCTTCCCCATGAGCAATTTTCTGTGAGTTCTTCAGCGAATTCCCAGCGGATTTTAGCAGTGGAATTTAGATATGCAAGCACAAAAAAGAAGGTTCTCAAGATGATGGCGTACGCATAAAGACACAACAAAGGCGGAAAGGCGTAGAAGCGTCAAGGCGTGAAGACGTCAACGGCAAACAGAATGGCTGGAAAGAAGCAGGAGAAGCTGGCAGGTGGACAGTTAGAAGAGGCTGGAAGGATGAAGGGGTAGCTTTCCCAAAGCTCACCTAGGCATGGTGCTTGGATTCGAGAAGAGATAGTAACGAATAATACGGTGGTAGTGTGAGGGTAGTGAGTGTAGAGGAGCTGGGCAGATGCGTGTCTGTGTGGGTGCGTATGGTTGAGAAGAGTTCGTGGGGGCGATGAAGGGTGAGAGAGAGAAGAGGCAGCAGCAGAGTAACATCAATGAAAGGAAGATGAAAAAGACACAAGCAGATAAAGAAAAGGAGGACGGACTTCATTGATGATACTCTGATGCTCTCTGATGCTCTGTGATGCTTGGATGCCAAGGCATTGACTGTATCGTACTGTGTATGTACATACATACATACAATACTCTACTTACAGTATCATTCATACACCCCACCCCGCCTTGCCATCATGCCGTCTAAAGCTCGCTCTTGAACCTACTTACCTTACCGTACTTGCCACACAACAAAGCACCGTCACCACCAACCCACCACACACATTCATCCTCTCACACACACACCACACCACACACACACACACACCCCTCCTCACCCCTCCACTTCCACTTTCACTTCTCCCAACTTTACCTACCTTACCTACCTACCTACCACCTACCTTACCTTACCTCTCACCTACATCAACACCAACATTCCTTGCGACACTTACCCTCGTAAATCTCTTCCTACACATTTCTTCTTCCTTCCTACATCATCAAAAGAAGAAATTTCCCCCTTCACGATACAGTCATTTCAGTCTTCTCGACCGAATTCATTGCATCATCGACATTGATTCTTTTCTAATCAAAAGGCTATACTGTATCTTACAGACCCCGCAACAAACAAAGCTCAAAGCTCCCAAAAAAAACTAACAGTTCAACCAACAATCACCCCAAGAAGTTCGTCCGATCTCCTGCTACCTTTGCGCATTGCTATCATGGCTGCAACTCATTGCTCACTTACATTCCCTCCCGTCCTGCGCAGCATCATGTTTAGCACCGTTGTATACTATCTCTTTGTGTGAAAGCACTGCCTGCCTGCTTACATCTTCCTGTTCTGTCTTTCTCATATATCACATTTTTGCGACAACACACTTTCTTTGGTTTGCGCGAGAGTGGAAATTGAGACTTTGTGATCAGATACTACCAGACCTTCATCAACATGTCTAAGCTCTTTATTGGGTAAGTTCAATTCCCAGCCCTGCCATTCTCACAAGACCTTTTGGAACTGATAATTATCACAGAGGCCTTGCGTGGCACACCGATGAGAATGCTCTTCGTCAGAAGTTCGAGGAGTTTGGTGCCGTTGAGGAAGCCGTAGGTTTCAATTATCAATTATTATTCACGACTTTGCGCTCACATTCACATAGGTCGTTGTCAAGGACCGCGATACTGGACGCAGCCGTGGTTTCGGTTTCGTTCGTTACGGCCAAGAGGCTGATGCCGAGGCTGCCATCACCGCAATGAACAACATTGAGTAAGTCGAATTCACTTTATCCTCACTTTGTGCAACAGATTCTAATTATCATCAGGTTTGATGGTCGCACCATTCGTGTTGACAAGGCTTCCGAGCGTGGTGCTGGAGGTGGCGGTGGTGGCTTCGGCGGTGGACGTGGAGGCGGTGGTGGATACAACTCCCGTGGAGGTGGAGGATACGGTGGCGGTGGATACGGCGGTGGTCGTGAGGGTGGTGGTGGTGGCTACTCCGGCGGTGGAGGTGGATACGGTGGTGGACAAGGTGGTGGATATGGTGGTGGACAAGGTAAGTCGTATTCCTCAACCTTTGATATATATCAGATGAACCACATACTGACCTATTCTTCAGGCTACTCTGGAGGTGGAGGTGGTGGCTACGCCGACCAGCAGCAAAGTGGTGGACGTTGGTAATTAACCAACGTTCTCGCACAGTATGGATGCCTTCTCCGGACTCTTGACTCTCGTTCCCGAAGAAGAGAGCATTAAGATACCCCAAAAGATGTGCTTTGGATGTTCTCAACGAACGGTTAATTATGTCGATCTGTGGAACTTCATTTCTCTTTTCTTACACTAGAGACTTGGAGTCTTTACTCTAATCTTCGCATGGTTTCTCTGGATTTCGTTTTCACTCAGCAAGCCCATCTTTTCAGTTGCGCTTTGGCCTCGGAGTTATGGGGGAGTTTAACTTACCTACTTGCTTGCTTTCAACCACACCCACAAAATTCTAACGCTTTTTCTCGACATACGATTCTTTTTTCTCTCCTCTTCTTCTCTCTGCGCTGCGCCTCAAACCCGAAAAAAACAACCCTCGATTGTGATGACCTTTCAAACGCTTTAATTTCGGATGATCTTTATGGCTCAATGGTATTTTTCTTCAGGCAGGACTGTAATAGGCAGGATCTGGCATGACGTGCTTCGCTGATGGGCAGCAATGAAATTGCAAGGCTTTTTACTGTCGATGACGTTTCACCTATGACATACTGGTGATATCTATAACCAACCAAACTCAAGTGATAATGAAACACATCAGTGAGATACTAAAATCTATGGATACTGACCTTTTTAATCTATCTTCTCAACCTCCTCCAAGTCCTCATCTAATCCCTCTTTGACATTCTCACTCGGCTTGACAATCCCCTCTACACCTTCATTCCCACCATTCTTGTCCTTTCCACCCTCTCGCGCCGCAATCTCCCGCACCCGTCTTGCCAAATCCTCAACATGTACATCATGGCTTTCAGGCCCCAATTCCCGCAACGCCTCATCCAGTCCAAGCAGATAATCCCTATTCAGCCCACTCGGGCCCACGCTCCGGTAGATATGTTCCGCAAGCGCCTGCACATCCTGCACGCCCGTGAACTGCGGGTTGGACGGCGTGCCGATGTAAACGAGGCAGTTTATAGTCTTCTCTGCCTCCACAACCTTCTCCCCTGCAGTCGGCTCGGCGGCGGGGTAGACCGGGTGGAAGGGCGTGTAGTGGATCGTGTAGCCATTGATCTCGCGGATGTCAAGGTACGTCTTCACCTCCTCTACATGCTCTGCTGCTATGCGGTATGCACACCCCCAGACTTTCGGCGGCGCCGCGTGCGGGTCGTCGAGCGTACTCCAGAAAGAGTGCGTGATGAGCGTCACTACACGGCCTGGCGCTTCTGGTGTGCCACGGTGGTCTTCACTGCAACAGAGTCAGCATCTGTCCCTGTACTTCTCCTTGTTCTTGCTCTTGCTTGTGAAATAAAGCGTGCTGCGTGTCGGGGTGGTAAGGGGTTGGGGAAGGGGCGTATGTACCTGGCCTATAAATTTCCATGAGCCAGTCTTCCAGAGCGATGGAGTGCTTTGCGCTTCATCTTGGGTTTTCTTTCACACACACCTGCCAAAATCGCCGCACGTAGCCTGTCACATAGCCTGGGATTCGTCGATCTGTTGCGTATCAGCCTTGCGCTGTGACTTCGAGGAGCGGGCGAGAGTTACCGAAATGTGGTGGGGGTTTCCAGATCAGAGAGCTTGAGAATTAGCTTGACGTGCATTATTGGGACAGACGCAACCTCGTGGTAACTCACCCGTAGCCAAACAGCCAAAACTCGTCAGCCTCGTTGGCGGAGTCCATTTTCTGCGTGTGGTGCTTTGAAAGCTAAAGCTCTTGAATTTGATGGAGCTCGAGGAGTGGATTGGATATGTCATCCTGTGGGGGGCCTCAGGCGTCAGGTCCGGTTGATTTCTGGAGCTGGTTGGTTGGTTGGCACTGCGGAGATAGTAGCGTTGGTCAGGAACGCAATTCTTCGCGTCTTCGATACTGAGATACACCAGATGAGAGATGTGAGACGCGCGTAAGTGGACTCTGTGATGCTTCCGCCTGTTGATCTGCGTGCCTGATAGTCATTGGAATCCTTCCGATTGCAGCAGAGCAGCAGAGCAGTAGAGGATGGTGAGTGATGAGATCTCGTGCAACTTGATGCTATGCAGGGCTGAAGGTCATAAGAGGGTCGGTGGAAAGTTTACCGTCATATGATATTGGGACTAAGGTCTCTCTCTGCATTCAAGGTCTCTGCATTCATACTAGATGTGTATGTCAAGCACCAAAGCCGTCTCATCGATGTCTTGGTATCTGCTTAAAAGACACAGCTGTGCCGACTTTCCACAGGATACTCTCGTCCGTGAATGAATATCAAATCCTATCGTCAGAATAGTGCGTTGGGCCTCTACTGTGTATACATCTGGGATTATCACTGTCTGTCACTGGCCAAGCCACAACCAATTCGCAGGGATATCGACAAGAGGGCAGCGCAGAGACACCCACAAGCCAAGGCTTGGCCTACGAAGTCTGTCGGCTCGGATCCACTGTCGAACAGTGCCCGGCGAGCACCAGAACTGTCAATTTCAGGGTCTCCGCACTGGCAAAATAGCATTCCAGTAGAGAAGTAAGAAGTGAGAAATGCGCAGGGAGAGTTCGAGTACAACACGAATAAACACTGACTGACACGGAGAATATCACTGTGGTGAACTGCGCCAATACGGACCCGTACGTATCCATTACCTCTATCGGCCATCAGAGTCAAAAGGAGCCTCATATGCGAAGTACGACGTATCCGTAAAGCCTCACAGTCTTCTTCGAGCAGTAAGGTCCATCCATCCTATATTACATGGCAGATTAGCATTCTCACAACCTCCGCCACTTTCGCTCTCAAAGTCTCCCCGCGGTTTTGGCGACTGCAACTCAGACTACACGATTAGATTGCCCAAGCTCAGTCAAGAAAAAAAGAGGGGCAACATCTCCTATTTACTGCGCCAGCAACAAGTCACAGTGCGTCGGTGACACTTCACCGAAACACTTAACCCAAAGCTCTTTCAGCCTTGTCGTTCCGGAAAAAACAGTTGCTCTTTACATATATCCCAATCTTCCACGTCCGTTAATATACGAAGTACACGAGTACAAATCAATACTTCCATACGCAATCCAGGGTCTTTAAGGTTCTCAGCACAGAAACAATGGCTTATAATAGAACATTCAATCCGGACGCCTTGCCTGCGTAAGTCTTCCTCGCCCTCAAAGCTACCCCTCAATTATTAACATATCTACAGATTCGCAGAGCCAGAAAGGGTACATACAATTCCCTCTCTCTCATCCAAATCCAGCAACTCGAACGGCTACTAACACCGCGCAGAAACACTCCGAAGGACACCCAAACGTACCTCCACCACAGACATACCAATCACCGCCCCCACAGATTTACCAACAACCACCACCACAGCAGTCCTACGCCGGTAGACCACAACCTGCTGCCCCCAACAATCACCACAACCAAGGTCTTCGTCACGACTCGCGACAGCAAAATAACCACAGCAGTCAAGGTTATCGCCAACCATCTCCAGGCCTCATGTCTCCACCACCGCAGCAATCCCACGCGCCCCAAATGGGCGGCCGCCCAATTGCCGTTTCCAGACCTCCACCATCTCCATCTCCATCCGGAAAGCCCACCGATCCAGCACTGTTGCCATTATTCAAAGCCGTAGACAAGAACCGTACGTACCCATCAATCCCAGTCCCCAATCTCCATTTATAATTATATGGAGCGAGTAAATACTAACGCAACCCAAGGCACCGGCCAGCTCTCAGAAGCCGAACTGGGCTCAGCGCTCGTCAACGGCGACTGGTCGCCCTTCGACCCGCACACCGTGCGCATGATGATCCGCATGTTCGACAGCGACCGCTCAGGCACGATCGGCTTCGAGGAGTTCTGCGGACTGTGGGGATTCCTAGGCGCATGGCGCCAGCTCTTCGACCGCTTCGACGTCGACCGCTCGGGCAACATCAGCCTGACGGAATACACGGATGCGCTTATAGCCTTCGGGTACCGGCTCAGCCCCAGCTTCGTCGAGATGCTGTTCCGCATCTATGACAAGCGGAATACGGGCGCCATTGGCTTCGATGTGTTTGTGCAGAGCTGTATCAGCCTCAAGAGGATGACGGATGTTTTCAAGCGGTATGATGATGATCGGGATGGGTACATCACGCTTAGTTTTGAGGATTTCTTGACGGAGATTTTGAGACAGAGGTAGAGGTGCTGATTGGGCTGGGCTGTAATTCTGTAAAGTGGCTATAATTCTGTGTGAATATGCTACGTTGATTGGTATTGACAGAGATTGTTATATTTGGGGGATGGGGGGGTGTTCATTTTTGTTATTTTTGTTAGGGTTGATAAACTGGATATAGGGTGCATAGCTAGGATCTCCTCCATTTCTTTCTACTTCCTTCTTCATTTCTTTTCTCCCCGAATCTTCTTCTTTTTCTCCTTCTACACCCTACGTCTTATTTAGTGTACTTCTTTTCGCCGGGCTTGCATCGAGCCACGGTTGTCGTTAGAAAATACGATACCCCTTTTTTCTTTCGTCTTGGAGTGTTTATCTTTTCGGTATGATATGTGACTTTCGCGGGGTATATGTGTGATTATTGAGTGGTGATGATAAGCTGGATAGTAGCGGCTGTATGAAGTGTAGATATAGCTTCAGTTGCTTGAATACACTTTTTTTTGATTCTGGATAAGCAGACTCTTGTAGGAAATCTTCACTTAGCCCGTCATCGAACTTAGATACAGCTGGCTCTACAGAAATACTCAGTATTGTATTACTCAGTACTGCGTTACCTAGACGTGAAGTCGGCTTCCATACCGAACAAAAATCACTTTAAGAATGTGAGGCAGAAATATTCTAGGCACGAGGTCAACTTATCAAATACAATAGCTACTCATCTCCATTAATGCAGCTAAGTAGCCAAGAAAGAAGACACAACACCAGCAAAGCCAGCACACCAACACCACCAACACCACCACCATCTCCCCAACGCCCATCACCAATCACCCATCACCCATCACCAATCCCCTTCAACTCCAACCCATACACCTCACATCCCACCCTTCCCCCCACTAGTCCGATCCAGATTAAACGCTGCACTAATAAGCGCCAAATGCGAGAAAGCCTGCGGCGTATTCCCAAGCTGCTCACCACTGCGCGCAATTTCCTCCGAGAAAAGGCCCAAGTGATTCGAGAAACTGAGCATATTCTCAAAGATATTGATGGCTCTAACAAGGTATTTCTTGTCGTAGGCGCCGGCCCTCGTAAGCGCCTCGACGAGCCAGAACGTGATGAGTGAGAAGGCGCCCTCTGCACCGCCGACGCCATCCTCGGCGAGCGCGGTGTTGTAGCGAGATACTAGACCTGTGGACGTCAGGCCGCCCTTCTCTGGTGGGAGGAGGATGCGGTCGACGGTGCGCAGGAAGCGCGGATCGTTGGGGGCGATGAAGAAGACTAGTGGGGCGATTAGGATGGAGGAGTCGAGGACGTCGCCTGACTCGTAGGACTGAACGAAGCTGTCGAGGGTCTGTGAGTAGCCCTTCTCCATGATCTCCTCGTAGATGTCGTCGCGGGCCTTGAGCCATTGTGCGCGGTTGGGACATGGCAGGCATCGCTTCTCAGCGAGGCGGAGAGCTCGATCGAAGCATACCCAGAGCATGATTTTGGAGTAGACGAAATTCTGCTTTTTGTTGCGGACCTCCCAGATGGACATATCGGGTTCTAGGATGAATTAGAAAGGGATTTATTTGATTGTGCCAATTATGACATGTGAATTATGCTTACCTCTCCAGATAGTCAAAGCATGATCTGTTAAATATGTTAGAAATGCTGGTCAAGAGTAAAAGGGGTGAATTACCTGTAATTTCTCGTACAGCTACCCATTGATCCCACGTAACTGGTTTCCCATATTTGTTGTACAAATAGATTGCATCCATGAGTTCTCCATAGATATCGAATTGCTGATGAAAGGCGGCTCCATTGCCAATCCGAACGGGTTTGCTACCTCTATAACCATCGAGATGACTGATACATAAGTAGAGAAACTTGCAAATACATGGGACTACTTACCTAAGCTCTAATTCAGGAATTTCCGTCTCGCCACGAATTGTGAACATGATAGGCAAAGCGCCTTCCTTACTGCGAGACTTTCGAAAGCGGTCGCTCATGAAATTCATGTACGCATCAGCCTCATCAGTGAAGCCCATTCTGAGGAAGATGTAGATGACAAATGAACTATCTCGGACCCAGGTGAATCGATAGTCCCAATTCCTAAAGCTGTCTTAGTCTTGAAACGAATATGGAGTAGATTGTAATTCACCTCACACCACCTATATCTTCCGGAATGGAGAATGTCGGTGCAGCAATGATTGCACCAGTAGGCTCATAGGTCAGGAGCTTGAGTATCATCAAACTTCTGGACACCACTTCTCGCCAGCGGCCCTTGTACTTGCTTTTTGAGATCCAGTTATACCAATAGGTCTGAGTGTCATGCTGTTGAGCATCAAGTACCTGGGTGGTAATCTGGTTTGTGACATGATTGTCAATGTCATCTCTTAGTACAAAGGAAATGGCTTGTCCTTCTTCAAGGTGGATTTTGGCAACGACTCCACTTCCAAGCATATCTTTTCTCATTTCCTTCTTGAAATGAACAGTAGGACATGTTGCCGTATCCTCTTCACCTTTATCAATGACGACATCCAGTTGCAACTTTACATCCTTACTGTGGAATGTCACAGTCTTGCTCTGAGGACTTCCAGGGAAATGATCGATAAGCAGAATCTCGGTTTCATGCTCTGCACGAGCATAATCAAAGGCGGGAAAGATCTCGACATCTATGAATGATGCAATCAGTACTCATAATGGTATTTTGGTTTAGGGGAGACATACAAAGATCCATAGATCCTCGGACACACTCAACCCTTCGAGTACACCATCGCTTCAATTCATCTTGAACTGCCAAGCCCTCGCGGTACGAGGTCTGCTTCGGGGTTCTTTTCAGCACCAAATTGGAGTCCTTTGGACGTGGAAAGAAGTCAATAATCTCCACCACTCCCTCTTCGTGCAAGAATCTTGTCAGTAGAATGTTACTGCTGGGCAGGTATTGTTGCTTGGTGGTATAGGTGATACTATCAGAAGGTTGAATGGTGAAATATCCTCCTTTGTCCTTATCAAGGAGTCTACAGAAGATGGAAGGAGAGTCAAATTCAGGCCTAGAAGCTGTATATCAGTATCTTGGGGTTTCATAGGTTATGAAGTCATGTAAATTGAGCTCAGAGGATTGAAGAATGGACAATGTCCGGCGTGGATGGGTTGTGGGTAGTAAGTTGTATTAAAATGGTCGTTACCAGCACATGAAGTCCAAACTTCCGTCAATTCCTACAAGCGCACATGTTCGCATGTTTCCAATGAGTCCATAATGTTCAATTGGCAAGTATCCAGTAGCATGACGCCGATTGGACTCAGCGCTATTGCTAGTAGTCATTGTAGTACGGATGAGTAGGGAAATTTAATAAGAGAGTATGATGGATATTAATTATCTTTGAAAAGAAGACGGGGAACAAGATATATTTAACAAGTCCTTGGAATGTCACGATGCGTGGGTGGAATCCTCTGGGTTGGATTGGGATTTTGAAGAAGATCGTGAGAACGATAGACGGGAATGACGTTGTGACTGGGCTCAGGTACGGGGCTGAGAAGTAGCTAGGTCACCAGGTAGTGGAATGATCTAGTAGTTACGATGATTGGTTACTATGTATATTGCGCATGTTATGGCAGCTTCGGGGGTTCATGAGAAATGTCAGCACGTGATAAGATTATTCATCTATGTGAAAGTTACACCACTAGATCTCCTGCCTTGTCACGAGGGAGAGGCTGGTGAGATTGAGGCGTTCGAAGCGTGAGGTATGAGAGTGAATACAATACGAAGCAGTGGTGCAGCAGTATCATACTTGGGTAAGTATGTACTACGTAAGCACCATAAGTACGAGTATGTATGTACATAGTTCGTATGTCCATATGTAGCGAACTGAAAGTGGGTAGAGTTTGATCGGTCGTCAGTGGTAAATCCTTAAATACTGAAGAGTAAAGGCGTATTGTCTTCATACAGTAATACATACATGAAGTATCAACATGGTCGGCTATTGCAGACAGACTCCAAGAAGTGGGCGAGTCAGTCGCTATTCAGACGGCAATATATATACCAAAGGTCATAGCATCAGAGTTACCCGTTAGTATGTATGTGTTGGTGAGCACTACCCGCGCTTCCGTTGATCTGTGGAGGCTGATCAATAGGAGCTGATCCGTTTGGACCATCAATCATGGATCACGGTGCGTGCAGCAGATGACGTCCAAGATCGAATGGAACGTCCGAGGCCGAGTCAGAGCTCTATTGGAATGGATTCACGTCAAAGTTACCGAGGATTCCATTTGAATTGCGCAATTTCCATGATAAGTAGAGTACTAGATGATAGGGAGTGCGCAGGATAGTGCGGAGGAGCAGCAAAGGATTGTGTCTATCTCATGCTATCGCAAACTGCACTGTCACTGTGACGTCGAAGAATTGAAGAATTATGGAGAAGCACAGCCAAAAGGTAAGGTACTTAGTGGGAGACGAGAGATAGGCACATAGGCATAGGCATAGGTCTATCTATGGTCGGTAGGAAAAGGGAACGGGATACATGCCATCATGCGCTCATGGCTCCATAGATATGAAATGATTGCCCTTATGCATGGCACGCTCGCACGGAAAACCATGTTCGATTCCAACGGGATGAGGAGTTATTCAGCTGGACAAGGCTGATATTCCTAACTTGCCGTTAAAGTCTGGCACCAATGCCGTACACAGTACTACGCAGTACATGTACATAACATGTACATAATACGTATAGAATATACATATAGAATATACATATGGTGCATATGTATGTATGTACATACATGTACATCCTGGCAGGCGGGCACGAAGCGTGCCAGCACATCTGCATTATGTGCGAAGCTCCTCCTTACTCCATACACACGTCGAAAGTCACTGGGCAGCGTACGTGGGACTCCGATTTTGACATCCAGGGATGTGAGAAAAAAAAGGAAGAAAAGAGAAGAAAAAAGAGCAGAGCAGCGAAAAGGTCGGTGAAGAGAGATCAATGGAATATTCTCTTTTTCCCCTCTCTTTTTTTTTCTTCTGCCATCGATATCCATACTGACTCAGATCCCATATTGCATATTGCATTGTTGCATGGCCAGTCAATGCCCAGCTTCTTTGCCGTTACAGCTTGACGGGGCCATCAAACCGGGAGTCCTGGGCAATTCCGAGATGGCCGTGCAAGTCATTGGCGCAGCGTCAAGGGAAACAGTAGGCGGGCAGGAATGCATCGCTTTTCCTTTAAGGGTGCCAAGAGCCAAGGGCCAAGGACCAAGGGCCAAGTGCGCAAGTGCACACTCAGGTACAGTAAATAGAACAAATAGACGCCGAAGGATTGAAAGAATCGACCAGAAATAATCTTATACGGTTTGGAGGAATGGAACAGAAAGGGAACTTCTCTGTGCGTGCTGTAAATAGATAATGGCCATGGCATGTACATATCGACCACATGTGGTAATGTGGGACCTGTTTATTGATGTATTGGTTCAGGCCAGCCATCAATTTACAAAGGAGAGAAGGTATGGGGCTATATGTAATTATTGTGAGATGGGGGTCTTTTTTATTTATTTTCATATCACCATATCATCAAATCACCATATGCTTATCTGTACCTCTTCTAACCATTCACGCACGACATTTTGCTTTGTACCAGCTTGCAGGTCATGGTGTATGTTGTGTGTTTTGTGGTGTCTTGTCCCTGAGGTACCTGGTCATCAAATATACATGGTGATAAAGCACCATGCACCAATAAGAAGCCACCGGGGGTGCTTACTTTGTGCACTCACGCACTTCACCCATTGCAATGATTTAGCAAAGAGCATCAAGAGTAGACCATTCAGAGTAGAACAGACCATCAAAGGCACTTGGCCATACAGACGACGTTACATGTACTTGCTTCAGCCACATCAACAGCATATCCACAAACAGCAAAGAACTCCTCATACTTTTGTATCCATCGTGAATACTAATTACTACGTAGTACTGACCTGGCTCACTTCTAGAACATCAATGGCACAATGGTGAATGGGTACAAGATAATCCTACCCGCTTGCACTAATTGTTCCTCACACGTTGTCTTACGGCAGCAGCAATAACAAACAACATCCGCACAGCCATAGGTACATGTACTCACGGTACTCACGGTGCTCACTCCTACACTACAGAGTTCATACGGTCTACATACATCGCACCAAATCAAATGCACCACCAAAGCACAAACAACACACAACCACCACTTCCCTTCCTCCCACACACGCCAAGATTTCTCATCATCCACCCCCATACATCCAGCCCCATATTACATAGTCTTGCATCTCCACAAGCGCGCTCCACATATACTCCCTTCTCCTCGAATAGAAGTCTACGCTCAAGCCACATAAAGCATCGCTAAACAAGATCCTGTGTGGCATTACCGTTACCAGGAGTGCAAGAAACATCCGTGTGGGCCTCGCGCCTTACGAGGTTGAGCCAGATGACCTCCTCTTCGAGATTCAAGCTCGAGACCCTTCCTCCACAGCAGCGATCCGACTCAGACTCTCCGCCCTCGCCCAAACAATCCTCCCAATTCCCCCAACCGACTCTGTCGAGACTGCCCTCAACTTCCGATCTCTCTTCGCCCTCCAGCATCCATTATCCAGCTACTCCAGATGCCAGTGTCGTTGCTGCCACTCTGCACCCGTCACATCTTACCTTGAACATGGACGCCGTTACTCCCTCGGGCCACAGGCGGCGGAGGAGCAGTTTGATGAACAGCGTGGGCAATATCGAGAGCGCCGCCAGCAGCGCCGCCAAGAAGACTCGTCGCCCAAGACGCTTCTCCCGGAGGGACACCGACGGTATTCAGGAGGAGGGTAAAGGTCCTATCGATGATCTGTCGGGCGACGATTCGAGATCCACAAGCGAGGACGTCGAGCTTGACCACCTGTCCGATGATTCTGATATACAAGATGATGAGGAGACCGGTTTGACTAGCAAGGATAAGAGGAAGAGAAAGGGCAGGAAGAGGAGGAATACATTACTGGATCAAAGGGTTGCTGGCGAGGTCAAACTCACAGATGAAGAGCGAAGAGAGGCGGATCATAATGTTTTCAAGAACAGTGTTATTAATGGCGTTTTAATTGGTTTATGGTATGTTTTCTGCTTCCCTTTCACATATCTGCTTTTAAAATCCCTTCATGTTGTTAACATTTCTTTTTTTCTTTCTAGGTATATTTTCTCGTTGTCGATATCAATTGTAAGTATTCCCAATATCCTCAATGCCACCTTATCGCTAACCTCCCAATAGTACAACAAATGGATGTTTTCACCCGATCATCTCGACTTTCATTTCCCATTGTTCACTACCTGCATGCACATGCTTGTTCAGTTCGCCCTCTCCTCCCTCGTTCTCTACTTCTTCCCCCAATTCCGACCGCGATATGATTCCATTTCAAATCCAAACAATACCCATGTGGCAGACTCGGATCGCGTGCGCCACGATGCTGAGCAAAAGAAGCCACTCATGACTCGAATGTTCTACTTCACCAGAATTGGACCATGTGGAATGGCTACGGGCTTGGATATTGGTTTAGGGAACATGTCATTGAAGTTTATTACTTTGACATTTTACAGTACGTCTTATCATAATCTTATAATGACGTATACTAACTTATCGCAGCGATGTGCAAATCATCTTCCCTCGCTTTTGTATTATTATTTGCCTTCCTCTTCCGCTTGGAATCACCTTCCTGGAGATTAGTCGCCATTATAGCAACCATGACTCTAGGAGTAGTAATGATGGTAGCGGGCGAAGTGGATTTCAAGCCCCTAGGCTTCATCCTCGTCATATCAGCGGCCTTCTTCTCGGGCTTCCGCTGGGCGCTCACCCAAATCCTACTCCTACGCAACCCCGCAACCTCAAACCCCTTCTCCTCTATCTTCTACCTGGCACCAATCATGTTCACCTCGCTCCTTATCATCGCCATCCCAGTTGAAGGTTTCCCAGACCTCTGGGTTGGCCTACAGAACCTCGTCGCCGTAAAAGGCCCCTTCATTGGCCCAGCCATCCTGCTCTTCCCAGGTATCCTCGCCTTCTGCATGACATCCTCAGAGTTCGCCCTGCTGCAGCGCACTTCCGTAGTCACCCTCTCCATCTGCGGTATCTTCAAAGAAGTAGTCACCATCTCCGCCGCCGGCATCGTCTTCCACGACCCCCTGACCCCAATCAACGTGTCGGGTCTCTTCGTCACTATCGGTGCCATTGCCGCCTACAATTATATCAAGATCAGAAAGATGCGCGAGGATGCCCGCAACGAGGCCCATCTCCTTCATGCTGCTGGCCATGAGGGCAGCGATGCCGATGATGACACGGATTACGAACGCCAGGATGATGCCTACGTCACTTCCGACGGTGATCTCTTGCCTAAGCCAACGGATGGGAAGACCAAGTCTCCGCCCCATACATCTAATGGTGGTGAGAGCTCGGGGCTTTTGAGTGGACAGGAGAGCTCACGGAAGGACCTGAGTGATTGACACTTTCCCTAACCTCCATTTTCAGGAAAAATAAATTTTCATTTTGTTTTGTTTCTTGTCATTTTGTCGTTTACGTTCTAGATGCTTGGCATTTCGTCCGAGTAGACCATCTTTAGGTCTTGGTTCAATCCCTTGTTACTTTCTGCGCGGACCGACCCCCCGTACGTGTGTGTGCCTCTTGAGCTAGATTTTTCGGGCGCGTTGCATTGTTGGCTGGTCCATTTTTGAATCGGTAGATTCGTGGCGTTTTTGACTTAAAATGATGTTGAGGGTTGGGTTTTTTGAGATGGAATTTGGGGGATGTAGAGGGAGGGTTGATTCAGATGAGTTGGAATCAGATCAGATGGGATGAGATGAGATGAATTGGAGTGGTGTAGAACAGTGGGGAACGGTGCATTGCATGTGTGGATATACCATGGGTTGTTTAATGTGCTTTGTGTAGTTGTATTGAGTAGAATATGAGTCCCTTTACATCTGCATTGTGTATATTTTTGACTTGCATGACGTTGTTGAGGCTGAATGGCTGGCTTGGAGATATGTGGGAGCCGTCGGCTATTGGAGGGGATTCTCATTTGCCGGGGTTGTAAGCATGGTGATATGCCGAAGTGGTGGTGAGGTTTTGCTTTGCATTACATTGCATTCTTCTTTGATCATCGCATTCATGTCTGAATACTCACTCAAGAAAACAACTCTCTGTTCAATTACGTTTGTAGGAATCGGGGACTCGACATCTTAGTCATGATGCATTGTTCGATGTCGTGATTTACCCTCGGTTTGTAGTCTATTGCGTTGCGTGACTGCAACGGCGAGTTAATATAGCACGGAAAAATATGGACTCGTTATTGTGTGACATGGGCCATTGACGACTCGTTTTGATATACTTTTGGTGAGGACTTCGCATTCTCGTTGATTAATCCGGTGCTTGGTTATGAAATTGGAATTGGTGGATTGTTGTGTTTGCATGTTGCTTGTGTCTATCACCATGTCTATCGATATCTCGTATCATTATGCATAATTATACCTGTCTAAAGGCATTTGAAAGGCAATATACATGGTATATATATGTATGTATGTACCTTATCAACACTTTACCCCACCTACCATATCCGCAGCTAGCTACGGGGTATCTTAGTCCATCCCATGACATCCATCCTAACCCCACAGTCAGTTGCCGGGAGCTTCAAAACGCCATCGTATCCCTCAGTGGCACCACCAACTACTTTCCACTATTTAATAGTTAACACTCTGCAACCCCTCTTTTAAATTCCTCCAAAAAATTCCCAATTGACTTTCCTTTTGAAGCTATCTCTGAGAAGATCGAGTTTGAAGAAAAGGTTATATATAAGAGAAGACTGATAAATCATTCACAATGGCTTCTAAGAGTTTCAAACTCAACACCGGCTACTCAATTCCCGCCGTTGGCCTCGGTATGTATTCAGAACATCCCAATTCCCTCCCAATTTCTCCCAATTCATCGTCTTTCTCACTCAATCTACCCCTCCAATTTCTTCACATCAATTCTAACCCCACCAAGGAACATGGCAATCCGCCCCCGGTGAAGTAAAGGCCGCCGTGGTCGCAGCGTTGAAGGCCGGTTACCGACACATTGACGCAGCGTACGTATACGGCAACGAGGAAGAAGTAGGCGCTGGACTCGCCGAGGCCTTTGAGAGCGGGGTAGTCAAGCGCGAGGATGTTTTTGTCACCACGAAGCTGTGGAACACATTTCACTCACGTGTGGAGGAGGGCTTGGATGCGAGTTTGAAGAAGTTGGGGCTCAGTTATGTTGATTTGTACTTGATTCATTGGCCTGTTGCTATGAATCCTAATGGTGAGTTAGTCATACGTTTTTCTTTTCTTTTTCTATTTGGCTTGATGGCGAGATTATACGGTGGAGATTGGGTGGATGTGGTGGATGTTGAATATTCATGGAAATTATCAGAGGGATGTTTAAGCTGACATCCTCAGGAAACCACCCAAACCTCCCAACCCTCCCAGACGGCTCCCGCGATGTCCTCCGGGACCATAGCCACGTGACAACATGGAAGTCATTCGAATCTCTCCCAGCAACTGGCAAAGTACGCAGCATCGGTGTCGCGAACTACAGTATTCCATTCTTAAACGAACTCCTCGCCGAGGCTACCATTGTTCCGGCTGTCAACCAGGTCGAGAACCACCCTCTCCTACCACAGACGGAGTTGATTGAGTTCTCCCACAGTAAGGGTATTCATATTACGGCATACAGCCCACTTGGTAGCACAGGGTCGCCACTTATTCAGTTGGAGGAGGTGAAGAAGGTTGCAGGAAAGCATGGTGTTGCAGAGGGCAATGTGTTGATTAGCTATGCTGGTGAGTTTTCCTTGACCCATTTTCTTGCTTCGAGTATGTGGATAGCGCTAATGATTTTTAGTTGCGAGAGGAAACTCAGTCGTACCAAAGTCGGTTACCCCGGCAAGAATTGAGAAGAATTTGCAGGTTGTCGATCTGGATGCGGAGGATTTGGAGACATTGGCTGCGATTAGTAAGAATGGCGTTAAGAGATATGTTAACCCACCTTTCGGTGTCAACCTACAATTCCCAGATAATCAGTAGTTTGTTGGCATCTCGGATTGAAACTTGATGAGGGGAGCTTTTACAATTCGTAAAGCTTATAGCATAAAGTAGACTAGACATAGATTTAGAAACTATTAAATGCCTCTGAAGTTTATAAGTATATTGCTTAACTATAATTTGTTGGCAATAGCCCTAAATTTTGTCATCATATTCCCTTTTTTCAGTAGCATGATCCTGTATACATATATCTCTTATGTAAAATGAAATCATAAGTCTGTATATCCCCTCTTCTTCCTCGAGCCATCTAGCAAGCATATCCGACCCAGACCTTGCTAGAAGTTCAAGTGCAGTGATTGATCTGTGAGCTATCTCCTCTTCTTTGAGCCACTTAGCAATTGTCTGCTGTTCAGACTTTGCTGCAATCTCAAGTTTGAAAGCCATCTGATTATTGAAGTCAAGTCTATGAGAATCGAATCCTGGAACATGTATAACATAGCCACGACCTTCAGACGGAGCGGCCGTAGATTCGTAACCTTTAGGACAGGCAATGAGTGTCTCCAGTTGACTGTATAGATTGTTGCGCATCCCTATAATGCGCGTCTTCATATATTCTTGCACGTTGCTTGGATGCTCTGGGCATATCGAGTTCCACAGGTGGTATGGGTTATTGTGACCAGCTTGTGTTTGGAATTTGCCTTCGAGCAGTCTGGAGCAAAGATAGCATGGCTTCTTGCTGCATCCAATATATGGCCTGGTGTCGAAATTCTCCACGTCTAAGTAGGCCAGTATCTGAACTTCGGCATGTATGAACGTTGTCAGATCATTTGGTTTCTCCGGACTTCCATTGAAAGCCTCCTTTAGCTTTGCTTTTATGACGTTGAGATTCTGTCCAGGCCAGAATTGATCAAGAAAATCGAGCTCTTTATCTGCCAGTGGCTTCATTGGTTGTTTCTTGAGTTCGTGCGGCGGGAGAAGTTCGAGAGTAATTCCCTTGAAGCTTGGCATGGTTACTGCACAATCTATGAAAGTGTAATAGCTGCAATAATGTTAAGCCCTTTTGAAATCGCAGTACGAGTCAAAGGAGTACTTACGCAGACATCAGCCGTCGAGCTTTGAGCATTGCGTTGCCAAACTTCCATTCGATTGACCCAGTAGAAGCACACAAGAATTTCTTGCCAAATACGGGGTTTGTACAGAGACTATAACAAGCCTGTATAAACTCGGTTATTGGTTCAATGAGCTGTTCCGAGTTGCCAACGGAGGCTTTTCTCTGTTTCTTTTGTGACTTCGGTTTTGAAGCGTTTTGCGTGTGCTTCATACTTACCACATCTTGCGCGGAGTTGAGTACGGGCTGGATTCGCGCCATCCAGAACTCCTTCCAGAGCTGGCTGCTCTTGTAAGTATCCTCAATACCTTCAGCAGCAGATATCACCTTAGAAGCCCTGCTTATTTGTCGGTCTTCATAGAACTTAACCATTTGCCTCCACATTGTACCACGGTTAAGTGACTTATCATCATCTTGCTCTTGGTGAACCTTACTCAGCCAACTCTCCAGCTCTGCTGCAAGGTCCCGACACTTTTTGTTCCCGCCACCATTCTTCGTTATGATGATGCTAAGATTTGACTTGTCTCCTGGACGTATAGCTGTTGCAGTAACATCCCCAGCTCTTTTTCCGCTATTTTTTTCAGGAGCCATCAACTCTGCAAGTCTGTCGAGAAACTTGGGCATGATTTCTTTCCTACCACTACCGGCTGTAGATGCTGTTGCTGTCCGAGCATCTGGAAGCCGAAACCCTCTTAAGGCAGTGAAATCGTTAACCAACTCAGGTTCTGACTCAGGTTCCGACTCAGCACCGGAGTCATATTCGGGCATAGTTTCGGATTCGGATTCGGGCTCAAAATCTAATTCGTATATAGATGCAGTGCCTTCAATATTTCTGTCTTTGAACGCAATATCTGTGGGGTCACCGTAACCAAGAGCAGTATCTGCAGAGTTATCTCGAGGAATTGTGTCTTGAGGAGAAGTGTCAGTAGTAATGGTCTGTTGGGAAGCAGCCCATTTCGAAGTGTTGTTTTCAGCATGAATAATGTCGTTGAGTGTCTCATATTCCGTTTTATTTACGTAGCCCACAATGAAGGTCAAGACTTGCAACTGTCTCGTTGATACTTCAAGAGATTCTGACGCGAAATTCTGGCTCAATGGACGCTCTGCCATCTTAACGAATTCTTCTGTACTATGTCAAAGTAGTATGGTTATAAGAAGAAGAAGAGAAAAGACTGGAGGAGTAAAAGGAATGTCGTGGAGAAGTTTTAACTTGCCAGAGAAGAGGATTGCACAGTCAGGATTAAGGGGCAATCGATCTCTGGAAGACCAAGGGGACTCTGAATACCGATTCTAGCCATTTTTTTGCAGGCAATAATTGATCAGTGACTCAGAGACTGGTATCTTGATTAAACTCAAATTATACTCAACTGTCGAAACGCAGCTGCATGGTCTTATGCAGCACAGTTGCTTCAAACTAAGCCCAAATGAGCGCCGGAACTCTATTAAGCTTCATAAAGACATGTGGAAACGCGATAATGTACTTGTAATGGCTCGATAGTGTTTGAGTCTATATAAGGTACTCAAGTATCTTTATCTTGACCATCACGTTTCCCTCGAAAATGCACTTTAAATACACAAGAATCATCAATCTTTAATTCATAACAAGATTCTGATGTCTACCTTCATATAGTTTGGTTAAAAATCCGTAGTTTAATAACTACCGGTGTGTAGCCCTAACTTGCGCTGATGGTCAGGGATTGTGCCCGGGTTGTTGTTATGCTTACCCAGACGCGGCGGGGAGTGGGCCCGGTTGGCTGGTGAGTTTCTTCAATTGCCCTATCCATTTCGATTATTGACCAGGCGAAGCTCATACTCCAGATATACCCCTGATATTTTAGTCTACTGAAACCACAAACAAATTTCCGCTGCTAGGGCTCGTATTTGTGGCTGTGATGCCCCGTCGCCTAATCGTCATCATATGCGGTGGTTTTGAAAAAGAAAACATACCCTCTCTTCTAAGCATAACCATAGCGTATAATTGCTTTGCTCAATCATAACCATTCTATTTATCATCTAACGTTGGCATAAGGTGGGTGGAAATACGGACTTTGGTCAAGTGATTTGACTCAAGTACAGGTTTCTCGCTATAACATACGCTATTCTCTAGGCTATTATAGCTTCCTTCATTATAAGGCTCTTATAAAGCTATATATATCTTAAAATAAAATCCCACTTATTATTATTGCAAGTCCTCGGTCGCTAACATCATACATATGAAGACTAGCGTTGGATTATAGTCTTGAATAAATTAACACTATAAAACAGCAGACAATATGATATCTACATAAGAGCTATAGTAGTATTAAATAGTATCCTACAATATTTTTGGTGTATAGAACCATTATTTTCTATGGAAACTACATTATTTCACGGAGATCCGCAGTGTGAGATCACTTGGCTAGAAACTCTAATATACCAAGTGCGTACAGTTCCTTTAGAACTCAGACACAACCATTAGGCTCTCTTTCCAGAGTCTCAGTGCTGTTTATGTGCATAAAAAGTGACTAGGTGTTCCCCCCATCTTTTTGATGCACTGAAACACTCAACGCACTCTCTTATCAAATCATCCCAAAGACAGCGCTTAATCTCCCGCAATCAGCCGCAGCCCACAACACCGAGAGCATAACAGTTAAGTCACCGAAGAGTGATCGTGAGTACAATTACCACAATTCTATACTCGGCATCTTCCCTATGACTGCCGTACATACGCCACAGTCACCCCACTAACTTCCCATCCTCAGTTCATTCTCCAGCTTCCACGTCACTTCCCCGGAACCAATCCCAGCCGTCCCCCCAGACTCAGCGAACTTACAAGCCCATTTCATACTATCTCGGCAACTCTATAGTGCCTTGTATATTGCTGCTATCAAATTCCTGCGCTGCAAGTACCCGTTAGCCTTTCTAGGGAGCGAGGATGAGGCACAGTATATACACCTGGTATAGGACCACGCTGCTGAGGGTATGACATACCGTAATGATGGCTTCTCCTGCCCCAGTAGCAACAGCCATGGAGAGCTCGGTGCCAAACCCAGATGTGGCAGAGAACTGAGAGGCAGAGAGCGAGGCTGAGCTGAAGGAGGCTGTGCCAGAAATTGCCGAAATACTCACAGTATCACCAACAGTAAAGGAACGACTCGATGTGTTCAGAGCCAGCGTAATGAATTTGTATGTTGTTGGTGCCTTGCAGTTGAATTTGTTGTTGGCGTAAGACAAGACTCATCATGAAGCTGGCACCCACACAGCCGCCTAGTTAATCTATCACCGTTGACTCTGTAATCTTCTTTTACCCCATTTGCTTACTCTTACAACTCACATCGTTCGCTGCTCACAAGAAGAAAACTCGGCATGAGGTTCAGTACGCGTGTTGCTGATTTTGTTGCGGAGGCAAATACTGTCTATGTTGCAGCACGTCGTGAAGCCTTGTCATGGCACGGCATACCGACACACGATCTCGTACGTGCCGTTGATCTACAAGTAACAGACCCTGTTGCTTGCAGCTGCGAATAAATCGAGGGCCATGAGACTAAAGAGAAGAAACGGGGACCATTTCGACGTGAGGGCGATGAGGAGCTTGAGAAAAGCTATCTACGACGCAGTACGGATCGCCGGAAAGCGCTCGATATGAACACATGAGGAATTTGCGTGTACATCGTCTAGGAATGACTTGTCTTGTCTTGTCTTGAAATAGCTTGTTTCTCTACATGAAGCCTGTTGCACTTGAGGCACATCTGTAGTAGAAACAAGGATGGAAGGACGTGGTGGCATCGATGAAAATCCAAGACTGCACAAACTCTCATCTCACTTCTTCCTCTTACTACCCTCGTGGCACACAACTCTCTGCCCCCGGGCACACGAAATAACCTTCGGCACAAGATCTCGCGCAATGTACACAAACAGTCTTTCTCGAGTCAAGTCCCGATACTCCGCACTTCCTGCACCTTGCAAAGAAGGCCCACCGGGTGGGACTGGTAGGTTGCTTGCACAACTGCCAGGTCATCGAGACGTACGTCGAATCTGCACCGAATATGTATCGAATCTGCTCGTTAGCAGTGGGAATTCTGCCTCTCGAGGAATCAACTGGTTCAATAAGGTATGTGTCCTTTTATATACATACATGCATGCTGGGTGTGGAAGGAAGTAGATAGGCCATACATATCAATCACACAAATCACAAAACACCCATAACAATATCAAGATCAGGATCAAGACTCCAAATGGTTTAACGCACATATATTGCTAAAAGATTACGCACTAACTAAAAAGCACGCACAGAAATCAAGCAAGGATAAAGCAGGAACAGAAGTTAACTCAGAAAGATAGCAAAGCAAAATACGCAAGATAACGAGCGACGGAAAGGGAGGGAACAAAAGCAGCAACGCAGCAAAAAGGAGAACGAAAGAGCCGAACACGAAATAAGCTCAAGACAAAATAATAAAACTGCCTCACATATTCAAAGTCATGTCGTCGATGCCATCGAACTCGATGCCGAAAATATCCAACAGGTTGCTGGCAGTTTTCTCACCAGTAGCGAAGGCGCCGTGGACGCAGCCGTTTCCGGCGTCGGCACAGTGCTCACCGGCAAACTGCAGGCGGTCGTGCTTGTGGGCTTCGAGGGCCTCCCAGAGGATCTCAGGGTTGTCGCCACACTTGTCGGCCGAGTAGGTACCGAAGCCGGCGAGAGGGTCCTGGGTCCAGTGCGTGGTCTCGAGGTTGAGGAGTGGTGGCAAGTCCTTGTAGGGCTCGGTACGGAGCAACTTGAAGAGCGGCTTGAAGAACTCGTAGACTGCTTCAGAGGACATTGCTTCAATGCGCTGGGTGAGTGGCTCAGCGATCTGAATGCAAAGCTCCTTCTTGCCAGACATGATCCACAGGTTGGAAGTCACGGTGGCGTAGGACAGGATGGAAGATTCATCAAGGGGTGCGTCCGCGATTGGGGAGGGGTAGTAGACGAATTGATCGTTGTCCTTGGGCCAGAAGACCTCGGCGAACTCCACGAAGACCTTGCCGAGTGCGCCGTAGCTGAATTGGTCAAATCCGGACTGGATGTCTTCGGGGAGCGCTGGAGAGAAGTCGATAAGCTTGCGGCGGAGAACTCCAAGGGGAACGGTGACAATGATGGCGTCAGCTTCGAAGGTATGCTTAGCGCCTTCCTTCTCACTGTGTACTACAACAGAGTTATCACCATTGCTCCAGTCGATTTGTTTTACGACCTCGCCCATGTGGATGATCTTGGGGTCCTTGCGGAGTGGCTCAGCGGTCCAGTCTACAATCTTGTCATAGCCACCCTTCATGTACAGGTTGCGTTCAGTGACGAAGTAGCTGAGATGCTTGGAAGAAGCCTGCTCTACACTTGTACCAATCCAGAGTTCAACTTCGCGCATGGCTTGTGGGGCCCATTTCCGCTCATCAGAGGTGATGAGCACATGCTTCTTTGCGAAGTCCTCTACGAAATCTTTGACCGAACGGTCGGGTGCATCGGGATTCTCGCTGTAGTACCACTCGCAATAATCAGCAAATTCATCAGCGACCTTCTTGGCCTTGAACTGAGATCCCGCACGACCATCACGTGTGTAGTACAAGGGAGTTCCATCATCGTAGTAATACTCAATGTTCAACCTTGGGATCAGTTTGACCAGATTGTTCTGGGATGTTTCGTGCATCCATGCGGCACCTATGAAGGAATAAGTATACTTTGCTATAGAGGGGGGAACAACCCTTACTGTGGTGGGAGAGCATGACAGGCTAGTCATGCTCTCAGCCACACAATGGAGGATATTGTCTTTTTCTTGGTGTATTACCAATGTCACGGGCATTTCCTTCGGATCGTCGACTGGTGAGGATGCGGCCTCCGATGCGATCGGATCGGCCCTCGAGGACGGTTACATGCACCCCGTGGCGTTTAAGTACCGATGCAGCTCGCAGACCCGAGATGCCGGCACCCACCACAATGACCCTCTTCGGACCAGTTGACTTTGGTGGAAGGGAGGCAATCTGCAGGTCGCTCAAAGCAGCTTCAATTCGGCCATTGCCATTGCTGTCCGCGGATGATGCGGAAACGGTGGTGGATCGATTGTCGGACGTTCTCTTTACAATTGTGGCTTCAGGTCTGGAGGCCGAACGTTGCGACATGGAATTGGGGTAAATTTGATTTATTATGCTGTTTTGGAGGTTGGTGACGTTTTTTAGAGCGCCATGAGGAAATGTGAATGGCAGAGACATAACGATCCAACATCTGCGTATCTACGGACGTGAGGTTTTGAAAGTGTTGGGAGTGACAGCAGTGGTGGTGTTCCTGAGATGGAGGAACTACCAAAATGAAGGGTTGGTTTTTGTAGTTCTGTGAGGAAGAGAGGAAGGCTTTTTGGCGTTGGTAGCGGTGGGTCGATGTGACGGATGAGCGAGGATATAAGGATGAGAGTTAATTCTATCTTATTCTTTGGCTTGCCTGTATATAACTTTTCTTCTTTCTATCCGTTAGGAGTAAGGATGAGGATTGAGTGAAGAGAAAGGGTAGGGAAGTAGAATTGAAGGTTTGAGGTGGAAGATGGAGAATAAGTACCTAAGAAAGGCGTGTTCTGTGGTAGACGAAGAGGGGCCTATAGTGCTCCGTAATCGAATCGACACCATGCAATCGCCGAGCGAGAGTGAAGGGTAACGAGCAAGGCGAAGGCTGAGTTGGGCAAGTACAGTGCGGTGTGGAGACTGTCTACTTAGTGGGTGCAATTGAGGAGTGGGGAGTTGCAATCCAGATAACAGAGCACGAGCCTCGATGTTGTAAGCTGTATCGGCAGTATCATAAAGTCTGTCTGTTTTGGCTGTCTATTATCCGACGACCCGGGCTCCTGTCCGTATTTGCTGTCATAAATACGAAGTGGAGTACTTTGATTAGAAAGCATTATTGCTATCGTCCTCGCTGATTGAGTTGAGCTGTTGGTCATAGAAGAAGCAATTCTAATGCAGAAAGGCAAAGAAAATAAGAGGAATGAAATGTGGAACAGCGTCAATCATCACTTCAAACTCGAGGCTTAGAGCGGCTGTGTCGGCGTGAGCCGGACTCGAAGATCAAAGGGGACATCTTTCATTAGTCTATTGCCCGCTCCCTCATGGCACGCGCATCTTCAGCTGTGCATGTAAATACTCCATTGATGCATATGCATATGTATGGCAAGTGACAATACAGGATGATGCGGACGGGCGTATGAAGCGCATACGCGGAGCATAGTAATACGCACGGTGGCATTATTGCTATTTGTGATAAATGAGGTGCATATCTGTTATTCTCACAAGAAAGAGGAGGGAAGACTGAGAGGGATTGGGAGGGATTGGGAGGTATTGAGAGGGGGAGGGGGAGGAGGAGAAGGAGGAGGAGGAGGAGGAGGGGGAACTGTGCTCAGACCTTTCACCTCCGGCATAAGAAACGTAGTAGATGAACACACAGAGAGGGAGAGAGACGATCATTTGTGCTCCGAAAAGTAATGTAGATTTGTAATTTGATGGTCCGGAGCAGTGGTACATCTTACTCTTGTTTATTTTAAATAAATGAGCCTTGTCTTGCATGAAGCTGGAGGAGGACTATGGAGTCTTCTAGCAATATATATTCTCGACTTGGACATCTGCTGTGTACACCTACACAGCAGATGTATTTGATTTTGTCTCATTTCTTATCATATTGGGTAACATACGTGTAAGCAACACACATATACGACAGGTCTTCTTCGTACATGCATGTGTTATGTAGGCATTATGTATAAAAGCTCAAGTTCAAGAAGGCCAACACTAGCCATCTACTCTATCTATTACATATTTCGTATTTACCCCTTGGGTTACTCCAGAATATCCAAGATATCCGACCTCGGTACTACCCTCGGGCCCGCGCTCTCTCGCTTTCCGTCTCCGCAGCTATCTACGCCTCCGTGAAGTAGCATCTTGGATGTCATCATCCTCGATGCGTCGATGTGCAGTGGTGACAGCGCCCTTGTCGCTCCTGTCAGTCGATGCTAAGCTTTCCATCACGGAGCACTATGAGTGTTTTTGGAAAGTACATGCGAAGCCAATGAGAGCAGGTGTTTGAGCCAGGTCTATGAGCCAGGTCTATGAGCTAGGTGTATGAGCCAGGCGTATGAGCCAGGTCTATCATGGAGTGGGGTTTGATGCTCAAGGAGTATTATTGCGTAGCTTGTGTAGATTGCATAGGGCTCCTTGACGGACCCTGCAGAGCAGCTCATTTAGCATATCTGTATGTAGTTCGCGGCTGGCCGAGAGATCGGGGTCTTGCAACAGGTACGAGATACGGCGGGTGGGCGGCAACAGGAATTACGCAGTAGAATGAATGGATGAGAGTCCGGGAAACGCCCAGTCAGCCATCAACCATGAACTATCGTCAACCATCAAACCATCAGCCGTCCGCCATCCGCCATCAATCTGCCAGCCTACCAGGTTCCTACCCGCTACCCGGCTCTAGCAGAAGTGTACAGACGAACATGCGGCGAACATGCAAACGTCTGCCACGTCTCAGTCGAGTCCTCATCAGATCATCAGCCCATTTTGTTGCTTCACTTTACAAACATACTACATACATATATATCTCTTTGTCTATATCTATAAGACGTACGCAATCTCACGCAAAAGAATCCGATGCATCTTCTTCCCTCTCTACCACAGAGGCACTGCGTAGGTACAATAAAACAGGCCATGTACATACATGTAAGTCGAGTGCAGGTATGTATGCTCCTCTCTCAATCCTGTACGCTTCAGCCGTACTTTATGCAAATCAATTCATTATTTCGCGGTTCGCCTACCCTTATCCCACTCACTCTCATTCCCTGTTCTCTCTCCTCCCCAGTCCCCTTCACTCTTCGCTGTTTCGCTCGTTCAGGCTTTGCCTCTCGTGCCTCTTCAGCTCCTCGGTCATTGGGAGCGAAAGTGCGGGTGCAAGAGATAAGGCCCGACAAGGGTGCGCTGATAGGGCTCCGAAGGTCGTGCGTACTCTGACATGCATCTTGTCTTATCTCGTCCTCTTGCTCTCCAAGCGCGAGGGCGTAACCTCCATCCAGCATGTACACCATCAACACAAATGATGATCCTCCAATAATGCTATTCCCCGTGTGATTACAATTCCCTTCGAAGAGACATTCCCTCCATTTACAATTTGCAGAAGTCAACCACTTGGATAAGCCACCGTCTCACCAATTCAACCCAAGGAAAAGTTGTGGCGGAGGAAATAAAAATTCGGTCGGGAAAAAAATTCCCTGTGCGCGTGTGCGGAAATCGCAAAAATCCAAGACTTTGCGGGACCAGAGAATCCAATTACGACGTAGCCTCCCGCTCCTTGGACGTGCATGCTACTTTGTTCACTACTTGTTATATCACACTGGGGCGCCGTGTATGCGATTTACACGATACCATTTGCACCTTTTTTCTCGGCGAAAGTCTGTGATGCGTGCCTGACAGAAGCGTGCAGAGCCATAACGTCGTTAAACGAACAGCGGAAAGCGGTAAACGGTAAACGGGCACTATGGACGACGAGGACTTCCTGCCCGGCACATCACGCCTCATCGAGACGCGCGATGAAGCCGCAACATCACATCTACAGAAGCACGGAGATGTTGTGCTGCTTCCACAGCCCTCCAACAACGTCAATGACCCATTGAACTGGTCGACACCTCGGAAGTACGTCCAAGTGGCGCTGCTCTGCTTCATCACAGCCTTCACTGCCGCCACATCCAACGATGCCGGTTCTGCCCAGTATGGCGAGAACACTGAACTCGGCATCTCCTATCCTACCATGAACACGGGAGCTGGAGTCTTGTTCGTTGGTATTGGCTATTGGACTCTCATCATTTCTCCTGCAGCCTCGCTCTACGGTCGCAGAGTCACATATCTGATATGTATTACCCTGGGTCTCATCGGTGCGATCTGGATGGCCAATGTTGAAAGCCGAATGGATAGTATTTGGAACCAACTCTTCGTTGGCGCCTCAGAATCCTGTGCTGAAGCAAATGTCCAATTGTCCCTTTCGGACATGTTTTTCCAGCATCAACAAGGAACTGTACTGGGTATATACGTGCTCGCCACGAGTATCGGTACATTCCTGGGTCCTCTTATAGCTGGCTACATAGCAGATAGCAGTGAGGGCTGGCGCTGGATAGGCTGGTGGAGCGTAATCATCTCTGGAGGCCTGCTCATCATCCTCTTCTTCTTCCTTGAAGATACCAGCTTTGACAGACGCTCGCAGCCCGAGCTTGTAGAGGGTATCCACTGGAACCGGCCACTCTCAGCTGCTGGAGCAGATCCGAAGTCTTCTTCCGAGAAGGTCGCCGTCCCAACCCGCAGCTACTCGCCTGAGGTCAGCAAGAGCGAACCGAGCGCCGTTGAAGACGGCTCCGCAGCAGATAACAATACGCGCAAGACATACCGCCAACGTATCGCACTACTGACGCTCGCCCCCAACATTATTGGCACAGGTTTCAAGCAGTACATGTCCCGCCTCTGGCACACGCTCCGCATCTTCGCCTTCCCAGCAGTCCTGTACTCCGGCCTTCAGTGGGGAGCTCAGGATGCCTGGCTGACATTCTACCTCACTGTCGAGGAGGATAACTGGTATGGCGCGCCATGGAACTACGGGGATGTAGCCGTCGGCCTCATGAATGTTCCCTCCCTCATCGGGGCAGTCATCGGCTGTTTCTACGGTGGTGTCATATCCGATTACTTCGTTACATGGATGGCCGCCCGCAATAACGGCGTTCGCGAGGCCGAGCATCGTCTCTGGCTCATGTATCCATGTGCGCTCATCTCCCCCATCGGCATGCTGCTGTTCGGAATTGGCACTGGACAAGGCTGGAACTGGCCAGTGCCGTATGTGGGCTTGGGTTTCATCGGTTTCGGCTGGGGCTGTGCAGGAGATCTCTCTATGTCGTACCTCATGGACGCCTATCCGGAGATGGTCCTTGAGGGCATGGTTGGCGTAGCCGTCATCAATAACACCATCGGCTGCATCTTTACCTTCACGGCATCCCAGTGGCTCGAGACCTCTGGGGTCCAGAATACCTTCATTGCTATCGCCGTGCTGGACTTCGTGTTCATGATGACTACTGTGCCCATGATGATCTGGGGCAAGAGCTGTCGAAGGTGGACGAAGGCCAAATATTTGGAATTTGTGGAGATTAGAGATGCCCTGTGACAAAGACTCGGTGAGTATTTCGGATGGCTTGTATGTATGTGTATGTTTATATGTTGGCGGGCGTGGAATTGCGAAGCTTTTGTTGTATATATACCCATTGATGTAATAAATGGAATTTTTTGTCTTGATATACTGCTCCCTTGCTTCATCTCGAGACTTTGATGTACAGAGTATGTGAAACCACGGTCGAATGGCGCAGTAATCTGCTTATGCCGCATGAACACGCGCACTCACATGCATGTGGCTTACTTGCCCCTATTCGTATCTTCCACATACCTTTGTAACTCAAGCCAACTCGCATATAATTCTCGCATCTCAATCCACAACATCCCAACTTCAAAGTGCACACTCAATAACCCAAAATCCACCACCGATTCAACCGACACTCTTCCTGACAGAATCCCGCTGCCTCACAACATGGTGCATCATTCCATATTCCAGCACACAGCGCAGACACCACTTCCAGTCATCGAAGTCCGCATCATTCATATCCTTCTCTCATCATATGCTTAAGCCAGCTAAAACGGAGTCTAGTTCCTCCTAGGTCATAGCTCCAGCCAAGTCTTGACATCTCGAAGCATCAAAGCTCCCAAGCCTAAGCTTCCATAGAAACTCTTTCTATTTAGATCGGTTATCTTTCAGTCCTGGAACCAACTAAAGGAAGTGTGATATATGTAGAGTCATTAGAGTCAAGTGTAACTCTCCCATGCATATAATAAAATCGACTTCTTTGTTTGTCTGCCACAAGCTTTTCTTAGATCTAAGATGATTGAATAATAATAATGTGTCTCTGAGGAGGTGATGACATATTGATATATCTCATCAGGGACTCTCAAAATAACGATGTCACGCGGCAGAGTGTGGAAGCAGAAGTAACTAGCTACCTGACGCCGTAAACATATCAAATACAAGACTTATGTGTAACACAAAAAAACAGCAAATCTCTTGTACAACCAGTCACACGAATTAAAGCTCTACACAATTCCTCACCGCCGTCCAGATGAAGCATCTCCACCAACCCTCCCCCCTTACCCACTCACGATTCTCAAAACATTCAATTCACCATCATCATCATACTCAAGAAACAACCACAATAGATAAAATGATAGTATATGCACACAAGTTCAATTTATGTACCACCTCCACAATCTAAGTGCATCAGTATCCCCCTCAATGAGAACGCCAGAAATGCCAACCAGCCAACCAATGCAACGAATCTATACGAGGCCAAGCCGAGTGTATCCACACCGGCATGCAATCAATCTCACGGTGCCCTTCCAACCCCAATTCCAAAGTGGGCTCAGCCCAAGCTGACAAAAGAAACCCCAGTCCACGATTCATGCAATGCAATGCATCCCCGATCCCCAACCCCGACCCCCCATACCAACCCAGTTCTATCTTGAACAATCCCTATCAACAAGATACCCATCCTACCAATCAATCCTAACCATCCAAATCCCACCTAGAATAAACGTTCTCTATCCCATACCTAATACCCACTGTTCCAAGCCTGACTATGTCTGTTCTGCCCCTGATTCTGGCCCCCCTGCCCCTGGAAATAACTCTGCTGCTGCTCAGGCGTCATGGTATAGCCAGGAGTCTGCCACCCACCGCCAGGCGTAAGCACGGTACTCGCACCCCAAGAATTCCTGTTACCAGGCATGTTAAGTGCGTACTGGCTCTGGGCGTACTGTTGCTGGCCGAGAGCACCATAGGGGCCGGGCGATTGGCCACGGACGAGGTTGGCCTGCGACAGATTTGCCGGGGAGAAGGGGTCGAATTGCTGCTGGTGAGCGAGCTGCTGTTGCTGTTGGTGGTAGGCCTGTTTGTCCATCTGTGCTTGCTGCTGGCGTTGTAAGATGGCCTGTTGCACGGCGGCGCTGTTCATACCATGCTTGATGGATTGCTTCTCTTTCTCGCGGGCTCCGATGGCGCCTACGAGGCCATTGCCTGCGTCTTCTTCTCTCTTCTTCTCACTCATGTTGAGGAGGGGTTGGCCGGTTATTTTGGCGACGTGCTGTTGCTCGCGGGCTGAGAGGGAGGCGTTGTAGTCTGCACTATTGAGCAAGGTTGGGCCTTGAGACATAGGACGTGGTGCTCGAGCTAGCATGTCTGAAGAGTTGTTGCGCTGTTGCATCAGGGTTGATGCTGGACGTGCTAGCATGTCCGAAGAGTTGTTGCGCTGTTGCATCAGGGTTGATGTTGGGCGCGTTCGCACATTTCCAGAGTTGTTACGGCTATGTGACCCCCCTTGTCTATCATTTGACTGGTTGCGTACAAGAGGCGGCGGTGTTGACGTGCTGTTGCGAACATCTTGCTTAGAAGATTGTTTTGGCTGAGCATACATTGGTGGCATAGCAGCACGAGCTTTCACAAATTCTTCAGGGGTGAGACCTTGCTTGCCAGGTGCTTGTGAACCAGCGTGTGCGCTAGGCTGCCAAGTAGCAGTACGACCAGTAGGTGTACCAACAGATCTCCTACGACTATCTGCAGAAGTTGGGTGAGAAGGAAGAGGTTTGTTGACAGGGGTTGTACTCTCATTTGCAGCACCATTATTTTTTCGCGGAGAAGCGTAGTTGATGGTTGGTCCAAAATCAATATCGGGAATATCCATTGGAGCCTCTTCCTTTCCATTGATAGTTGCAGCTCCAGCGGGAGCGGGAGCAGCCTCTCCGTCAACAACAGTTCCAACTGTCTTCATAACACCAGCTCTTGGTCTCTCGATAGAATCCCTGGCTGTATAAACTGACCTGTGGGTGCTAGCGTAATCAGGAGAAGCACTTGATGCAGCATCGTCATAAAAGCTACTCTGTCGGCTGATCTGCTCCTCAACAGGAGGACCAGGTCGGCCATGTTGATCACGGGATCTGACTTGGCCGAAAGCAATCATATCAATCACATTTTGATCAAGGTGATTGGTAAGACTGCCCCGACTGTCATCAGTAGAAGCTGTTTGTGGTCGTGCTTGATCGTCACGTAAGACTTGTGCAGCAGATTTCGGTAAGGGCTTACGAGATATACTTTGTGAAGTCTCTGACCGAGACAATGGACTTGGAGTGAAATCGGTAGACGGTCTAGAGTTATGACTTTGTCTTTGTGCTGATTGAGGACTTGTAGCTGCAACGTCTGAAGCCCTGTATTGATTTGTTGGAGAACCTCGACGTTCATATTCCGGATTAAAACCTTCGTATGGAGTTGGCGGTAAAGGACGTTCATTAGAGACGTCATTATTTCTTGCTACTGCCAGGCCTTCAGTAATACCATTGTTATTAGCATGCATTCCATTCGCGTTGGCATCTGTAGGTACCACTCTCTGTCCTCTGTCCTCCGAGATTCTGCCTTCAGGTGTGGCTCCAAATCCACCCATGTTTCGTCTCTGACCGTCACGTGTTGGTGGTCGTTGGGAATCTTGCCATTGATGAAGCGCTGCTCCTGCAGTATTAGGAGCAATGGTATTTCCAGTCATGTGGGCAAGAGTAGCTTTTGACATACGGCTGTTTGCCATACGCATCTCCGCAGAGTGATAAGGCTTGCTCGCAGGTAGCGTACCTGGAGCATGGGTGAACTCTGGCGGAGGAGTCACTGGCTCTGGTTCAGTTTCCTCGTGAAGTTTCTGTAGTTCTCTCACAGGCGTACCATTTGATCCACGCTCATCATCGGAGCTGACACGCTCAGGTGTTGGAGCCATATCATTGCGGTATCTTTGATGGTTATGCAAAGGAACATGTGGACCCATGCCATCCAGACCATGATCGAGATTGCCCTGGGATTGCATGAATGATTCAGACATTGAACGACCATGGGGCGATCTCGGAGGCTGGAAGCCTGAAGCACCTGGAGGAGCGGAATCAGTACGGGGAATGCCGAGCTGCTGTTGTGGGGCCTCTCCAAAGTGAACGGAAGGAGTAGAATGCATAGAGCCGTCCTCGCCAGGTCTGCGCGAGATTTGAAGACTGCTGCGGCCAGTCTTTTTACTGAAACGACTGCTACGGCTTCCATGGGTAGACATAACCGTCATACGTCGAGATGTCAACTCCTTCATTTTGCGCCTCCACTCCTGCTCACGCCACTTGTTACAGCCGTCTGTCATAAGTAAGGTTGAGACATCTAGAATCTCCAAGTACCCATATCTCCGCTCTTTTGGCATTGCGAACATGAGACTTCGTGGATCCAAGGTATCGGCGACTAAACGACCAGGTCGACCGTACAACCCGAAGGTATCCCAAACCGGAAATAGCCAACGAAGCATCATTTCGAAACCACTGACAGCTGGATGAACTTCGGGCATAACAAAAACAAATCCCTCGGTGGTCGAGGGAGGTGAGCTATGAACAGTGATTATACCCTCCAATTTTATCAAAGTTGATTGATCAATGAGGGGCTTGGACTGGGGATAAATGGCGAAGCAAGAATAGGCATCTTCAATGGTGGCAATAGGTCGTGCCTTTTTCGTCTTTTTTGTGTCATAGAACCTGACTTTGCCTTTGATGACGGGAGGTTTTGATCGATCATAAGCAGACTTCTTCTTGCTGAGCTGGCGTTGCAATTTCGAGAATTCCTTCTCATCCGGAGGTTCCACGACGCACCAGCAACGTTTCCAGGGAGTTCCAGCCCCAAAACGCACACGCACCCAATCCTCATGTCTTGTTCTGGTTCGCTCCATGATATAGTTAATGTTGTTTAGAGCCTTGCCCTTGCCAGCAATCAAAGCACCGGTGTATGCCTCTTGTAAGGTTGCATGCTCGAACATTGCCAGTCTGATACCAGCGGTCCATTGTATGAGCGAGTGGTGTGAGTTGAAGTGTAAAAGGTATCTGTTACTGCCTGCAGTAGAGATACTGAGCACATTCTGTAGAGGTTGATCATCTCTAGATCGTGTGGGGACTGCCTCAATCTGTGCAGGTTATTAGCATTCTTGGCGCAGAGAAAAAGGAGACGAGATTGACGAACCATCTTGATTGATGCATCTGTAAGGTTAATAAATTTTGGAAGCACCTCGCCATCCTGGCCTGCTGTATCCAATTCTGCAGCGTCCCATAGTGAAAGAACAGTTCCAACCAACTGTGCGAAGCATTCGGTCCAGGTTCGGTCGGCGTTAGGTCGTCCCTCTAGATGATGTCAGTATTTTTTGCAAGCGGAAAATAAGTTTCTGGGAGCGTACGAGTGTCCTGGTCATTTAATTTGAGAAAATATCCTTCCTGGTATAATTTGTTCCCATGGCTATTTAGGTATGTAAAGATTGGTTGCAGTTCTGGAAGGGTATCCTGGGTCAATTCCATTAAAGGTGGCTGATAAGTTTGGACCATGGACATGGGCCGAGAGGAATTCCTGTCCCTTTGAGGTCGCATTTGAGGGGAGTTCCTCGAGTTCATGCTTCTTTGTTGAGCAGCATCTGGTGGGTTGGTCTCCCGTCTGAGGATTTCTTGTTTTGGGGCTTCTGCTCTATAAGGTTGTTGTTGTTGTTGCGGCTGCTGTTGCCCTTTCGACGGTTGCTCTGGGATTGTCGGCGAGGTTGAGGTTGGGCTTCTATCTCTACTTGAGAATGCGGACATGAAAGAGCGAACTGTGGTGATGAACACCGGATCAGCAGGAGTATCTTTTAGTTATCTTGGAAGACACAAAGGAAAAGGGAGCATACCACGATGGTGACCCATCTTGAAGAATTCTGCTATGATTGATGGCAAACAAGAACGATGGTGGGAAAGCTGGTGGTTATTCTTATGTGTGTCTGTATTCCGGCAGGTCGGCTCCCGGTAAATCCGACTGCTATCTTTGCGCCGTGCTGGTGGTCTTGTGCAGCACTGAGGGTTGGAATAGAATTATTTACAATTGGCGCGGGCGCGTAAGCCTTTTTTTATTTTGTAAAATGGGGATTTGGTCGCAGTTATGAAGGAGAGTGGTGGAATGTAAGGAGGTTATTCGTTCGAGCGGAGGGAGCCAAGTGAATGAGGGAGTCTGGTGGAGAAGATGAGCTTCAGAGGAGCTTATGATGGCGCGTAGTAGTTAAGAAGGTAGGATAGTTGAGGCGAGGTCGATCAGACAAGGGCAGTTCAGGAAGAATGGAGACGGGGGACGTGGGACGTGGGACATGGGACATGGGACCTTCGACTTCGAGAAGACTACGGGAGTGAGAGAGTGAGAGAGAGCGCGAGAGAGCGAGAGCGAGTGAGCACATCCATTTCTCTCGACTCCTCTCCTCACATATCATCACTCAGCCTAGCGTCATTTGATTACATGTACCATTTGAAATAACCCACGTCACAATTTTGTTGGTGTTTGTGTTTGTGTCCGTGTCTGCGTTTGTGTCTGTGTTTGTGTCTATTCAATAATGTCTGTGTCTCGATCCGCTAGAGGCACTTTCCATGGCTTTTCCTACCTTACGCCTTTTTCCCCTACGCCTTTCACCCTACCCTTCACCAGACACCAGACACTCTGCAGACACTTATGAGTGTTTGAGCTTGGAAGAGCCAGCCATCTGTGTCATTCCAACCTCCTTCAGGGAGTGGATGAGCACACCAACCCTCAACCAACGAAACACGCGAGCGGAAGCACCATTACTACTGTACGTAGTATTATTGTGAATGGAATACCAGAGCACCGAATGCTACTATACTACGCAAGAGTCCCAGAAAAGCAAAAGAAGATGAGGAAACGAGCGAGGAGATTTGTCCCTACGGTGCACACTGTATAATACAATGGACACTGGCTTTGTTTCATTATCCGACAAACGAATTGCCCTGGATTGTGACAAGAGGTCAGAGCATGAGCGACCTTGACTGGTATGCTTGGCTCTGGCCATCTCTCTATACCTACACAAGTACAAGTCCGCAAAGTGTTTCTGCCCAACAAAGCACAGCCAGCCAGCCAGCCGTGAATGAATAACATGAGGTATGTGGGCGTATACGCCGTACAATACTAATACTGTACGAACAAGAATACAAAGAAAGACCTCTATCCTGTCTAGGCACCATCGTATTTCATCCACCACTCTCATCAAAACCCTTCATTTCTCTGCTCGTCCATGTCCCGTTGCCTCCGTCTGGTCCGGCTCTCCGCATTGATTTAGAGTAAGGTTGGGTTGAATTATGGGTGGATAGTAGGTAAAATAAGACGACACTACTTTGGCTTTTGGCTTTGTCTTTGGCTCATGCTTCATCATCATAATCATATCATCATCATCATTATCCTTCTGACTGTGCTGTGCGCGATATAATCCTGGAAAACCCCCCCCTCGTATTATTGACGTCTGCATACATACTTTGGTAACTCTCAGAATACCTGTTTAGGACTGGAATACATTTTACCCATTGCAGCCGCGTAGACCTGCATGAATGCCACCACAGCTGACTGAACTGGCTGACAGTTCAATGTGTGTGGGTGCCGTTATCTTATTTACTTCCCTGAATTGTTTCCTCTCCGTTCTGCTATGTACTCTCTTTTTCTTGTGCTGTCTCTCTCTCTGACGTATCTTCTTTCATCGGCTTCATCATCATCCTCTTTCTCTTCTTCTTTTTCATCAGAAAATAATGGTCAGACTGCTTTCATCTCCTTGGTGTCTCAAGCGGTATCGACTTGAAATGATTATAAATAGTAATCGCCGTACATATGCAGCTGTGCACGATATACGAGCTACCCTACAGTGCTAGGAATGCCAACTTAGATTGCTCAGTTATCCGCGCCCAGAAGGCTGGCATTCAAATATCCAGGATAATCTCCCACAAACACTCTAGAGGAATTCATAAATCCTGTTGCTGCTTCCGGGCCTGGCGCTTCTTTTCGCTATCACAAAAGCTAAGAAAAGTCTCTTTTCGGGGCTGCTGACGACAACGGCTATCTTAAAAATATGGATGCATCATTAACGGCCGTCTGCTCACACCACGGACCCGACTCTTGCTCTCTTAACCCCTCCTCTAGCCCACGTACATTCACTCCCAGGGTGACAGAAACGATCCAAGGTTCTCTATCCCATTCGAACGAAAGTGTTGCAGCATGGCTCCGTATGGACGTATGTGTACCAGGAGGAAACACTTACCAGACATTTAGCCACATCATTCAGCAGATCGGAGCATCTGACAGTTCATGAACAGCTGTTCTTCATAAACAACGCTCCCGTCATGCCCGGGATGGCTGGGGGTGTATGAACATGATTCCAGACTTCCGAGTCCTCGCGGAAATTGACGTTCAGACATAGGGACGCGAAGGAGAGACATTCTTCTCCATCGCGCTCGAAGACTTCCATCCCACTGGCTTGGGATAGAGCAAATACCATGATGTGATCAGCCCTCTAATGCAAGGATCGCCAACCATTCGCTGCAGACAGAGCCAGTCCAGCTGGACGAGGTGGGTTGACGTCCTGTAGCGAAATGCCCCTGGTCTACTCCGTATTACACACTTAATACTCTACGACAGTGATGGGACTCCGCTTTGCTCCATCGCATCGCATCCTACCTCCGGAGTACGAGATCTTCTTTGCGCCTTATGGGCCGCTGGGGATGTGCTGGCCTTGTACTGTGTGTGTACTCGACGGGTATTACACTTGATTATTCATAGAAGTCAATGAGTACAGAGTACGAAATAAGGTGAGATCGCATCCCTCGACTTGGGCTCCGCAAATTGTTCTCCAAAATTACCGATACGTATTCTATTGGACTCTTCGCACTGTTGCTATTGCTAGCTATTGCTAAGCATTGTACTGTGGTGCTCGGAACTTTTGATGCCGTGAACCCTACTTACTTAGATCACATTGTCAAATTATGGATACATCGTAGGATTCGCATACCTAAAAAGCCTTCTCCTTTACTGTAAGTAATAGCGTTTTTCACTGAAAATTCGTACTCTACTCATAATTTTTTTTCTTCTCATTAGTCTCCTCCACCATACCCAACGTCGTTACCTATTACCTCAATCAAATACCCTGTACAAGGAAATCCCCTTTTACTACTCGTGATGTTCCCGCTGTGCCGTTCAAATTCCGTGCCGCTATCCAAAATTTGGATGATGCAGCTTCGTAAGGGCCCCGGAGCACCTCTCCACCTACCACCACCTACTACTGCCGTCACGTTATCGGCGTATCGCAACACAAGCACCCGATAGCAGTTTCGTTGAGGTATGCTCCGCACCGCAAGCTGTCTAACCATTCGACTCTACCGCAAGCTCATGTTTAATCCTACGTGTTGCTTGAATTCTCTTTCCACAACGCTGGGATGAGGAGGTCAGTCTACTACATCCACCCATTGCGTGCCATCAATTTTTCATGGCGGCGATCAATTACATGCAGTGCTCCCGTCTGGCGTCCTGAGTTGCAGTCGACCGGAACAGGTGGTGCTCCCCCACACCGTGCCTCGTTACCATTCAGATTTGAAACGGGTCACGCATTGTATGCAAAACGAGCTCCAAGGCCCTTTCCGCCGCCCTTCCTGTCCCCGCCTTCGGGCTCTTTCTCGGAACCTCTAAGCACTCATCATAGAAGTCGTGATAGGCGCGCATTTGTCAATGGGGAGCTCATCCGGGGCTATACCAACGGCGACGATGCCATATATGCCAGCGACACATTTATAGCTGCGGATGATGGCGTCGGAGCTTGGTCGACTAGACCGGGAGGACATGCGGGGTATGGGAGTATAAAACCTTCGGCCATGCAAGTCACTAATGGCAGTTCAGACTCTGGTCCCGCTTGATCTTACACTTTTGGGCGCTCGAGGCCGAATCGGACCTCACTCAGCTTCGTCCTGCTGGCGAGGATTACCAGCCCAAACCAATTGAATATCTACAGAAGGCATACGAACAAACGATCAAGGCAACTTCGGAGCCTAATCAGTGGCAGGGCACTACAACAGCTGTCGGTGCACATTTGCATTATACTCGGCATACCGACGATGAAACAGCGCCTTTGTCGCCATTACTATATATTGTGAATCTTGGCGATTCACAAGTATTAGTCCTGCGCCCTCGGGACCATGAAATTATATTCAAGACGACTGAGCAGTGGCATTGGTTTGACTGCCCCCGGCAATTAGGCACAAATAGTCCAGACACTCCACGAGAGAACGCAGTACTAGATATTGTGGATATCGAAGAGAACGATATTGTTCTCGCAATGTCTGATGGCGTGATTGATAATCTCTGGGAACATGAAATCTTGGAAAATGTCATCAACAGTATTCGCAGATGGGAGGCTGGAGAGGGAGGTCCTAGTTCGGGAGATCGAAAAGGCGGTGCTGGAGGGGGGATGCAATTCGTCGCTGAAGAATTGATGAAGGCTGCACGAGTCATCGCTACAGATCCTTTTGCGGAGAGCCCATTCATGGAACATGCAGTTGAAGAGGGTCTGGCCATGGAAGGAGGTGAGTTTACTTTATTTGCAAGAGTGGTCTTATTCTGATTCTTCTTCCAGGGAAGCTCGATGACATCAGCGTCGTAGCAGCAATTTGCAGAAAGAGTAATGGGTGAAACATGAGGTTTCATGGAAATTATAACATCCATCAATCTTCGGCGTGAGAAACCTAACATTACTCACAAGCATGCCGACTTAAACCTCCATCTCTCGTAGCTCCGGCATCGGCTTCCTGTCTGTATTCACATAGCAGATATTGGCAGGAACTGTGGTAGCATGGATGGATATTGGAAAGATGGGCTTTTAATCCCATTATAAATTGACCAAACCTTCTGGGCATGGTGACCAAAACATGATACGCATAAATAGAAAAGTATAGGGAGCAGGAAAGACGTCATACTTCGTAAGAAGTATATATAGTCTACAGACCCCGAGTATCCGTTAGCGTAACATAAATGGAGCACCTGGAGTTTCTCAAACATACCCCGAACGTGAGAAAGGAAGCCATCGAATATAGATTACAGTGTATAAAGTCAAAGTAGAGTAGTCGTGTGCTAATCCGACGAGTTGAGCGTTCTAAAAGCGGAATCCACAAGGCTAAGAAAATGGCATGGCTCGCACGTACCACAACCTTAATATTTCAATGGCTGCAAACTGATAATCAAAATATTCTGCCGACTTGCAGCCTCGAACAAATTCACAGCTATTTACCAAATTTTTCGCGCCCTTCCCAACACCACCGCATAGCTTTGTACGCCGATCACATCGTCACGGGCTATTCAAGATGCGTGGGAAACGTTCTAAGCAGTATCGCAAGCTCATGCAGCAGTATGGCATGACCTATGGTTTCCGCGAACCTTACCAGGTCCTTGGTAAGTTTTGCGACTTGTGGATTGATGGGACATATTTCTGATAATGTTTGGTCACAGTTGATGCAGAGATTGTTAGAGATGCGGACAGATTCAAGATGGATCTTCTTGGTGGTTTGGAGCGCACTTTGCATGGACAGGTCAAGCCTAGTAAGAAAACCCTATTGCAATCGCCATTCGAGACGGTGTACTGATTACCTTGCCTTTCAGTGATTACTCAATGTTCTATGCGACATCTCTACGCTGCTGCCTCCGAGCCAGGTGTATCCTACCTCATCGACAAAGCGAAGACCTTCGAGCGTCGTCGATGTGGCCATCTTCCTGAAGAATACCCGGAACCGCTGTCAGCAACGGAATGTCTGTCTGCAGTTGTCGATCCAAAGTCTTCGAAAAACAACAAGCACAGATACGTAGTTGCCAGTCAGGATATCGAGGTCAGAAAGGCCATGAGAGGGATCTTGGGTGTACCATTGGTATACATCAACAGAAGTGTCATGATTATGGAGCCTATGGCCGACGCAAGTGTGGAGACAAGAGAGAGGGGTGAGAGAGGAAAGTTCAGAGATGGGCTGAAGAGAGGCAGTGGGAGCGTGGGCATGAAGAGAAAGAGAGGTGATGACGACGAGGAGGAGGGCAAATCTGCGGGTGCAGGTGAGGATGCGCCAAAGAAGAAGAAGAAATTTGGCGCGCCAAAGGGTCCTAATCCTCTGGCTGTGAAGAAGTCGAAAAAGAAGGTCGAGGGTGATGGTGTGAAGGCGCCAAGGAAGGAGGGTGAGGGCCAGAAAAAGACTGATGGTCCTGCGGGAGAGGCTGCTGTGGATGGGGCCTCAAATCCAGATGCGAAGAAGAAGCGGAGAAGAAAGCATAAGACTGCTGCTGCTGGAGCTGGTGAGGATGGAGCCGGTGACGCTGCCCCTGCGGTGGATACAGTGATGGGAGATGCGTCTTCGTGAAAAGTGGAAAATTATTTGCATATACGGCGTTTCAGGGCGTAGGGGGTAGGCTGCCCATAGAGCAGAGTGTCTTTACAATTCTATGAGTTTTAAGATCCGCAGGGATTTTCTTGTGTATTACAATGTGGATGAGTGATGAGCAATTAGACCCAAGAATTGCTATTTATTCGTGGCTATCGACATCGTGTTGTATTATCGTGCATTGATAATCCTTCAAAATGCTTCTCAAATGCTTCGATGGGCGATGGAAGGCACCGAACCATTCCATATAAAAGTACCGTGCCCAATTACTGCCCTTCATTGCAAGGAAGTACGCCACAGTTCTTCAGGAATCTCGATGCGGCTGCTGTTAATATTAAAGTGAACTCTACCTTGTCAACGTGCATGCAGTCGTGCACCGTGAATTCCAATGGTCATAAATAAAGTATTTGCAACCATCCGCAGGAGCTGATAAAACGTCCGGACACTCTCCGGAAAGAGTGGCTCAGCATTCCTGCATAATTTATTCCATCAGTGAACTCGTCTTCAAACCAACACTGTTCACAGGCTTCTGAGACTCTTATGATCGTGTTCATGCACGTGCATTCGTCGCAGAACTGCCTTTCGACGGCAGGCAGCGGGTGACCCCACACTAAACGGAAAGCGGCCCTCGATAGGCACAGTACGGTGGCCTATACAATTCGAGCCTCAAATGCAATGCCCAAGCAGCTTACTGTCCTACACAGTACCGTCTCCACAACGCCAAGATTCGCCTCTCAGGCAAACGATGGATATCCTATGATCTGAGCTAATTACTTGGACTAAGTGAGGCGGAAGAGCGAAGAGAGCAGAGAGCAGAGAGTAGAGCTTCATGAGAGCAATTTAGACACAAGATGCAGTCAACTGGACAGAGTACTGCCCCGCAAGTGTCCGCTCCCTCGAAACAGGACAATGTCGCACCGGAATCCCAACCCACCGAACACATAGAAAGAGATGATTTCGGCTTGCCTATCAGGAAACACAAGGTCACCGCCGTAGTGGACGATGCAGCCAAATCGCAGCCTACCCCCGACGAGGGGTCGCGCAAGGCTTCGCCCATAGTCAATGGCGCTGAAGAGGTGAAGAACACCGGGGAAGCGGAAAAGAAGTCGGCGCCGATCACAGACAGTCCTGCATCACCGGAAGGAGAGAAATCGAAGGGCGAAAATCACGATGTTAAGAATGCTGAGTCGTCACCGAGCCCGAAATTAGATGGTGCAGCAGGGGCTCCACCTACAACGAATGGGTCGAAGGAGGACGACAAAAGCACCTCTGAGAACTCCTCCACACCAGAAACTCCGGAACCTGCCAAATATGATCAAGGGAAGGAGGCTGGTAACGATGCTACGGCGAAGAAGGGACACCAGAGAGCAAAAAGCTCGGTGAATAGAGTATCAGAATGGTCTCATCAGCAAATGGCACCACATCCGATCGAAGAAGAGGAGGAAGATGACGGCGAGTGGCAGACGATGCCAGCATTTGCGCCTTTCGATATATACGATGACGATAACCGGTTGGTTGCGCGAGAGGCCCCAGATGAGGACGATGAAAATGCCGCATATGCCGGTCTTGGAGGTGCGGGCAAGGGTTACACTCGAGTGCAGTTGGATGAGGATGCGCAGTCTGCAAATAGTATGGACGAAAACACTTCGTACCTATTCAAAGAAGCGCTTGGGACAGGAGTTGCTGAGGAAGATGAGGAGGCTAGAGATGCTGTCTCACAGATGCAGGCTACAAAGGACCTCTTGACTGAGACTCAGCGAATAGCCTATGTTGGAATGACCAGACTGGCTTTGTCGGATATGTGCAAGCAGGCCGAAGCTATTCAACTCACTAAAGGCGCAAAGAAAGAAGTACAAATGGCAGCAGAGGCAATGAAGATGTGGAGTCAGAAGATGATGGTCCGATTATATGCTCATATGGAAATCAGCACAGCAGAGCAGATCATGATAGAGCAACTGGCTGAGCATGGTGTGGAACCTAACGACCTCAGACCTACATTGATGCAGAATGCTCGAGTGAAGAACCCCATGGCTGAAAAGCGTACCTCCTCCTTTTCGCTCAACTTGCAGGGCACACTGAGTCCACGCGAATCTATTTCATCGCCAAGATCCATATCATCTCCTAGAATTCCCGAGGAAGATGTTGCAAGTCTACCGCCTCCGTATACGGAGCATGAGGGCGATGACTTGCCTGAAGTACGAACACCAAGCCAGCTTCCAACTACCAAAAATATCGATATCGACCTCCGGTGGACGATTCTTTGCGATTTGTTCTTGACTCTAATTGCGGACTCGATTTATGACGCAAGATCACGTGTGCTTTTAGAGCGTGTGGGGTCTCATTTAGAAGTCCCGTGGCTAGAGATCTGTCGATTTGAGAAGAGGGTGACGGATGCGCTAGAAATGCAACAGGCTGCTGAGAAGGAAAATTGGAATGAAGACGAACACAAAGAAAATAGACGTAAAATGGCCTTGAAGAAGCGATATATGATGATGGGTCTTGCTACCGTGGGAGGTGGCTTGGTCATTGGTCTCTCTGCCGGTCTGTTGGCTCCTGTCATTGGTGCTGGTCTAGCTGCTGGGTTTACAACAATTGGTGTTGCTGGAACGAGTAGTTTCTTGGCTGGTGCTGGTGGTGCTGCTATCATTACATCGACGGCTGCTGCATCTGGAGGTGTCATTGCTGTGAGAGCTGCGAATAGAAGAACTGGAGCGGTTAAGACATTTGAATATCGTCCGCTCCATAACAATAAACGAGTCAACCTGATTATCACTGTGTCAGGGTGGATGACGGGTAAGGTTGATGATGTTAGATTACCATACAGTACGGTGGATCCAACTATGGGTGATATTTACTCTGTACTCTGGGAACCGGAAATGCTCACTAGTATGGGTGACACCATTAATATCCTAGCTACAGAGGTATGTTTTTGATCTATACTTTTACATATTGTTTACTGATTATGTTAGGCTCTCACCCAAGGTCTTCAACAAGTCCTTGGAAGCACTATCTTGATTGGTTTGATGGCAGCCCTTCAACTTCCCGTTGTGCTCACCAAGCTTGCCTACCTGATCGATAATCCATGGACTGTATCTCTTGACCGTGCAAATTCCGCTGGTCTTATTCTTGCAGACTCTATCATTGATCGCAACCTTGGCACACGCCCCATCACCCTTGTCGGCTACTCCTTGGGATCTCGAGTCATCTTCTCTTGCCTCCGCGAACTCTCTCGTAAAGGTGCCTACGGACTCGTTCAAAATGTGTATCTTTTTGGATCTCCTATTGTTGCCAATAGAGATGATTACCTCAAAGCAAGATCTGTCGTCTCTGGCCGCTTTGTGAACGGATATGCCACAAATGACTGGATTTTAGGATATCTTTTCCGTCTGACATCGGGAGGAATTAGTCGTGTAGCAGGTCTTGCTCCTGTTGATAAAGTTCCCGGTTTGGAAAACATCGACGTCACAGATCTCGTCCCGGGTCATATGGCCTATCGTACGGCCATGCCAAAGCTGCTTCGTGAGGTCGGCTGGCTAGTTGAATCCGATGAATTCTCGGAAATCGAAGACCCAGATCCAGACAACCACCAACAACGACAACGCGAACTGATCAACGAGATCGAGGAAGCGCGTAAAGCAGCTGAGAAGGAGCAAAAGAAAGGCAAATTCGGATTCTTCTCGAAAAAACGGAAAACGGAGAAGAAGGAGTGGGAGACGTACCAGGAGGGCAAAGAAGATGAAGCCGGGTCCTCCTCACGCGAGCAAAAGGATTATGGTGGAGTTCTCTTCGACGTCGATGCTATCCGCGCTGAGCTGGCCAGCGAACAGATGGAAGTTAAGGAGCTGAAATCCACTCTGCCACCTATGAAGTTAGATATAACATCCTCCGCCTCCCTCCCACTCCCACAGCCTCTCCGCACCTCCAAGAGCTTTGACTCTTCCTCTTACCTGGCCCCAAGGCCATCAAATACCCCCTCCCCTATGCCCTCGCCTCGCAGTCCCTGGGCCGCTTCTACCCACAACCTCCACGACGACCACGACGAGTTCGCCCCCGCCGAGGAGATTAGCATGACTTTCGAGTCGAGCTACACGAGAAATCCCCTTCCCGTTCCCCCCAAGCCTGATTTCCGGGCTCGCGCCTCTACTCTCCAACGTCCTGACTATAAGAGCTCCGTTTCTATGCCTACCGGATCGGGCGTTGGCCTCGGTATTGAGCGTAATGCGTGGGCTGAAGACGAGGATGAGTTCGCAGAGAAGGAAATTGCCATGACATTCGCCTGATCATACTCCCCTCCATACCCTCATATGCTCTTTTGTAGATCGAATATTCCTACCTCTGCGGTGCTTGTCCCGGGAGGCTGTTTTTTTACTTCATATTTGACTTGCGGACTTCATGCAAGTCTGGCTAATTGCATCTTTGCATAGGTTCATTTTCTTCCTCTTCTCTGCTTGGCATTCGATGGTGGGTGTTAGCCATGGCTGTTGGTTGTTAATTGTTGATTTGTGGACCTGGACCTTGTGATAGGTCGGGTAAGGCGTTGCTTTTGACTGAATGCTGGCGTGCCGTTCTTTTGCGTGTCGCTGTATTTATCTGGACACTTTTCAGCGCCATTTCAGAGGTGGGACTTACTATATATAGTAACAAATATACCTATTCTAGTAAAATACTGGTGTTCTAGATCGATCATGGTCCAAATCGCATGTGAGTGGAATGTTTGGGCATCTAAGGTATCCCTATTTTATTATCATTACACGCAATATATACCATAAAACTTGAAAACATGCTTCTTGAATGAAAACACTTAGCGGTGATTTTTATAGAGGTGATATTGGCGGATTGAGAGATTGATTATGGAACTGATTTGGGGTTGGTGGGTATTTATTAGATAGCGGTGTTCGGGCCATGGAAAGCAGGAGGTATAAAAAAATAGTCAAGGTGTTAATAATGGTAGAAGATGTACTATCTTTGTAGAGATGGTAATTCTGAAAATGTGGACGTGCAGTGGAAGTGATGAAAGGTTTATGGAAGGCGAGTTAAGAAATCGGCTTCTCAAGATGCAATGATTCTAGCATAAATATATTAGTCAAGGGAGACCAGTGTCCTATTTTCACTAAAGAAGCCCCATTTCTGACCATTGAAGCATCTAAAATCATGAACTTCGTTGTAATGCCAATGCGTCTTCGTTACCAGCTACTCAATTCCTTATAGAAATCCTCCTTGTGACTAAATTTGGCCAATTAATTGTCTTTGTTTCAGAGAAATGATATCTTACTGTATCTTTTATAAGCAATATCTGGCTTCCAAGACATTTTAATAAGTGGAATGTGATTTTATACGACGAGATATCGTTACTAAGATGGAAGTGTCTGTTGAATCTCACTGATCAACCGAATACAAAGAGGCTTAGCAAACAATCAGCAAAACAGGATCAAAATATGGAAAATATTATTATGAAATTAGTGTGAACCTGTAAGCAAGTCCGTCTCAAGATCTCTATGTATAAGTTTTCTAAATATGTAGACCGTCCATCCTTCCCAATGGCTTACCTCAATATCCCCTATCATCTAATTATCTTCATCACAAACATAACCTATTACAACATCTGCATCTACAACACTAACGTAATCCAAAGTGCAGACCCTACCACCTTAATAAGCAGTAAAAACTCATAATTACACCGAGTAATTCAACGTAACCTCAAAAGTCTTGTAGAGTGATGTATATGAAGCATTGTATCTTCTTGCTTTGCTGGACTCTGGCTTTCAGAGAGCTTGTGGCTTTAGTAATACTGCTGCAACTTACAATGAGGCTTGACCGAATCCTCACATATCTTATATCTATACTACACATAACTATGTCTCTTGGGCTAAATCGAGGGATGTACCTGTCTTTCTTCTCAGCTCGGATCCTATTAGGGAAAGCTAAATTCTTATAGGGTTATCTACATTACATGTTTTATACTTAAGGCTTTTCTACCTGCTTTTTCCCCCTACACCAAATTAATATTGCATATTCTCGCAATCAACGAGGCCTACTGAGAAAATTTGTTCACTTACAAGAGTCAATAGGTTTAGAGAATGAATCTTTGATTCTTGAGGTAATAAATTAGAATAAGTGCGGTATTTTGTCGATTTATAGACATGGACAGATCTTGAGGTCTAACATGAAAAATTCACAAATCGAACTTATAGTATCTATTTCAGTTCATCATTAACTGGACCTTGTTATCCGTGATTCTATTAAGCAAATCTTTCTCCATAGCATATGTACTTCCTCATTTTCTAAACTCTGAATAAGCTCATACCTAGTTTCTCTCGTTAGACACAAAACATACATATAAATATAGACACCCCATAAATAAAGTTGATTATTTTTATGTCATCCCAGAATTCGTAGTTCTAAGCAATTCATATCACATTGTCCATTAATTGACAGCAAGTCCACCTGAAGGGGGGGGCTTCGCTTCTACCAGTTGACAAACATTGTGACTAATATAAAGTACAATAAGCGAGAGGACTTCAACAACAACCAAAAAGGCCTGCGTAGCTCAATTGGTTAGAGCATCTGACTCTTATTCATAAGAAATCAGAAGGTTGGGGGTTCGACCCCCCCCGGGGGCTCAATTCCCTCAGAGATTGCCTCTCTTTTTGCATTTTTTTGCGATGATATTCTACTTCTATTTTACATATGCTTAGCCTATTACAAGAAGAGTCGTATTTGCAGTGTTTCCCATGTTCGTTTTGATTACTTGATCGGTTGGGCAGAGTGCAAATTGTGGAGGATGCCAGTCTCGCTGTTTAAGAAACATGCGATGCAGCTTCTATGCTGGCCACTCGTTGCATTCTACTCTGAGAAGATTGGTTCATAACGTCTGATTAGTTCGATAGCTGCCTTTAGTTAAGAAGACTGATATTATTGTGCCGTTTTTAATTTTCTTATATTTAAAACTTACTAGGCTTCTGTTATCTGAGAATTATCTGGTCACAAGGGCTGATTCAACGCTGATCAAGTGCATGCCAAATCTAAGGACATACTGAGATGTAATACAGGGACTATAAGGTCAGATATAAAGAAACTTGAAAAGCCTCCAACTTCTAGCTGTAGTCAATACATGAACATAAGCAAGCACAAGCAACTTCGATCGGTCAAATAAAAATTTGTTTGACATAATGATATATTTGTTCAGTATCAAATCTACTCCAAACACATAATGTGTACCCCCACGAAGAATCCATCCATACTTAAGAGCACTAGAAGCTGACATAGAACGATCATAGAATCCTCTACGCCTAGCCAGCTCCTCATCCATCACCCATGTCATGACCCTTTCACTGTCCATCCTCTCAAATATGGAAAAGAACCTATCTTAAAGCCCTGTTAGCCTCCTCCTCGTCATAAACACCCTTCTCTCACCACACCGATCCAACAAAGCAACAAGCAAGACACAATCCTTCAGTTCCCCATTTATAAGCACCGCTCCGCCCGCGCCCGCCTTACATATGACGATGCAAAACGGGCCCCGGTATCTGCCCCGAGCAGGCGGCGAGCGTCGCCTTATACGGCTCTTCCTAAGATTGTATTGGGTGTGGGATCTCATCATATAGAAATGTGTCTTGCCATTCGCGCGTCTCGAAGACCACCTCATCTTACGAAAGATAGGTAGGTAGGCCGTCGCATAACTCGGATCGGAATTCTGCTAGGCAGAATCTTGCTGAAGGGAAGGAGAATATGCGCTTACCTGATAGATAATCAAGAGCGCAGGGGACTACTTCAGTCCCCCCCAAAAGAACTCGGATTAGAAATTCTTGTAAACGTGAATGTGTGGTCGATGTGCATTGCGCATGCGTGAAGAGTCGAGGTGAAGCTGTGCGAAAAAGAAAATGCAAAGGTCCAGCAAAAGCTACGAACTTCGCTTCGCCAAACCTACTTTGCACACGCAACCCACTTCCGCCAAAGCCTCCGCCCGTCGTCCCGTCCCGCTCCGCAAGGCAAACTCTCCACTCCGCTGGTAGGCAGGTCAGGCATCTTTGGACATCACACGCTGCCCGTCTCATGTGCATGCTCACTGCATCTCAACGACCACGGAACGGGGGCGAGAGAAACAGCTGAACGAGAAGTAAATGTGTTCTGGTGCGTTCTTTCCGGGTTCCATCATCCATCTAGATCAAACGCCACGCATATGCATAAATTCTCAGCTGGCCCTTAATCCGCATGTCCGGGGGTACAATTCGAGGCGGTTGTGTTGCAATGCGTTGCTGTGTCATCTCGCCCCATCATCGCAACCTCAACTGCATTCAGGCAATTAGTAGATAGATGGATAGATAGATAGGTAGGTTGAAGCAGTCATCTATTCTATACTACTCTAACTTTACCCTATTTGACAAATATATGAAATACGTATGTATTTCCCCCACACCCATCCCCATCCTCCTCACACTGACACAAAAGTACGTATACCCCCCTCTCTCCCTCCCCTCCCCTTCCCCATAAGCACCAATGCAACCAATGCACGTAGTAAAGTAATACATACATACATACTTTCCCCGCAAGGTAAAGATATTCCCCATTCCCCATTTCCCCCCGTACTCCCCCATTCCTAATTTCAGCCGGAGTCGTGGTCCCTCGCCCCTCGCCATGCATCAAGCACAAGAATTCCAAATGCGTGCCCTTTTCTCACGCATCAAGAATGCGGCTCGTCGCGTCGCGTCCGTATCCCGTCACCCTGGCGCTATCAACTGGAATGTATGATATCATACAAGCACCTCACTTGCTCCTCCTGAAACCAAAGGAGTGTGGATTATGTGGAGTATGGGAGTGGAGTTCTGTGAAGGTGATACTCGGATAATTAGACATTGTAAACTTGATTCCATACATTCATTCGTTTTTTCCAGTAAGCCAGTCAAGTCCACATCCAAAAGAACACACTATCAAATATCCAAAGTAGAATTATCAAGATTTAAGATTTAACTGTATTGATATATACCACGCAACCAATGTATGTACATCATCCTCTCAACCCCTTCTCAACCCTTTCAATGCTCTCCAATCTTCCTCCATTCAAAAAATACGGGGTATATCCCAATCACTTCCCCCGTCGCATTAAAAATCATAAAGAGCGTAAAGGCACCCGCGCAAGCAAGGCAAAGCAAGCTCTCCAAGATGCACAAGTGACAAAAAAAATAAAGGAGTGTAAGTGGCCGTCAACGCCCACACATCTCATCCAAGACTCCAACCCAATATTCCAGATCCCATTCCAAAATCCGCAATCCAAGGCCCATTCCATCCAAATCCCTCAATCCATCCTCCAGTTTTAAAAAATTATGTACACGAAGCCTTTCTTTCCCTTTCCATTTTCGCTTCCTCTTCCCCCCACTCTCTCACCTCAGATCCAAAGTGCAGTCTGAGCTTGAACCTTCTGCACCTTAGACTCGCCGTAAGCACTAATGAAAAAGTCCTGAATCTCACTCATGTACTCGTCCGCCCCAAACTTAAGCAGACCCCTGCTCATAAGCTCCCGCTCTTCCTCGTCGACAATGTGCACATGGCCCCCAAACTCCTCCGCTAGCTCACTAACCTGCGCCAATTCGTTACCAAATGGATGGGACGAGTGCTGTTGATAAACGGCGGGGCCAGGAGCGCTGAAGGAGGGTGGGGGTGCTGTGGTGGAAGCGGTTGTTGGGCGGGAGGAGTAGGATGGGTTGCGAGAGTGCGAATGTGAGTAGGAGTTTGATGCGTTTGAGGAGTGCGAGTAGGAATTTGATGTAGTGGAGGTGTGAGTAGGTTGTTGCTCGATGACCTCGCCTGGATTGCTGAACATGGCCAAGCTGCCTCTCGCTCTTGAAATGGAGTTCTTGGGCGAACTCATTCTTGACATGCTGCGCTTGCGTGCCATGTGCTCATGCGTCTTCTTCGTATGGCTGGGGGCTCGCTGTGGAATACTGGGTCCATCTCCATCTCCTGAACTCGTCGATGTTCTCGTAGTGTTGAAATAAGATGTGAGGTGATTTGGCTCGGGACTACATGGTCCAGACTCAATAGAACTGCTATCTGGCGAGGTCAACGGCGAGGCCATGCTCTTGTTGAGGTCAGAGTCGTTGTCTGAGGAGAGCGAAGAGGCGGAGGAGGGATACAGATCTGGCGCATTGTAGGAGAGCATATTGGTAGTTGAAATCAGCTCGACTGGTCCAGAGATCTTCGATCGTGGGACAGCACCGGCGGCGAAAGTCTTTGTGGTAGTGGACATAGAGCGCTGGGGAATGGGCGCCGATATCTCAGGGCGCTTGGCCCGCTTGGTTGTGAAAGCTCTTGCGAGAGACATTTTTGATGAATAGGTAGTTTGATGTATTAATTTTTTTTTTTGAAGAAAGAAATATTCAAATTTCTCTTCTTGAAAAAAAAAAAGAGCTTGTGAAATGAGTACCGGCAGATATGACAATATGTATTCAGGCTGGATGCGCGCGGGTGTGATTGACTGTATGCAGGTCGCTTGCAAGGGAGTCTAGGTGAATGTGACCGATAGATGACACCTCAGATTTGTGATGCAACACTGCTTATTTGAAAAAAGTGCTGACGTCTAGTTCTGTCTCAGAAAAAAGGGCGATTCTGATCTTGAGTGATAAATGACAACAAAAGGTCAGTGGTTCACTTGTCGAAGAGAATTGGTTTTGCGTTGCGTGTGTTGCGTTGTCCAAGTGATTCAGGCCAAGTGATGTCTATTTGACTGTGGTGGTCCAGGTGATTCAAAGCCGAATATGGCAGGAGGGGATGTTGACGAAAAGAATGGACTTCCGAATTGAACTCGTGATGTTTGAGATGTCCGTTTCTGGAATATGTGAAATTTCTGGAATAACTTATGGAAGAGTTTGATCTGAATGATCTACAGTATTGGTGGCTGTGTATGAGTGTATGAGGACGCAGTCCGTTTTGTGGTGATGTTTGATCTTCTTGTGTTGTTTCTTGTTGCTGTACGGTAGATCTATGTATCGATCTTACAGTATGGGTGTGTGTGTGTGAGTGTGAGTGTGTATATGTATGAGTGTATATGGGGGGGACTTGTTTGATAAATGAATGAACAACCTGGTTCACAATGGGTGGATGATAAGGAGTGTAGTAGTAATCGTGAGCCGGCGATGTGGGGAATGATGATCCAAGTCGAGTGAATGAGCGAGTGAATGAATGGATGACAATTATCTCTTAATTGTCAAAGGGTTATTTTTTGGGTGAAGGAGTGAGAGTGGAAGAGACAAGTAGAAGAAGAAGAGGAGGAGGAGGAGAGGAGAGGAGGAGTGTTTGTGTGAGTATGTGAGAGAGCGAGGAGTACAGATGGACCAATGCGAGTGGAGGGGGTTCAACTCAAGATCGGGAAGGAAGGCGTTGATGGTGGTCGAGGTTGAAGCATCCGGTCTTTGATGGCTGCGCTGGTTGGGGCGTGGTGGTGTGTGCTTGGATGGGGTGTGGTGTGAAGGTACTTGGGATTGGCTAGTAATGACCTGGGACTTTACTCACATACTTACTCTCACATACCTACTTATTTACCTACTTACACTTACTCTACTCACTTACTACTACTACTACTACATACTACTACATATGTCCTTGCCAGTCCGTCTCTGTGTATATGCGTGGGTGCAGGGTCTTTGCTCTTTGCGCCGGGGGCTGCTTGATTCCTGGCTATGGCTTCTATGGCTTAGTGGATGTCCACGCTACCATATCTCTTACTGGGGTTTGGCTTTTGTGGCTTCTCTGCCTTCTCTGGCTTGCTGTCCCGCCAAACTTCTTGTTTGAATGTGTCGTGGACGTGTTGAGCGTGTGGAGCGTGTACTCTATCACTCGTCCCCAGCACGGCAATAATTGTGGATACTCAAATGGCAGAACTTCTCCGAAGTCTGTCTCGTCTGTCTATTCTATTCTCCCTTGTCACTTGAACCAAGTTGCGTGGGTCTGGTCTGACCTGACCTTACCTTTCGATAAGTATTATGATTGATGACCGGGAGCCGGAAAATTTAAGAGACAGTACTGTCAGTACTATCAGGTATGAGTATGAACACTTTAGTACATACATATAAACAATACTGAGTAAGGCACTTAGTAATCCCCAGAATTACAGGACGTTAGTACTGACGTGATCAAGAGTCAAGGACAGTAAGTAAGAATTGGGTATGCTACTGTATGCTGCACCTCTACCTCCACCTGCTCCTACACCTACATCTGCACCTGCACCAGCTCCTGCACCCGCGTCATTTGCCGTTCATCGTTCGTAGTTCGTCGGTTTGTACTCAAGTACTTACTCACTTACTCAAACATGAGCGGATATCGGGCAACGATGGGACGAATAAGTCGTGATGCTATGCCGCCGTGTCTCAGTGGCTGTTTGCTGGCGCTGGATTCTTGCAGCTGGAGAGGTTTAGTGGGTTGCAGTGCTTGTAAGTACTGCACCAGCTGTGTACAGTTAAGAAGAGATACTTAGCTGTGGTTGGTGTGTTGATCGGCAGTACTCTCAGGTACGCAACAGGCTTTTGGTGTTAATCCAAGCACATTTTAGCCTGCTCCCGCGGACACGGCGCAACCAGGGCCGCAAAGGAAAAAGAAAAAGAATGAGTGGAAACTAACGAGTAAGGGACATACCAAGTCAATTCAATGGCCGATTACCCAGATACAGTAACAAAGCCTTTTTTCTTTTGAAAAAAAAAAAGAGAAAAAAAGAAGGCCAAAAAAAGAGAATCATCTAACACACAAAGAACAAATCATACCATGAGACCATAAACAACAAACAATGATGCAAACGACGTCCGTGAATCAGCAATGGCGCACAAAATTTTCAATACCAACAAGGGCCTGGCCAGCAAAGGATGGAGTAAGAAGTGGCCGATCAATGAAAACTCGACAACACCAAGAGTCGAGAAGGAACACAGAAAAGTCCTTTTCCTACTTGCATCACTTGTATGCCCAACCTAAAGCGGAACGCAACCCAACCGCCCACGAGGAGGCCTTGAACCGCCAACCAAGTCTCGCAGATCTCGCCCCGGAAAAAAAAGAGGGAAAAAAAGAAACAGAGCGAGTACTATGGTGCTACGTAGTTCTTTTTTCTTTCCCATTTCTCTGTGCTGCTCTATTATCCTACTGCTCCATACGGCTCTGTACTGCTCTGCACGGCACTCTCTTCCCTGCCATTCAACAGGCGGTCTGCTGCCGCTCTCTGCCCCGCAAGCGCGTAGATATGTATGTACATTAGGTATGTGTGTAAGTAAGTTAAGTAAGGTCCAAGGTCAAGCAGGCAAGGCAATCCCTCAGAACGAATCGAATCGGTGATTGAAGGAAAAGCGAATCGTACAACCTGTGAGTGTACCTTTCCTTGGCGCTGGCCTTTTACCAGGGGCCGTCAAGGAAGGGAGGGGGTGACCTGGTTGTTTGCTGGGGATGTTTTGCTGACTGGGGCGTGTGTGCCCGCTGTGACCGCCGTGGCCGTCGATTGCTGAGCGAGTGAGGTCTCCCCTCTTCTCTCTCGTCCCCCAAAAAGAGTCGGATTTCGTCGGTGGATACTCTTCTGGGTTGTGGGTGCTGGGGTGGGCCGCCGGAGCCGAGGTTTAGCTGAGGGTCCGTACACACTCTATTTGGTGGGACGCGTACTTTATCTCATGCTTGGGGGTTTGGAAGTGAGTATCGATGTTCATGGAGATGTGATTGATGGATGTGATGGGTTGACACTGGTCAGAGATGGATTCGGATTTGGTTGGAATATGTTTGGTGATGATATTCGCATTGGGATGAGAGGGAAAAGGATGGGTACCGCTGTTCTATCTACACTTTGGTATATTGCTTACTATTGTATCATCAAGTAAGGTCAATATCAAGTCTGGTACTCTGGATATCATGTTCGTAGCCACGCTTTGTGTTTAGTTGTATAGACAATAATTAGATATTGATTTTGTTTAAACTACCTTTATGCACATATCCTCATTCACTGCACAATGCCGATAGCAAACGATGACGAAAGGCACCAACGTTGTAATGCTATATGTGTGAAGACACTCATCACCTCTCCTGATTTCCTTTCCATCGGGTAATCTACCACATCACCAACATCTTCAAGTCTACTACCTCTTACTCTGCTACCACCGCATCAAAACCTAAGCCAATGCAAAAATATCAATCACCCATGCCAATCCACTCCCACGTAATAAACAGTTTTATATCAACGACAAAAAACCCCAATTCACACACACACATACATACCGAACAGCTCAAAGCCGTTTCCTCTGAATGCACAGTGACGGCCAACTGAGACCTCACCACTCGACTCAGATGCGCCGAGACACACGGTCGAGCTTCTCCTTCGGGGACTTCTCGCTGAGCACCCTGCAAGCAAGCAATACCAATAAGTGCACAAGTATGTATCTATGCCTGGCCGCCTTCCCACCATATGCCTGGTGGGCTCCAGCATGCTGCAAGGATAGTTTCCCCAACTCCCATCTCGTCTGGACAGACGCGCGAAAATGGGGTTTGAAGTCCGTCCGTTCGGTCGTTCGGTCGTTCGTATGTCGGTTCGTTTCTTACATGTTGAGCCATTCGAGTTCTTTACTGCTTGATTGATCGACTCTTTCTTGCTTTACTTACTTACTTACTCCTGCGAAAAAGTGGATTGAGAAACTAGAGCGGGCGAAACAGCGGAGCTTGTACCCCGTGAACTCTGACTACCGAAGTGGATATATGGACCAACAAAATGGAAGTGGAAATGGAAATGGAAATGGAATGAAAGTGTCTTCTCTGGTTTTTTTTGGACGGGTGAAAAAGAGTTGGTGGAGGATGAAACAAAAACTTTGCGTGCATGATGTTGTTATTGGTTGGGGGATAGATGTTTCGAGTTTCAGCACCCTGTACGGGGGTGCCATGCATACATGCATGCATGCACGTTTTTTTTGGGTGCTTGAGGTCGCTAACACCTCCCTTATGCTTTTGATGCTGGATGCTTGATGCTGGATGCTGGTGCTGGTGTTGGATCGTGTAACATGTCAAATGATGGGGATTCTCGTGGGATGAGTTAGGGTGGGAAGAATTGGCCGTGCTGGTGCTGTTATGTTATCTATGGTACGTATCTATGGATGGTGTGGGATTTGGTAGCAAGAATACTACGACTATACTACTACTCAGAAATGAGCATGAGGATTGAAGGAATACATAGTGCCTTGGTACTTGATTGTAAAGTGAGCAGAGGATCAAGTAGCATGATATGATCTTCTAACTAGGGATATTAGATACGATACAGGACTACGTTGCCCTTGCTGGAGCGCATGATATTGCTCTCGACAAAGCGAAGTTGGTGGCGGATGTGCGACGACGCTCAATACGATACCTACAATATTATGGTGCTAAGTACTTTATGTCCCTCGGTCGTGAACAAGACAAAAAGACTTTCCGTCCAACAAAAAGGCTGCATATTTATTGGCTGCGGGTGCTCTTGTCCTCGGGCCGTAACGGCTATTGCATACAATATTCAATATTCACACATACTACATACAAGTATGGAATATGTACGTATGTATGTATGTGTGTATGTATGTACATACATAATAGAATACAACATAACGTACATACATGCATACCTATGTACAAACGATGATGTACCCCTCCACGCACCAACACAATCTTAATATCCAACGTACGCGCTCAACCGCTGCAAGATGGCGCAAAGACATCAATTGATGACATGTCACCAGGCATGGCATGAGCGTTAAATGACCTCGGACGAAGCCATTCTTTCAGAGCGCACTGCGCCAACGACACCTGTAGACGAGAGACAAGAGGCGCGAAATGAGAACAGGGTCCTGTAATGCGTGTTGCGTCCAAGCTTGTGAGCGCTGTGACGATGTTTCTTACTCTAATTTTACCGTTGGAATTGCGTATGGCGTTCGTAGATGAAGTGAAGAGACTATTCTATTGTTACTTAGGGAGGATTATTTGTGTGTACATACAAATGCTAGACGGGATGGTGAGGAGATGGATGGAAGCATAGCATATGCGAGGAATACGACGATGCAGCGATGGGTACAAAGCATCGTATATCGCACTTTCGTAGCAGTGAATATAGTTTGAATTCGATCTTGCCAAAGGGTACTTACTGCAAGTCAGGGTCACATTTCTCAGGTTGTCAGTGCACTGGAACACCGAGCGCATCACAACAGTGGATAACGGGCACAAGCAATTCATATCGCGTCAAACAAAAGTACCTATTCCTGGACCATTCCTGGACAGTTTTTCATTTATGCGCAACTCCCCATCATCGCTATCATTCTATCTGACTTTCAACGCTCAATGCGAAAAGCCGTCCGTAAACCCCCTCCCAATTTTCTCCGCATGAAATGTCGACTCCACAAGGAAACAACGACGAAACTTGAGGAGTGGCTGCTGATATGCAGATGTTGCAGGAAATGTACTGTGAATGCAAAGAAAAGGTAAAAAAAAAAGATAGGGCTATAAGATCTATGGTATCATTGAGGCTTTGTCCGTAAGAAACGCGGCCCTCATGTCATGAGCATGGGCATGCGCCTCAGTCTCAGCATGATCGACGATGCATTTGTGCGTAGATCTTATGCGTATGCACACAACACACCTTCCAGAAAGTTTTTGAAGTCTACGTCGTAAATGTCGAGCGTATTGCAGAGATGTCTGGAAGACATGCCATGAACGGCTGATCATTCCATGATTTGTTTGAGAACGCTCAATCCTCATCCATGGATTCCCAGCCGTTGCCGCCTCTCTCTCCACCTGGCTCGGCTCCACCCTCCTCCTCATCGTCACTGCTGTCCTCATCGACACCGATGAAGCGCTCCTTGATCTCGCCCTCAACTGGCGCAACTCTGTTGGCAAAAGCGCGGCGTACAGCGGCGTTCGTAGATGTATCCCAGATCTGTACGGCACCTTTGCTACCTGCGACGGAAAGTCGGAAGGCGACCTCCTCATCTGGTGCGAAGGATGTAGAGAAGACCTTTCCGACTTCACAGTTGCGGGATACAACCATGGTTGGGCCAGAAGCCTGGATGTTCCACAGCTTGACTTGTTTGTCAGTAGATCCAGTAGCCATGAAGCCAGGGATGACTGGGTTGATGTCGAAGGAAGAGATCGACTCGTCATGTGCTTGAAGAGTCCAGACGGGCTTAGAGGCGGATGGGTCAGCTGGTGCCATACGGGCATCATGGTAGTGAATGATACCGTTCTCGGTGGAAATGTAGAAGAAGTTAGGATCATGTGGATCCCACTTGACGCTCTCGACGTCACTCTCAACTCCCCAGCGAGGAGCCTTTGCCTCTGGTGCTCTCATATCTGCTGCAACGACCGTTCTGTCGTAACTTCCACTAAGAAGGATAGTGGTCTCCTTTGGATGCCAAGCTAACGAGCATACCTTGTCGGTGTGGTGTGTGTAGGATTTCGCGCACTTGGTGGTGTTGAGATCCCAAAGCTTAACGGTCTTGTCGGCAGAGGAAGATGCAAGAAGATTTCTGTGATGTCTGTTGGCGGCAAGAGACAAAACGGCGTCCACGTGGTAATCGTCATTGGCCTTCTTAGACTTCTTTCTCTTCTTCTTCTTCTTCTCATCGGCACCAGCTCCACTCTCGTCTCCACCCTGACCAAGAATGGCGTTTGGGTACATGCAATCGATGGTATCCAAATCCCAAATCTCGATATCTGGGTCGAAGGTACCAACGGCTACGAAGTTGGCTCTAGAATCCTTCTCGACATTTGACTTGCCGACTGGGATATCAAGCCATTCAACACAAAGTGGAATTGCTGGAAGCATGATATCGTGGTGAACGTAGAGGTTATCAGCCTCGTCCTCGTAAACGTAGACTTCCAAGTGCGCAACCTCGTCCTCAACCTTTGCTGCCAAAACCATGTTGTCTGTTGCCAAAATTTGGAGCTCTTCCCTGTCCTCATCATCCTCTTCGTTGCCCTTCATGGTGATGTATGGATCCTCCTCGTTGGTATCGTGGTATGCAAGTGACTTGACGTTTCCGAACATGCCCATACCCTCTCCTTGGTCATCCTTCTCCTCATCATCGTCGTCATAGTGCTCAAGGTCATATTCAGCCAAATCGTCGTCCTCATCACTAGAATTGGTTAGAGGCGCATTGTGATGTGAAAAAAGTAACAAGACTCACCCTTTCGACTTTGCGGCCTTGCTTGGCTCCTCAGCATCAGAGTCCTCACCATCGGTCATAGCATCATCATCCTTGTCGTCTTTGGCGTCATCAGCATCGTTTTTCGCGTCCTCAAGGTCCTGGTTCGCATCCTCGAGCTGCAACTTTGCAAGATCCGCGATTCTCTTAAATTCCTCCTCATCAAAGGTATATTTGGTTGGGAACGGTGCAGCAAAGCCCCGGGGAACCCACGCGGTTGCAGTGATCATAGACATCTTGAATGTTGCTATGAAAAATTGCAGTGACGAAATTCTTGATATTCTTCCCCAAAATTTTGAGAATTATTGCTTTGGCGATTTCTCTATCTAATCTAAGCTTGAGCGGCCGCTAGTTCAGAAAGCTTTCGGAGCCTCGTCTCTCCAAACTCCATATCATCAGAAAGTCGCGTCTGAGAAGTAAATATACGACTTTCTTTTGCGTTCAAACTCACCATTCCAAATATGCCTCGCGACGATGGTGAAACAAGTCCCAAGAGGAGAAAGCTGGACTTTAATCCTCTGAGATCCGATGATCGCTTTGCCGTTTCTAATCGACCAAATGGACCTCGAAATCGCCAATCTTCGCAGGCACCACCACGATCACAGAGCCGTTTCCGACATGATTCCCGCGCGTCAACGCCTCGTGCGCAGTCAACCTATCCTCCGACCCCTCGACAGCAAGAGTTTGACGGTCCAGAACCATTTGTGAATGAGGAGGACTCCAATGCATTGGATAGGGACTGGTATGATGGCGACGAAATGGGACATACCTTCGGCGACGATTCACACAATCCATTCGGCAGCTATGATAATTCATGGGCAGATCAGCAGCGAGAGGCAGCTTTGGTGGAAAAGAAGACAAGCAAGCGAATGAGTGCGCGAGCGACACAGAAGCAAAAGGATGTCGACGCTTGGGAAACGAATCGAATGCTTACATCTGGAGTGGCACAACGAAGGGACTTTGGTGACGACTTCGAGGACGATGAAGAGGCTACTAGAGTACATTTGCTCGTTCACGATCTGCGACCTCCTTTCCTTGATGGAAGAACTGTGTTTACGAAACAACTTGACCCGGTGCCAGCAATTCGAGACAACCAGAGTGATATGGCCGTCTTCAGTCGAAAAGGAAGTAAAGTGGTGAAGGAAAGAAGACAACAAAAGGAGCGACAAAAGCAAGCCCAGGAGGCTACGAACATGGCTGGCACAGCATTGGGTAATCTCATGGGAGTTAAAGAAGATGAGGGAGATAGTGCTGCTGCTGTACCTGGCGAGGAGGAAGCTATGAAAGGCAACAGTAAATTCGCGGAGCACGTAAAGAAGAATGACGGTGCTAGTGATTTCAGTCAAAGCAAAACCTTACGAGAACAGAGAGAGTTTTTACCGGCTTTTGCTGTCCGAGAAGATCTGTTGCGAGTTATCCGGGATAACCAAGTCGTTATCGTGGTCGGAGAAACGGGTTCTGGAAAGACTACACAGTTAACACAATTTTTATATGAGGATGGTTATGCCAAGATCGGCATGATTGGATGTACACAGCCTCGACGTGTAGCAGCAATGAGTGTTGCTAAGCGTGTAAGTGAAGAGATGGAATGTAAGCTGGGAAGTACTGTCGGTTATGCAATTCGTTTCGAAGACTGCACGAGCAAAGAGACTTCCATCAAGTACATGACAGATGGTGTGTTGCTCAGAGAATCTCTAAATGAGCCTGATTTAGACCGATATTCTTGTGTCATTATGGATGAAGCTCACGAACGTGCTTTAAACACGGATGTCCTGATGGGATTGTTTAAAAAGGTCCTCGCTCGCCGAAGAGATCTCAAACTTATTGTTACATCTGCCACGATGAATTCAAAGAAATTCTCCGACTTTTACGGAGGCGCACCCGAGTTCTTTATTCCTGGACGAACTTTCCCAGTCGACATCATGTTCCACCGTTCTCCAGTTGAGGATTATGTGGATCAAGCCGTGCAACAAGTACTAGCCATCCATGTTTCTATGGGCGCTGGAGATATTTTGGTGTTTATGACTGGCCAAGAAGATATTGAGTGTACTTGTGAGCTTATTCAAGAACGTCTCAATGCCTTAAATGATCCGCCAAAATTGAGCATTCTTCCAATTTACAGTCAAATGCCTGCAGATTTACAAGCTAAGATCTTCGATCGTGCTGCTCCTGGAGTTCGTAAAGTCATTGTAGCTACAAACATTGCCGAAACAAGTTTGACTGTCGATGGTATCATGTACGTGGTTGATGCAGGATATTCGAAGCTTAAGGTTTACAATCCTCGCATGGGTATGGATACGCTTCAAATCACTCCCATCTCGCAAGCCAACGCTTCACAAAGAGCAGGTCGTGCGGGTAGAACAGGTCCTGGAAAGGCCTTCCACTTATTCACAGAAGCTGCCTTCAAAGATGAACTCTATATCCAGACGATCCCTGAAATTCAACGAACAAACCTCAGTAATACCGTTTTACTCCTCAAGTCTTTGGGTGTTAAGGACCTACTGGACTTTGATTTTATGGATCCTCCACCACAAGATACCATAACAACCTCTCTATTCGACCTGTGGGCTCTTGGAGCTCTTGACAACATTGGTGACCTTACAGGTATTGGCCGAAAAATGACCGCATTCCCTATGGATCCGTCACTAGCAAAGCTTCTTATCACGTCCGAAGATTATGGGTGCAGTGAAGAGATGCTCACCATTGTATCCATGCTCTCAGTCCCCAGCGTCTTTTATAGACCCAAGGAACGCCAAGATGAATCTGACGCCGCTCGCGAGAAGTTCTTTGTCCCAGAATCTGATCATCTGACATATTTACATGTTTACAGTCAATGGAAGACAAACGGGTACAGCGATGCCTGGTGTACAAGACACTTTTTGCATCCTAAGAGCTTAAGGCGAGCCAAGGAAATTCGAGAACAATTGGGCGACATCATGAAGATGCAGAAGATGAATATGGTAAGTTGCGGCACAGACTGGGATGTCATTCGGAAGTGCATTTGCTCTGGATACTACCACCAAGCCGCCAAAGTCAAAGGTATTGGCGAATACATCAACCTTAGGACAAGTGTAACTGTACAACTTCACCCAACAAGTGCTCTGTATGGACTGGGATACTTGCCGGACTACGTCGTCTATCACGAACTTATTCTTACGAGCAAGGAGTATATGTCAACTGTGACTTCTGTTGATCCACATTGGTTGGCTGAACTTGGAGGTGTTTTCTACTCGGTGAAGGAGAAGGGTTATTCAGCGAGAGAAAAGAGAGTCACTGAGGTGGAATTCAATAAGAAAATGGAGATCGAGGCCCAGATGGCAGTGGATAAGGAGAGGGAGGCGAAGAGGATAGAGGAAGAATCGAAGAAGACAACTAAGCAGACTGTGACTTCAGCTGTTAAGAAGGTTGCTCAAAAGGGGGCTGTACGGAAGCCGATGGTCAAACGAAGTGGAAGAGGGTTTTGATATTAGACTCAATAAAATTAATGATACCTATGTTTAACTTGTATTGTCACTCCTTTAGACTATTTATGTGGACTGCCAAAACTGTTCCTGCAGTTTCTCCAATATTTGAAGTTCTTGTGCACAAAGCTAGTGACAATAATCGTCTGAGAGCCAAACTGTTTAAAATTCTTAAGATGTGAATTATATGTTTACATTTGGTTGCTAAGGTCACCTGTACTTCAAAATAGATTTCATTATCGTTATCGTCGCATGCTCTAGTCGCGACCTTAAGTTTCCGATCTCGCGTCGCGTACGACCACCTAACCACCTCGAGCTTACAACGTCATTCGCATATTGTCAATTCAATGTCCAATGCTCAACACAAGCAAATGTCGCCATGCTACAGCGACATAGGAAAAATGGCTACGGGGGTCCGCTCAAGACCATAAATGGGACGCGCCTCAAGCAAAAAAACACAATTTCAAACTCAGATTCAGATGTCGAAGTCGAACTCGAAAGTCCCCATCGCAGCTCCGACGATGAAAGTACTACAGTTTCGCAGAAGGCGGACATCAAGCACACAGATTTCTCAACAGAGAAAACAACTACAGGGGCAAGGACTTCAAGGAATAGGAAGAAAGATGAGGGGCTGGAGAAGAGGTCTAAAACTATAGTCGACGCCGAGAAAGAGGACAAGGGAAAGAAGAGGACGGATGCGATGGCCAGAAAGAAAGAAGCGGATACGAAGAAGAGAAGAATGCCGATTGAAACAGAACCACTGGGGGCAACTGAGTCAAAAAATCTCAATGCTCCACAGAAGAATAAATCAAAGAGGTCGCGAGAAGAAACTGATACTGCTACGATTAATGAAGAAGTGGATGATCAGCGCGATCCACTATGGGAGAAAAAGAAGAAAAAATCAAGGCATTCATATGGCAGAGCTAGTCAGAACAGTGTTGGAGGTTCCCAAAAGAATACCCCCAAGAAGCCGGGCCCATCACCAGCCAAGACTTTCAAGAATCCAGATGGTAACAATATTTTATCACTTGAAGAGACTAGAGCTAATTTTAGTACAGTTGATCTTCAGAGCAGTCCGGCTGGGAAACCGACGTTCAAGCAGGTTCAAGATTTCGACTCTAGCCCTACTAAGACGCCTAAATTTGTGTCTCGGCACATAAGCAGTGCTGAACCGACTCCCGAAAAGAGAAGATTCAAGCTCCCTAGAGGCCAGAGAGCCTTGTCAGAAGATAGTGATTCAACCCTTTCATCGGCTAAATCAATGCCGTCACCAAGTCAAGAACCCTCAAGAACCCAGATGCCCGTTTTCAGGACCATTGACATTGGTATATCCATGGATGAGTCCTTCGATGGTCCCATCCGAGATTCCAGTTCACCAGAACCGCTCCAGGATAATCATCTTAATATTCTTGTTGCGAGAACTAGCGACAAGGCAATATGTCCAATGTGCAAAGAATCTGTTTCACGTGCTTTCCTTGAAAGCCATGACAATGGCAGGATGAACATCCGTGACCAGGCAGCATTCTGTAAAGCGCACAGGAAGCTCTCGGCCACAGAGGAATGGAAGTCTCGTAAATATCCAGACATTGACTGGTCAGCCCTGGATAATCGCATGAGATCTCACAGGCGCTTTCTCCTAACCTTACTCTCTGCAACACCATCCTATTACAAAGACGTCCTGTCTGATATCGTAAAATCTGGCCAATCACGCACATTGAAACAGGATCTAAATAGCGGCTTCGGAACACAAGTAAGTGCAGGCTACTTTGGACCACGCGGTCAGAGATTGTTCTCTGAATACATTATGCACGAGTTTGCGCCACAGCTACGTAGGAGAGCCGTTGATGACCCATTAGTCAGCGCTCGTGGTGTTACGGGCTTTGTACAGGCCGTGATGGTGCCGGAACTTGTGTGTAAGTTGATCGAGGATGACCTTGATGTCGACGAGGAGGATGCTCGAGATGTAATTGAGGATAGTTGGGAATTGGGAGAATTGCTCTGCGAGGAAGTTGACGATGTTGTCGAGAGGGGCGAAGAGGATGATGAGCGAAGAGGTAGTGTGGAGTACATTGATGACTGATGAACTATGTAGAGTCAGGGGCATTTTGCAGGAGTTTTGGAGGCAGGTATTGCTTGCATTGTTTGCTCGGCGTAGTGGATTGGTCCCCGAATTGTTCAGGGGGTTTAACTGCCTCTCATCAGACTGTTTTTGAGATAGATGGATACCGCCCAAACAGGGTAGCATGGTGGGCACATTGGCTAGATTGAGCATGTGTATATGTCAATATTGACCAAGTACTTATAATAATTGAAAATATCATAACATCCGTTTTCTTACACACTACTTATCTATCACTACAGCCCACATCCTCTGGACAAGTTCATAGCCATAGAGCGTAAATAAAGAATACTCGCTCATAGGAGGCGGTGTTAGGGGGAAAGATGGACACAAAGGGGTAGATGTTGAGGGGTAAATAGAACTACAACTACGTTTAGTTAAGAGTAATAGGAAGTTTTCCTACTACTTCAGTAATGACCTTCTTACTACTGGTTTCATAAATAGCGGTGTTATAATAATCGACTCAAATCCCCATTACAACTAAATCACAATTGTCAAATTTATCGTTCCCTTTTACTTCCTTCACTACGTCTCTTGGATTTCGGCAATCCTTCAGTTTGGTATTATAGCATGCAACCAAGTCAAAATGGTTGCAAATAGTGGAATTTCATCTTCAGTGATATAAACGGCTTTAATACACCGACATGGGCAACATTGTCATCACCTCTTTGCTTTTTATCACGCTTACTCCGATAGGCTCATTAATATTTCAACTTTCAAGTCATCTCCTTAAACATTTCTCCCTAATTGCTGCGGCTGGTTGTAATGATGGTTCTCTCGTGTTCTCAACTTGAAAAGGTTGCTGGGGTTTCAGATTTCTGTCCAGATTCTCAACATCGTCTATATCTATCTATAAGCCAGTTGCAATTTTAATTCACCTTCTATTCAAGCTATAATTCAATGAATATATTGGGCTTCGTTAATTTTATCGATATTAGTTGTGGCAGAAATGCTGGCTGTATAGTGGGATAAGGGTTGGTGACATCTGTCATATTAATTGGGAAAATTCTCAGCGCTGTTCTTCTATCGATCCAGATTCTCGACTTGTAGTCCTTAGAATGTAGCGTATAGTACTGGAGTGCAAATTGGGTTTTGCTAAAGTTACTGAGGCTGTGGAGTCCTACCCGCTTTTGTCTCATGATACTACGACTGAAACAGTCTTCAATGGTTTGGAGCTTGAGGTCTCAACCGGAAGAAAATAGGTGTAAATGAGTATTACCTCGTGGGTTGAGCCAGAGGGTGAACGATCTTTTAATGCCAAAGATTAGAACAAACAGCACATATGAAATGCAAAACAATTGTCCGTCTCTTATGGAAAAAGAGCTATGAGAAAGAGATATGATTTGATATTACCAAGTTCATGACCAGGATGACTTAAAGCCTCGAGCTGTTGTCTGATTAGGAAGCGAAGGATGTGAAAATATTACATATTCATATCAACCGCCTCTCGAGCCATATCTCTTATAGCTGTCCACACAGGGAAATATCTTTGGCTTTTGGCGTCTTCGAACTTGCACATAGATACGTGGTTCGAGCTAGCAATACCCGTGAATTGCTCGTTGGGTAGACATAGTCGAGCAGAGCTCTTATCAACGATCTTGAACTTGTCAGCGATACCAAACAAAAGACTTATTAAACATACCAAAAGGTTTCGATATCTTTCTGTCTCGAAGAAGGTCCTAATTCTTAGAGGCGGAGCAGCTCGCTGAATAAATTGTATCCCGATGTCATGCCACACTGGGGAGCCTCTGTTTATGACTTTTAAAAATGCAGGATTCCCCCCAAAACCTAAGAATGAAATATGTAGCAAGTCGGCGAGCAGTCCAGCCCAGTAAGCGTGACGTGCACCACGATGTGGTACCCCAAAGAAAACCAATCCTTTGACGCATTCGAGTAGATCTCCATAGTGATTTGATTGATTCCAAGCTGTTATCATGGCCTTGCTTTGTTAGTCTATAGACATTAAATTTAGATAAATGGAGAGGAGGAACCTTTTTGACCACAAGACCCCCAAGGCTATGAGCTATAAAGATAATAGGACGTTTAACTTTGGCAGTGTCTGAACGGCCACAGCTTAATCTATCCAGCATATCATCTGCGACGTCGCTTATATCTGCGACATTCTTACTAAAGGCTGTACTGGCATCGTAGCCGTAGGAAAGCATTCTTGGTTTTAAGCCTGCTTCTCGCAGCTGAACAGGTAGAAAGTCGCGTAGCCAGACCAAACCTGTTGAAGGATCCTTCCATGTCTGCTCCCAGTGGCCACCAAGGCCATGAACAGCAACAATGCTATAAGTTAAGTTTTAGTGTCTAGATTGCTTGGGATTCGAAGTCGATCTTACTCTATATCGAAGTCATTGTTCGGACATTCTTCCAATGGGAACAGCCCAACAATCGGAGCTGGATCGGTCACTGCCTTCTATTATGACGATCAGTAATTGCCGATATGGAACTATAGAGGGAGCAGAGAGTAGAAGTAAATTACACGCACTTGTCTGTTCAAGCCTGACGATGCTTGATGCCCCAGCCGGTGCTTGTCTATACCATGATTCTTATTCCTCATTTTCTGCAGCATTGATTTCTTGACCGATAAGTACTGATTCTTGAGAAGAGGCTCTAGAGCCCCTAAACTGCAACGAAGATGTTGCTTCGACGTCGAGGATTTAAGCGCTGTTAAGAATGTATGCTTATGCTAAACTTAGCTATTGATAGTCAGACCTTCTGAATAGCTCATTACTACAGCATACAAGCTCATGCTATGCGTACATACAACGTGTTTGATATGCCAAACACGTTGTATGTACGCATAGCATGAGCTTGTATGCTGTAGCTAAAGTGGTAGAAGAGGGTAGAAGAGGGTTCAATGGAACATGTTGTTGATCGACATATTATTGTCCAGCATAATTAGACGCTACTTCGTAAATCATCTGTTGGCGAGTAGGCACTCTGCATATAAAAAGGACGTGCGTGCACTTACTCTTGCATAAGCCACATTTCCAGTATAAGCACGCTTTAACGCCCTTACATACACGGCGAGTAGATTGGATTGAGAGACATGAGAAATATTAAAAGAACTGCCTCGACTATACAGTTAAATATCATAAAACAAACGCAGAGAAAATTGCGATAAGAGCAAATTCGCGAAGTATTGTTCGAGTTGGCACCGGTAGCTAAGGCTAAGTACACAATATGATTGAACCCCCCCCTCTTCCTCTACTTAGAACTAGTACAGGCATTCCCCCAAACACAAGTTTATGCAGTCTTAAACCCTATTGCAGTATCACGATTATAAAATCAATCTAGGAAACTAATTATGAAAATTTTAGCACACAGATATAGTCACTAACCCCAGCAGAGAACACGACTGTCGAAGTGATCGAAAGAGGAAGCAGGCTATTTGAAATAAAAGGCGGGTTCCTTACACAATTAACAAGTGTCTAATTTTAGGGTGTCAAGTTGTATTTAACCTGGAATTGAAGTCTATAATTGACCATATCACTGAGATTATAGATATTTGAGAAAAAGTGAACCTCATCACTTGAACGAACTGCCTTACTAAAGTCAATAAGTTTATTTGAATAGCCATCCTTCCTAAATGGGGTTTCTCAAGTGTATGTTATATCCACTTAGACTAATACCCTCAGTTGTTCACATACTCCTCTAGTACTAGAAAAGTAAGCACAGGATTCCGGGAACAGCAAACCATGAGAAGCTGTATATTTCCAATTACTCGGAATTCTCATATCCAACGAACAACATTGACACAATGACAAGTACGGTGGCTAGATGGTTATTTGAATTACTGTTAGAAGTTGGACAAGGTATTTCTTTTTGACGTGTCTAAAATCTCGAAAAATGAAACTAGGGGGCTTTTCCTTAATATATAATTACTAACGACTATATGATCTCGCGCAATTTCATCCACCCAGAAAAAAAAATGCCTCGGATAGACGCCTTTGGCTAAGTGGCCGTACTTAGGATCTATCATGTTGATGATGGCCTATCTTGGAAGAGGTAGATGAGTGACAGTTCAAGCGGTACTCATGATCACTCGGATTTGAATATTTATAAGTATCGAAGTTTTCTGCTGCTACCCATATATATAGTGAAAAGAGAAGTTTGACTTCTTACCATAGCCTTCGATCTCCCGTAGAAAGATAAGAAAGATTTAATATAAAAAAACTAGCTTCAATGAGTATTTGCCTATTACTAGAGATTGCCAAGTTCCACAATAGGAATATTTGGGACTAATTTCCATGATATAGCATTTTAGTGCAATGTACTCCGGATAAAGTTAATGTATCCTAATTCCATAGATAGAAAAGGCTCTAATAAAGGCATTCTACACCCGAACGTTTCATATTAGTCTCAAATTTGATCTCACTATTTATGTACGTAAGTAGTTACTCCCATAATCATCATCATGAAGCAATGTGCATAAGTGTACCAATTTCAAAGTGAAAATGACCTTTCCACTTATCGATATGAATTTAAAAGTACCAAAATCACTTAGAAAACATCAAACTACCAGCAAACCCCGAAACCAGCATCTCAAGCAGGACCAAGAGAAAAACCTCCCCCAAAAACTTTCAATTTAATTTGGACTGTTAAACACAGCCCTCAACAAGCTCCTGAAAGTCCATCACAGAGCACTAATAGCGCTTCTCATACGCCTTCCCATTAGGAGCAGTGTAGGTAGCCGAGCCATTGCCGCTATTATAATAGGAGCTTCCATCACCATTCTTATAGTAATACGTATCATCTACAAACGTAAGCCACAAACCACGACAAAACCACCGCAGCCAGGTCCAAAAGTTGATAGAAGCCAAACGCACGAGAAACCACCTGCAACTCTTTCATTGACAGGCAAGCCCCCCAAGTGTATATATTCCATCAACTCTTGAACCCAGCTGCGGCAATTCCTTGCAAGAACTTACTGTTGTTGGAATAATGATAGGCGTCTCCCGAGGGCTGGGTGCGGGTATCGTATGAATTGCCCTGGGATGTGTAAGTATATGAGATGGGCTACTTGGGTAAAGTGGTTAGATACCTGGCTGTTGGTTCCGCGGCTGGATATTTCGTATGGAGTGTAGGCAGAGCCGCCAGAATTGCCGGATGAGGATCCAGAGTTCTTGGAAGAAGACATTATGAATAGGGCTTTCGTTTTAGGATTGGAGTGAAGGCTTTCGGATGTTTGTTAAAAATTTCACGGTATTTGCTGTGTGACACTTTGATTGTAATGGAAAAAGGAAAAGAATTAGAGTAGGAAGTGGTGGTTTAAATACTCAACAGAAGTGGTGGAATGATTCGGGAATATGGAGTTTGGATATGGCAATCGCGCGGGGTATCACGATAACGCAGGGATTGCACATGCTGCTTGCTCCTTTCATGAATTTTGCAGCAAATATATCTTTGTCACCTGGAGGCCTATGATCAAATGTCGATCACATATTCACATGAGTCTAAATATATGATGTTTGTAGAATTTACGCTGTACCTTAAATATATTGGATGGGAGTCCTGCTGGAAGTAGTTAGCTATCAAACAAGATAGGATTACATCCTTATCAGCACCACGTGTATAGAGCCCAAATAGGAAGCTTGATTGAAAAAGACGCATATTTAGAGATATATCAAACATTTGCCTTCTAACCTCCTCATCCTCCAACAAGATCATCTGACTATGCAGATCTCATACCGAGAATCCACCGATATCAGAATCCTATCTATATCCCTAGGTCATCACAAGTAAAGCAAACCAAATATTTAAGAAGTTTATCATTCCCTCATAGCAAGATGCCACGCAATTTAAACACTAAAGCCAACCAGTAAACCAACCCAGACTATAAACCTGATAAGGCACGTCAAGCAATCCCCAAAAAATCAACACAACCCGAAAACAACCCATAAGCAACCCAGAAAAAAGCAGTCCAACTATAGCAAGTATATATGTATATATATAAGCCTTGAAAATAAGTCGCAACCCAAGCAAAACAACACAAAAGTAATTCCCCGCAAATAAGATTGTGCCCCAAATGGAGGTGGCAGAAGAGAAATAGCAATAGCGAAACCGGCCCCATGTATATAAGAAGGATCAAAGCCACCAAGGAACGGATGGCAGACCAGAGAAAGCAGAATTCAACCCACCCCAAACCCAAGCAAGACCCAAAACATGCCGAATTAGCAAGAAAAAAAGAAGGGGGGGAAAGAGAAGAAATGAAAAAATAGTAAACCAGATGCACCGCCCCAACCCACCCAAAAGGAGAGAAAAGTAAGAAAATAAATGAAAAAAGAACTCGCAGGTATCCAAATGGGCGAGGTTCGACGAAAAAGAAGTTGAGAAAATGCCAGCAATCTATCCACACCGTAAGTCCACCCCAGTTCGTCTCTAGTTGAGAGGGGTCTTATATATCTCGACCTCGACAAGCTCGTCGTCCACCAATGTACACCCTACCAAACCTACCTGATGTCCAACATGAAAGGCTTGAATCTCCCACCGACGGTAGCACAACGTGGACACTTCCGTCTGGCGCCCTGCTCGCCGACCAGGACCTCCACACAGGGTTGGCAGATACCGCAGATGCACTCTGTGCATGCGTAGCTGTCCTTTAGTAACGAGACGCCCTGGCAGGCAGCGCAGTAAATTTGGATGCGCTGAGAGTTAGGGAAGGGAGGTGAGGAGTCGTTGGATGGTGCGGAGTGGTTTGGGTTGGCGGCATAAGGCGGATCGTTGGTTTCAACGGAGGGGTAGAGGTGAAGGTCTGGGGTGTATGAGGGGGGTGTGAGTGCTCGTTGGAGAGGAGAGGCCTGGTAGTTTTGAGCCTGGAATGGGGCGGTTGGGAAAGGTGGGACGGATGCGCGGTTGATTGAGAGGGGGCTTGGTGGGATCTTGGTAGGTTAGCATATATTTCGTCTGAGGTAGTACGGAATGGAGGGGGAACTTACAGGAGTTCGATCTTCGTTCACATCTTCTGTTGCACTTGTTGCCGCATCTATCAAGTCTTCCCATCGCTTGCCATACACAGAATAACTCGACGGCTCTGCTGAAAAGGCCTTTCTGTCGTAGCTCATACGGCGTAAGTGAGCTTGTTGGTCTCTGGATTTTTGCCGGCGGTGTTGAGGCTCGCGAGCTCTTTTGGAGAGAGATTGTTTGCGAGGTCGTGCCAGTCCATGGCGTTGGAGAGGTGGAAGTGTAGAGGAGCGACCGGGAGGGGAGGTAGAGAGCAGGGAGGGGAGTAGTTCCCGTGGGCGAGAGATGTTAGACTGGATATATGGTGCACTTGTAGGCTCGATTTTGTTGTGATAGAGGGGTGGAAGTTCGATTGACCGGACAGTTCGGGAATTTATCTCGGTGTCGGATTGCCAATCCTTATAAACCGTCAGCAATCATCTCCAGGCCGAATTATATTTGTCATTGGATGGAAGCTTACCCCTTCAGAGTCCCAGTCTGATTCCGCCTTGTGATTGTGTAGTTGAGCGAGGGCTGCCGCAGCACTAGCTGCCGGCAGCATGGAGCCGGACGGGTATTCATCATGATGTTTTGGTGTGTTCGGAGTACTGGAGTCTTCATAATAGACATGACGTTCATTATTATAAGCTACAACAATCAGTATGACGATGATAGAATTCGGAAATGGAGCGTACTGTTCGAATTGACGCTCGTAGTTTGTGGTGGAGCTGGTTTCTCGGAGGGAGGCGTTGTAATCATCAACTGGAAGCTCTCCTCGGTCGCAGGGAGCTTAGAAATGTAGTGTTCGGGATGAGCACGTCTGATGTGCTCTTGCATCGATCGATATCGCTTTTCCTGTATGCCAAAACTACTTGTTACCACAGGGCTCCGATAGAAGTAGTTTTTGCAGGTCAAGGGAAGGAAGACATGACAAAAGCTCATTCAATGAAACGCAATTTTTCTCTCGCAAGGTACAAGCACCATTAAGCACCACCACAAAAATACAACAACTTAAAAGGATGAGAAGGTCAAAAAGGACGTAGATACATAGCAGAGTGAACACTCACGCCTACACAACGCTTGCGACAGCTTGATCCATCTTGATTTCTCAAGGGACAGACTACCTCTGTCGTGGAATCCGAGACGGAAAACGACGAGGTTAATGATGATCGGGGCGGCATCGTTCGTTATCGAGAGGTGAACCCCACCATGCACGACGCGATAAAGCTGGGCAGTAAGGAATGACCTTTCTGATAGCTAAGGAGCGACGATACGGATAAGGTACGCGATATAGGTAAGGTAAGTAGTAGTAGTAATGGGTATCGGATGGAGATGAGCAACTTTTTTTTTTCTTTTTCTTTTGGTTTTTTTCTCAATTGGGAGGGGAAGCTTTCGCACAGCTTCGCATGGTTCGAAGGGCGGAGCTGGGTTACAAGGTGAGGAAGAGAGGAAGAGAGAGAGAGAGCTTGCTTTTGGGAATCAGGTGGAGAATGGATAGTATAAGGGAAAAGAGAGTAGTAGTGTAGAGGTAGTAAAAATAAAGTAGTAGTAGTAGTAGTAGTAGCAATGTAGTAATAATAGTGGTGATAGTAGTAGTTTGGATGTACGGAGTGGTAGGTAGATAGATGTTGAACGTATGGAGTATGGAGTAGAGAGTCTGGAGATGGGACGGTTTTGGAGGGGGGGTTTGATGGAGGATAATGGGTTTGAAGGTTTGAAGGCTTGAAGGCTTGGGAGTGGTCTTGGTAAAAGGCTGGGGTGCAATACAGTAGATGTTTCGAAGATTGAGAGGGTTGAGGAGGTGGGAATAGAAGAGAAGAGTATGAGGAGGTAATTCTAGTGGGAATGGGAGAGGTAGTGTAAGAGTTGTACTCGAAGTGCTGAGTGGTGGTGAGTAGTGAAGTGAGTATGTGGGCAAGAAGTCGAGGTATGGATAGGTATGAATGGGTAGGTGAGGTAAGGTAGGGGAAACTAGTAAGGTGCCAGCCAGTAGCAAGCAGGTGGGTAGGAGGACAGGCACTTTTGTGATTGAGTGGATGAAGAGATGGCGAGCAGACGAGTAAGACGTCAAAGAATAAGGTAGGAAGAGAAGGACGGAAGAGGGAGAAGGGCGAGAGAAAGAGAGAGGAGAGAGGAGTAGAGGAGAGTAAAGAGAGGATCCGCACGGAGAGGTACAGCTTCGTTTGAATCGAGGTCTGTCTATCTCTTCTTGTCTGGCTTTGCTACCGTGGTGCTGTCTACTCACTCATTACTCATTACTCATTACTCAGTGCTCATTGCTCACTACTCTACTGTCACTACCTTCACTACCTGACTACTACGTATATACCGGACCCCTCTCTCTAGATACTTTACTCCGTACCCTACTCCGTACTCTCCAAGTACTTACTGTGTACTACCTGTTTACTACGTACTAGAAAGGGTTGCTTTATCGAACAGACGCCTGCGTAAGTTGTAGCTCGACCAGCTTTATCATAACCGAGAGCGGAAAAGAGCGAGAGTGGTTCGAGTATGTGCAATTGGTTCGAGTCCAGCTCTCGGCAGAAAGGCGAAAAGGTGCAAAGGCTCAAAGGCTCAACCTTACAAAAGGGAAAAGAAAAAAAAAAGAGGGACTCCCTAGTCGCCTAGTCATTAGTGATGGAAGGAAAAGAAGACGAGGAAGAAAACCAAGACGAAGGAGAAAAAAAAAACTGCTGGTGTCAGAAAAATTCATCAAATCCTGCACCAATTGTCTTGTAAAGTTACGAATTGACCCAGTCTTAGCCGAAGACTTCTAAGACACTAACATAAGTCCTGTTCGACATGGCGAAATGTGTACAAGACTTGAGAGAGCACTGACTGAACTCTCCCCAATGTGTATCTCCCTTCAAACGCCGTTTTGGCTAATGGATAATAGAGTATGTTGTAGATAGAGTCATCATCGGTATCCATGTCCTCTATGTAAGTAGCTGTCCAGTCATTTCTAATCTGGTGAGGTGGTGGTCTGGCTCTCGAGCTCCTCCTCCTCCTCCTCCTCTTCCCTCCGAAGCTCAAAGCCGAACGGTAGATCAACCGGAGGCGTAAGGAAACCCAACCGGAAGAAAAATCGAGAACAAAAAAGGCTGGATACGGAGAGCAAAACCAAGCAGAAAAGTCTTCCATTTCCGGTCAAGATAATCCCACTCCACTGTGGGCCATGAAAGTAAGGAAAACAGGAATAAGGTAGCTAGCTAGCTGTTACTGTAGCTCCGTAAGGGTAGCTATGGGCATTTTTATTCATACATAATAGCTGTTTGTGCTATGTGGTACTACGTATATGCTACGTGCTACATAGCATGTGCTTTGATTTGTGCTTTATTATGCTTTAAGATTCTTCAATCACGCATGAATGAATACCTCGCCTCATACTTACCATATTCACTTCTTATCTCAGCATGTCATCAAAGCACCAAAGCTCATAAACAAGCTAATACGGACAGCAAAGATGCTCTATCAGCGACTCAAATGTCTCTCCATTCATGCCACTTCATCCTGCACACACTTGCTTACCTATTCTTCCTCGTTTACTTTAATTTCCAGCAATCCAGCAAATCCAGCAATCCCTCGGCCCTACGCCTTACGCTCGTTACTTTAACGTCCATGCTTTTCTGGCAGATGGATTCTGCTACTATTTTCATCCCACACTGCCCAGTAGGTGTGCGCCTACATGTATGTATGTATGAAATAACATGCCGTTCCCTTCCCCCCTCACCCCCCCCTCCAAGGCGTTTGGTGCGTTGGCGTGTTCGATTGGTGTTTTTCGCGACCCCTCTGCTTCACCACCCACTGAGCCTCGCTCGCTCCGCCACGTTCAAATCCAGCTCCTTACGACGCAAGTAGCAAGTCATGGTCAAAAGGGTTTGAGAAGTTCACCCGATAATTCTCCAGTGCCTCTGTTGCTGCTGTGATTGTTGCGTTCGTGCTGGTGTTAGTGCTGGTGTTGGTGCTTATGCTGGTGCTCTCATGCTTGTGCCCCTCATGCTGGTGCTCATGCTGGTGCTCTGACTGCTTGTGCTGTACTGCTGCTGCGTAGAGGATCTTTTGTTTGGCTTGTGATAGCGGCGGCGAGAGAAAGAGAGAAAGAGTGTGTGTTGTGTGTGTGAGTGTGTGCCTGTGCGAAATATGAAACGGAGTTTATGTGCTGTTGAGCCAGATGTGGTTGATGGTGCAGTAAAATGAGTAAGTCTCGCTCGGTGGATGCGTGTGTTATTCAACGTTCTGATACTGCGTACATATGTACAATACATGTACCCTAACTGTTGCATACACACATGAAGATTACATGAGATTCTGGGCTCGGAGGATCTCTCCTTGGAGCAATGGCGGTTGGTGATCGTTCTCAGGGTGTTATGACTATGCCGTTGCGCTTTGTCGGTGAGGGAGCTGTGTCGAGGATTGTTGTGTCATTGATTGGAGAGCTTCATTGTTACATGTCGCGAAGCAACTGCAAGGTGGGCAAATGCGGAGAAGAGCTGGGAGTGCGAGGGGGAGCTGGACCTGCTGGGAGCTGCGAGCTGCACGGCGATACGATAGGTACCTTGAAAAGGTAGCACAATAGGATCTCACCTCTGGGATGAATACGGAGTATCATCCCAATGGAAGAAAGACAAGGGAAGACGATGTAAGACAAAAAGAGCAAAGACTCTGCTTTGATCTGGATGTTTGATAACAGCCATTCATGTTCCTGTTCCTGTTCCTGTTCATGGTCATGGTCATGCTCATATGTCTTCATATTCCTTCGTGTTTCCCTTCTTCTTTCATGCTGCGTACATCCATCGAATCCAGCTCAAATCATCCTGGAGCTCTTATCGTCAAGAGATAATACTCGGAGTCCTTCAACGTCAACCTTTGCCTTACTGTGGAGCGTACACTACACACACAATGAACCCTTCCCACCCACCTCTTCTCGTTCCATTTTTATCCATGACTGACAGCACAAAGCCTGTCGGTAGATGCCTGAAATTAGAGGATCAACTGTGGAGAAAGGAAGTGAGAGCTCTCCCTTATCGCCCTATCTATCTTTCGTGCCTAAGCAACCTACCAGTGGCGCCGCACCGCATTCCATTCCAAGGGATCCCCATCAACCCTCATGATTAACGCTGTGCAAATCCTAACAAACCTAAGAGCATGGCCCCCAAGAGGCGCAAATGATGATGAACGATGAGATATAGTACTTCGACAACTCACACAGCTCCGGAGAGTGGAAATGTCTCTCATTTCATTGCAGCAACAAAACAATCTCAACAAGTGCAGCTCGGTGCCCGCAGGCTGATTCACCCTTCGAGCCATGAGCTGTAGCTAAGCAACGTCAGGCACCTCATTCCTGCTGAACAGCGAATAGGATATGTGCCACTGACGCGCAATTCCCGCATTGAGTCGTACCACAAACCCGACTCCCTGGAATTACATCGGTGGCAAACTCATTGACTTTGGTGCTGGTCACGTTACTCGGTGTCAGCTGAATGCGGAGACATTGGATAGTCGTGACTTGCATGTGTTTTGCTGCGAAGCAATACTTGAAATTGTTTCTCTAACCCTAATGTTGATTTGTGATATGGACATATAAATTCTCCTTATGACTTTGAAAATTGCTTTATATTTAAAAATTGCGGTCATTATCAAAAGGAGTTGGTTGATTTCACTTATTTGTCAGCTTGTGTGAAAAGCTATCATTAGTTTGTCCATTTCTCGATATTAATATCTCCTCAGGTCAAATCAAGGCAGGTTTTTTCACGTTCATAATTTCTGTTTATTGATATGCTGGTCCTCGAAACTCGACCGGTCTTGCATTTTCTGCGGTTCGCATGTATCACGACTACCTATTTGACTCCGAGGTTGATGGCATGATTGCCAAAGTGGTTTAGGTACCAGAAACCAAGTAGGTAATATATATGTGGCAACGCCCATTCTCAAAATCTGCTCTCTTCCATTGTTCAAACACTGTACTCTCATTATAGGACACAAAATTCCCATATTTCAAAATCCTTTCTGCGTGAAAACTTCGTCCATCATGGCTGACCGACCCTCCAACTACTACTCTTCTCAGGGATCCACCAACGCTGAAAATGGATCATCTGATGGTCGTCTTACAAACAATTTTTACACTTCCAGTGCCTTTTCCTCCTATGAGAAGTTAGAATACACCAGAATCTCGGTTGGTAACTCCGGCTACTGTTCTCAAGGATCTCAGGAGAGCAAGTCTCCTGCTGGAAGCTCAGGCGATACCAAAGCCTCTGAAAGCTGCACTTACAACAGAGTGACTCCAAGTCAGGAGTACAAGCCAGCCGAAAATTCTCACAGTCATGGTGGTTATGCGTCTGATCCCTACAGACCATATACCATCACCGGTCGTGGTGTCAATAGTCGAGTACGTTGTCCCATACACAATGTTTCTTACCTACTCACCAATATTCGAAGGATAACCACTACGATAGCAGAATCCAGCCTTCTGGATCCGGATACCATTACTCGAACAAAGGTATGTCCTCACCATATTGATATCATTGAGAATGCTGTAACTGACAGGTGAAAAGATGGCACCTACTACTACAAAAATGGCGACGATAGCACCTACTACAAAAGAAACGATAACACGGCAAGATATACTGCTCCTAACGGAAAGGTGTACGAGAAGTCTTATGACTAAATTGTGTGATATTTTTCGATGAGGAACTGCAGTGCTCAGGACTGTGTTTGGGGGGTTTGGTAGTTCAAAACTTTTGGAAGTTGCTATAGATTACTCAGGATGTAATGCTTAGAAGTCAATGTATCATATGTGTGTGGCTCAAAACTTTTTAAATGCTACTATGGATTACTTGAACGTATTTTTTGAAAATCAATGTAATATATTGTAAGGGCAATTTTCAAGTGAAAGCTGGTAGCCCAATCGTGTCTCCTAAATAGGTACAGACTAACTTACACCGACCCGAACCCTTCCCATAGGTGCTCAATTATGCCGGCATACTGCCCCGATTAGAAAGTTGGCGAGGTTAGTCTAGTTTGTTGATTCCAACGTCTGGAAAGCAGACTAGTTTCTCTTTACATCTTTGGAGAACAGGCGAATACAATTGCGCGCAAGCGGGTAAAGGGGCTGTGTGAAGCTCATGGCTTTAAATTTCATTCAGGACGGACTAAGCATTTTGTGTATAGTGTGTAACGGGTGGTCCCCGATCGAGTAGTCTCCTTGACTAATGATGACTTTTATGTAAGATATGTGTTCAATTTTTGGATAGTATATTCGATTCCCAAGAGAGCAGAAATGTGGTTCGGGAGAGTTATTTACTTTAGCACTTCACTATATTGTGCGTGGGCATGGCTGTGACCTTTAGCATCTTCTTTCTATTATTACTTGTTTTTCTTTCATCTCTAAATAATCAGATATCTTGCCGTATTTTCGATTTCATAGTACTTGCCATTATCTTTCTCATTCTCATTGTCAATCAAGAGAAGTCTCCATTAATAAGCTATAACGAAATGGTTCCTAATTATTTGGCATTGCTGTAAACGGCGAGGAAAGAGCTAGCAGCATATGACATGGCTGTGTACCTACTAAGTTCCCTTCTTCAATGACCCCATCCTGCTCTACACGCAAGACTCCTTCACTATGTCCTCATCCAAAATTACGTCGGCTACTTCCCAGCTTGACTTAGTCAAGATCCTTGCAGCAAAACAAAGGAAATCGACGCTTCAGCCTACCTCTGCGAAAGAGCTCAAAATAAAATAGCCAAAACTTATTGTTGTGTTCACGTTTCTCCTTCACTACTTTGAAAGTGATGATACGCTAACACTTGGAGACCTCGTCACTTCCTCGCCACTTCCTGGATCAGTTCAGCGAATACGGCCTTTTCCAATGGACAATCCAGGTAGCTGGACCTACAGTTTTATAAAGAGAAAGATTGTAAAGATAAATATCAAGTTGCTGAGTTCCTCGGGAATTTATACCATCTACTTATATGAAGAGTACTTGTTAAATGATGTTTAGTCCCAGTTGACTGAGAACTTATGTATCCTAACAATGGTATGTTGTCGTTCTAGTAAACCAAGTGATTCCTTAGATTTAATTGTGAAGTCTTATACGAGATTAAGGTAATTTATCAATAGGCTATATGGAGATGGAACCAAAACTTATGTGAGACTGAGAACTCCCTTATGCCATGACATAAATGGATGTAATATTATGTATCGTCTATGGAACAAGGAGAAATGCTTGACGAAATGATGATAAATCTATTATATAATTGACAATGCAAAGAGAAACAGCCCTTATGATTCGAATTGACCTTTACGAACATTCTCAATTTCTGCTGTCCCTTTCGCTAATTTCTCTCTCACAAACTGAGGAACGGCTTGCTCACCCCTCTTTCCCCAAAAGTCGCTCCAAAGATCCACACAAATTGGCCCATCTCTTCACTCGACATTAGTACCGGATTAAAAGTTGTTGTGGAAAGATAATGAAAACATACCTGCAGCCAGCAAAGTGTACCGAGAAGTCTCCCTGCTCATATTGGAAATAGTACTCATTGAAAGCCTTCTGATCCATAAATCCCGTATGGTTCTTAATAAAATCATGCTCGCGAATCATATGCACCATACCGTCCTGGTCAGCATACATCCAATCCGCCTGGGTATGAAGTGGATCAGTCCATAGATCAAGCATGATATCCAACCACTCGCTCCTGCGGACCAGAAAGCTGCCTGCATTTATACCATTATGGTCGTACGCGAGAAGCCAGTTGATGTCCTCGGTGGCGACCGGATCTTTGGGCGTGATCCCAGAATCCGTTGCTGAGCCTGGCATATTAATGGGCGTTTGCCAATCGAGATGGCGCAGCATGGCCTCCTCCGATAGAATGTGCTCCTGCATACTAAGGTTGTGGTTCATGAGCATCATATCCATGTCCATCCACCATATCCATTCGGCCTTCGGGTATCGTATTAATGCCTCTTGCAGGATCGGTGATTTCGCCCAGTAGATCGGTACGTCCCAGGCGTATGAACCCATATCTGCCCACATAAAATCATAGCCTTCGTGATGAGACTTATTAGATATTCTACCCGGAATTCGTCGATGGAATTGACATACCCCACTTGTGTGCATACGACATCCGGTCCTCGTACACCATGTCCTTCAGATCTGGAATCCCGAGAAATCCATCATTGCCACTACTCGCGGTGACAAGAAGCACCTCGCCGTTATATGGCTTTTTAGGAGAGGAGGAGGAGGAGGAGGAAGGGGAGTGGGAGGAGAAACTAGGTTTGTACCAGTCGAGTTTCTCTTTGGCGCTGCTCCATGATGTGGGTATCTTTTCTGCCAGAGAATTCTTGTGTGCCACCTGTTGAAAGCATTGAGCGATATTATATATTCTGGAAAACCAATGGAACTTACAAACAGCAGCATCCAGCCACTTAAGAAGATGCATCCACAAATTATGATCCTGCGGCGGTCGAGAAACATGATGATTATGGGGAGAGGATCAAGAGATAGACGAAGAGAGGGACGAGAGCGCAGGAATGGTGTTCGGACAGCGAGAGATAGATTATATATATAGAGAGAGGGATTACTTTCTTTTCAACATGAAACCATGGAAACGAATGAAACCAGCAATGTATAAGGTGCCTTACAGTTTGTAGTCCACCTGGTTCGGGTTGGCTAAGTATTCACGCGGCATTCCATCCAGCTCAAGGCTATTATCAGCCAGAGGTCTAACGCCACACCATGCTGGCAATCATCACCCATTGAATTTTTGGGAACAATTCACAGTAACCCAACATCAGACGAATATAATATACTACGTGAAAATTATTCCCAGGTGTAAGAAGGGGAGAAATGTAAAATTGATAGTAGGGATTTAGATTCTTGCCAAGATCAACGTTGTATTCAGCCGAATTATTGAGAGTATGGGGTTCTGGATTTTCTTCATAATATGAAGCAAGGACGGCACGAGCTGACGACGAATGGGCTCTGTTGCAAAGCCAGAAATGTGAGAGGCGCGTGAAGAGTGGTTAGAATAGAGTGACGGACTTGCTCAGTAGTGGTCCCTTGAAGAGACTAGCCAAGAACCATCACACTCCAGAATCTCTATAAATATGCACGTCCATAAGTATACTACGTAGTGGATTTTAAAGGGTTGGTTGCAGCGTAGATACCATCTTCACTTCATAATCACCAAATGCGGATGGTATTAGTACTCTGAAGTGTAAGCGTGAACGCGTAGGCTGATGTTGGAGTCGATAGAAATCGTGACATCCGGTTACTGTATAGACTAGATTCCTCATTCATTGTGTACTCCCCTTATCACTCCTTGCTTTCATGGCTGAGTACTCCCTTTGAGACAAAACGTCGCCTTAGTAGTAATTTTCAGGCTGGGATTTGAGGGCCTTTCTCAGTAGAATCAAACCTTTCCCTAACAAGTATACATTGCTATGCCCTCGTCATCAATGAAAGGTAGGATTGTTCTTGTTTTCGCGGTGCTTTCGAATGTGTACCTTACGTCCGAGGTCGTCAAGGATCGACGCAACGACTAAGTACATAGTGCACTGCGGGATGGTAGCGCGATGAAAACGGAGTACGCTTCTACCGTGGCGACGATCATGAATGTTGAAGATGACTTCAGTATGTGTACTGTGTACAATGACAGAATAAATTGAGTTGAGCATACATATTTGATGAGAACGAAGGGGAAAACTCAGCAACCGGTAAGGTTGCTACCTCGGCAAATCGTGTATTTCTCAACGCATGTCAGCCTGTATTACATGCATAAGCATCCACGTAGGACTACTAGTCAAAACCAGCATAATCTGTACCATTCCTAAGGTCTCTCTAAAAACGCAACAACCGATAACGTCAAAGGAGCTCCATCGCCGAAAGTCCTCATTATCAACCCTTTCATCGGTTTTATCTTCTTCAATTTCCTTTTCTCTTCTCGACGACAAAACGCCGAACAATCTGCGGTAAGCCTATAGGCGGTCTGTACTCCATATATATTCAGCCGAGTATATGATTAGTGGATCTCTTCCAATACAGGGAAATATCCAAGTTTACTGCATGTCGCTGCCTTTGAAGATGATCCATGAGTTAAGTGGACCATGAAGAGTAAGTGGTGTGAGAAAGGACGGGCATAATAACGTGGGGTATTAGTCAGGGTTGCACAGGACTGCTATATACCAGCATGTAGAGTGGGCTTGTAAATTTTTGAAGGAAACACCATAGATGATTCCAGGTAATTCATTCGTTGTATCGGTAATTTGTATCGGTAATATTGACTTTGTGTTGACATGAATATACATATATACATCCATGGGTGCCAATTGATTTTGCCGTCATCGCCCACTGTTCGAATACGATGTTCTTAAAGGTTTCAAGCTGTGTGTACATGGCCCTCACCTCTCAGCTTCTCCTGGGGGTTGCTGCAGAAAGCTCTTGTCGTTACCTTCCTGGCGACGTCGAATGGCCTTCGCCTTCAGCCTGGGATTTGCTGAATACCACAGTTGAAGGCCGTCTTGTTGCAACTATACCGTTGGGAAGGCCATGCCACGATCCATTTTACAATGCTACAGAGTGTCAGATATTACAAGATGAATGGACCAATCCACAGCTCCAGTAAGTAGTATATCGATGATTTTCCCAAAGAGAAGAAGTATCTAAGCATAATCCATAGTCTTTCTTCGTCATCCTCGGTGATGGCGCCTTTCTTTGCCAACCAGAGCTGTGATCCCTTTCAGCCAGAGTCTAGAGCTTGTCTTCTTGGAAATTATGTCGACTATGCAGTCAACGTGAGCACTGCCACCGATATTATTGCTGCTGTCAAATTCGCCCAGGAGAAAAATATTCGATTTGTGATCAGAAACACTGGACATGAGTATGTATGCAAGAATTTATATTGAGGCATTTAGGTATATTGACCCAATTGATAGCTACCTCGGAAAATCAACCGGTGCTGGAGCATTATCAGTTTGGACTCATTATTTGAAAGACACTGAGACATTGGATTACTCCGACGAATTTTATTCTGGAAAAGCATTGAAAATAGGTGCAGGAGTAGAAGGATATGAAGCCATCTATGCTGCGAAAGCTGCCGGTCTTGTCACTATTGGAGGCGAATGTTCTACTGTTGGAGTAGCAGGAGGCTACACACAAGGAGGTGGTCACTCCGCTCTAAGCACAACATTCGGCCTTGGTGCTGATAACGCACTTTCATGGGATGTTGTCACTGCAAATGGAACGTTGCTTACTGCGTCTCGTACTAACAACTCTGATCTATACTGGGCGCTTAGCGGCGGCGGCGGTGGAACGTATGGTGTAGTAGTTTCACTTACTATGAAAGCTCATCCTGATACGATAATTGGAGGCGCAAGTCTGATTTTCTATTCTGCAAACACTAGGCTTGATAACTTCTATGCGGCTGTTGACAAGTTTCACGCTCTTCTCCCAGCTATGGTTGATGCTGGTGCTATGGTGGTTTACTACTTCACCGATACTTTCTTCCAGATTTTCCCCATCACTATATATGGCAAGACGGCGAACGAAACAAAGGCGATCCTCTCTGATTTCGTCTCAGCACTCGATAAACTTGATATTAACTACAATACAACATATAGCACGTCGGCCACATATGAAGATCATTATAATACCTATTTCGGACCTTTACCATACGGCAATATCCAAGTTGGAATCGCACAATATGGCGGCCGGCTTATATCACGCGATAATGTAGCCAATAATCTGGAAGCTGTCTCATCAGCGTACAGAAATTCTACCCAGAGTGGCGCTACGTTTATTGGAGTGGGTGTTAATGTTTCTTCCTCGGCGATCACTTCCAATATATCCAACTCCGTACTCCCAGCATGGCGAAATGCTCTTGTCCATGAGGTACTGACTTTGCCATGGAATTTTACGGCGCCTTGGTCAGATATGATTGCGCTTCAGGACAAGATGACTTACTCTATTATCCCACAATTAGAGGCGGCAACACCTAACAGTGGAGCCTATATGAACGAGGCGGATTTCAGGCAAGTTGGGTGGAAAGAAGACTTCTATGGTGAAAATTATGACTCTCTGTTAGATATTAAAAACAAGTACGATCCAGATCATTTTTTCTATGCTGTTACTGCTGTTGGAAGCGATGCTTGGACAGTTGCAGAAGACGGAAGAATGTGTCGTACTTGATGATTGTTATGATTCTAGGGGTATCTAAAAAGGAATTGTATAAAATTATGTACAAAGACATCCAAGTGTTAATTGCAAGATGATAAGAAATTCACAATCCTCCTATATTTGGAAGTCTGAACTTAAACCAGTTTCACAAAGGTCGGCATCAAATGTTAAAGGAGTAGTTTTGGGAGTGGCGGCCAGCTAGGAGGTCTTATAAACTTGAGTTAGGAAGAATTGAATCAATTCTGGTTGCGTCTGGGCATTCCATTTAGTCTTTTCCGTGATTTCAAGGCCGATATTCGTTCATTCAAAATACTTGCGGCGGGACTTGCACTGGATACTTTGGAATTAAGACTTGAGGCGTGGTCCGTAGCGAAAGAGCCTGGTGTAAGAGGTAGCGTTTTTGGTTCTTGTGGATGATCTCGAGGCACCCACTTGCCTTTTACTTGTTCATTATTGGTGCGGTATGCAGAAGACGGCTCAGATTGTCTTATTGGACTTGTAGTTGAGGAATTGTATCCATCTGCGGCTGCTGAAGAGGAAATACTGGATCCCAGGCCACTGTCGCGCAGGAGATTCTGATCACCCGAAGAGCTTCCAGTCTCGCTTTTGGGCTCAGATTTGTTGTCCTGAAGATCATGATGTTTGCGTATCCAAGGTAGTTGCAGCTTCTTACACCGACCAAATAAAACTCCCCCATCCTCGTGGATAAATGGGTTATGTGGACTCTTCAACCTAGCAGCTCGAGAATGAAGCTCTTGGAGTCGTTCACAAGGAGTATGATTTCCTTGAGGCTTGCATTTACACCTTTCGAACATGTTGTGCGTTTGATGCCAAAACACCCCGTTAGCAATCATCAGATGATTCCTAACAGTGCCACCTTGTCTCTTGTGAATTTCTCGTAATGTAATAATCGATGCCACCAAATAATCGAGCCCCTTTGGTGCATACTTCCAATGATCACATAACCGATTGCTGTTTACTTTGGGACATATGAGTTCCCCAAAACCTGTTCCAAGCAATGGCACAGCGCGAATACTCGTCGTCAAGGCAATCCAGCCTCTACCACTAGGTTCTAATGTAACCTCTCGAGGTTGAGCTCTTCTAGCACCATCAACAATATCCATGAATGCAAATCCTTCAAGTTTATCGCGCGAAGTTCCACGAATTGGAATTCCAGGGGACGTTAACTTCCTATGCTCATTGTCAAATAGCCACTCCAATGAGTGAAAGAAATCCAAGACCAGATCCTGGACCCTCCAACTGTCTTGTCCCCGTTTCTCTCTATTTAATGAGCTCTTCTCAGGATGTTCAGACTCCTGAGACGCGGTGGTAATGGTCTCATCTATCAATTCATCATCATCACTAATCACAAGCCGCCGGTTACTGGGGTCTAACAACGCTTTGGTCGCAGAATAGTGTCCATCCTCGGTTTTGGCAAAATTAAAGTTCTTGAAAGCCAAGGCTTGGTCTGGTTCCGAAAGTCGGGTACATACCAAATGCAGTAAAGCATGAGTGCCTTCAACAAGCCAACCACGACGATCCTCGACATCATAAAGCACCACATACATGTTTCTTGCAGCTCTAATCTCCTGATTATACGATCCAGTGCTACTAAGATGAGCTGGGGTATCTTTGATACCACGAGCTAATCCTATGTTGAAGTTGATTATCTTGCCGGCAGAAAATGAGGCTTTGTCAAAAGCAATTCCTGACCCGGCAAACTTGCAGCCGTATCCATTTGGCCATCCGATCTCATTGTATCCTATATGCTCTGTACCTATATTTCCAAAATATTAGAGAGAACTAGCCTCATTTGTTTTAAAAAATGAAGAAAATAAAAAATAAAAACCGATTGTGATAAAACAGCTAACTGAATAGTCCTTTAAGATATCTTCAAGTGTCAATATGTAATTAAGTAACTTGACATACCTAGTTTAAATTCTATTGAAGATGCCCACCCGAGAAAGTTCCTCGAATTCTCTAAAGCTAAGGTATCTAAAGCTTCAGTAGATACCCAGCTAGAACATCGCGTTTTCGCGTCAAGGTATGAGATCCGACTCTGGTCCTTATTAAACAAAAAATGCCATTGTATCGAGTCATCTGCATTATGTTTTGTTGGAACAAACATAGTTGAAAATCCTTTCAATACAAGATTATTATCAAAGATAGTGGCATGATATGCTTTTCCAAGGAACCCCATCATTTCCAACGAGATATCGAGGCCCTTTTCCTGGTTGTATCTTTTTAGAATTGGGTAGCCCCTCACAATAACCGGATTTTGGAATAATGCATGCCAGCAAATATCATCTGTAGACGATGATCCTAGTGTGGGGAAGTCCAGGTCATGAAAGAAACAATCAATTGTAAATTTGTAATTCACACCAGATGTAGTGGCTACTCGAGGTGTCACATACATCATTTGATCGTTAGGAGATGCTCGTAGTGCAGCACACATCCAAGCCAACTGCTCGCCAACTTCTATAACAGAAGATTCAGATGCAACAACAGAGACTTGTAGGATTGTGCTGTTAATATTTATTTCGATGTTACTGCCATCATCCATATGACCTATATAAAGTCAGTGATACACTTCTTTGAGTAGACCTAACCTTGTCTTTAAACAAGGCTCTGAACTCAAATTCTTGAAAACTTAAAATATTTGAAAAGGGTGAAGAATTAAATCATTGGCAACTTACTACGATGGATATGGCCATCTGGGCTATGAATGGCGCGCTCGAGTATGTACAGAAGCTCAGGTCCAGAAATTGGCCAAACTTGGCTTACATACTGCAAACAAGTACGTGCCTCTGCATCAACCTCGGAACCATTAAGCACAATAACATCTCTCAATCTTGGAAATGAATCCCAAGATCGGCGCAAAATGTCAGGAAACTGTTCAGATAGAAAAGCCTTAGGGTCCCAGTGAACATCAAAGGATGCTTTAAAAGGCTCTCGTGAAACATTACTATGTTGAGACCTGAGTTTTTGAATTATCTCCTCTCTGATCTTGCTGATTACTGTATTAGATCGTTCGGTAAGTAATAATTCTGATTGGAGCCGATCAACTAGCCACTTGTAAGCATTGCTTCGAATAAGAAACTCTCGTGCCTCTGGAAAATTCTTGATAGCATAATCATCCTCGTTCAGGGCAACATCGTCTTCGTTGTTGATAAATGAAGGTCGTTCTACTTTGAAATGACTTGTAGTGTCCCAGTCAAGAACTTTTTCTTCTGCTGTAGGCAACTCGCAATTATCTGGACTCGTACTGGGGACTTCCTCTGGATATGAATCTAGTGCCTGAGCGCGTTTGTGGACAGTCTTTGAAATGCGACTTGAAATGTTAGGAACATCAAGATGAACATTGAAATACTGACTGGCTTACTTTCTTTGTTGGCGAATGAATGATGCAACCTTCTCCTCCTGGACTGATTTGGCCAAATGTCTTGCTCTAATAGAAAATTCTCGTAGAACCTCTGAAATGGCGTTTTCTCTGTATGTTGCAAAGACCTCCCAACCCACAAGACCTTCTAAACTTCGAAATAGCTCGCTGGCAAAGGAGACCGAGAGTTTTTTCTTTGCGTCGTCTGTCAATCGTAGGTCCTGGTCGTCGGTCATAATACTTATCGTGTCATCGTTGGACTCATCTGCGGTATCCCTTTTTGCTCCTGAGCTTGTTGTACCAAGAGACCCATAGCCAGAGTCAGTAGCTGAATCCATAGCTAAGACCTTGCTCTCCTCCTGTATCTTTGCAGAAGGTTCTAAGGCGTTGAAGATGTCCAGCTTGCGAATAGTCTCAAGGCCGAAGACGATATCAAAATGAGAGGAGGCATTCTCAACAACCCGAAATGATGATATGTGTGCCGATGAGCTATGAGAAGAAGCATGCCAAATAATTGTTGCGCTTTGGCTCGTTCTTATTACACTACCGTCGAACAAACTATATACCTCTGTAGGGATTTTTTCAAGGCCAATTCCAAGTTCTTGGCATACTTTGTGGGTTGCAAAATTGAAGACGGTATTGGTATCAAGGAAGGATATAAAGTCTTGGTACCTGATTTCTTTTTCTGAAAATAGCTTAATTTCAAATGTTCTTAGATTCTGGGGAGTTTTTGCTATTGGTGGTCTGGGTTTATGCAGTCTAGGTGGCATCATTGAGTTGACAAGCCTCGAAATGTCCGTGTTGCAAAGTACAAATGCTTCAATCAACTTGTTGAATTCCGCCCATAAGGATTCCGGCTGAGGCTGATTTATGTGTTCTATTCGAGATTGAGCGGCATTAAGTATTAACTCCATATGTTGGTGTTTGAATTCCTGAGAGGCCAGAGATGCCGAGCCGTGCTAAGGCTTAATGTTAGTACTTCTATTCTTAAATCATCGATGTCAGGACAATATTTGCATACCTCTTCCCCCAACAGAAACCATGATAATAGGGTGAATTCAACCGTGACAGTCTTCGTTTGTTGGATTTTTTTTATAAAATCCTCAAAAAATGACTGGCCAAGTCCGCGACGAATAATTGCCTCAATTCTTTTGCTGTTCCAGGGATTTATGACTAGAAAAGGAGGATAGAGAAGATCATCAAAATTCTTCTGCTGAATATTGGTGAGTATGAGCAAACTTCTGAGGCTACCGTGAAAGATATTTTGTTGCAAGTTAAGTAGAATGTGCTGTCCTGGGTTGAGGTGTTGTAGAACACTGGTTGTCGCAGACAATTCGTTCAAAACCAACCCCACAACTTCCAGGACTGACATTGTTACGCTGTTGATGTAGAGGATGATATAGCTGTAGAATGAGATAAAACTAAAACCATTCACTCAACTACATTAATATTGAATCTCAGCTGCATCAAAACGAAGTATGCGCTGGCTATGCAACGAGAGCGGGGTGCAGCCTTTTGAGAAGGCAGGATCTATGATTGGACCAACAATTCAGGGGTGCGTTCACACGATGTTCGTAATGGCTGCAATTATCAGTCATTTAGTCGTTCTTAATTTCGAATTGCAACTATTCCTCAAATATGTAAAGGAATGGTAAACTTTTGTGCTCTCGAGCTTTATGAGCTCTTCTACATTGCAATGGAAGCAGGTGATGGTTCAGTTGATATCGGCGACGACCCAACTATAGTCAATAATTCAAACATTACTGGTGATCTACTGATACTGATAGTTGAGCTGCGGTGAACTGTTCAAATGTTGCTGTTGAACTATAATTACACTTCTACTGTCACCCTTAATCACCTGGTACGGAACTTGATATATTGTTTTCTGTGTGCTGTAACTGTTATCTAGTAAACAGTTTGCTCTCACAAGCAAGAAGTGTCATATGACTGACATTGTATATCTTCTTTGCGTCTATGATTGCTATGGTCATATGAATTAACGTGGTCAGAACTCCAGTTCGAGAATTGAGAGGTATTTTATATGATAAGGTGAGTAATAGCCTTAACTGTGTAATGATTCGGTTGTATTGTTTTAATATCAAGAATACGTCTTTTGAGAGATCAGATCTCTGTCAAATATCTGTATGTAATGGAAAGCTCACAGGCTCAGGTTTTCAAGACATCCAGAATCTCGTTATATCAGGAGTATATTCTAAAGATAACTTAGATGAAGTAGGCAGGGATGTTGAATTCTTCGGAGGATTCCTTAAATTCAAGCAACAGGAAAAATTCCAAAACGGCAAAATTCTTAAAGGGCGTTGTTATCATAGGTAGTCAGTCAAGTGCAGTCACATGACTTTGAAGTTACTATATCTTCTAGTTATTTCATATAGGAATAAGTGGTCCGTTGCAAAGAATAACCTCTCAAAATTAAGTTAGCTTACACACTAGACTGACCTCAAACTGTAAAGAAGATTAATCGCTGAATTCATAATAAGAACTGGAAATTTGAGAGCCGTTAGATCATAACGAATTGCCTTAGTACTAGATTACCTTGGAAACACATGCCAGTAAGAGAAATATTGTCACTGACAGGCATATCCCATACATATCTCTATAAAATTAGACTATAAGACATTACTGCATGCCATAATTGACCATATCAAGAGTAAATACTGGGAGCGAAATCTAGATGCATTTCTAGCTTTAGAGAATCTAGTGGTAGCCTAGAAGGCACAGCACAGACAAGAGATTGAGATACCACAATCAGCCGCAGTAGAAGGAAATTGACGTTCTGGGGCAATATGAAATAAAAGTAGGACATGGTAGCTTACAGTATATTTGCTTAGATCTCTTAAATAGCTGAGGGCATGATTTACTTGTAGTCGTTGCTACAATTTTACCAAGACGCTACGATCGTCACTTTACAGAGTCTCAGACCCTCAAGCGAATAGATTCTCAAAAATTAAAATTAAAATAAACAGTCCCGGAAGACTCTTATACAATGCTCCATTAGTCATTGAGAGCCATAAACACCTGGGGTCTACATAATTATAGAGCCGCATATAACCACGCAGATACCAAGATCCATATAGGCATTGAAAGCTAAATAGTCATATTCATATCAACATTATAATGTATTGACTCTACTCACCGAAATTTCCAATGGAAAAGCACGTAGGTATGGTATTTTGATCAGGTGATGATTTGGAACTACTCAATCCCAGTCTATAATAGCATGGTGACGAGTATAGTTCCAGAGAAACCACATTTGCCAAGGACAGTTGAATTAACCTTACTAATAAACAAACACACAGACGATGTTCATAGCCAATTCTTCTGTAATGAACATTCTAAATTAAGTGAGCTGACCCATTTTTTGCGACATAGATATCAATCACGACCCACCTCCAAGCCGCAGTGATTTACTTCGCATATCTAGAGTAAACAATCCTAATTTCAACGACAATGTTTCATGGAAGGACGTAGTACCTAATCCTGCTGGTGTCTTTGTCGACTAGATTAAGCAAACTTAATCAAATGTATCATGTTTCCTACAAAACCTATCAACTCTGACTACTCCAGTCGATAGAAATACAGGTTCCGGATCCAGGTACTACATACGTAATGTGTACATACATACATAACTACGGATCATTCAAGTATTTATCACTGAGAATCACACACATATGTGGTACAAACCAGTTTCCAGCGCCTAGCCTAGTATTTCACAAACCACTCACCACTCACAAACCCAGGAGAACACTCACAGATGCACCCCTACAAAAACCGCCACTGTCTCTCCCTTCAGCTTCGCGCTCAGCTGAGACGAAGTATTGGACATGGGGACGTACCCATGTGTCCGCCATTATGATGCTATGATAGGCGTGAGTGATATGCCGCTGTTGATTGTTCACAGCGGAAGCGATTTCAGGGCAGAGGTGAAATTCGCTGCCCCTTTGGTGATGGGAGTGGTAGGTGGTCCCGAGAATTAAGAAAGTTTATTGGGTGCTCGGTAGGAATTGCTTGTGCATAAGTTATGCTATGAATTGATGGGGTTTGCCGAGCCTGATCTGCCGAGCACTGTATTTTATTAATATGGCGGTAGAGTACATGCAGGAAATTTCCTACAAGAGGAATTGTTTAAAGATGCGCGCTTTTGATATAGAGTCGATACATGTGTAAGGGATTTTTATCTTCATGGTTGTAATGTGTTGAAGTAAATTTTTTCCCTTACTTCAAATTCAAATGCGTTTGAGTTGATGCTTCGTCACTGTGTATCGACTTTGTGCCACGCCCAAGACATCCTAAGAAGGTAGCACTCTGAAGCATTGCGCAAGACAGCACAAGACCAGCAGGAAGCATCAGTAAAGTCGTACAATCCAGCAGATTCAAGATCCACGATCCACGGTCTTTGACAATAGCACAATCCATTCGTTCTCGGTAGGTGAGCAGGTTCAGTAGTTTGCCAGTCTCAGACGGAAGAACCAAAAGGCGACGCTCATCACATCAATTTCAGCGGCCAATTCCAAATTCAACAACATGTACCGAATTTCGAGACAGAAAAACCTCTACCCGAATCCCACGCGATGATGTTTTCCCACTTTCCCCCCTCCCTCGCTCGTCTACCTTGCTCTTCCCGCTGTTTCGTTTCTCAGCAAGGATGGGATGTAGACGACTTCAGGGAATTGGAAATTTGGCGACAGGGTATCGGCAATCCTGGCGCCCGTGCCCGCTGTCACTTAGGCCAGTTAGACGGTGGGATCGCGATTTTTGCTCGATGAGATCGGCCCACGGCCCCGCTTGGACTCCCTACGGTCCCCTACAGCGGTGGAGCCGCGTTTAAAACTGCCTTCCGGGGTCGTCGGTACGAACGTCGTTGGTGGTGGATGTCGAGTTGGACACCCATTTTTTTCTTTTTCTTTCATGTATTTATGAATGTTGTATTTGGAGGCGGAGATGAGAATTGGATTGGGTGAGTGTTTGAGTGATGATGGGATGGATGGATGAATTATTGGGATCGTTGGGGCGGTATCTGGTATTGGGTATATTTTGTGCAGAAGTCTGTACTCTATCCTTGAGGATTATCATATATGTGCGCATGTTATGTACCGGCACACGAGGTACGTGCAGCGCAATGAAAGCTTGAACTCTGCGCAATTTCTCGCAGGACGACAATCTAAAACATGCGTCATATTTTCCATGTCGGTTGAGGCGGGGACGAGGAGGAGAGGAGAGGAGAAGTGTTGAAAATGGGCGAGGCGAAGGCGAAGATGTGTACGGTGGGTGACTCTCATTACGAAGCACCAGAGTACAGTACGCAATACAGGAGAGTATGGAGCAATCGTCCCTTGGCATTGCTGATCAGGTATCTTTGCATCTTGAGTGACGGAGTACGTATCGTCGTATGTGTGCGTCCTATACTTCGGTCAAGCAGCAAACCAGGTAGAGAAGAAAGGAAAATCACCAATAAAGCACACAAGCTCATTCATCCCCAACCACAATTCACCATCACAACGTGCCAGACCTTTTCTTCCATGGCGCTGGCAGAGCATATTGGCCGCAAAAGGTTAATGCAACACAATGTGCACGAATTGGGTGGGCAATCAGCGTCGTCTTGCCCTCCTGAAGGAATTCTGTGTAATAGTGTGGTGGGTGTTGCAGACACTTGTGATCTATCCGCCCCTTGTCCTGCCTGGCTCTCACTCCTGCCGCTAAGACTTGCCCAGATCGCTCTGATCGTACCCAGCCCCACCACCAATTGCCGCTATGAAAAGACCTTCTCACAGACCAAACGGCCCTTACCCAATATCTATGACGGGAATAAATATAGAGCAGGAGTAGAGTAGCAATAGAGCAAAGCCCCGATCCAGACTTCATAAAACTCCAAATCACCCTGCCAGTTCCCCCCAACTTGACTTGGTCTTGCTTGCTCCACTTCCACTTCCACTTCCACTACCACTCCCTCATCCTTCATATCTTCTCTAGCTTCTTCTACTTAAATAAATACAAAACTGTTTCGTTTGTCTGCAACCCTTCACACAATAACCATCACCAACTAGTATCCTCGGAGTACTTTGCTGTACATGTCCGAAAAAGAGTCCCAATTATCCACCTACCTGGAATACGTCAATGTCATGACATTCATTTCTTTCTTTGATCGCATAATCGAGCGATTTGAAGATGTCCTTGACCGTTAAGCATCTCAATAATGATGCCAGCTTCTTGCTGACCTTCTCGCCAAGCCTCATCTCCAAGTCCTTATCACCCACCACTTCCATTACTCCGACTTCCACAGCCACGAAAGACTTCACCGTCCTCCTCGACCCATGGCTCTCCGGCACCTCCAAGATATGGATGAAATCATTCTCTCAATCCACACATAGAGTGCCCGCATGCATCTCAACACTTGCCTCCCTACCGGCCCCTGATCTTGTAATCATCTCGCAAAATAAAACGGACCACTGCCACGAAGAAACCCTCAAACAGCTCCCAGCATCGGGAACCAAGACCCTCATTCTCGCGGAGCCCGGCGCTGCACGAACCATCCGTTCCTGGAAGTACTTTGACGCCGACAAAGTAATCACCCTACCCAGCTGGGAACCTCCACGGGGCAAGACAGACAACACCTTCCGCCTGCCCATCCCACCAGCCCGCGAGGACGACATACCCGGCGAAGTGACCGTCGCATATCTCCCGCAAAAATACGACATCAACGGCCTGCACAGCGCCATCGGCATAACCTACCGTGCGCCAACCCCGCCCTCCTTCCTCGCAAACCTCCCTCTTACCCCGCCAGCCTCGCCGCTGAGCCCCAAGTCCCCCACCTTCAGCACCTCGTCGAAGTCCTCTAAATACTCAAGGGCTCGCACGGGTCCTCCACCTCCGCCCGCGCTCTCATGCATCTACTCGCCGCACGGCGTCAACGCGCGTAGCATCACGCCGTATGCGTCTCATCTGGCAGCTGAATCCGCACTGCCGCTCACGTCGCTGCTGCACTGCTTCGACCGCGTGCAGAACCCATGGTGGTTTGGCGGGAATATCTGCAGTGGAGCGGACTCGGGCATGGATATTGCAAGGATGTTAGGGGCCCGCACGTGGTTTTCGGCACATGATGGGGATAAATTGACGACTGGGTGGGCGAGTAGTTTATTAAAGATTAGGAGGGGCGATAGGGAGGTTATTGAGGAGGCTGTTAGTCCGCGACGGGAGGGGTTTGATGATCAGGGGGAGGGGACTAAGGTAGGGATTTTGGGGATTGGGGAGGAGTGGGAAGTGGATTTGAATGGAGGGATGAGTATGGGGATGGTGAGGTAGGTGAATTGGGTTTGTTTGTGATGTGTATTTTAGCCTGCATTTGGATGGTGTGTGTTTCAAAGATGGGCGAATTGCTCTAAGACGGCGGACGCGGCTGCAGCGTGTATGAGGGTGTTTCGTGGAGCACGGCGTATTATGAGATACATATACCAATAGTCGTTAATGAGAAGAGCATGAGGCACTTAACACTTGGTTTTTGATTGGCTTGCTTACAGATATTGATCAAAGTGACCTTACATTAGAAGAAAATGAGAAATATCGCAGTTACAGTGACACAATGAAGACAGAAAAATGGCAGCATGTTGTGAAAAGAAGTCTTTAATTGCTATCAGAAAACAAATTTCCCCCCAAGTATGAAAATATCGTTCATTTAATTCATATCGTAAACTCCGTAATAATATCTCTCATCTTGGTGTCTCTGTTTCTGCACACATTCATCTCATGATCATTCCTATTGCGTTCGATGGTGTACCTCCCTCCACACCCCTGCCTGCAGTGGAAGGGCTTCTTGTTTCTTTGCCTCTCTTCTCCATGTTTGTCTTTCACATGGCGGTTCTTGTTCCCTGGGCAAGAAGATACGAGGCCGCATACTGGACACGTGCGCTCCTCTACAGGCGCTACCCGTTTCTTCGCACTTGTCAATGGCATGCTCCCTGCCTTCCTTTTCTTTTGCAAGTGATCCGGATGATACTCGTTCTGGGACGAAATTGTGCTTGATTGCAGGGAATTAGGCGTTTCGATGTTGGCAACCATCTGGCTTGGTGAAGAGTGAAGTGTTCCTTGTGATTGATTGCTGGGAGTCCTGAAAAGATATTCTGGTGTTTCAATTTGTGTTGTAGGTAAATCACCATCATTCGATGACGTCTCACGTGAGATAGCGTTTGATAATAATCGTATATCCATGGCTATTGATGATGTCGAATTTGCCACGATGCCGTTCTCAACAAATTGTTCATTCTGTTCAAGACCAAGGTACATATTGAGTATTGCGAATCTTTTCTCTAGACTCCATAGTTTTAACTGCTTTCTGAGATTCGAGATACCCTTCCTGATGGCTGCCTGAGAACTATCTTGTAGTTCTTTCCATATTTGAGAAGAACTCTCTAGAGAAGGGATTGATGACAATGCCTACGCATAGATTCCAATTAGCAGCATTTCTCAAAATATCATAGCAATACTAACCTTTTTGATGAGATTATACTCTAAATCTGCGATAGTGAATATAGAACCAGCGTTAATGAGACTCTTGGCCTCATCAAGGAAACTTTCGAGGTTGATTGGGGATGCAGATTCTGATGAGATGGGATCAGCATATGCTTCTCCAATCGACGAGGAGAAAGATCTGAATGGCAGCAATGCCTTGGTATAAGTGCCCTGTGACACTACTCGAAACACTTTTTTGAGTATTAACATTGTTCGTTTTAATATGAGTGGACTGCCCCTACCAAGAAGGCCTGCAAGGAAAATAACAAAAATTACTCCAATTCTTAACAAGGCTGCCACAGTTGGCCAAGGAGCCAAAGTCGAGGTATGGTTGAATTGCTCCTCATTTCCTTCGTAGACTAGTGAATCCTTTTCTAAACAAGGATCTTTGTCCTGTATGCTTAAGCAGGATGTCTCAGGCGAACCGTATGGACTTGGTCCTGCAGAGCTAGAAATGTCTTCATTATGACTCGCTTCCGAGTGGCGGGATAGAGAATCACAGGCTGCGGAAGAGAGCTTTGCCAGCTCAACAAACTCTCTTACAAAAGCTTGGAGAACGTTGATATCATCACCGAAGTCTTCAACGCACTCTGGCGTAAGATCCATTTTCTGGCCCCACATGGAGAATACAAGCTCATCGAACAACTCCCACTGGGACTCTTGTAAAGCAAAATACCTCCATCTGTGGAGATCATGAAGGAATGCATCATAATCACCAAATCCTTCGAAGTTATGGGTTCTGCGCATCGCGCTGGCGACGAATATCAAACTGATAACCTGTGGGACACTGGATGGAGGACGATCTTTCCGTAGCCGGCGCATAGCTGAGATTCCCATTTTCCAGACGGTACGATAATTGTGGAGGCGATTACAAAGAAAGTGGAATTCATTGGAAGCTGTATCTCCTAAGCCCTTTGCCAAAAAGATCGAATGCTCGTTTCTGAGATTCTCACGCAGAACCTTCATCATTGTTTTTGAGGAGCCCCCGAGGCCCCCAAAATCCCAAGCCGTCAATGTTCGTGGTTGGTTAAGTATAGACAATGCTTCCTCAAGATCTCCTTTGCACATTGCTATACATAGAGGTTCGCGTAAGTTACCAAGATCTGTGATCTCACAATGTGTGAATAAGTAGCGAGCTATTTCCAAATATCTGGTCTTCACGGCTGTCTGGAAAGGTCGGTCCATGAAATATAGGCCATCGTTTGGGTTGACCCCATAAGTTAACAAGCGTGTAATCATAGATAGATCTTGAGCAAATACTGCGTCCTTGAGCGGGGTTTTACTTGCGACTAAAAGTCTTGCAGTGTCGTAATCTTCCGCGAGAAGTGCTAATTTTAATGGTTGATCCCGGGATCCAGACGTACTGGAATACATGCCATCATCATCCTTAGGGTTGACCCCATAAGTCAGTAAGCGTGTAATCAGAGGTATATCTTGAGCCAATACTGCATCCTCAAGCGGGGTTTTACTTGCGACTAAATGTCTTGCAGCATCGTAATCTTCCTCAAGAAGTGCTAATCTTAATGCTCGATTCAGGGAACCATGCGCTTTGTATTGCTGGAAGAAGGAAAGCGCTTTTGTATAACTAGCACTGAGAACCCATCTCACAACAGGCATCGCAATAGCGAATCCAAAGTAACAAGCTGAATTGCATTTTGTTAGTTTTTAGGAAATTCTAGGAACAAGTAAAAGGGTTGACTTACGCCGAAACCTTGTCAATCTTGAATGAACACAAGGTGCTTTTCTTTCAGGTGCCTCCATTTCAACTTTAGTAAATGTCTCTTCAATGAGATCAAGATCTGTCTCAAAGCGATTATGTTGTATGTCTTCCCAATGCGAAATAGAGAGAAGACCATCGTCGTACAGCTTTTGCAATCCAAATGTATGTAAAACCTCAACAAACTTGCCAGATTGCAGAAAAATGTAGACAAGAAGCCTTAGTTCTTCAATAATCAAACTTTCTGCTGGCATATGTTGCTCCTTAACACTGAGGTATTCCTTAACCCTGTTATAGTTCTGAAGGACCTGTATGGTATTGAGGGGGGTTTTGTCCGCTATGTACTCAGACAGTTCTGGGCAGGCTTCGGAGATTGAGTTGCAGAGTGTTTGACTCTCAATTCGAAGGCAGCTCTCATTAAGCTCGTATGTTTTATATGCGGAGAAGCATGTTCCAACGATGCCTAGTAACGAGCTCTTGAGGCTGCCATTTTCTGTTGATATTTGTGGGTGAGAGTAGCTAATGGAAAGGTTAGAAACTGCTATAATCACGAACGACTGAAGGCTTACTCTTCAAACCATCGAAACCTAGCTTGATTGAAGAGCAAAGGTTGCTCAGAAGAGGGATTAACAGGCGGTTGGCCGGATGCAATAGGGTCGCCTTCGTCTTCATGATGCTGCAAATTATTAAGCTGAGAGACATCGAGCATAGTTTCGTCCGAGATTTTGGAAGGGTAAGACGAAAATGAAACCGTCTCTTGAGATGGAAAGTGACCAGACTCGTTCGTTGATTGCGGCATTTTGCTTTCCATCACTTTTGGATTTTGTGAACCTAGGAGAGTCGGAAGATCGATGATTAAAGAGAAAAGAATGAAAGAGCATGAGAGTAGGGAATAGAAGAGCAGAGTAAAATAAGACGGAATTAAATAGATATAAGGAAGCCCACAAGGTAGGTAATATAAAAGTACGTATATGAGGACCTAAATATCTCGTCACATGCAGCGAATGGGAACCTGCCAGGCTGTGTGTGGCGATTCCGTGGTGTTGCTCCATATGCGTGATGGATTCCCAAAACCTGCAGCCGATTATGTCCTGGCAATTACAGGGGTTTCGCAGCGCGGGAACTGAGGAGCTGGTATACTATATGCCTAGCAAGCCGTGCTGCCCAATGTGGAGGAACACGGGGAAGAGGATTCCCAGTTATGACAGGATGTGACAAGTGATGAAGCAGAGCTACAACTAAGGTGCCTGGGAATGGAAGCACCCTAGCAAGAATTAATAACATAGAGAAGTAAGGCCAGCCGAATATGACATCTATGCTATTGATAAACACAATAGAAGTAGAGACTTGGTTTTCTATGTGCAGAGTTTCACCATCGAGGGACTAGGAGGATGCGGTATTTTGAGGACTCGTTTTTGAGATATGCACAAATACGTCGTTTGCTTTAATTTGTCGCTATTGAACCCTCCCCCAATAAACTTTACAGCCTTAATATACCCGCGATTCCCCACAATGTTTGGTGAAGCTAATATGGTGGTACATCAACCTCACGAAGAATGCCTGCACTCCCGCCGCCCCACAAATTAATTCAGACTCCCTACGTCTGAGGCTCTACAACATCAGCAGATCCCATTGCGGTTTCTTCGTCGCAAATTGAACGGCGGTTTGAAACTGATACCCAATGATTATCAGCCACTCGTACCATTTGGTCTGCCACGCTAATGCATCATGTAGGAATTCTTCTTACCCCAGCGCTTTCCACAAGGAAGAAGAGTAAGCACAAGTGTAGTGACGCCAATCATTGTGGCCAGGACCTGGAAGGTGATGGCTACCATTGAGTATGTACTCCAGCTTTGGGAGATGTCGATGAAATCGATTCCAGCCGCAGCGAGAAAGGTGGCTATGGAAACGATAATGATTCAGTGACCGTGCTAGGTGCCAGAACGGCGGGGGGTTCGATGAAGGAGGACTCACAGTTCTGATTCTCCGAAGACATGGTGATTGAATTGAATTGAATTGAATTGAAAGAGAATTATTCTTCGCTATGATGAATAGACTATCGATATTGAAGTAGCGAAATACTCGAGGATTTTGAATCTATCGACATCAAGGGATCTGCCTCTTCATATACCCTCAAAATCTAGAATTGAAGCTCAAGCAAAATGAGAATATTGCACTGACTTCCGCGCATCGTGCTGTTTATAACATACGCTCCGCTGTGAGATTTAGGAATTCTAGGAGTTCTGGGAGTTTGGGAGATCTGGGAATATTAAAGACGACTTATAAATGGACACTACACTTACTCTGCATTGCGTCCTCGCACGCCTGCAATAACCGAGAATTCCCAGAATCCATTGCTGCTGGGGTCTGGAAATCTAGGAATCTGGGAATCCAGAGGTTTAAGACTTTATGATTTTTGGAGTATGAAAGTTTGAGAATCTCGGAATCCCTTGCTAACACCCATGCTCCATGCCTTGCGGTACTCTCATGTGGCCACGCCATCGAAATAGCCGCAATTAATGTCGTCAGAAGTACCCAATAAGCATGATAACATTGAACTTACCACTCATCTATCTCGAAGAGAACATCATGACTCAGCACATGCCCGTCTGGTGTATCTGGGACATTTAAAAACAGTTGGAAAAGGTATCTTATTGAATCTAAGGACGAATCTCCCACAACCTAATCTTTCCTTGCTCATTGGCAACAGCAACCATATCGCTATCCTTCGAGAAAGCCACCGCTGAGATTCTTCCAAGAGGTGTGTTACTCGTAGGCCAGTTCTTGTACACCGTACAACTTGGCAAATGAATAAGTCTCAGCGCATCCTTCTTCCACTTACTGCTGATAACCAGCAACTGACCATCGGGGCTGAACTCCAAACAACTGGTAGGTGTTGTGAGCTGCATAAATCTCCTCGTTGGCTCTGGGCGCTCCTTCATGGAGCCCTCAACCCACGATTTTCGATCATAGATGTTGACCACTCCGCTGGAGGAACCGACAACAATCCAACGATCGCCTCCGAGTTCTGTGTTGCTGTTCTTGCCACCGAGCGCGATAATGCTTGTTCCAACAGCGCCTTCATCGTGCCATCTTCCGACAAATCTGTTCTCGGAAATGCTCCATTCTCCTATCTCTCCACCTTTGCCAGCAACCGTCAAACCCTCGCCGTTGCTCCACCAAGCAAAGTCTGCGATACCACCCTTACCCTCCATTCTCGCTGCTGCAATCCACTGTGTCGTATTCGCATCCAAAACGTTGATGATTCCACCACCTTTTCTTGAAGAGCCTACAAGACCCATATATCTGCCGCAGGGGCTCAACTTAAATCTTTCCATGCTCTTTTGTTCCTCCTTGTGACCGTAAACACGAGTGACCTTTTGCACAGTACCGGTTTCCAAGTCCCAGGTGTGGAAATAACGTCTTCGTCCAGAAAAGAAAACCTTTCCGCCATTTGGTGGGAGGAAAGATGTGCTGCTCAGAGGGGTGTGTTTGATATGCACAGATGTAAGAAGCGGATTTGGCTCTGGGTGAGCGGTTGGCGCAATGTGATGGAGGTAAATGGTCGACGCTGGACCGGAAGACATGAGAACTGGGAATTGTGGGTGGAATGCTAAAGATGTGATTGCTGAAGGTTGTGTCATTGGGATATCGCGTGTACGTTGAATATCGAGTACTTCTGGACGAAGCTTCGTCTTCTTAGATACTGAGGATAGCGGTCGAGACACGGCGTCGGCGTTCTGTAGAAGACGTGCCAGAGGTTGTGTTGATAGGTCCTCATCATCAACTTCCATATCATCGTCGGAAATCGAAGAGCTCGAAGATGCCGAAGATCGTCTTCTGCGCTTGGCAGGTCTTGCTTCGGCGGAGGAAGCCCATTCCGGCACAGGGTTCAGACGTTGGAATTGTCGTCGTAGTCTTCTGGTATATTCCTTTCCGCTAACAAGATCTTCAGCCTCGCTGACTCTAAGCTTTCGCAATCGGTTGTCGCTGGCTAAAGAGATCTCGAGTCGATCGTCATCGCTATCCTCCCATGCGGCCTCGCCGCCTTGCGCTTCATCATCGGAGTCTGGTCGTTGAATAAGGGCTGTCTCATCAACTGCAGATGGTCCAGCATCGAGGAAGAAGAGCTACATTCACGATTAGTCTCAATTGTCCATAGAGTTAGTCATTAGTAGAACTCACGTCTGCGTCATCAATGCCCTCAAGGCCTTGGTCCTCCTCGTCATTTTCGTTCCCAAAAACGTCTGCCTCATTATCATCCTCTTCCTCGTAATCTCCACCCAAATTCATATCAAATCCAGCACTGTCTCCCAACACCATTCGCGCTAACTCATTCTCATCATCGTCCTCGTCCATTACTTCGCTCCCATCGCTGTCGCTGAATTCCCGATCCTCTGGTGCTGGCTTCTGGGGCTTCGCAGCCTCTGGATTGGCCTTGCGACCCTCCACGATTTTCTTCGAGCGCTGTCGAGCCATTGTAAAATTGTTATATGTTGTTGTAATTTTTGCCTACCTCGTCTGGACTTTTTTTATGAATATTTCGAGCTTCTGCGCTAAAAAGTGGTCTGTGCATGCCTTGTGGACAAGGCTGGATCTTATCAAGGCAAGGATTCGCATTTAACCTCCCTTCTTGTCCACAGTCTTTTACCTCCTGTCTCAGTCCTGAATTCGAGTACTTTTCTATTTCCGTTTGTGGTTTCTACTTCTTTTCCTTTTTCAGCAATATGCGGCGTCATTGTAATTCCTTCTGTCTTGTCAGTGTTGTTTGTTCTAAATGAACGCTTGCGTTTATCACTTTACTTCAGGCTATTTGGTAATTCACTCGACGTTTCACCGGGCTGTCCCCATATTTTGAAACCCGCTTCAGGATCAGCCGACGGAAACAGATTAGCTTGGAAGACGACACATTGTCATTAAGTTCAGTCCTATATATTCTCTGCAAATGCCCAAAAGTCCGCTGTGGGAAACTCATCGAACAAAAGTTGTTCTGCGATCGGAGTCAATAATGGCAGCACGGCGTTTCCGTGCGCGAGTAATTCTTTTTCTGGAGTTCTTGTTCTTGGGTGCTACAGCTTTCATAGTGTTTCGATCAACACGCGCGTCAGCTGTTCGGAAAGGAAAGGTTCCCGTGGATTACTTCTCACCAGTCACAAAAACTTTGGTCGTTGCGACAACGACCGAAGGGAACACGACATGGCTGGACGATGTCCGTTCTGATTGGACAATTTTATCATATGTGTCGGATGACCCTACGGCTGAGCTCACTGTACCCGCAAATCGTGGCAATGAAGCGATGGTATATTTGACATACATTGTGGATAACTACGACGATTTACCTGACATCTCCCTTTTCCACCATGGTGATCTCATGCCATGGCATCAGCAGTTTGACTCAATCACAGAGGTCAACAACCTTCAAACAATTCTTGTGAAGGATGAAGGATATGTGAGTACGAGATGTCCCTCAAGCTGTGAAAACTACATCCCATTGAGCAAGACTGTTGTCTCCCTCAATGTCATCGGTACCGCTGGACGAGAGCTACAACTTACCGCTTTTCTGCGCCACTTCCTTGGAGAGGATTATAAAATCCCTGATGTCATATCAGCACCATGCTGTTCTCAATTTGCTGCGAGCAAAGAAGCTATTCTGAGGAAACCTAAGGAATTCTGGCAGGGATTGCAAACTTGGCTGGCCAAAACGTCATTGGAGTCAGATAAGTCTGGTAGACTTCTGGAGTATACATGGCATATCTTTTTTGGCATGGAAGCACAACAGTAAGATTTTATTTTGTTTTGAACTAACGGCCACTGCTAATTTTCTCAGTTGTCCCGCATATGATCAGTGTAATTGCGATGTCTTTGGATTGGACTGCTGGAACTAAATACTAGAGCTTTGTTCGACCACTCAGCAAGTTCTGACTACAGTCAAGTCAGTCTCCCTGTCCTGAAATGACCTATCCTAAAAGGTCCATGAGATCATCCAACAAAAGATAGTCAATTGAAAGAGCGTTACAACAACTGTTCTTTCAAGAAGCATTTGAACGATTTCGGCTTCAAGAAACAGGACGAGATAGAAACGGATTTTAAAAAGGCATAGTTGCTTCTAGGGGGCGATCTCTTACTTTGGACGGCTGGCCATGCAGATTACATGAGAGGGCGTTTTCTGACAAGAAAAGCTCCGTTTGATATGAAGTTCGGTAGATATGGATGATGTGGCTGGATCTGCATTAATGAGGTTTGCTTATTGATACATGGACCCTAGAGGAGTTGTTTAGCCAATTATGGACGCTCTCTCTGTCATAGAAAACGTCGTGGCAGCTCTAGAAGACATGGGGCACAATTGTGTATCTGATGAGAGAATTCAAGGTGTCAATCCAACCAACAAAATAATAAAAATGAATCACCATATGCCTTCTGAGGTCATATGCAGTCTCTCAGTACCAATATTCATATCAATTGAAAAGGTCAATAATTGAAGAATGTAAGGGCTAAGACCATACTAAATATGAGGCTAGTGACTAGCCTCATCCCCCACTATCGTGAGCATAAACCCAAACTTATGAGTCATGTGAAAGTTAATCTGGCAATATAAATTATAAGATTATATCTCTCTTGTCTTTTTTGTAACTTTACCATAAATTCACTTGCACACCTACTAAACATGTCTCGTCGCCTTATAAGCAGTGGCTCTGCATTCGAAGGGAAAATCGGCTATTCCAGAGCCGTAGTCTCAGGACCTTGGGTATTTGTATCCGGCACCACTGGGTAAATTCCACTTCTTAAACTCTCCTCTGGCATATTCAAACTAAACAAATCTTAATAGCTATGACTATGCCACATCCAAAATCTCTCCTGATGTTGCAGAGCAATGTGATCAAGCGCTCAAGAACATCCATGCTGCGCTCAAGGAGGTGGTGCGGATATGAAGGATGTTGTGAGAGTCCATTATCTTCTTCCTGATAGAAAGGACTTTGAAGCGTGTTGGCCTGTTCTACAGAAGTGGTTTGGTGATGTTAGGCCAGCTGCTACGATGGCGCAGACGGGACTTATGGAGGATGTTATGAAGATTGAGATTGAGGTTACGGCACATATACTCGGATAGGTTCTGTGAGCCATATATGTATATGCAATGGCAATGATCTATTAAAACAAATATTGAAGATAAAGGATGAATACCTCCAGTAAACAAAGTGCTATGATACAATTGAAAGAAAAAAACACACCCCACGCAACATTTACAATGCACAGCAATAATAGCTATCTGGGGAGTTTGCGTCTCCAGTGCCGTCGTATTTTGCAAGTTGTGGGTAAGGACAGAGCAGCCTGTCAACTGCAACACCCCCAGTTGGGTAGGCAACTGAGCCATTCAAGGTGTCTGGGGCTTTTCCAGACTCGACCCATTCAACAAGGCTATCGAAGAGACCGGCAGGATATACTCCATCACTGTTCCAGCAATGTCCAAGACCTGGTGCCTCGAAGAATCTATAAAAATCGTGTACATGTGGATCCAACTCTGTAACAGCATCGTAGTAGTGTCTTGTGCCATTGGTGGGGATGGTTTCATCGGCCTATCGTTGTTAGTTACAATAAACTTAGAAGATTTTTGGTTTTTTGTTCCACTTACCATTCCATGAAATCCCATTATCTTTCCACCGGCTGCACGGAATGCGGAGAGATCTGGGTCTGAGGTGTCGATAATTGATGCGAATTGTTGGTAAGATTCATGGAAGATGTTATCAAACTCTTCGTGAGTGATGTTTGAATAATCATAATCGGGATCTTTCTTGACCACAACACTAATCCAATCTAACAGATAAAGTGGAGTACCAGTACATGTTCCATTGTTAGAGCATGTGGTTACTGCCAGACCGTCGGCAGAATTCGTCAACGAAGCTCCCTTGTTGACGCCGTACCAAAGAAATGATCCATCCGCAGCCTTTGCACCGCTCCATGCGGCATTGGCAACGATTGCAGCAGTTGACGAAATTTTCATTTCAAGACCCGTATCCGTGCAGTTGAAAGTAGTGTTGACCATAGTAGAAGCATCGAAGTCGCAGAGATCGGGATATGATATTATGCCGTCAGTAACACCATCCATTCCATCACAAGCGCTGATGGCCGCGGAAGTAAGCTCATCAAGCTCACATGTACGCGGGTATTGTCCGAGTTGGTTCATAACGAACTGTGGCCAAAAGTCGCCTATGAAGAACTTGCTCCAGTTGATAGCTGGAGCGGAAGCCGCTATGCCGTCGTATGCGTCGGGGTATCGTTGTGCAAGCATCATGCCTTGGCGTCCGCCTCCAGAGCAACCAGAAAAGTATGAATAGTCTGGAGCTTTGCCGTAGAAGCTGCGGGCAAGATCCTTCGCAATATATGCGGAGTCGTTGAGGGAAACCGAGCCGAAATCTTGAAGAGCATAAAGATTCACATTGCCCGGACTCAGTAGCGCCCAGTCTACTAAGTCGGCAGTTGAAGAATGTCCTCCATCAGTCGTGACTGACATATAACCTTCTCCAACAGCTGCCGCCATCGAAAAATCTGTCAGGGAAGATACTCCAGCTGTGAATCCAGATCCTCCCATGCCTTGCAACCTTCCATTCCATGTGTCGATAGGCAAGTATACTTGCACATTGACCGTATCGTTCTGGCCTGGATGTGTGTATGCGATGGAGACGTTGCAGAAATTCAAGTTCGTCGCATTTACCGCGCCATGATTCAAGTAATAGTATTCGCCAACGTATTTGGAATAATTAGAAACCACTGCCGTATTAAGAGAGAGGATCTCAGCACCAAAGATGCTTGGGTAAGATAGCGCCTGTGGCGAACATAGCGATGACATTGTTATCGATCGTGTCTATTGTGAAGACAACGTAAAATAAAGAGTGACTGAAGAAAAGATTGAAGTTGGTGAAAAGTGTCAATCAAAGGAGTTGGTTGTATGATTTATCGAAAGATTCTGGGGAGAAAGCAATTTAAATAACACCTGCCTCGAATGAAATATCATATTAAACAGTCAACGGCTATGCTTATGCGTTATGAGATCATCCATAAAGGTGGTGATCCTTCATTTCATCAACATAGCCTTCACTAGTGAAGCTACTATTTTCACCTAGACATCTGTCTTGCTTGTTTCTTCGAAACGAGTACTCTAGGCAGTCCATAATGCGGTACCTGGGACCCCTTGAAAAGGAGCACTGATTTGAGTATCGCCGGGTTGCTTCTTCTACGCCTACGTTAGATAAGTAGTTCTGATGGCTATGAGTACGCTCGGCTTGTCTGCCGTACGCGTATACGTATAACTAACTATAAACGAGGATACGCGTATAACGTAGTTAGGTCGCTGACTATCCACCCACCCTCTAATTAACCATAACGATCAACCCAAAGAATTCAAGGTAGTACCATGTTCTTTATATTTCTAGAAGCATCCCATGAGCGCGAATATTCTTAATACCCCAGACTTGTTATTCAATCCATCAACGATCTTCCATATCCTTGGTGCTATATATTTTGCATGCTCAAATACCCTCGAAAACAAATCCCTATGCAAGGTATAAGTAGTTGTCGCAACGCTAAGTCTTAAAAGTTCAAAGGTCAGAATGCATATTCACAATGGATAATCGCATAGATGGGCTTTTGACTTGCGACTATGGAATTTTGCTTTACATGATGTATGTATGCAAATCACATATTCTCCGAGCCCCTAGGAGCCGTTCAGCGTTCACTTTGAAAGCGAGACGCCACTGCGCCTCATTCTCCACTACTTTAAGCTTATGATCTAACTCACTAATACACATAGTTCTCTGGTATCAGGGGCAGAGTCCTTTTGATAGAAACTGGCTCAGAAAAATCATTGATTGGGGAAAAAAGACGAGGATGTAACTGGCACAAATGATGACTACATAGTTTCTTTGGCCAATAACGCAGTCTGTCGTCTTTTTTTTCACTTTAGTTGCCTCTCAGTCTATATTCAAGTGAATGTAGTACAAAGAGGGAGTCACTCAAAGTTGCCAGTTTATGCGTTGGAATTATCAAGACATCAAATAACAATTATGAAGCAGCCTATCTCAATGTATAGAATAAAACAAATTATAAGAAAACAAAGTCAAAATCTAAAACCCCAATTGCGTGCCATTCTCAGTTGGTTTGTACGGTCAAGATAGAAAAGCACACAAAAGGTATTAATCAACTGAGCAGGCGTGTCTTCTCGAAGTGCAATCCTACCAAATCTGGGATAAACAAAGGATTTTACTTGGACTTTTGCTAGCACATAAAATAGAATTCAGTTTGATTTATTGTTTAACAATATAGCAGAGCTATAATTCCAAGAGAATTCATTTCAAGTAAAGAAATTCACAAGACCCCAAGCTGGTATCACGCGCATGAGTTCAAGTGACAGCATCCCTAAACAAAGCCGAACCACCCTGTAAACAATACGTTTGAACCTTACTTTCTAACCACTTAAAAAAACAAACTCCACAAAAACAAAACTCCATCGCTAAAATGTCGCGTCCAAGCCTATCCCCCGAACTCCCCATGGATACACCACCAAGCCAACCCACAATCCGCACCATCACGCCCCCACTCCAACGCGCATCCCAATCATACCATGAACTAGGTCTCACCAAACCTTGGAAACCCATCCCTATAGTCCGTCAACCACACATTACCAATATGACACGCCGATACGAGCGGTCTCGAATATCAGAACAACTGGACGACGCGATGAGCTGGGGTGTCAATATCTTCGCCGTTAAGGGAAATAACACACAGAAAGAAGATATACCCGCTGTTGAGGTGACAAGATCGGATCAACAGAATCAGGAGAAGAATTCCGGGGAGCAGAATGATGATGAGGTGAGATTGGGAGGCCAGAGAGGGGGTTGAAGGAGTAGTTGTGCAGTTACTAATGGGTGGTAGATAAAGAGGCGATCAGGGAGGTTGAGGCGTGCCGAGGAGCCGACTGAATTGGTGGAGCTTGGGCCTAAGAGGTACAAGAGGCGGGGGGAGAAAAGGAAGGAGTGTGAAAACGAGGGAGAGGAGCAGGATTGCGAAGTAGGGCAAGATCAAGTTACGAAAAAAATTAAGTTGACGTTGAAGGTGCCACGGTCTTACAGTCGACGAGGAAGGCCATCCAAGAAGAATATGGCGGGGAAGTAGGCTACTTATATAAAGGAAGAGGCGGGAGTTAGCATATTGGCACAGGCTGGGTGAAGGGTATTTCTGCAAGTATATATGGGACTAGGATCGTTTAAAGCGTATGGAACAGATGCATAGTCAAGATTGGAAAACCAGTCTCAAAATTCCTTCATAAATCCTAACTTTTCATTCATATGCTACAAAAATCAAGCTTCGCCCTTACCAGCATGGCTCTGGCACCAATTAATCCAATCAACAAAGAACCCAGCCTGAATTTTAACAGTGCCCTCAACCCACTTGACCTGACTATCCCTATAAACACCAGCCACCTTCTTCACACAGCTCTTATCTGCCTTCCACATCTGTCCCACGATCAACAAAGCCGCGGTACTTGCAGCCTTTGAGAACGCATGACTAGGGTCCTTAGCAGCCTCTTCGTGGATCTCCTTCAAAAGCTTAATGCCTTCGGATATAAGATGCTTAGCGGCAACTGGTGCAGCGGCATCCTTCTTTACGGACTTCGCAAATGTAGAGATGACACCGTGGGCCTTGTCACCGACAGCCTTGGTGTTCGTGGAGCGAATGACCTGCAGAAGTGGCAGAAGGAGGGTGAATGCCTGTGGCTGGTGGCTTTCACGCTTGACGTAAATTTCGAGGAGGTCCAGGACGCGGTTCTTGAAGTTGACAATGGTCTCCTTAGCATCCTTCTTCTCCTGCTTCTTGTTAGGCTGCTTCTTGCGCTGCGAGAAGATCTCCACAAGCTTGTTGTCCAGCGCCATCATCTCTGAGTCTGTCATATCAGCATCCGAATCGGACTCGGCATCGGCATCGGCAGCGGTAATTGGTCGTGTGCCCAATGCAAGAGCAAGGGCAGCTTCGAGCTTGGCGGCTTCCGAATCGTCAGCCTCTTCAGCATCTTCAGCTTCGTCATCTTCCTCGTTGTCTTCCTCCGCTGAGATTTCCTCAACATCGCTGTCCATATCTCCGGAGGCGCCATTGATATCCACAATCTCAACATCGGAGTCAAGTTCATCTTCATCCTCATCGACATCCATCTCTTCTCCATCATCCTCAGCCTCCTGGTCAAAGAGCTCTTGCTGACCCTTCAAGCTCTCGCTGGATTCCAGTACATCGGTCATGAGTTTCAAACCACCAGCGGTGACCTGCGAAGAGAATGCAGTGAAAACATGTTGTGCAGTCTTGCGAAGTAGTAAAGATGGTTTTGATATGAAGGAGAGAAGAATCTCAACCAAAACCTCGGAGGCCTCGGCATCAGAATCCTCGGTATCCTTTCCACGAACAAGCTTATCGTAACAGAGCTTAAGCTCGTCAAGTACAGAAACAGCATCAGATTCACCATTGTAGAGTTGGAAGATAACGAGAGCATAAAGAAGAGCGAGGGCCTGCAAAGAAAGCTTTTCCTGATCATCGCCAGCCTTCTTAGCCTTCTTGAGCAGCTTCTCCATAGTAGAAAGAGCTTTGTCCTTAGCTTCAGAAATACCTTCATCCATGTCAATGATATCTGGTGTGAAAGTTTTGAGCAGTTCGCAAGGGTAAGCAAAGCCCTTAGGATCAGTAATGAGATGTGCAAATGCAGAGGTGAGGCGTGTTCTGAACATTTCTCTAGACTTCTCCGAGAGTTCAGGAGTTGTCTTTTTTGTGCAGTAAGCAAGCTCTGCAAAGTTCTTTAATGCGCAATTCTTAACCCAATCCTTTGATGAGGCTTCCTCGGCCGGCTTGAATCTGCGGATCATAGATAGTACGTAATCCGCAAACATCTGACGACGAGTCTCAGCTTCTTTAGCCTCTGATTTTGAGTTGAGAATTGGCGCAAGAAGAGACTCGACAGCCTTCTCAGCTGCCTCACCATTGGCTGAAGCAAGGATCTTATCGACAGTTTTGGTTCTGGTGACTTGGTCAAAGTTGTAGACTCCACTACCAGTAAGAAGACTGTTCAATACAACAGATATCATATCCGGGTTGGCTTCGACAGCAGAAATGAGAACCTTGGTTGTCTTGTCTGCTGCACGGTGAAGGAAACGATCTTCTTGGGAAAGGTTGTTGACGAGGCATCGGATAAGATTAACGCTGAAGAGGTGTTGGATAAGCTCTTTGCGTTCAGCAAGATCGATCATCATCTTTTGGAAAAGGAGGAATCCCCAGTATTTACGCTCACGGGAGGCGGATGCAGAGAAAAGGTTGTCATCAACAACAACCTTCCAGAAGTGTCTGAACTCGTTACCCTCACCATCGCCCTTCTTCAAGTATTGAGCCATGATCAGATCCCACGCAAAATGGATCTTTGGGTTCCAGTTTCCAGTCTGCTTAGCAGCACCCTCATCCTCCTGGCTAGAGCTTTCCTTCAACGCCTTCGCCAAGTTCTGCAAGTTATTCAATGGCTCTCCATTTTCACCCCATGGCTTTCTTGGTGTTTTCAGCTTAGGGAACTTGTGCTTCGCCGTCAACCAGATGCCCACACCTTCAGGTGAAGAGGCAAGACCCGCCTCGCAGAGCTTCTCGAGAGTAATCTCAGCCTCAGCCTGGTTCATCTGCTGCACAGCCTCCACAATAACCCAACCGCATTCCTCTCTGATCCAAGATTTCCTGACAGCCAGACTCAGCAATTCTCCGAGAACTCTGGTCCATCTTCCATCGCCCTCACCACCAAAGCAAATTCTAGCCCTCACAAAACTCTGGAGACCAAATAATAATCCGAGCCAATGATCACGCTCCTCCTGGCCACTGAGATCACCCTCGGGCTTTGTCTTCTCAACAAGCCAGTTCAAGCACTGCTCGAAGTTGACTTCCTGGTATCTGGCACCGGGATCCGCAAGAGCCTTCTCACCGAATAACTGTCCAAGCAACTCGGTGATGACGACTGAGTAGCCCAAACGTGCACCCTTACGTCCACTTGCCAATCCTCTGAAAAGTCTACGTTCCATATGTCGCTGCAGTGTCTCGACCTCGACGCCCTTCTGGCCTTCGTCGTCGCTGCCATTGCCCAGTAAACCAGAGATGATAGCATCGGCGGCTAGGAGACGCTCGTTGCCATCCTCGCTGCCTAGTAGATCGTATAATTCAACCTCTCTCTTCAAATCAGCACCGCGTGGGTTGTCGAGGAATGAAATCGGCTCGATCTCTGTAACGGTCGGACGTAATGGCGCTTCCTTGGGTGCCTTCGCCTTCTTGGGTTCTTTTTGTTGCTTCTTGGCTGCCGGAGCTACTGCCGATGAGTCTTGCGCTTGGCGCTTTCGTTTGCTGCCCATTTTGATATATGTTGTTGGAATTGGTTGTTTGTGATACTCAGGTGCTTGTCGCAATGTTTGTATGGTGAAGGTTTCTTGAGCCTTGAACTTTTCTGCCACCGCCTTTGAACCTTATCGGTTATGGAGAGCTTATCGGCTTGATTCACGAGCAACATGATAGCATTCAATCTGCACAATGTCTAACATTTATCTTTCTGTTTTGTTTTACTTCGGAGCATTGTCTAAATGACTCGGATTCAAGTGGTGTTTTCATGCAGCAATCACGTTGTTGGATAATGGTAGGTCATTTCAGTAGTGTTTTACCCCAACCTTCCAGTATCGCTGAGCACTTGTTATGACAATGACGATTAACATAAGACCTGAATACTATTACTCTTTTTTATAGGTAAATAATTCTCATTACTTAGTTTCCTTTCAATCCTACTTATTTTACTGGTTTTAAATTTAGCTTTAGTCGGGCCCAAAACATGGGTCTATCATCTCAATACATCTGCCCTTATACTTATAAGCTTATAAGGATGTTTGCTAATTGGTAGTGTTATAGGACTTTCGAATTGGATTAAGGACCAAATAATATAATGCTGTAATATCTCATTTACATTAGTTCTAAAGGCTTTCGTCATTTGTGGCGTGCAGTCTTAGTGGTCCTGATCATGATGCTACTCTTCTAAAATACCTTCAAGTTACATCAATACACTGACAGTTATATTACCAGAAGATTTATACCATTGAAGAATTCTATTATTGAAGAACGTCTCAAAGTTCGATTACAGAAGTAACAACGTATGGGTTTTTCATGCAGTAGGGAAATATAAACAAGGTCTGCATATGCAGGGCAACCAGGGAAATATATGGGAGCATAAGTCTTTCCCAATTGATGAAGCAGGTGTTGCGGTTCTATTTAGAGCATGGACATATCTTTCCTCCCTGCATTTTCCTAATAAGTCAAGCATTTGATCATACAATACTCTTGACTCTAATCTGTCAGTGTCAATTTAGTTTAATCCTACCAGATGTTACTATTTTCCTGGGATTACGCTGTTCTAGCCCTTGTCTAAGAATTTGGGTATAATTAAGCACAGAATTTCACCCAAGTACATGCATATGGTGTAATATTGCTATCAAAAAAATCTCTGAATCAGTCTCATCTCTTTGAAGTGTCGTTGGCCAGACCCGTTGCCTTTCCTGTTGCAAGCCCCATCATTTGGCACAGATAAATATTTGTACAGGTCTATTCTAGCTCATTATTACAGGCTCTGGGCTTTCATTTGTTGAAGTCTATTGAATCAAGCGTCTCATGCACGAGCATATTTCTCTTGAGAAAGTCGAGTTAAGCTGGACCACCACTTAACATATCACTTCAGAGACATTGACTATCTAGTCCCCATATTCTATCAATAGATATTTATTTATATCATTCTCCAGGGTTTATCCAGCGTTCCCATTATTCCACGCATCATGAAGACCTTGTCGAATTGGTCTTTGGCATGCCAAAATTCAACAGCGGCTAACCCCCCTGCATACAAACATATGAAGCGACACAAAAACAAAAGCATACTACAGTCAATTATAGTAAGCTGGTATGAAATTTCGGCTTGCAAAAACAGTACACGAAATGTTCATATTGTCCCAGACCGTACTATAATCATGTGTTCAAAGGATGGAAATATTGTGTGTTTTGCACCCTACCGCTACTAAGCATGGTGATTATTGTCCCCGATAACCTCACTATATGAATTAGCAAATTGTCTTGATCTAACACTGAAGTCTGAGTAAGTTCTAGATTAATACAGTAGCTCAGGTAAAAGTGCTCATAATTTAGAGGTAAGAGAAGAAAAATTTCACTTCACAGATATCCCTTTATAGCATCTCTCCTCTCCAGTACCTATACATTATACCAATCGTTCTTCGACTACCATATTGTCGTCTAAGAAATAGCTGTAATCATTAAGTATCTTGTAGGAGTATATCTCATGCTTTCTCGTGTTACGACAACATCGTCGAAGCTCGCTCAAGTTCCATGGGACGAGCAAAATTCACCTCATTTACTGGGAGTGCATTCTAACTTAACCATATATAAATCTCATGGGCATTTTATATGCTCTTGCTAAGAAAATGCCAAATATTTTAGTAGCTACGGGGTTGGACTTAGATCCTCCCAGAGTTGAGGCATCGGAATTTGATTTCAAGAGATATGAATACAAATTTGAGCAAGAAAAAAAGAAACAAAGATAACATTTACTAATGGGAACATCTCTGATTTAATCATTAATTTGTCGTGCATCTAACCTTCCATACCAATTTGAAATGATTTTTCTCAGAAGGAAGTTTGCATTTGATACTTTTTTAGCTATAAGAAGTTTTTGAGACAGAAAACACGATGACTTCAGGGAATGAATCAATATAGTCACGTTACTTCAATCTACGTATGAACCAGCTGATGGGTCTTATAGTAACTGCAATCATGCCTTTTCTTTATCTTAAGGTCTCAAAACACAGTTATACTATTCAACAAACTATCATGGTCTCCCGAGAATGGCACAATATATGTATCTCTAGATGAACTTGGTTTGTATGGTCTTTCCATGGTGCATATTGAATGATATTGGTGACAGTCTCCGGTAGTTTGGTTTGAAGTAGGCATACAGCATTCCTTCTTATCTTTTTCTTTGATAAAATATAACTGGCTATAAACTAATTATCTCCATACTTCCTACCTTTCTACGGACCACTTGAACCTTGGAGTTCCTGCCACCGCATAATTTTCATCAATAAATGCCTCTTCCTAAATATCATCAGAAGCATTGAGTAAAGTTCATTCTTCATTCGTTGCAGACAATGTGTCCTAACTACAGAAAATCTGGCATGTGGGTGTCCTAAATATTTATTTTTATTTTTATTTCCTCTTATGTATGTTTCTCTTCTTCTGTAAGAAAATATCTACAATCGTCATGATTCCCAAATAGAGGGGTATCAAAAATATATTCTCCACAGTGGAGAACACCCTCGCCCAAATATTTGAACCAAATGACGAATGAGGATTTCCAGCAAGGAATGTAATCCTTGAATATTCAAGGTTATTGTTAAGACTCAACAGCAAGTAGCGAATCAGGCAATCAACAACCGTCTTACTACCGAGCTATGAAAGCTATCAAACCCTTTAAGAAAACAATAAAATCTTGTCGGAAAGGCAAGACATAAGGAATCACACAAAGGAGCCTCCTGGAGACAGCATAGTTCCATTGAGTGTACGACCCCACAAATTCCGAGGGACACAATTGGAAGAACGGCTCTAAAAGACTTACTCAGCTACTCATAGCAACTTCACAATCCCAAGAACGCAGGGTCAGGTACGGAAGACAGACCCGGGCAGCACAACCTACAATCCTGCATCTCACCAACACCACATATCACACAAGAGACATTGAACAATACTCCGCCCAGAAAAGGCCAGTAGCCCGAACTTACCCCCCGTAAGCTTTACCACAAGCCTCCGGACCTGCATATGCACTCTCAAGCCAAAGAAGCAGGATGACGCGTGAGAGCATGAGAGGCCCCTCAGAGCATTCATCACAGTGCCACCGATGGCCATGAGGAATGTAACTGACGTCGTACGCACAACCCAGGAATGCAAAGACGCAACCCGAAGCGCCAGCAGTATAAGGCCGAGGAATGGACGAAAGAGCTGAAAGCGTCTAGAAGGTCCAGTAATCCAGTCTCAAGAGGCGCGGAGAGATGGACAGGGGAAGGGGAGGGCGGGTGTGGGTGGACAACAGGGACGAGAGGCTGGGGATGCAGCGATTGAGATTGGATTTTGCATTCCAGGCTTGGAGGGGCAAGTCCACGTTGCCTGGGACCTCATCATGCGCAGCGTCTCTGCGCAGACGCATACTTCGGCGGCATAGGTCGTGCCGGCAGGTTCGTTCGAAAAAGAAAGGATGGAGATGTGCATTCTGGCTCAGGGGCATCTTTGGGTGGGTGTGTATGCGCGGACCACATTCATTCCTATGAGGGGAAATGGTGTGAAGGTAATCTGAGATGAGGGGGAAATGAGGGCGCACGTGGGGGGAGCGCGAGTAAGGTGAAGCCTCAAAGAAGGTAGATTAGGGGTGAAAATAAGATGCGATGAGATGAGATGAGACGAAAGGAGAGATATCACATTGACGAAAATGAAGATCTTGATCGTAAAATGAAGATCACAAGAAAAAGAAAGCACATACCCACACAACTCACATATACATCGCGCGGCAGTACGTATAGATCAGCCGTGTGTCGAAGATAAGCAAAAGGAAGCACAGTAATGATGAACTCCCTGAATCGCAGAAATCTCGGCCACGGAAAGCCGGGCACCAAATTGAAACGCCACCTATTTTGGAAGCGCCGCAAACGTCCGTATGGAGCATTCCAAAGGGCACAAGAAGAGTAGCTAGAAAGCTCGAGCCACCATCAATCAATTGCACGAAACGCTCAAAGAAAATGAGAAATCATTCCATTCCTCCCTCGGCAGTAAAAGCGCGCAAGGACTAAGTAAATCCACAGGTCGTACATATGTATGAAAATCCGATGAGAGAAAAAGCAATCAAAGCTTTTTCTCATAAGGCGCCACTAACACCTACGATCACAGAAAAGACCCCTCTATTTCTTCCTTCCTTTCTCCTTCTCCACAAGCATCGAAGAAAAGAAGGGCAGAAGAAGACGAAAAGAAGATGAGAGTGGAGATATGTGACTAAGCACCCATGGATAAAAAAGCTATGGAATGTGTATATTGCGAGGGAGATTGTGTTCAGTGGGTGAATAGCCGCGCTGGGAAACGTAATCGCCTAAGCCTTAGAATTCAGACTTCTCGAAAACGAGGGAAAAAATGCAAAGAAAATGCAAGAAGCGAGAAAAAAGAGAAAATTGAGAATGAAAATAAAGATTCCGGAGAGGGACGAGAGAGGGTTCTGGACTTAGAGATGTGGTTTAACTGACGATGATGACACAGAAGAATATGGGAGGATTCAGCGCCGCGGCCGGTGTATGTGGAGCAATTCCACTCTGTCTGGGTTGTGTGATGCTTTTGCACGGAAAGGTCAGTAAGTAGTACACAGTAAAGCAGTAGTTAGAGACGAGTGAGTACACGGCAGACAGGGACATGGTGAAGAGGGTAAAGACCAGTTGGAAGCAGCGGCGTAGAAAGCAAATCTGCGGTTGCTGGGAGGACGGAGACGGTTATCGTTATCTATTATATTCGTCGGCAGCGTCGGAGAGCGTGGGTTTTACTTTGCTTTGCTTGAAGCATCTTGTGGATTCAGAAAAGGGCTTGGAAAGGAAGGGTGGACTAATAGCGTCCGAAGCTCCATCGAATGGAGAAGGGTAGAAAAGGTGGAAAAAGGGCTTGAGCTTTGCAAACAGGCTCATACTCGGCACCATTGTAATCCAACAGTATTGCGGATAGACTTCGCCATGGTGCTATGGTCTGACACGAACGCAAAGTGATGCGATATGAATGGACTTTGACGTTTGATACAGAGTAGAACACGAATCCTTATTGCAGCTTTCGGAAAAGAAAGTCTCTGGATCAGCAGACATCCAGACACCCGTGACGCTTTCGCATGAGTGCAATTCCTAAAGATTATCTTCTTCGGTAATTATGACGGTGCGTGCTCCGCAGATCATGTTGACCGTCGAAGATACGGTCAAGAAAGTGTGGAAACTACAGTACGTGCGTGAAATGGCTTGAAGTATGAAACTTTGCTCCTCTATATGAATAATTTGTCTCAAAGAAAAGTCATGTACTCTATAGCATATGCCAGCAGCCAAAATATCAGGGTTCATGGAGGCTCCAAGAGCAACAGGATAAAAAAAGACACATTCCATCGCCGTCGTTACCAGATTTCGAGATGTATGGATAGACCATGATTGATTAGTATGATATGATGGGTAGTATTCGACGGCACCAGAACGACCCCCCTTTTCTCTCTTCCCGATGCCATGGTCTAAAGGCTTCACTACTCTACACCTAACCTAGTCGTCCAGAGACGGGACCGGTTTGCAGACGGCGAGAAGACGCGGGCGTTCATAGCTTGCGAGCTTGCATAGATGGGAGATATTACTCTTGTCACTTGTGGGGAGAGAATGAAGCAAAGGGTCCTCCAGAAGTGAGACAAGTTCGAAATGCGGAGTATTGACATTGATGGCAGGGCAACGGTTGCCGTGACAGAGAAAAAAAAAAGTTGAGAAGAAAAAAAATTGGTGAGGATTTGAGGACGGCGTGGTCATTCACTCGGTGTCTCGTGCACGCGCATCAAAACGAGCCGTACACAGCTTGTAGGACCCTCTCACGACCGTGACCCCTGAGGCAGGAAGCAGCGCCGTGGAAATAAGAGTTGAGAGGGAAAAAGAGTTCAGTGCGTCGGAACGTCTCATCGACATTGACGACGGGAAAATACTCAGAGATTGAATCATTGATTGAGATTTCCCACGGCCACAGCTTGTGTGTGGGGGGAGATCACCTTGCACCTTGACATAAGCTTTTTTTTATGTCTTCATAATTAGTGGAGCGCCAGCTTTTCGAGAAGTCGTCCCAGCAGCCTGTTTTTTGGAGAAGTCGGGGTGTGAAGGCGGGGCACAAAGTACAAGGCCAGAGCAATTTCGATTTTGTGCAAACGCTTTGGCTTCACAACCGTAAGTGGAAGCAAGAAGCTAGAATGACGTGGGGTCCAGTGACTGCGCGTAGGAGTGGTGTTTGACCAAGACTAGCCAATGTTTACTTGCGGACCTTGTTTGCGCGACCGGACGCGAGGTGCACGGCCGAGCAGCAGTCGAGGGTTGAGGTCGTACTTAGTAGAAAAAGACAAGCAGTACGCGAATCATCTGCAGCTCAGATTCATGCTTCACGGCAGCGCAGCACCACTGCATCGCAAGACTGCATAAGGTCGACGGCGAGTAGTGGGGTAGATGGATGTACAGATGTACAGACCTAGGCCGTGAAGAGCTCCTTACCTCCTGCATACTGTAGGAATATATTGATCCGCAGCATGGCTGAGAGAAGAGCTCCGCTTTCGAGCCCTTTCCGATGAGCTATCATCCCGTCTTGCCGTGTGTATATTTGGAGCTCTCTTCATGTTTGTTTCGTGTTCTTATCATCGCCATTCTCGCCGTGCTGACAACCCCGCCAAGCGTTGCACTGGATGTAGCAGAACCAGGTGAACTCATGCGCGTAGTGACTGTCACTGACTGACACGTTCTTCATTATGCACGAGCTTGGTGATGGCCCATTGTAAGAGTCACATTGTGCGTGAGCAGCAGGTCAGCAGCAAGGGCTTTGCTTCGGTGAGGCTAGATGCAGCGGCTGTGAAGTCCAAGCCTACATGTATGTATGTACTGTGTACATACATAAGCATGAACATTGATGAGCTTTCGTAGGATGAACCCGGTTGTATGAGAAACACAAGAGGAATATGCACGGCTGTGAGTTTCAGTGGTGGAGATGTAAGAACGGACTTCCTTCATTCATCCTTTAGTAGAGTAGCAAGTTCGTAAGCACCACCACATACGGCCATGGTCCTCTTCCAGAAACCAGAAGTGCGTGCGGCTCTCCGGGACAATTGCATGCGTTCTCCAAAGACCGATTGCAGCAAATCCAAGAAGCTCTTGTTTACCAGGTAAATGGATATTGCCGGCCACGATTCTATCAAAAAGAAGATCAACGTGCAAGGCGAGTATGTGATGCAAGTCGACTCCTCTCCGCGTGTTCAAGATGCTCGATCACCTCAGCTATATGACGTGCGTAGAACACCCTCAATCGGGATCTGAAGGCCGATCGAGAGCGGGCGGTACAGCTTGCCATATGAGGAAGCTAAAAGGGAAAAGGACGAGGAGAAAACGATTGACAAGGAGCAAGCAGCAGTGAGGGGGGAGCTTGTCCAGGTTGTATAGGCCGCGGTAGCCTCAGCCTGAGGAACTAGCAGCCATTCTCGCTGGCGTTTCGCAAGACGCATGGATGAGGGCACCAAAGAGACGAGCAGGACGACAGGCTTCAGGCTCGGCGGCAGGCATATTTTGCACGGAAAAAGAATGGAGTCACGATGCTAACGATACTAATGATGCTAACGATGCTAGAGATGCGCAGCAAATCCATCGTGGAAATCCCCAGCCTTCTTTTTCATCGTATGATGGAGGAAAGCAGACCGAGAGAGCTTCTCTGCTTCCCTTCTTCCGTTCTTCTCTTCTATTATTCTAGGCTGAATCACCACTCTATTCCTCAAGACCCACACGGCTGAAAGTCTGAATAGTAAGACAATAGTCTGGTGGTCATCCATGGCTTCCTTCGCCCGACGGAAGTATACGCAATACAAACATACAGACATACATACATAACATATTAAGTACGAATATGTATGAGCTGGATCCGCAATACTAAATCCTCGTCAATGTCAAGCCGACCTTTTAAGTCTTGTGAGACTACGAGTGTCTCGTCGCTATTCCCCAAATTGATGGGCTGATTCGCGTCGCCGCGGCGACAGCAAACAACAAACTTGCACATCAAGCCGCTGCCGCTGTTGCTGCCGCTGCTGCTGTGCTGCAGCACTTGTTACGAGATGGTGATGCCGGCGGTGCATATGGCGAATAGCGAATAGCAAATGAAGTATCCAATACGCAGCCAAGGAGAAGAAAGAGAGCTGACTGGTTTGGCCCCCTCACCCTAACCCTCGCACTCATCCAGCTTGAATGAAGAAAGACTGCGGTACGGAGAATAAACCATTGGTGATTCACTGCATAAGTATCCGAGCTTGCAGCTGTTGTGTAAGAAGTGCTTGTCAATTCTGCCCGATAAGGTAGGGCAAAGGTCCAAACATAATTCGTGCATAATCGTTTCTCTGGCTTGCCAACCTACCTGCCTGTCTACTTTGCCTACCATTGCATTTGCTTTTCCTCTTTGGTTGTGCGTGTGAGTGTGAAAGTGAGTGTGAGTGAAACGCGATGTTGGTGACTTGACGGGAATCCCGAAGTTTTGTTCCTGTGGAACCGAACCAAACCAAACCAAAGCGCGATTTGAATTTATTTACTTGTTTGGAAGTAAACAATTCGGCGCGTCTCCCCCGACGCGCCTGACGAAATCAAGAGTCGAGCGAGCATCACGAAAGTGCACAACACAACACACACCAAAACAGAACACGCCATCGACGTCAACGTAGAAATACAAGCTGCATGAGAAGAAGAACCAGGACACATTTGGCGATGAGGACGTGTAAATCATGTTTTCTTTCTGTTTTTTGCATAAAATAAACCTGGTTGTCGCTCATAATGATGCTATTCACGGAGTTTTATGACGAAATGTTTTGGCTGCATAGGGTAATATGCTTGGTGGTGGCCCAGATTTTTAGTGAACGTTGAAGAGTGGACATGAACCGTGCCAACGATGCTGATTTTCGCTCACTCGTTAAGGGCGCACACGCTACACCACCACACACTACGACACTACGGATTACGGACTACGGACTACCTACTCTACCAGACATCCAAGGGCCGTATATACGAGAAGATTGGGACGTAGGCGCTGATACTTCCATGCTGGTTGGTTTGATCTGGCGAATAGATTGGAGTCTGGTCGGGTCTTTTTGCTTTTTGAGTTGTCGTCGATCGTTGTGGAATGGTGATGATTGTCTACATTGTTCCGACGCGCTTATGGACGCAACCATACAAAGGAATTCTGATCATGGGGGAAGCATCTACATTCCAGGTCATTGGAGTACCTGACATATTCCATATGGGAAGATGAATGTGCCTGTCGAATGACCTGCAATAGCGAGAGAGGCTGGTAGGGAAGATGCTTTGAGAGAGAAAGGCTTTGTCTTTCCATTATCCATCGACCGACTTTATGCATGGGCAAATTCAAAATGCCGTAGCGAATGCCCACCCGCTCTGAACTCTTTATGAAAAGTCTTTATCTCATGTATGGATGGAGGTGCTTCCTTGGCCATCGGCACATCTCAATCCTATTTTCGTACTGCAAGAGAGAGATAGAGTAGCAATGTAGAGTGGCAATCAAGTAGGTAGGTAGATCCTCCAATCGAGGAGTAAGTATATTCATTCCGCCTTGCATCCCAAACGTCGTTGTGGAGGCGCGTGCACCCACTCTGGACAACCCCATAAAATCCAGTCTTGCTACCGTTCCAATGTCTTACCTGATCGAACAATTGCTCGATCAATGAGGTAATTGCAGCTGCTTTTCAGCCTCCAAGTCATGCAACACATTCCGAGAAACCGGCTTTTGTATGGAATCTTCCCTTCTGAATATGCGGCATGTCGTTGAAGGCTGGACATTTAGCAGGATAATTCGTGATGGTCTTGCGAGGTCTGGAGAATGGGGCCCGCGTCTCTGTGTCCATTGTTCGAAATAGATCCCCCCGGGTTTTGACAACCCACGTCGTCCGGAGTAAGCAGCTCAGTAACAACAAAGCTTTTCTGGGTGAAAGCTGCAGAGCAAACCTACATGTCAATATCGTGTGACAGATTCATGCAGTATCACGGCATATGGGTGTGTGTGTTGTGTTGTGTTTCCTGTTTTTCCAGCCGGGCTTTGAGTGTGTTCAAGCAGTGGCAGTGGAGTACAAACCATTGAAACTCCGGTGACAAGCTACAGCTCAGCAAGAAAGCCTTTATTGACAAGAGACAACGAATTGCTAGATTAGAACAAGTATAGACCCTGGGATGCATTAACTCGTACTTCGGGGCAAATACATTTGAAGTCGAGTTCAGCTGTGGTTGTTTATCAATGTTCAGCCATCATCACCACATGGCTCCAAAGTACAGCAGCAAAGGCGCGAACTTTAGTGAGTAAATCAGCGTGTGATGTAGGAGTAGGAGCAGTTCTGTAACCCAAGAAGCGAGCATGCAACAGCATGTACCCTGTCGATGTAAGGTGTACATCGTGTACATGGGATACATGGGATACATGGTGTAAGGTTGCTGGGTGAGTTCGATGGCGTTGTAGGGTCTGAGTGGGTTGCTGAGGGGGCCTGTCATGGCTTGGAGACCATGTTGGCCAGGTGCTAGACAAGGGCTCCGGTGCATGGTGATGTGAAATCGCGGCGCCAAAAAAGCATCGGCGGGAGGTCAAGACAAGGCTGGACGATGAAGCTGAAGCTGGAGCTGATGCTTGGAGCTTGGAGCTGCTTTCTCCGACCAGATATGGAGCGAGATGTCAAAGAGCACGAGCGAAGGTCATAACTGTTACTGGAGCCGGCGGCCGTAAGACCGGTATGTATAGTTGCGACTTGATCGGAACAGCAGCACCTGGTTGACTGAGCATTGACCTTTTTTTTTGTTTTACATGACGTGAGAATAGAGAGGCAGATATGTTGGATATGATTGAATATTCCTGAAAAGAATATATGACTGATTTAGTGATTTGCGATTCACGTCATTGTTGTTATGAAGACGGCTTACGGCGGATGTGTACGAGTAAGTTGATATGGTTGCGCGAGGGAGAAGAATAGAGTAGAGGTGAGTGAGGAATAGCCCGACATGCAGCTCATGGTAGGAAGCAGGGAGTAGAGAGGACATTAGGTTAAGAGCAGGTAAGGTAGGTACATGATAAGAATAGGTGAAGAAAGGTAATGATAGTAGAGTGATATCATGAGTGAAGACTTTTTACAATGTAGCGCATTCATACAATAAAAAGTCAATAGCCATGGTTCAAGGCATATGAGATTTGGTAGTAGCAAGAAGCTACTTACAAACAGGAAAGTGAGTATATTCGTATGATGATGACTATGAGTAATATGAATATAGATGTGAAGATGAATATGGAGATGAATATAAATATAAGTTTGACTATGACCACGAATATACGTCAACGAGTATGCAAGCAATTATGTACATGCAAAATACATCCGAATACAGAGAGACACATATAAAAATGGAGGCACTTAGAGCGGCAGCTTTGTACACAGTACGTACATGTATGCGGGCCTTGCATTGGCCTTTGTCTTGAGTTCGTCTTGACCATGTCTTTGACCTTAACCGCATGCTCTGCACTTACTCTACACCGAATTCTAGCTTTGGACCCAAGCTGGTGCACCACCATGCAGTGCCATGCCGCTGTGCCCACCATGCTAAAGTATGCAGACGTACAAGGCCCTAGGCGCGCACTGTCACATCCCCTTCACACCATTTGCACACCCTTTACACACCCTTTACACTCGAACCTTTTGAATTAAAGGTGATAGCAAGTATTGCGACTAGTAAGAGTATTACTAGTAATACTCTTACTACTATTGCTATTACTACTATTACTACTACTACAGCTACTACTACGACGACTACTATTACTACTACGACAACTACTACTACTATTACTGCTATAACTACTACAACTACTACAACTGCATACATATTACATACTACCGAGGAAGCTCTGACACCCACATACAATCTCTCCTCTCTGCCTACGTACTACTCTACTATGCTACAACTACTGCTACAATCACTGCTTCTACTACTGCTTCTACTACTGCTACGACTAACTGCTTGCTGCTCTCTGCTCATCAGAGCACAGAATAAACTATGCCCATGTCTATGTCTATGCCTATGCCTATGCTACGCCTATCCATACCCACATCCTACCCATCACCCATCACTCATTACCCTCACCACCCATCACCCATCACCCTCACCCATCAACCCATACACCTACCACCACCCACCACCCATCGTCCTCCCTCCACCCCCTCCACCCTCCTCCACCCTCCACCTGGTTCGTGACCCATCTTATCCAACTGCGAATAATCTCCTGGACAACAACCACAACCTGACCATCAAGCTCCAGAAAGGTGCACCAACCACCATACAATTCCCACACACCCGTAGATTCCCTTTATCACCATCCTCTCCGCCTCTCACTTCTCTTCCTTTTATTTCCTCACTTCCTCCATCCACCATTCTTCCCCTCTCGACAGGAATAAAAAAGACCATATCGAAGGTCTTCCATCTCGAAACGCATATACACTCTCCACCAGTGTATAAACGTAGTAATAGTAGTGTGCTTCGTCTACAATTACCGCCGCCATTTCCACCACCAGTACCACCAGTACCACCTATACCAAACCATCCAAACGACCAACCACATCGACCATTCCATACCTTCTACCGGTAGCCCCATTCGAAGAACTGATTGCCAATCTACCAAACTTACCTGACGGTACTTAACTACAACCATCGACATAATCCACCAAATAGCCAATCTTCGAATCCCAATTCAACGACGCCTGTCAAACTCACACAAATCCTTCCTTCTTTGCTCAGATGTATATTGCAGCTCTGTAACATATAAAGGCCCTCACTCACCGTTTCCTCCTCCTTATACCTACGAGATCCCTCGGAAGAGAAAAAAGAAGAAGAGACAAAAGAGAAGAAAAAAAAAGACAAAAAAGAAAGACAAGAAGGACAAAGAAAGGAGTTCACTATACCCTCCCCCACGAAGCTCGTGCTGTGAACTGTGAATTGATATTCATCGTTCCTCGCAACCCGTGCTTCGATCCCACCTCCCTTCCCCCACCCCCTTCTATCACAACGTACCGGCAACCACCAAAGAAAAACCTCCCCCGTCAGCAATTGACCCGGTATCGAATGACAATTCTCTACAGCAGAATAACCTTTCAATTCATCCTCGAATTCATTTTTCTGCACTTATCTACAGTAGAGATTCCGGTGTTCTCCTAATTCTCCATTCTTAGAAGTCATGGAGGCCTCTTCACCGTTAGCTGCTATGCAACCACCCTCGTTTGGCATTCCCGCGTGGGGAAGAACAGAGTTATACACTTCGCATCCGCATTCCCATATATCCTCTGGCAATAACTTCGGTCCGGGTGCCTTCAATTTCAAAGACCTCAGTATGAAGAGGTCGAGCTCTGACTACTTTGCCATGAAGCCAGTTCGTGGTTCGTCACCCACCGCGAGCTTAGCTGCGGACCTCTCTCAGAACTTCCACATTGACATGAGGTAAGGATAACTCGTTTTGCCAAATTGTCTAGCTACTCTTACTAATTGTTTGCTCCACAGTCCACAACTTCCCACACCTCGTCGTTCTCTTTTCACTTCGAACCTTTTTGGAACCATCGATGGTCGTGGTAAGGCATATCAAAAGGGCTCCTCCCGCAATTGGACGCTGATACTCCCCAACTAGATCTCGCCACAACTCCCCCTCTTCCCTCATCGTCACCGGGACCACTTCACGAGATGATGGACATTTCTCCACTTCCACACAAGCAGCCATTCTACTACCAAATAGAGGTGGCTTCTCCCTCGCCCGCAGACAAGGACCAAGACAACGAAATGGCCTCTTCTCCTTCAGCACACGAGTCGAGAGCTTCTAGCATGGCCGAGTAAGCTCTTTCTTTTTTTGTCTTCAAAATCAATTCTATCATGCACCTTAACTAATTGCTTTTTGTTGCAGACGGAAAAAGCCCGGACTTCTCCGCCCAAACCTGTCCCGAACCAAAAACTTCTCGACAAACACCATGCCTCGAAGCAAGGAAGCTCAAGATCCAAAGTTCAAGTTTGCTGCTGGCAGCAGTAAGCTCTCCACCTCGACATCCATGTCCCTGGGGGAGTGCTTTGGGGATTCCCCACCACAAGAGCGTCGACCACGATCGGCCAACAGCCCTACGATGAACATGGGCCCACCTCGTCCCAAACAACCATTTGCGAATCTCGCCAATTCGATACGAAGTGGCTCGCCGATCAACACACACTCGAGAAGAAGCAACACTAATCCATTAGTACGACCGAGAAAGCAGTATCGACGAACATTGAGCATGTTTGAGAGTGCAGGAGACATTGTGAACAGGGATGAGTCGGCCTCCAGTGCTTTGCAGGCGGTTATGGATATTGATGAGATTCCTCAACCATCTCTCCCCCATTTTTTCCAGGAGGGTCACCAAGATAGTATTCCAAGAGTCACCAAGGAGACCATGCTTGAAGTGCTTGATGGAAAGTTCGATGGTGAATTTGATCAGCGTATGGTGGTTGACTGCCGATTCGAGTACGAATTTGAGGGGGGTCACATTGATGGTGCTGTCAATTACAATGACAAGGAACTTTTGAGCACTCAATTGTTCCAGACAACTCTTCCAGGAAAGACTCTTTTGATATTCCACTGCGAATACTCGGCTCACAGAGCTCCTATCATGGCACGCTACATCCGCCAGCAGGATCGTGCTACAAACGCAGAACAATACCCAAAGCTCACATACCCAGAGATCTATATTCTTGATGGTGGTTATAGTGCTTTCTTCACTGGTAGCCGTGAACGTTGCACCCCGCAGAACTATGTCGAGATGAATGACAAGGATCATGTATTCACTTGCGAGAGAGAGATGGGCAGACTCAGACAGAACAGAAGTAAACTCAGCAGAGCACAAACCTTTGCCTTTGGACAACACGGATCACCACAATTAGATGATAGCCCAACAGCGGCTGGTCGTTCACGAAGCGACGTTTCCATGATGGATTCCCTTGGATCCTCCCCAATGCTCGGATATGAGCGCAGTAAAGCGCAGCGCATGGCTTCCTATTAATGTACAACCTTTCCTCTTTTCGATTCACCACTTTCATTTGTTTGTTTCTTTTCTTTATTATATATATTCGGCATGGCGTCTGGATTGGTTAGCACTTGGCCTGGAGTTCTGTGCAGCATTCTGGAGTTTGGAGCATTTTTGCATGGCGTTTGACCTTTTCCACCCTTGTCTATATAGCGCCTCGACTTTTTTTCCTTTGGAGTCACTTTTCACCATATAACCTCACTGTCCGATATAGACAGTTCCGCCTTTGAAGACCACCGGATTCTGCAGGATAAAATTCTTGTAGCGAAAAATCATTTTTTCTTTCTTCTATTCATCAGCATTCTTCCATCATGCATGGTTGCATAAATTGCTTCGATCCTGACACGGCCTCAACACTTTCTTACAATAATATCAATAACGAGAGTCATGGAAGTTTCTACCTATACCTTACTCTCAAAAAACCTTTTCACTCATTTCAACAATCGCAAGCACAGAGATGCTCGATAAAATACGATTCACCAGACCGACACCCGAAATCAATTTCCTTACAATTGTTCTTTTCCTTGTCTGATATTCATCCAAGAAAGCCACAAGCCAGGATGTAATCAATCCGCTTTCTCTTTCTGTATCAATTTCTTCCTGTTAGATTGTTCTTGTGCTGAAATGCTTTACATGGCTTTGTACATACCCATTTTCCTTTCCCTCTTCTATCCTCTACTTCCCCTTTTTTTCTTTCCTGAAATTTGTTGGAGTAAGATGATACGGGAAGAATACCCTGAGCTGGGAGCAGTGGATGATAAATTGTTGGCTACACAGTAGAGTAGAATTGTTGATAGAGTAACGTCTTCAGAAATCCTTTGAACCTACTTTGTCCTCTGCTTTGCCTTCACTTCATCTGACTTGTTTGATGTTTCTTGGCTGCTGTTTTGCCTCTCATGTGATCAGGGGTTTTTGTGAAATATGTCGCCTCATTTGGGTATAGTATCTTCATTCTTCACCTTGAAATCCGGTCCGAATTGGAATTGGGTTCTTTACTTGCATATTTATATAACAATTCCAGGTACATAACGCGCATTGCATTGCATTGCTGCATTCCTACAAGTCCCTACTTGCATGCTACGAAAATATGTATTACCGATCATCCTACTGGATAATATATGAGCTGCGAGTAAGCACATCTAATCGATATCCACAATACTCATATCAACCTACGCAATTCCTTTACCCCGCTCACCTCTCAACTCGATCCACCGCCCTACGCAAACCCCTCTCTCCATTCCTCCCACCCAGGCTGCAAGTATCCCCAGTCCCTCACAAAGCCAAAACCACTCTCGTATACTCCATATGCAAACAAGCTACCACTTACACTTGCTCCCGCATCCTCCATCGCCCACACACTAAGCGCCAACGTGTTCTCGCCCCGATTATTCACCACCCCAGGCGGGATAGGGAACCTTGTCTGCGGCCCGATATGCGGCACGTACTTACCGAACTGGTAACCATTAACGAAAAGCATCACACGCGCCACCGTCCCACTCGGCGACGCCAGTTCGACACCCAAAGGGACATCGAGGTCGCCGTCAAGATCGAGCGTGAACGTCGTCGTGTAGAACGCAATCCCCGCCTCATCAAGACCCACATCTGGCGACGACAAGTTCAGCGACGACGAAGACGCAGGGCCAGGCGACCCAGGCAAGTGCCAGCCCACGCGCTCGCCGTACAATCCCCCCTCATTCATCGGGCCCCGCACAGCATCCAAATTACTCGCCCCGCCCGCATTACCCTGAATCTTCCAGCTGGCAAACGTCGCATTGCCACCCAGCAGCTTCGCGCCCAATATGCCGCGCGGGTTCTCCACCCCCGAAGCCGTCGACGTCTCGTCGTGCCCGTGGTAGTCCACCACGACGCTCAGCACATTATCCGCACTGCCGCTGTCCAGCAACGCCGCCGGGAAAGCCAGCACCGCACTGCTGCTCGACAGGCTCGCATTCCCCGCCTGTCCGCCGATGTGCACGCCGTTCAGCCACGCGCTCCACCCGTACGCCAGCCCACCCGAGCACGTGAGGTTCACGCCGGAGATGTTCTGTGCTGCGGAGCTGAAGCGTCCGCGGTACAGCTTGGCGCCGGTGTAGAAGCCGTAGTCGCTGGAGAACAGCACGGGCAGCGTGAGGGGCGCCACGGGGCTTTGCGTGCTGGTCTTGTTGCATGTCGTCCAGGCTGAGTCGTCGTATGCTGGCAGGCGCTCCGGCAGTGAGTCTCCGGATTTCCATGGGCCTAGTGTCGGTAGGCTTATTTCGCGGGATTCGGTGCCTGGTAGCACTGCTTGCAGGGAGCCGTAGGCTGTCGTTGTTGTTGCGAGGAATGCGCCGTTCCAGTTTATGGTGTGGGCTGTGAAGGCGCCGCCGTAGACTTCGATTGTGGTGCTGTTGGCGTTGTCGCCGGTTATGTAGGCGATATTGTGGGCTATTTTGGCGGAGCGGACAAGGTAGGGACCGAGTACGAAGATCTGTTCTGAGGGTGAGACGTTGGGGTTTGTGGTTGTTGGGACAGCCCAGAATTTCCAGGCCGTGGTTTGTTCGAGGAGATATACTAATATGCCGTTTGAGAATTCTACCACGGTTTTGCCTGCAGATTGGGTGTATGTGAAGGTCTGGGTGTTGTTTGTTGTTGTTGAGCTGAAATTGGAGGACCCGAAAGTTTTATATTTTATTCCCTCGCTGCTCTTGAAAGCGAACTGCCCGACTTGTCCCTCAACTAGATAGAAGACCAGGACATCGATTTTATCGAAAACACCGTAAGTCAGTATGTCAGAGGACGCATAGAGAAGAGTATGGCTTCCGAAGTTATAGTCTGTGACCAAAATTTTGCTTTGTCGCCCAGCTAAGTTCACGTTTGGGACTGTTATATTACCTTCGGTAGTATTTAGGTAAACATCAAAGGTTATCAATGCTGTGGATGATGTGCTACTTTGCTGGAGAACGACAAATCCAGCCTCAGTATCCGGGTTTCGCAATACCCAGCTCCAGATTCCAGTTGATGAAACCTTGCATTTGTCAGTATAAATACATACATGTAAGGGGGAGATTGACACGGAGTTTCCGTCATTTGAAGATAGTATCTCCTGTTTTCTTTCTCAAATTTTGAACTTACAGAATATCCAGTTCCATTTCCAATCATCTCTGTAACGAGAAGATCTGAAGAAACTCTTGTGAAAAGACCAATCAACTTTGTCTGAGACATCTTGTCCCAAATCTCTCGGGTCTCTCTAAGTGGAGCAGAGTAGTCGTAAGATGTGTATACCACTTTTTAACATTAGCAAGACTGTCTATTATAAATATCAGCTACTCCCAACTTCACATACCTGGAGCACCACCTATATATCTGTTAGCTATGGTCTTAAACTATCAGGAAAGACAGCTTACTATGACCCCAATTCGTTCCACCAAACGCCATATACAAGCTTTGTAATGTAGTCCTTTGACCAATGTTATTCTTATAATAAACATCCGCAAAGCTGGGTTCGTGTTCCGCTGCACAATCATCGTAGAAGCTGCCGCCCCACGGCGTAAAATACCCGCTCTCAAATTCAGGAAAGTAGTTAGGCTGCGTGTAGCTGTAGTTGCTGAACCACTGATAATAATTCCTAACTGTCGCGAATCCACTATTTGGGTTTGTGCAAGATAATCCCCCTGGATAGGAGTCGAGTCCGTACATGTTCACAGCACCGCCTACATCTTCGTAATCGGTGCTCCAGCTCTGGCTGCGCTCTCCTTTCTCATTGTGCGTGAATGGAACGACAATACCGGCGGAACGGAAAGCTGCTTCGAGTTGCTCCATGTATAGAACGAGGGTGTTGTTTGCTAAATGGGTGGTTTCTTGCAATTCGTTCTCGATCTGATTGAGGATAACAGGCTGTTTCAAGTGATTAGATGCAAATACTGGGTCAGATCGATCATTTACATACCCCGCCATTGGTGATCTGATTTTTGGCAATTATACTTCCAAGCGCCTCTACCCATGGTTTCCATGCTTCGTAATATGTTTCATTGCTGGAGCGAAGCTTCCCCAGGCTCCCATCACTTCCCCACAAAGCGAGACCTCCACCATTTGTCTCTGCGTTGGAATAAGGGCCCGGTCTTGCAATTACATACAACCCCGCCTCCTTTGCATAGTCAAAAAGGCGCTGCAGATTCTTGCCGGAGGTCTCAAAGTCGTAAACCCCTTTGGAAGCGGAATGGTAGGACCAGAAAAAGTATATTGAAACGGCGTTGAAACCATTGGCACGGAACTTTTGGAATATATCCTTGGTAAGATGGGTTAGCACATTGAGCTTAGGTATTAGATGTTTTCTATATTGACTTACTAGCCAAAGTTCTGGGACTGGAATTCGTTGGTAATGAAATTCCCCTGAATAGATGAAGACTCGGCTGCCATTGATATTGATACTATATGAGTCCCAGGTCACAACATCTTGCAAACCGTCACTTGTAGCTATGACGAGCGCGAAGAAAGCGAACAGAGTCGCTACAATACCAAAAGGATGCATAGTAAAAGCTGGAAACCTGTTGATTTGTAGAGAGACTTATTCACTCAGTATTGATATCTTATTGATATTGACATTGAGGCATTATATATCCTCAAAACACCTACCAAGACTCCATGATTTCGGAGATCAGGATACGGATTAATTTCATGATCAATATATCAATCTTCGCAAGGGACGGACCTAGATCCAAATACCCCTGCAAATCGCGGGGTAGCGATCTTTAAATGCACCTTCGAGGTTCATTTCCAGCAATCAAAGCATGGGATTGGTGCGCGAGCCGCGAATGAACCCAATAATTCTCAATAAGCATTACTTGAAGCATCGAAAAAAATATTTTTGTCTCGCTTCAAAAGGTACCGAGCAAGATCAGGTTAGTTTATCATAGGAGGGAAAAAGTCCAGTACGACCGAAATGGCTGCATGAGATCATTAGGCGTTCGGGTTCTTTTGCTGGCCCAATCGATTTGTTACAACTTTATTCCTTGCATATTACTGTATATGGCAGTCCGCCCCGCCGACAAGAATAATTTATTGTTCTCGAATGTGACATGCCCCGCATGATTGCATGCATTTAATGCCTCTGATTAACCTGGCGATGCGCAACCCACTTCCACCCAAATCACTTTAAAAACAAAAACTCTTGGCGTGACCTTTGTGGGTTATAATTCTATATGACTTACATATTTCCGTACATATCTACCAAATCTGTGCCTTTGTCCTACCCTTGAGGTTGTTAAGAGCAGTGTGCAAGATGGCTTCACTTCCCTGTCTGTAGTCCTCGGCCCCTTACCAGGATTAGAGAGATCGATTTCTCAAGATTGTTCATCTGAATTCCTTGTATTTCGTATCACAAGGTTAATATTAATGTTTAGGTGGCTCGGATGATGTACTACGGATACTGCTTGTATTCGTACGCAAAATTAATTCATCGAAGGGACAATACAAATGAGAACGTTTCAAGGAAGTGGAGGATGCATAGCGTATTATGATAATACTCGAAACAGGCCTCTTAATGACCATCGATCCTTTGCTCCTTGATTTCCCGAGCATTTTCCCTTGTCACACCGTTTTGGAGATGATTAAACCATTCAGATCTCGGTCACTGGCAATAAATGAACAGTTCTGATCAAATAGTATTTTAGAATGATCATATAGCTGCCAAAGACTTAGAATTTTACAACAAATGACTAACTTTACGTAACTAGGCGTCTTCTAGTCACTAAATAGCTCCTAGTAGCTGAGTAGCTTTTAATAACTAAGTGGCTTTCAATATCTAAGTGGCTTACAATAACTAGGCGTGTTCTAATAACTGAGTAGCTTTCAATAACTAGACGTCTTCTAATAATTAAATGGCTTTAACATAGACACGAGGATATATTTATTAGACGATTTAGTTAATTGAATCTATAATAATGGGTTTACTCTTATAAATCAGCGAAGTTGATGTTCTAATTGATATCACTGCTTAATAGTTGATCAATACCGTTGATTAGCTAACTTACAGTGTGGGTCCTTTCAGTCCAGGTATCTTCATCTACCACGTGACTGTATATGCTGTTCCGGCTTCGCTTAAATGCGATAGTAGCCATGAAAGAGCAAGAGCTCGTGGAGGGGCATGAGGGGCACGAGGGGTTGGAAAACCTCGGCTAATTAAGTGCAGCATGAGTTTTGATTCACACTCACTGCACCACTACTGAAATTCCTTAAATATCGCTCGTCCCATAATTGTAAATAGAGGACAACAATACTCTAAAATGTTACAATTTATTTTACCTTCCTATTCACAACATTCTACCCTAAATTAAACGAAAGTGTTACTAACAGCCTATGAGCTGTTAGTTGATGGGGCGGTGTCCCATCCATTGATGTTCAGTATGTAATACTATTTCCTTTTTTTTGGTGTGGTTTTCTAAATTGAGCAAACTCGTATGTTTGACTTGACCCTAAGTATATAATCTCAATTGTTAGAAACTTGAGGCCTTCGGGCATTGTAAGTTTGCCGCTCCCGTGGCTTAGTGGTTAAATACTAACATTATTCAGTGGTCAATTTGAAACGATACAGAGAAGATTAGCATGGCCCCTGCACTAAGGATGACACGCTCAATCAAAGAGAAGCTACCAATTTTTTTGTAGATTTTTTGAATAATTTTCCTTCGTAGAAGTGATACGCGCGATCGTAACGCTGGTATTTCTATGTGTTTTTGATATCACTTCGTAAAGTTATGGCTGTTTCTAGTTTTGTTTTTTGGAATCGCGCCTTCCTTTGGTTTTGTGATGATGACGCTCGGCTGCACGTGGTGATAGGCGATGATGATAAGGTTAAGCGAGGTGGAAGGCAAAATACTGCCATATGACACCGCTCAGTGATTGCTGTTCATGGTTAGTTACCACAGTTTGCGACTCGACCGAGGGACAGCTCTGTGACACTTTGAGATTCTTTTCATTACACATATGTATCTTTCATGACCTGTGAACATAATTGATAGCATTTTGAACCGCAATATCTGCGCATTGCCTTACAGATACTACACAAAAAATGGACATTGACGATATTCTTAGAGAAGCGGATCCAAGCTTCGAAGATGTTGCGCAAGGATCGCGAGACCTTCAGGCTTTGACGCGTGCTTGGATTGCCGAACGCTCAAGCCCAGAGATTCTCGAGTATGCAATTCCGTTCTTCCCCTTCGCTTTTGTTGATATTTCATCTTCAATTCTTTGAGGAATCACATAGATGTAGGGCTGACAAGATGATGCAGATGGCCTCAAGATGGTCTTATCGAGCGTGTCAATGATCGCATCCGCTTACAGATTGAGAAAGTTGAGGAAATGACCGGCGATATGGACCCAAAGACGAATTTCGGCCTTATCGTAATCCAAACTGAGCTCGAGAGATGGAAATATCTTGCGCGTGGATTCTTAAGGGCTAGGATGGCGAAGGTTGGTTACAGTCCGCATACTCAATGCAACAGCAATTGGCACGATGCCGTTCATTGATTAGTCGACACTAACTCTTGAAATATATAGCTCGATAAATATACTCTACACTACCTCTCCTCCCCGGAACACCGTGCCAAACTTGCTCCATCGGAAATAGCTTACGCGTCGAGGCACCAGTCGCTTTTACACTCCCATTATCTCTCGTCCTTCCTGGCTTCCTTCCCACCTACATTGCAGAATCTAAATGACGTTTCGAGTGGACTGAGCATGGTTGATTCACCAGACCTAGAAACGGCAGTCTTTGTGAGGATGTTGAGAGATGTATACGTAGAGGGTAGGGGCAGGGACGAGGATAATACTATGGATGCAAAGAGGGGCGATGTACTGGTCCTTAGGTGGGCGGATGTCAAAGCCATTGTTGAGCGAGGAGATGCGGAGTTGATTTGAGAGATCGACTATTAGACCGAGCCGATTGTGGAGTTGAGTGATTATTGGAATGTGGCAGCTGATTTGCCGACGCATCAGAGGTTGATATGAGTCAACGTGTAATTTTCATGCGCAAATTCACCGCATAGGGAAGAAGTGGGTATGGGAATACAGAAGATATAGCTAATAGAACCGTAGAGCTCCCAAGGTAGGCTTCATTCCCAACGAGATTTTCTTTGTGCTAACCTTCATAAGATATGAGAGGATAGATTGACTTCAAGAAGAGAAGAGAGTAATCACGAAACGGGATATCATTTAATGATCTGATTCTGCCTACTCTAGGGGTATTATGAACAACAACTACATAGGCATAATCAATGCAATATGTGCAGATGATCTCAAAGTCAGCAGACAGCACATTCGAGGCTTAGAAGTCATCACGTCTTGACTGGACCAAACAAGTGGAATTAGCGGCAGAAACTACAACCAAACTTACCTGAATTTGTATAAAGAATCCATATCAAGAATTTTGGTGCTTTCGTCCCATCCGCCTCTAGATTGTCGCTAGAACTATTAACTTGACTCTTTACAGTTTAGCAACTATTACATGAGTCTGAGCTGTATCTTAAGATGGCTAGTTACCATCCATAAGACCCATAAAAAAGTAGCCATCTACTACATGTAGGTTTTGAGCTTCTATTTTACCAGATAATTAAAATAACGAACGGCCTTGCTTTCCCCTCTTTCTTTTAACAACCACGGTACTTCATCACTCGAGTCCTCTTTCCTGTTACTCACCTTTAATGAACTATATTTTCTTGTCCCTCAATAAGGACGCAACTTCTACAAGTAGCAACTCGCACCTTTGTGTACAATCTACACATGATCAGTGCCACTAGGATGCATGCGTGAATATTGGATGACCAAACCTATAATAATCTAGCCATAGCTACTCTTGAAGTGGTTCTAGACACCCCATTATAAATCTATTGGAAGAAGTGAATCCTTAAATATTATGGCTGGTAACTTCCTCTGCGCTAGGTATACGTCAGACCTGTACAGAAGTTAATGTACATAAGCCTGCTCAGAATATTGTTCAGCTTAGACTACCAATATTGAAATAACCCTCCAATGATTATTGTGGATGTAAAATGTGCAGTTTGACGTGACAGGGATTGTTGTTGCCTAGTCGCAATGTCCGCCACAACATATAAAATTAAAATATTTTTCTTACTGTGTATAACGTGGCTGTGCCTTCTTCTAATACCTATCATTTTTCTGATTGCCTTGGTGTTGATCAAAAACATCGCCACTTATTGGAATCGGTACACGATCAGTACAATAAAATATAATACAACGTATATTTCAGCATTAACGCTATGCTTCACGCTTGATATGCTATGAACACTTCAAAGTTTCTTATTATACTCCTTCACTTCGAGATATGACTCTCAACCAAGGCACGAATCAGCTCAATAGCAGCATCTTTACCCGTGTCTATAGCTGGCTCATCACTATCAACCGGCACATGAAAGAAGACAACTCTCTGCTTCTCCCGATTTTTCCAGAGATAACTCAAGCTGCAATAGTAGATGAAATCACACAGATACCTACCAGCATCCTCCGATGGCCTAACATCAAGTCCCTATTCATATCAGCGTCTCGGGCCACCATCACACGTGATACCGAGAAGATGGGAGAAGGGCGGCAAACTCACTGGTAAAGCAGTCTTCCATCGTCGCCACACGTCATCAATATCAACGTCGGTCTCAATTTCCACCGGACAGTTCTCTGCCTTCCATACATCCTCCAACCCATAATCACTCAGTAATCGCCCGTCCACATCCCGCAGGTCATATCCATCACGATGGCCCCTCCTCTCAACACTGTAGAAATCACGGCCACCCGCCATGCCGATGTGGATCATGAAGTCGATTTTTGGGTACTGCGCCCATAGCTTGGGGACGAGGGAGAAGACGGTGTTATAAGAAACGCGCACAGGAGTGGGGTGAATAAGGATACGGATTGTTGGGTGATCTGGGCGACTCTTCAGCGGCTCGAGAATCGATGGCAGGGCTTTGGTGATTTCCCAGGCAGGATTGATGGGATTTTGCGCTCTAAAGGGCTGTGAGGTGAGAATACATGTCAGCTGATGTGCACGCCTCCTATCAGATTCCTAACACTGGGTGAGATTCATATACCCCAAAGCCCGTGACAACCACCACAATCTCATTGTTCGTGTCTGTATCTGTCTGTACAGAGCCCATTGTCACCGATTACTGTGCAGGTGGAGGGAGGTTGGGTGAGGAGATGATATGATGGACGCGTGCATAAGCTGGAGATTCTAGTGTGACATGACGCACACCGTCTTTGTGTTTAAGCTTATTTATCTACGACGGCGATCTCCCGATAAGGCAGTTCACCGGAGCTACCCCGCACTCTCAACCAACATGTCATGTTGGCCGTGGCCATGCGACGACTTTTTCAAGAAACACGCACGACACGATTACTACGTATATTACATCCGAATGAAGTTCGGTACAGCTGCAGTGCCATGCGAGTCTACATGAGCTACGCATGGTGTTGAGGATCATGAGCTACTTCTCACATCGTGGACTCCTCGGTCCGAAGCTGTGGCTGCTGGTGACGCCACTCTTGGCATCGTGTTGAAGTAATTAAGCTGAGGTTGTCACAAGGATATTCTCGCTACTGCCCAGCCAACACAAACGATCCAATATATATGCTTGTAACCTATATGACCCTTTATATGGCATCGAAATAGATACCCTGAAGGATTCGCACCAACCATATCACGAGGATTAGGCTATGCTCATAGTGCTTACCTGTATTGTTTGTTACCAGCCTCCAACGGTGAGATAGACCCAGGTACCGTACGGCGATGGCAGGATGATGAAAGCCATCGAGGAACATGTTCGCTGAACGAATCCTTTTTACTATAAGAGAATTTTCTGACAGTGGTACAGCCCTCGTATATTTGCGCGTAAGCGTATTTTTCTTTATTTTTTGCTTTTCTTTTTCTTTCCCCAAGACCTCTGTGTCAGCTCCACAGCCTCCTCAACATTAAGATGTTGTTTTCCTTTTTGATGGTCCTTCAGCCATGTCATCAATATATGCTTACAGGGCCTGTCTGAAGACGTGATTGATGCATTTACATCATGCGATGAATTGTGCACCCATGATCACCTTCAGCTACGAATTATAATACCAGAAGTGCAAGTGTTCGCCTTCATCATCCTGATCAATATCATACGTAGTAGTTGGCCCACATCAGCTATAAGAAGCCTGCACAAGTCTTCCTATTCTTCCCATTCACCCATTGCATCAATAAACTCATCAACACTCTTAAGCCATCTATAATCTAAAGTCAGCTGTTACTGTCATCAAAATGAAGTCCTTCACTTCTTTTTTCACACTCGCCTCAATACTCCCCCTCATCACCGCTCTCCCATCCCCAACCTCCCTCGCTCCCCGCTGCGGCACAACTGTTCTTCCCACCACCTTGCAATCTCTGAAGGAAGACTACCCAGACACCACATTTCCAAATACCGCATCAAATGGTGCCTTTGCAATTTCTCAACAGCTCAACCCAGGTGCGTCAATAGACTCCTAATTTCCTCACCCCCTTCCCCACACAAGACTGACAAAACAAGACGGTACTTCTACTCCGAACAGCAAAGTCTTCCAATTAATATCCTTCACCATTCCTACCGGCTCCTTTGATTGCACTCTTGCCATAAACTTCCCAGCAGCCCTTCCACCCAATGCTTTCGGCCCACAAAGCGTTGTTGTGCACTCCCTGACATCTCTGCCCCCCGCGCCAACCTTCAACAACATCGCTAACTACTTAGCCGCCAGCACCTTTGGCCAAGTCACTCTGGCTCCGGAATCAGGATCCACTGTTAACAGTGGATCCTGCCCGACTACTGGTGATCAATGGGCTTTCATTATTGAGTATGCGCCTGAAAATACAGGGAGCTCGGCTGTGAACTTCGACGATGCGAATACACAGTTCGGAATTGAGGGATTCTTCGCTACGTATGATTGTTAGACAGCGATGATGTTTGGGCGGTTGGACTTAGTTTGTGAGCTTATTAGACTGTGGGTAGAGCATCTAATTGTTTTGAGTGGCTGTTCGCAACGTGTAATGCTATGTTAGTCAATTTCATTTCAGTTTCTCATTACATGAGAATTTAATTTTCACCGTTCCTCTTCAATTCCTGATAAGTGTCATCAAATTCGAATTTCCTTGTGATTGACAAACACGTGCTAGTCGACAGTCATTAAGGTGGGTAGTGACGAACGCTTCTGATAGATTCGGGATTGGCTTACTGGGAGTAACCCAAAGAACTCATTGTCAAAATTCTACAATCAGAAAAGCGCCATTAATGAACAGAAATAAATCTGATTCATGGGTCTTATTTGGGCATTCGAGATATCGGCCCAAGATTCATTAACTAGTCTTTGAAACTCTCAATGACTATAAATACGTCTGGTCCTCTCCTCTTCCCCAATAAACTAATTCTCTGAAGTTTATATACAGTAGAGTTTGGATTGCATTTATCAATTCAGGAATTCCTATCAGTTTCCAAGCAAATTTCCTAGAAGCAAAGCTCAAAACTCTTCATCACCTTCGAACTATCAAACACAACCTCCAACTTCCAGCATCTTCAACATGAGGGAACAAATTCAACTCCTCTATCAAAAGATCAATACCTGGTTAATGGCAGGAGCTATAGCCTCAGAGACCCCAGGTTCGACCCGCAATTTAGAAGCATGGGAGTTTCAAGGACCGTTATTGGCCGCAGTAGGATTCTCCATTGCAATCGTCCTTTTCCATTTCGTCAAAAACTATGAGCAAAGAACTCAGGCGGCACAAACAGCTGATTACGTCTGGGCACTCGTTAAGGAATTGAATAATCAAAGTCGCGCCAAGAGCTTCGAAAGGGTTCATAAACTAGTATTGGCCAAGATAAAGGCTGAGAGGAAGGCCAAGCAATCAAGTAGCAAAAACCCCGAATGGGAAGAATTGGAAGTTCAAGCTAAAGTCTTTGTTGACTTCCTGTACAGGAGAACAGAGGATGGAGAACATCCAGATTGTGAGCAGTGCGCAGGACTAAAGATGAAGCCATACAAGATCCATACATACCACGAGACTGCCAAGGAAGAAGCTTTTCGAGAAGCATTCTTCAACAGCCACCTCAAGGCCTTCGAAGCCTATGCATTCGGAATATTTAAAGATCGTCGCAATGAGACACCAAAGCACACGGAACCCTCTATCCAGTCAAAACAGATACCAGCAGTTGTATTGAACGGCGACTCCATTTCTTCAGACGTTACCCTAAAGAAGGAATCGGAAACCAAGGACCGCAGCAATTCTCATAATGTCAACATGATACACAAAATTGTAGATGCTCCAGGGAGCGTCGACACGCCTACTAAAACCCCTGAGCTCAACGATTTGAGACCGACCACATATACGCCATTCTCCGACTTCAGACTACCTGCTTCAATAAAAACTAGCTCCGGCAGAGTTCGTGAGACGCCCTATCATCCATATAACCCTCGTATCCACATAGAAAGAGCCCTAGCCCGACAAGCTTCTATCAACAGCACAAGGCCTCTTGTGGCGCCGCCATCCTCAATGCACATCGAGTTTCATAAATCAGCACCAGCACAAACACCAGTCAGGGTTCAGACACCTCCTATCTCTCAACATATCGAATTCGCCTCAAATGTGGTTCCTGTTCTCCCAGACCCAAGAATTTCCCACTTGGGTGTAATGACTTCTATTGAGGAGCTAGACAGCCTGGTGGAATATCATCGCTCGATGCGGGATCATGCGATACAGGAACAGAGAAAACTCCAATCACAGGACGCCACAGAGAAGACGGAAGCTAAGGCTGAAGAGATGATTGATCTTAACAAAACAGTATCTGAGGAGGGGGTGAGCACACAAAGCAAGGTTGCTAGTGTCGGGACTCAGACCGAGGCACAGTGGTTTGAGACGCAACTCACAGCCATGGGCAGTGGTGCAGTTGAAGATGGGAAATTGTCTTTGGATTGTGAAGAGAGAGCGAGTGCAGATTCTAGTGATGATGAAATTGTTATTGTCAAGGGGGAGTGAGGTGGACTCAGAGAAAATAGCATTTTGATAAGATTTGAAATCGATGTCAACTTGAATACCACAATGCGTTTTATCTACTGTATGCAAAGTTTTGATGCTCTGTTCTTACTGATTATAACAAGAAGATACATAGAAAAAAAATAGTATTCCATTCTCGTTTCACCCAAATATTTCAACTCTCATTTGGTATTTTATTTGGGTGATTATCTTCCTTTTAGGTGTGTCAATTTCACATCATCTTCTACATAAATTTGTTCTTTAGTCGACTACATCTATGTCTCGAATACTGTCAATGGTAGGCAAGATAAAATATATTGGTATCTCATGCTGTATAACTAAAATCTCAAAATAAATTCCAAACCCGACAACGATTCTAACGACCACCAATCTGCCCCTTAGGAATGGGCCTAATCCAAGAAACACATATATTAATCGCGATAGTCATGACTCCGATAATCCAAAACACCTTTCCGTAGTCCTTTCCATTGTATCTGAAAATAATAGCAAAAATGATACCACCCAAGTTGCCCGCGGCACCGGTGATACCAGAAATGATACCATTTGCATGGGGGTGGATGTGGGGGACGAGAGAGAAGTTTGCACCATTTCCCGCCTCAAGGAAGAAGGCCATGCCAGCGACAAGCCCAAACATAGTGGAGTGGTCCTTTGAATCGAGCACGCCAATAGCAATGAGGAAGGCGCCGCAGACGATGGCGAGGAAGTGCATCCAGATCTTCTTCGCCCAGACAGAGCCTGTGCGGCGATAGAGGAGATCTGAGACCATGCCACCCATTGGTCTGAAAACAACATTGAGGAGTCCGAACATCGCCGCCCATTGCCCCGTACCCGATTGGCCAAGCGAATGGAAGTTTTTGTAGTAGTAGGAGCCCAACACAGAGTTAATGGATAATTCGGCACCGAAGGAACAGAAATAGCAGAAGGCAACCATGAATGTTTGCAGAGTGAAGACCACCTCCATGGCTTCCTTCCAGTTCGGTTTCTGGACAACTTCGCCACGTGCGATGGCTAGCATATCGGAGGGTGGGAGTTGTGCTTCATTGTCGTGAGAGCCATGCTTAGCCGTGGCAATTTCACGTTCTTCTTGGAGACGCTTCTCATCCGCTCCATTTGTGGAGGTTGGTGTGGCTGTACCGGACTTGGGATGCTTGTCAATAATTGTCCCGGGTATCGAGACTATTTGTTCATTGACACCGTGAGACTGTAGGTTTTGTTGTACATGTAGGTGGCGTTCGGACCATTTGCCTGTCGGGCAGTCGTCGCACAAGAGGAGCATGGCAACCGCTGTTGCAGTGATGAGGATGAAGGGAACGATGTAGGCAACGCGCCAAGCGACGTGAGGAGTAAGATGTTGGGTGTTAACGAGGGAGTCGAAGATGGCTGGCATGACGAAGTAGGTGATTCCTCCACCTGAGTTACCCCAGCCTCCTGTCAGAGAGTTGGCGGTTCCTACAATCTTCTTGTCGAACCATTGGGTAGTCCATACTTGGCAGGGAACAAAAGAACCTCCAAGTATACCAATGAAGAAACGAAGGGCAAGAAGACCCTTGGCATTATATACTGCTCCAGCAAGAGCTGTTGGAATGGCACCGGCGAGAAGGCAGCCAGCAAAAGTAACTCTTGGTCCAAATCGATCACAGGATGGGCCAGCGACAATCCGAACAAGGAGACTAGATATTGGTTTCAGATCCAAATTCATAATGAGTAAAGACATTTTAACTCACGTTGCAACAAGTGCGATAATGTTCGAGTTGGCAATATCGTTCTGTGTAAGTTTCAAGTCTTTCTTAATGGTAATGGTCAACTGAAGTGATTGTTAGTCACCAAGTATATAATGGAATGATAATATAGCTTACCAGTGGTGGAAAGGCATACCATGACCAGAAAGCGATCATGAATCCCCACCAGGAAAAGAGGAAGACGCGACCATGCTTGTTGATAGGGTTGAGAATAGGAATGGATAAAGCCTTTCCGTTGATTGGGTTGATCTCTGGAGCTTTCCAAAGAGTTGCAATCTTGAAACCCATGATTGATATAGATTAAGTATATTCGACCAGGGTTTGGTAGGGTAACTAGAGCCGACTTTCAATGTGGATCCTGTAATTGATAGAACACCTGGAACTGGGAAAGACCCGATTGAGTGAATGTCGAAATCGACAATGCTGATGAGAGAATAAATTCTGTTCGAAGATACGAGCGTCTTTATAAAATTGTCTTGTCTTATCAGTACCTAGCGACGTCAGGCTTGTTGTACAGACATCTCCGGTAGAACACCTACCAGTAACGCTCGCTAGACCAAAGCAACATGTCCGCGGGAACAGCCAGCGGAGATCTTAAAGATATCAAAGCACTGACTATCTGGAGACTCACGATTTAAGGTACGGGAGCACAGACCTAGATAGCCCAACCGGTAGGTTCAGCCACGCGTGCCTTGGAGATATCGATTGCAATCGAAGCTGGTGTGCATGTACCAATAGAATCGGATGGTCTGGGTCAAACTCTTGAGTCTTTCGAGAAAGAATGATATCAGCCAAGTTTCAAGCACGGCTTATACAGGGAATCTCACAGCGATGCTGATTGAGGCGTCTCTCTGGGCTGAGTAGACCTATATTGATGTGCGAAAACTCGATGAATTTTGTGCCAATGCCTTCTCTGGTCACTTGAACACCCAAAGAAATCAATTTCGTCTGGAGAAAAGAATGACGACGAGTCGAGCAAGCCGCATAGGAGTTGTACAGATTCCGTTCCAGTGGGAGTGACGGACAGTTGGTTCTATGTTCTGAATGAGAATGGTGGTAAAATACGTATATTGGGGGTACACAAGAAAGGCTGAATATCGTGTGCTTGCAGATCTACCTGCACTTCTACTTATGCAGTAGGGATTTTAACACCGACAAGCCAATCAGGGACGCAATGTCGAGGTCACTAAACACTTCGCTGTGCAGTGCGATTTAGTATCCGTTCGTTGAGGCACCAGTTAGAGGTTGAGTAGGTCCCGAGAGGCTATATGAAGTAGATTTTTACATCAAGAAATTATACAGTTTCCATGGCCCTGGGCTCAAGGAGAAGAAGAGCCAGTGCTGTATGATAGGACAAAATAGCGATTCTGAACATTTTGGAACATTTTGGGACATTTGGGACATTTCAGACTTTTCCAGCTATCCTCATTGGGCTATGGGCTTATAAAACAGGGTATGTCGTTGGGATGATTTGAGGTTCGTGTACCTAAAGTTTATGTCTAGCGCATTGAAAGATAAGAAAAACGCGCGAATGATTTTAGGGGGCAAGCCAGCACGGCAAGCATTACATAGTGCATCGAATTCTCGGGACTTCTGGATCTTCGACCCCACGGCGACTGCTGATAAGGCCTTTAATACGTATTTAAAGTCATTACTTAAAGACTCGTTACCATCTCCGCGGCGGTCACTTTTATTTCGACCTCTGACTTCGAAGTTGCGACCAAAATTATTGATGGGTATGAACATCTCCGACTGACACTCAACCCCTGTGGCGGTGACTGATGTGAAAGTCCTCGCAATCGCTGTTCGCAGCATGGTCTGAAGTGTAAAATGTGGGAATTACATGCGACATCAGCTTCAGCTGACTGGTCAGATCAAATCGTCCCATGGATAAGGTAATTTTTTGCTTTCATCTGTCTTGTCTAGCTTTCGTCCGAGTCGTAGAGACCGGTATACGGGTCCATTTCTCAACGGCCATAATAATACATTTCGTACAAATTGGATAATACAACTCTGTCCAGCCAATATGTGTATTGGTAGGTGCCATGCTTGGAAATTCTCTCATTATTATGTTATTGTCTATTCTCATCGGGGATACTCTTCCATACATACATTACGATACTTAGCACTTGTTACTCACGACCACTCTAATAACGCGAGTAGTCCATAGGTTTACTAAGAATGAAGTCTGGTAAGCCTTATCTTTCACTACATCAACCAATAGATCATCGCCTTTTTCTTCCGACGTGCTGACGGGATCTAAACTGATCTGGCTGGCTCCTCGCTGGCTCCTCGCTGGCTCCTCGCTGGCTTCTCGCTGGCTTCTCTACCGAATAAATAATAATCGAAGGGCCTGGCAACACCAGTTTGGGAGTGAGTAGACGGCCATGAAGATGCAAGGCTACTGAGGAATGTGGTCAATTACCAAGGTTGACGAAAGATAATGGCAAGAGTTATTGATACTGAAGGTTAAAAAAAGCCTTCAATAATTGCGGGTCTTGCGATAATGTGGGGTTCTAATTGACTCAAGGTGTCACTCCAAAGCCAGGTCAAGTTGAGTTCCAGCAGAGTTTTGTACAACAGTATCGGGAAATTACCCAGGAACGACTAGAAAAACATGTCAGTTCACCAAAGAGGCAAACAATGCTAACAATGAAGACTGAATTGGGCCACCCACATACTGTACCATGTACTTCAGAGCTGTTTGTATGGAATTGCCATGGAGTTCAGAGGACACGAATTCCAGACAATAAATAACTACACTTTCCAAAAGGCCGAGAGCGAGATCCAAAAAACAACTGTGGCCTCCTTTTAGCATTGTTGGACACGTTATCCGATTCTTATGAGCACAGCATATGATTTGACGCTTGAAAATATGGAGTAGAAAGTTAACGATTAAATTGGTGAGTGGAAATGGAGTACCAAAGTCGAGCTTTACCTACTTTACCTACCAAACTAATCGACGTCATGTGATAGCGCGTAAATTTCTCCTCTACTGTGAGTGCGGCCGCTAGTTAGGCTGCGTCGCGGTTGGTCATACATACAAGCGTGTCGAGGCAGCGTGAATATCAACATCTCGAGACGCCTTGTAGACCAGTATACTTTCCACCCACGACAACAAACATGATCGATATTTCGTGACAAGATCACAACATGAAGATCCCATGACTTCGAACAACCTCAAAAACCATCTCACTTGGCTACTGCAAAATAAACCAACTCCGCCCGTGGGCGCTCGAATCACAGCTTCGACAAGATCGCAAGCTGTCGCACAACGGTCTTATGAGAGCGATTTGGGGACAACTGTACACGTGCTGGATCTCCCCAGTAACCCGGATGAAAGCGAGCAAAGATCCACTTCAACGATAAATTCTGGAGGAGAATTCCTGCGTCCACCTCTGCCGACACCTACAGAATCGACTGGATCTTCGAGGCAAGCAGTTCCTAGAGAATCACTTGACGAGTCCTCCATGGCTAGACTTGCTTCCGCTCCGAGGCCTTCGAGACCGTCTCTCATGAGCCACGACTTAGCAACTCCGGCCTCAACTACTGCGACCCCGCTAATGAGCAATTATTGTGCGCAGCTACGCCATCGGAGTAAATCCGTGGACCCAGGTTTACAAGATCACTTGTTAACAAAAACAATAGCAGCCACACCAATTAAAACCTCATCAAATCGCCCAAACACGAGTGTTCAACGGTCTGGACGTTTGCCACAGACACAACATTCGACGCAGCAATTCCGAGCATTCGAGAAGGAAGAACCAAGCGATTCGGTAGACCTTACACACAGTGATGACGAGTCAACTTCTGGGCACTCTATATTCGATGAGCCGCAACGTATCTGGGAAGAGGAACCGGCATCTCGATCGGGTCCGGTCATAAAGCGAGGGATCAAAAGAAAGAGCGACGAGGTTCGTGGATCGGTGAAAGAAAACACTCGCAAAAAGCATGACAATGGCAAGGCGTCTGTGTCAGTACAATCCAAGGGTAACGATCCTGAATTTATGGACATAGATGATTTTGAGGATTCAATTGTTCTTTTGGACAAGCCGCCACCACCACCCTATTCACAGCACCCGAACACCTCCACAATTGAAGGTAACGCAGCACAGGTACATATTAGTATTGAAGCACAAAGTGAGGACCCTTTTTATGAAGGCCCTACTTTAGCTACAGAAAATGCACATTCAGCCGAAAATAAAAGTCAGAGAATACCGAGTCAAGCAATGTCGGATGGCGTCATGGAAAATGATAATCCATCTAAACTTCGTTCTTCCCCCTTCAAGGCGTCTAAGTATTCTCAAACCCCATTAGAGGGGAGGAGAAATCTTTTACAGAGCCAAAGTCCAAGTAAGATGAATATTCCGGATCGAAGCGCATCTCAGTTACCGAATTCTCCACGCAAAACAACGCTGTCACCAAAACGAGTCATTGAGGATTCGGACAGCGATGATGATGATATCTCTGAGCCAGATATTGACATGCCAGACACAACGGAAAATACTTCTCATATCAAGACAAGCCAGTCGCCATTGAAATGGCAGCCTTTATCTTCAGCGTACAGTGGCTCGAGGCCTGGTAGCCCGTCCAAGTCCGGACCTAAGCCCAGTCTTCCGACAAATGTCATACGCCAAGATAGCATTCCATCGCCATTCCAAAGAGACTCGCCAACAAAATTCTGTAATGTCAGTCAGAGCATGCCTACTTCTAGCCAGCGAACACCATCTTCAACACTCAGTGAAGAGGATAAAAGGCTGTTGGCGACATTTTTTGAAGCCCCCAATATGATAATCAGTCTCAAATCACAACTTGATAAATCACTTGATGAGCCTAGAGCTGTGCGCCGGCAATTCTTGGAAGATGGCGAATCACCGCCTCAACATGTCGTTGATCAAATTCGGTCTGTTCAAAGTCTTTCTAAAATCGCTGATGAACTTCCCACTTTGAAGTCTCAGCGCGATTCACAATTTCTGGAACGGAAAAAGCTCATCGCCATTATCGAGCAGAAATATGATGAAGACAAAGACCCAGCGGAGGAGACTGCCAAGAATAGGGAGTTGGCAGCAGAGATAAGGGTTACCGAATCTGCGATACTCGAACGTCTGGTCGCTTTGAGGTTTTCAGAATGGCTTCAATCCCATCTGCAGGAAGATGTGATTACACACGTCACTGCGTCTTCAGAAACTCCCTCCAAGAGGTCAAACCGTACTATCAGGCCAGTACAAACATCCCGTGCACCGAGGAATTTCACCGAAGGTCAACCTTCGGGCAGTTTTGATCACACCCAAGTTGTACAGCAAACGCAAGTACCATTAATAATACCATCAACCACAAGACCTGGTAGAGAAATTCAACGCGATAATTCACACGAGCGCACTGCACAGAGACAACCGCAGATGGTTAAAGAGCCATGGGATGATATTGATGAAGCTGATTTTGAGGACGAAGACTTCCCCCCCAGTCCTCAGCAAACCACACGTGCATATGGTAAAACAATGGGCAACAACAGCGATCAGTATTTTGCACGAGAATCCCGTGCGTTATCTCACGCTTTTGATCATGATGAGGAGAATTTTGGTGATTTCGATGATGACCAAGATATGCTTGAACTTGCGGAAAACTTTGAGCATCGTCAATCATTTACAACCAGCTCAAATCAAGTTTCAAATAATCTGAAGCAGGGAGCAAGTAAACCATCTGCCAAGGAGGCTGGCAATACATCATTTCCAACCAAAGCAGCTCCCTCGGATATGATGCGTCACCCATGGTCCAGTGACGTCAAAAGTGCCTTGAAAAACCGGTTCAGGTTGCATGGCTTTCGACAAAATCAGCTTGATGCTATCAATGAAACATTAGCTGGAAAGGATGCTTTCGTTCTGATGCCTACTGGAGGAGGTAAATCATTGTGCTATCAGCTTCCAGCAGTGATCCAGTCAGGCAAAACAAGGGGTGTGACTGTTGTAGTATCACCTCTTCTAAGTTTGATGCAAGACCAAGTGCAACACTTACGCGATGCCAATATTCAAGCCACTCTCATCAATGGAGAATGCACACAGGAACGGAAGAGGGATATATTTTCGGCACTGGAAGGTCCCCAACCTGAACAGTTTATTCAATTACTTTACATTACTCCTGAAATGCTCAACAAGAGTCAACAACTTATCCGGGTACTTGAATCTTTACACGGTAGGGAAAGGCTTGCACGATTTGTGGTTGATGAAGCACACTGCATTAGTCAATGGGGTCATGATTTCCGACCAGATTACAAAGCTCTCGGGGATGTACGCCCCCGATTTCCAGGCGTGCCAATCATTGCTTTGACAGCTACTGCCACTCCAGTGGTCAGAGCCGATATCCTTGCAAATTTGAAAGTTAACAGTGGTTGTAAGGTGTTTGAACAGAGTTTCAATAGACCAAACTTGACATATGAAGTCAGGCCGAAGTCCAATGTAGCAGCAACGTTGGAGGATATCGTTAAGCTCATCACGACCAAGTACCAGAACCAGACGGGAATCATATACGCGCTATCCAAAAAGAGCTGTGAAGACATTGCTAAATTACTTCGTGGATCATACAAACTAAAGGCCGATCATTTCCATGCGGGCCTGGATCCCGAGGTCAAGAAGAAAGTCCAACAAGACTGGCAGAAAGGCAAGACGAAAATCATAGTGGCCACGATTGCATTCGGCATGGGAATTGACAAACCGGATGTGAGATTTGTGATACATCATTCAATACCAAAGACTTTGGAAGGCTATTATCAGGAGACGGGTCGTGCTGGCCGTGATGGAAAGCGATCTGGATGCTATTTGTACTACGGCTACCAAGACACTTTCATGCTAAAAAAGTTCATCAAGGATAGCAATGGCAGTTATGAGCAAAAACAAAGACAATCAGAAATGCTCAGTCGCATGGTACAATTCTGCGAGAACAGATCCGATTGTCGACGTGTGGAGATCTTGAATTATTTCGGCGAGTCTTTCAGCAAGGAAAACTGCGAGTATACTTGCGATAATTGCAATAGCAAGAGCACGATGGAGACTGTTGATATGACAGAGCATGCCCTATACGTTATCAATATCGTCCAAAGGTTACAGGATCGCCAAGTCACACTCATTCAATGCGCCGACATTTTGTCAGGGTGGAAATTGAAGAAGAATGTTGAGGATTGTTATGATTTCCCCGAGTATGGCAAAGCAGCGGACATTCAACGAGACGAGGTCGAGACTATCTTCCGACGTTTATTGTCAGAAGATGCTCTAAAAGAAGACAATATAGTGAATAGAGCTGGGTTCGTGGTGCGATATATTCTGGTTAGTATAATCCTCCATCTCTCATAGACTCAAACTGACATAGCATATAGCCTGGCCCAAATGCCCGAGCCTTTTTAGCTGGAAGACGCACGTTGAAACTAGTCCGAGTCTCATCCTCGGAATCTCAGATGAAAGCTCCTCAGATGAACCCTCCGTCTACCAAAGCACCAACGACGAAAGCTGGGAAATCGAAAAACTTGGCGGCTAAACAACCAGTAAAGCGTGGGACAGGAGTTGCATCGGCGAAGACGAATGCCTCTTATCCGCCATCCACCAATATCTCATCACCCGTTCAAGTTACATCTAGACGACGTAAACCAGCCGCAGCTGATCCCGATGATGATGGATTCATTGTACGTGACTCTTCAGATTCAGAAGATGATGGATTCGAACCTGTCCGTGGCGTACCATCTCGTTCATCATTTGGCAGACGACAGGCTACAATCAAATTTGGTCCTCCAATCACTAGCGACCAGCAGCTTGAAAATGCAGGCTTAAAGGATGTACATGTTGATATAATACGACAATTTGTTCAAGAAGCTAGGGTGCTCGATGAACAAATACGCAATAATAAGGGTCGTCGCAAGGCCTATTTCACAGAGGCACAGCTTCGTACCATGGCCATGCATTGGACTACCACACTTCCTGAAATGGCATCCATCGATGGTATTGACACGAATAGTGTAGAGAGTGTTGGGAAGAAATTCATCCCACTTGTTGAGAAACATCATAGATATTACAGTGAAGTGATGGCTGGCGATGTTGATAAAAGCCATAAAAATGTCATCGAGTTGAGTAGCGACGATGAAGTCTTTGAAGATCAGGCATTTGAGCCCGAAAGTAGACCCGTGCGTCAACGTGTGTACGAACCTGCTTACGAGCCCGTGGAGGAGGCCGAGGAGGAGGCTGAGGACAACACCTTTTCCGAGGACGAGGATTACGGGTCACTTGATGAAGAGGCGGTCGAGAGCAGCCAATATTTCCAGTCTTCAGATGTCCAGGCATACAATGCTCGCATGGATGGGCAACCAGAATTCAAATCTACAGGGAAGGGTAAAGGACCAGCAAACCCTCGAGCAAGGTCCCGAGCGACCCGGGTTGGCGCCAGCAAACGCAGCAATAGTGGAAACAGGCGTAGCAGTTATGGCAAACCTTCTGGCGTAAGAAAGAAAAGTGCCTCAGCATCAGCATCGACGGCTGGTAAGCGTGGTAGTGGATCGGCCCCTGTTAAGAAACCAGCGGGAATTATGGATAGATTCGCTAAAGGAGGTGGGAATGTGGGGAGAGGTGGGGGTGGAGCTTCGGGAATTGGAATGATGCCTACTTGATTCATAGGTGTTTTGGGTATGGACCTCATGAGCTATATGGCTACGAAGCATTGTTAAATGGCGTTGAGATGGGAAAATTCGCATTGCTAGGTTTTATGGCTTGGCTTGGTTGGGGACTTTGGAGAATTTGAATGCTCTTTCTGCATTTTGGGCGCTTGAAAAGGATTTGTAATGTAGGGATGACTTATTTCGTGAATTATATTGAAATATTGAGTTATCCACTAGCTCAGAAACAGTGTACTTGAGTGAGATCTTACAGAAGTGCGAATTATTCACTCCATTTCAGTGATCAAAATATCTGAACGCGTTCTTGATGACCCTAAACCTCTAGTTCAATTCTAAAGACCTCCTATCACAGACAATCTTACTTGAAAGAAATACAACGATATCATTGATCCCTTGCGGTTCATTAACCCAATGCCCACCATCTGTATAAGTCTTCCAAGTTACATGCATCCCAAGGACGTCAATGCCATCTCTCAACTTCTCTCCATTCCTTACAGGTACCACATCATCATCCATAGAATGCGAGAGGAAAATTGGAGTTTCAAGTGCTGATCCAGCAACAACTTCGAGGTCGGTGAGATCCTTAATAACTCCACCCTCCTCGCTCTGAAGCATCTTCCGAACCGCAACAGATATCTCATCACCCCTCGCCTCCTTCGCAATGTCGAGAATGCTACTCTGAAAAGGCAGCCAGCTACACATCCCCACGAACCCTCCAATCCGCACACTGCCGCACAGAAGCGCCATAAAAGCCGTTGCACAACCCTGACTAATGCCCCCGAGAAAGATCTTATCTAACCCTATAACCTCCGCCTCTCTCCGGACAACCTCCAAAATCAGGGTAATGCTTTCCACCAATCCTTCCCTCTGGATCTTTTCTTTCTCGGCGGGATCTTCAACCGACCACATGTCAAACCACTGCGATATTTCGGTGTCGAAACGTGCTGATGGGAGGAGTTTGGCGGTTGGGAACACCCATTTTACGGAGGGGAAGATTTCGGGAAGGGTGAGGTCGTTTGAGGCTTGGCTCTCGAACAATTCACTTGCAAATTCGGTGGCGATGCTGTCGCGGCCGTGGAGGATTATTATGGTGTGGGTATGCGCGGAGCTTGAGTGTGCGGGGACCACGTGCGGGTTTGTTGAAGGCATACTGTTCGAGACAATCTAGATATTTGAGAAGACTGGAGATTTGGGAATTGCAGAATTATCGAGGGGACTTAAAGTAATTCTAGCTGCGACAGGGTCTGGAGTCTGCGGGATGATTTATAGAAGTTGAGATGCTGTTCAGACGAAATCCCGCCTATCGTAATGAGAGTGTCTGCGCCAGAACATGTAGCGAACTTATAATTATTCACAGTTATTCCAGTCACTACACCTTCTGAGTATTATCAAAATTCGGATTAACCAAATTATTCAATGGTGATATAGGCGTCTATTTCATGGAGGTGTCCAGAATGGATTGCTCCTAATCGATTGGTGGATGGACGATGGCTTGATGACCTAACACAACAAGATTTTGTGAGATGATATTACCCATAACGATATAATACCTCAGAAGCAAAAAGTGCAGAGAGAGGAATCAATAGATACATAATGTTCTGAGATGTTATAATCGAAATTAGCTAAATGATGGTAGACTTCCTTAGCCATAGACAGTTGTGAGGACCACATGACTAAGATTACCAGCAGCACTCTTATATATATTTTAAAATAACCAGTCACATGATATAAACAGGGCGATTGGTCTAGTGGTATGATATATCCTTAGCATGGATGGGGTCGCGGGTTCAATTCCTGCATCGTCCAATTTTTTTGCTTTTGTCTGTGATGGTGGAAGGAAATTTCTTTTTGCTGAGATTAATCGCTGTTGTGGGGCTAATGACTAAAATATAGCCGCAATAAAACTAATATACTTTCTAGTTGCGAGTACCCCTCCCAACTCTTCTCATGACTCTATACTGTAGAAAGGAAATAGTTTCCTTACTAATTTTTCTTGAAGGTCTAAAAAAAGATAGTCATTCACGCAAGTTTACATGTCTGTCTCAAGATATCAAAGCATAAACATAAAGAACTTTCAAATTGACTAAAACGTAACTCATTCCTCATCACCCATAAAACTTAGTTCTTATACAAAATCTTGTTCGAATCCGACCTATCTTTATTCATGGCAGATGTGCCATGAGTTGTGTTACCGTAGCCAGATGTGGTTCCCTTCTGAGGCAAGTCAGTCATGATTGTTATCTTTAAACCAACCTTTAGGTGTTTGACAAGTGGATTGAAGAGATGAAATAGTGGAAATTGATAACATACAGGAACGCTCTTATGAGCACCAGTAAATGGATCAACATAAACTTCTGTGTTACGAGACCCCTCATTCATGGTCTGGTTCTTGGGTGGCAATTCCATGTATGCTGGACGTTTGCCAGGTGTAGTTTGCATAGCTTCTGGGATGATCTTGAGAAATGCAGGTGTGCTACTGAAAGCTCTTCTCTGAATTGGGAGGAGAGATTGACGAAGCATGATGGAGATGGTTTGAGGTTGATGCTTGTTATTTGTGATATATGATAGAGTGAGGTGGAGAAGAGAAGATTGATGATAAGTAACAGTATGATATGATGAGAAGAATGGGCTGCGTCTCTGGCATATGTATAGATAGATATATTAAGTTTGAGCTAGATTATAGACGTGATTATGAATACGCTCTATTTCATGTCATTTGACAGCGCCCCTCAATGAATAGATAATCAATCTTCCTATGATAGCTTGTCTGTGTTGCTAGGTTACCTTCCGAGGTCAATTCGCTCGTGATAGGCCGTTTGCGGCATGAAAGCTAATTCTAGAAACCTTGAGGCACCACGGGTATTCTCATGATAGATGATTGATGGAACTTTAACTTCAAAGATGTTGTGATCGGCCGGGATCGATTCCCGATGCACTTGGACCCTGGTTTTAGTGCTGTGCTCTCCGCCATTTGAAGCGTGGGCTTGAGGTTGATCGGACATGTCTATAAGTACTATCACGAAAACCACAAACCTATAAATTGATGCATTGGGCTTAAGGCTTTTTGTGACTGAACATTAGCTAATTTAAAATTGTGGATCTTACCCTTAACTTATATATACTTCATCTAGAAGCATCTCAATTACAGAGACTATCGTCTTGGACGAGGCTGACCAACACATACATATATGTTCACATAGAGTGCAGAATATATCTTACTTCTCTTTCAATTAATTTGGTGACGAAAATTCTACAACAGCTTAACATTGAAGTATGCTGTAACATTGACTATGTCCTACGATTATAGAAATTGCCTTATATAAATGGATGTTCGAATCGGTGAGAAGGTAGCTTGGAAAACGACACAAAGCAACCGCATCCAAATCTTCAAAATACCTTAATAAATACTTGATTGGCCCGCTATGAATATAACAATCACATACTAAGTACATTAACTTTCCAAATCTCATCATGTTGAACAAGAAGACATAATTAGATCGAGAAATCAATATATCACCCTAACCACTTACACGCACTCGTCGTCCCAATCTGGAAATTCCCATCTCTCACCAACCCCAACGTATCTACACAATACACATTGACCGGTAAACCCATTCAAAATACAGTATCAAAATTCCAAGACCGAAACTCACATCCATTGTCTCACAAAGTAAAATAACAGTGCTCAAATAAAAATCCAAACACAAGTCCCACAAATCCCCCATCTCCATTGTAAATCCCACACACTTGCCTCACTCACTGCGCCGTCTCGAAACCACAACAAGCATACAACACCGTCAAGAACTCCATAAAATAGCCCACAATCACAAACCCTTAATAAAGATCAAGCGACTCCAAGCAAGCAACCCGACCACAAAATGCCACCCCTCCCAAACCCCTCACACTACACACCCTTCAACCCCACCTACCTCCCCCGCCCAACCTCGCTCCTCAGCCTCGTCCCTTTATTCGTCCTATTAATGTGCACGATAGCCTCCGTGATATGGTGGAATTTCCTGATGGGCAAGGCTTCATCCAACACGGATGCGGGTCGGTGTGTAGGGGGTATGAATGGGGAAAGAGCTGGAGAGAATCAAGATGAAGGAAGGGAGTTCCAGTTGGTTGAATTCGGGGAGAGGAAAGCTATGGAGCTTGTTCGTGGTGCGGATAATGTGGGCGATACTTGGGGTGGTTGGGAGGGGGAGGGGGTTAAAGGATGCGGGGAGGGGTGGGAGGAGGTGGAGATTCGTGGGTGTCAGTGGGAGGGAATGGCGGTGGCTGATGAGGATGAGGATAAAGAAGAGAGAGGACTGACACTTCTGCCGCCGATGCCGATATGAATATACAGCGATATACCTGTAGGGCAGAGAAAGAAGGCAGGGCAGTGCCAAGAGAAGCCGAGAAAGAAGGAAAGGAGACAAAAGGACAAAAATCATCAGCACGGTAAACCAGATACCAGCAATTATTCAATTTCCCATGCTAATAATATACACTGCTACAATTCTGTAAAATCTCGATCTCTCAAATTCAGCCTCCATTTAATCTCCCACCCCAACGCCATAAAAATGCGAAAGCGCAATTATCCCCATCCCAAACAAACGAAACAGCAAGAAAGACAAAATAGTGTGAAAATAAGACAAGATGTAGAAAGGAAAAAACAACCACAATGCCAACCCACACTCCCGCTCCCACACGCTAAGATTCAAGAACCAACAACTCCTCCTCATTAATCCACACTATACAAAAAAAACCTCAATTCTCACTCACCCCTCAAATAGATGTAATCCTAGGTCCTCTGCCTCCCTGCCCAGGCGACAATCTCGCCCTTGGACGCAGATTAATCACACTCTCCAATTCTCGGAGCATATTCGTGCTGGCATCCGCCTTCTCACGCATACTCTCCCTCTTGACGCGATCCTCCTTAATCATGCGGATGCGTTCCTCGCGCGTAAACGTGCTGCGCTTGCGCGTATTATCGCTGGCAACGGCCTCGAATTCCTCCGGATCCTCGGATGATGCGCTCATACTGCTGCGGCGGTTTTCACCGTTCAGTGCTCTTAATGCATCCTCTGCGCTGCCTTCTTCTACGGCGGTAAGGCCGGATAGAGAGATCGCTGGGCTAAGGAAGCCGCTCATGCTGCTAATCCGCTTCTCGTTCCGGTCGATATTATTTGCAAGTGCTGCCTTTCCGTCCTCCCATTCCTGCATGAGGGATTTTAAATCCACGCCGATGGATTCATAATGCGCCATAAGAGTGGCACTCGTTGCGCCAAGGTCGGTGACGTCTTCGGATTCATCGAGAGTGGCGTCCGATTCTTCACGGAGAACGTGCAATTTTGCCTGCAGGCCACGGATGCCGGAGGAGAGGGAGTTGAGTTTGCGGAGTTGCATTCTATGGCGTTCGCGGTTGGGGGTTAGGGGAATTTTAGGAGTGGTGGGGACGGGAAAACCTGAGTTGTTAGCTTCTTGATATGATTTGAGGTAAAGAATGAAAATGATGAGCGTGAGGGAGACTTACTCTCTACTTCGTCGAGGATCCGTCGTAAGTTGTCCTCGGCTTGTGCAGTGACGCTGCTAACTGCTTCAATTTGCTCTAAGGCGGCTCCCCAGCGCTGGAAATCAGGTCTGGCACCATTCGCGTTGAGGGCAAGGAGGGAGCACAGGAAGACCTTTCTGAGTACGTGGAACCGTGCTGCCAGGATCTTGATGACTTTTAGGGCCTCGAAGTCCTCGAATTCTCCCTCCTTATATCCTGACATCGCTTCCGAGATATCGAGTTCACTAACATCGTAGATGTCGTAGTACTTTTCCAAATCCATCTCTTCCGCTAGTGGTTTCAGCACCGAGCAGGCATGGTTATGAACAGGTAAGATGGCAGCCAGGGCTCTGTGTAGCGTCTTTCGAATGCGGGCACAACGCCTGGTGTGGCTTCGATCCTCGAGTCGACTCACAGGGGGCAGAGGGGTGCTGATTCTGTATCCACGCGAGACCAGTTCCACCTCCGCAACAAGAGTGATGGCAGTAGCCATAGCCGCACTAAGTCCCTGCGATCGTGTGACAAATGTAGTTGTCTCTTCGAGGATGCGGTTTCGTAGATACTGTAACCATTGCCGGCGTACATAAGCATAGGCGACTACAGCTACTCCTCCAAATACAGTCACTGCCAATGCCGTCCGCCCTCTCCCAGAGTGTCCTTCACCAGCCCCACGCGCCCAGTGTACCAACCATGCCAAAGTGAATGCGGCAGAAGCTGTGGCGACGACTCCTCTCACTGAGAACTGTGGACGTTGGAGCGATATATTGGGAGAAGGGGGTTCATTGAGCTGCGGGAGTTGGGAAACATGGCCGTGGTATGATTGCTCGCTCAATAATTGTGAGGCGATGATGATGTATCGGAACTGTTCGAGGAATCGTGCGTTATCTGCTCGTCCAAGGGTGGAATTCACTGCTTTCTGTAGGCAAAGATGTCAGCGACGTACAGAAGTGACATGATGGGAGCTCTCACTGAGCATGTCTTGTGTATAGCGGCGACGGTGGAGCGCTCGGGGATACGTAGTTGTAGAGGTTGAGGAATGGATTTGAGTTTCGATTGGACCTTCGAAACATTGGGCCTACCGCGAGGTGCGAATGAGGGACTTGGTGAACTGGATCTGGAGTCGTTGTCGCCATGCCCATCACGCGCTGATGCCCAGTTGTCGTCGTTCCCACCCTCAGCTGTGACATGCAGCGTCAGTATGTATTCCGGTATAACAGACATGAAGTGACATTTGGTGTCATGAAGTGGGTGCAGGCTTCCACATACCCTCTAGGTAGGCGGCCAAAGGGGAGTCTTCAAAGATGATAGATTCCATGTCTCAGTTGCACAGTCGCACAATCGCAGTCGCACAAATTGTTATGATGAATAAGTATTCATGTGGCTAAGCATGGCGATCTTGGCAAACAATGGGAAATGTAAATGTTTAAAGTTCAGGGACTTGTCCTCCCCTTGTCTTCGATGGTTCTATTTCGAGGTTGTGGTGATGTTGTTATCGTTTCTGTTGTTGCTCTGGATGCTCGCAGTTGGTGAGGTAATGAAGGTTGGAGTGCAAGGTGCAAGGTTGAGGTCACGGCAGCAAAGCGTATGCACGTTGTGAGTGAATGAATGGACGAGAGAGAGTGAGTAGTGGTAAACGAATGACTGAGTGGTCAGAAGAACAGAGCTCGACTATCACCAACAAAAGGACAAGGACGACACAACAGCCACAACACCGACGACGATGACAATGACAATAGCCAGCTGAACCCCAATGTTAAGTGGGACTTATACGATATCCTCCCTCGCCCTCGAATAGATTACGATTTGCTAGGCGATATTGACTGGAATGCACAAAACGAGCCCGATTAGTATGTGGCCGTAGATGCTAATTCATCCTTTGGCGTTCGCCCCGTCCCCTGAATTCAGTGGGCTCCAAGCACTCGCAGACCTTATTTGTGCAGAAATTGGTGGAATTGACCTCCGTTCCGATACGCTCTCCGCAATTTGCACTCCAAATTTGGATTCCATGGGTTCTGATGCGTTGCAGTCATGGATAAGGACGATCATGACAGATTAGCGAGGGAAACACAGAGGAAACGTGGTTTTTTGTGCAGAGCATCCCAATCTGGACTATTATTTGTATGTTTGATGTCGGATATGAGATGGGTGAGTGTGCTCTCAAGGTCTCTGAATTGAGTTGCACAACTTTCATATCATGGGCTTGTAATGACCGCATCACAACATGGCAGCGTTACACAATCCACCTCTAATCCTCTGACAGAACTTTATCTTCCTCTTCACGCGTTTTGGTTTCTTGCTGGCACGTGGATGGACCTCTGACTGCTCCTCTTCAAGTTTCACATCTTCTGCTGGAATGCAAAGCAATGACTGCAATTGGCACAGGTACATATCCACCCCTCATGTTGCATTCCTATGATATTGATCAGTATCTATGGGCTATGGGATCTGGGCTATGATGAAGATCTGTTTGGATGCGCAGTCGCAGATCACTCCTCGAGTACACTCTATTCATAGGTGAATGAATCGAGATGGTGAGAATCGAAGATATCTTCAACAACGGGCATCGAGTTCTCGTCTACTTCTACTGCCATCGGTCCTCCAAACAATGAGTTCATTTGTTCCTCCAGTAAAGTCATGGCACGATGATCAAATACATCAAATACACCCAATACGAAGCATCGAGTAATTACTCTTTAGAGCACCGAGATTGGATCTGCATCGAATCAATGCGTGTCTTATCCACGTTGCACACTTATTGGGGCACTTTCTCGGAACATTTGAATAAAGTATTGCTCATTCATAGCGATATTATTATTCATAAACATCTCGGACATCAAATTCCCTTCAATTTGAAGAAAGGTAATATGCACATGGCCAATACCGCGATTTCATCCACAGAACATTGTACCGAAAAGCGCAATCCGCGTATCGTGTCTCCATCCTGGGTATTTCCGTGAGCTGTAGTTACAAATTTTGTACTCATTACTCGAAACAGATCCATATCTCAGCAGTCAACTACGCGCTACAGCAGCCAGAGTTACGTATACCCAGCTTTGGCGCAGAAGGCAGGTAGCCAAGTGGAGGATGACAATCGTGCAACGAGCGCCAAACGAGAGGTTGAGGCTCGCGAAGGTCAAACGTAGACGCTCGACCTCAAGGACAAATATCGGCATTCCATCGTACGGCTGAATCGAGGCGAATATCATAAGTGGGGACGCGGAACTCTGGAACTCAGGCACATGACTTTGATGTGCATCGTCTCGTTGAGGGCGTTCAACTCGGACGATCTCCCATAAACCTTCGTATCATATATAACTCAAAGCTCCGCTCTCTGAGCCAACAAACCGAATATACGGCCTTGATGACGAAGTGAGGGTGAGGTGAGATGCTCCAAGGCTGGGAGGGGGACTACATACATTTGTATATCGTAGGCGCCTACCATGGTATTAATACTTGGTGGCGGAGAGTGGTGAGGACCACTTGACATCTCTACCACCTAGCATCGTAGAAATAGGGAAATTTTCATTGGAAATTTTGCATGGGGCCCTTTTGTCGCCCAGAAGCTGCCGTTTTTCTCGGCGTGAGCGGGCGGGCTTGGTTATTTATGGATGCGGCACAGCGGCATGGAGATGGGATGTTGCAACGAGGGAAACGGTTGAGTGAGGAGGAGGGTGTGACCATGCATTGAGTAATTCTCTCATCCTCTCCTGACGCAAACTTTCCAGACGGATGTCACATCTCACATGTCACCTCTCACCTCTCTCGCCTGCATTTCTCATGTCCGAAGAGTTATCATTACCAAAACCTCACCCTTTTTTCTGTTTCTACCAGATTGAAGCTGAGGAATATGAGTACAAGAGGCGTATTTTTTGTGGGAAGAACGGACATTGAATGGAATATGGGAGGAGCGTTGAGGGTGCTGGAGTACGTAGTGTGTAGTATTATGGTGCTATGTGCTCTGAGGAGCCGAGGGGTGAAAGACATAGTGCACACAGTAGCGGTTATTTGAAGAATAGCGAGCTGTTAGGCGAAATTGGCGTGGCGTGTGGTTAGGCCAAGTGTGTGGTGATGGTGGTGCTGGTGGTGCTGGTGGTGCTCATGAGCAAGCCAGGCAGAGGCCGGCGAGTGCGGGAGAGAGTCGTAGAGAGAGACTGCTGCAGGTACGGCGTAGGCAGTAGGGAGCTTAGTGGGGTTTCTACGTAAAGGTACCTGATCTAAGGCTTAAGGTATGTAGCCAAGTCGTCAGTAGCGAGTAGTCATTATGGTGGTGTATGTAAGTATGTACGCACGGAGAACAACACCGCAGTGCATACATACGGACTGTATTTCCTGTATTTCCTGTATTTTCTGTATTTTAAGATACGACAAAGTAAGCAACGCTCACTTGGAGAGAAAATGACTCTGTCTATCTATCATTTCACTGGGTAATAAGTACAGATTACACCCTCCTCATAGTTCGTCTTCCCCCGTGTTTGCAACTCTCATAAAGGACCGATATCACGCTTATGTAGCACATTTATGCATCCTCAGCCATCTAGCAATTAAGCTTATGGTGATTTTACTATGCATACACGGTGCTTACGCTCAACCGGTGCAACTTCATCCCTCCCCCTCGCAGCCAAGACGCACGCTCATTGGCATATTCATACTGCATTGTGCAATCTTAAAGGGGGCGGCGCCATAACCAACATCTGCTCAGCCTTGCTCGTGCGCGAAAAAGACTGCGAAAGGCCCTTGCAGTTCTGCTTGACTCTTTACATACGTACATACATCCATCCGCCAATACATACTTGGTAGTAGTAAGTAGCAGTAGTGTACATACATGTAGTCCCTTATTCCATTTTCTCGCCTACAGGTGCAGGATGTGAGCTTTTCATGAGACCGCCGCGTCTCAACTCCCTGGCACCCCGGAAGGTTCACGATGAGATGCTCATTTCTTTTCCTACAACCATGGATTGCGTATGCACTCTCTATGGCCTTGGTATGAGTTGATCCCTTGTAGTCTGCCCTCACGCCATAGGCACCTACACAGTACAACCACCAAACCACCAAACCACCTCAATGTGTCAGCCTACCATTGCCAGTATTTCAGCCCCCGCTGGCTATTCTCTACCTGCACAGCATGGCACAGTAGTACGGTACGGTATGCCCGTGGATAACTATAGACTACACAACTTGTACCTGCCTGTCCCTTATGAGCCCTGGTCCAGGTACAATTTATTCAGGATCCCCTCACCCCTACCAACCTCCAGCCCGGCCGATTACCACCTAGCAAGGCTCCTAGCCGCATTGAGATTAAAGTCACCTTGTAAATATCCGCAAGTGGAGGAGTAAACATGGCCACGGGTCCATTCCTCGAACACACTGCTCGGCCTGTTACCTCTTTAAGCTTTGTGTGGAGTGGGTAAGAATCGTGCATCATCCTTCACTAAGCGGGCGCTGGGAGTCAGCCTGTGCCGCTGGCGCTGCCTCTTGGCTGCTTGCTATACATATCCGATTTCCCCAGCTGCTTGCGTCTGATCCTCTCTTTTTTGCTTTCCTTGCTGCACGCCGTCACTCACGCTTCATTCCAGAAACAAACATCTCCAGTATCATTTTTGATACCAGTCACTCTTTGAGAACCCCAAACATATATACATATATCCAACTGAACGTCATCTTCGTCCTCGAACATTCTTTGCCTTCTTTCTAGAAATCCATTCTTCCAACAAGAAATCTAAACAAAACTTAATCTATCAATATGCGCTCCAACGTCTTCACTGCCGGCCTTTTGGCCTTCGCCAGCTACGTCGCTGCCCAGACCGCCAACTTCGATCCTATCTCCTACCCAACCCAGGACTTGGAGGTCCCTGCTGGCTCTACCCTCAACATTGTCTGGGAGTCCACCGTCTCCAGCAAGGTCACCATCACTCTCCTCCAGGGTGCCACTTCCGCTACCCTCCAGCTCGGTGATGTAATTGCCAGTAAGTCGCATAACCCAAGTGAAACCCCACTCTGCACTGTCATATACTGATTGATTTCCAGCCTCCATCGACAGCTCTCTTGGAACCTACGCCTGGACTGCCCCATCCACGGCTGCGTACGCCACCTACGGCTTCAAGCTCTCCCTTGACGAAGACACCACCACCTACCAGTACTCCTTCCCATTCCACGTCTCTGTCTCCTCATCCTCCTCCTCCGCTGCCGCATCCACCTCCGCTACCTCCTCCGTTGCCTCCTCCACCGCAGCCTCCTCCACCGCTGCCGCCGCCGCCAGCACCACCTCCGTCGCCGCTGCAGGTACCACCTCCCTCACCAACGCTGAGGTCTCCGACACCAGCTCCTCTGCTGCCTCCTCCGCTGCTTCCGTCTCCTCCGCAGCCGCTTCCACCTTGTCCTCCGTCACCGTCACTGCCTCCTCCGGATTCGCCTCCGCTACCTCCAAGACCAACTCCACCAAGACCAACACCACCGCCACTAGCTCTTCCACCTTCGCTTCCTCCACTGGTGGCGCTGCTGCCCGCTCTGTTGGTACCTTCGGTATTGCTGCTGGTTTCGCCGTCGCTTTCGGCTTGGCTATGTAAATTGGCTAGCCAATTTGGGGATTTATGTTGAGTTGTGAATGACTGTGCATGGTTGGGGTGTTTGTGTATTTTCGGTCGTTTCGTTGTATATATCCAATTTAGGGCGGCTCTCTATGCCGTGGGTGTATGTGCATTTGCATTGTTGGTGGCATAATATGTTCTTGATGGATGTGTATTGCTTTGTTGCAAAAGTTGGAATTTAAGATTTACTTTACCTTCATACCTACATTTTGAGATGGATTCGGTCAATGATGTGAATTTTTACTATGTTGATATTACCTCAGTGAGCCATGTTGAGCGCTCATTTTAGCTTGGTCCTCTTGTCATACTTGGCTTGCATGGCTTGTTTACCGTTATCGACCGTTGAGAATGCTTGCTTGTCGCAAGGAGCTAACTGAATGATCTTGTTTGAGGAGAAAGAGAGTGGAATAAGATTGTCATGTCAAATATTAGAGTAACGTCAGATCTGAAAGTCATATCAATCAACGATGAAGTGTCAAAGGATTAGGATTATCTAGGTTGTGAATAACTCTATTTCTCGGGATACTTTGCATGGATAGCAGTCATGCATCTGGTGCATCCTCCCAACGAAAACCTGGCATGGAATACATGCATATTATTCTAGTCACGTGCAAGAAATATCTGTATCTTCATACCTCAGGCATAGAATTCCACTTAACGCGTCGCAAACGCGCTAGAGCAAATGGACGTGTCTGCCTTGAAGCTCTCCATGCGTGTCGCAGCTCGATTTCTACATTTTCAATCAACACATCTTCTTCCAACTCTATATCTCAAATTTTTCAAATCCTCAATCTCCCACCAATTCCCCTTCTTCCTACGTACTCACATCACCAATCCCATCTACCGTCAACAGTAAGTAAAATGCATTCCGTCATCATTGGCTGGATTTCCCCGCACGAAGCCGCTGTGTGGATTTGTGAATTTCGCTGACAAGATCCAGTGTTGGAAGCACGTCTCGAGCAGGCCGATCTCCTCAAGAAGGTAGGTGATAACACAGCCCCGCTGCAGATGAACAGCGACGCAGTATATTAACAGCACTAGGTCGTCGATGCCATCAAGGATCTCGTACAAGATTGCAACTTCGACTGCAATGACAGCGGTATCGCATTGCAGGCTATGGACAACTCGCACGTGGCGCTCGTCTCCATGATGTTGAAGGCAGAGGGTTTCTCTCCATACCGCTGCGACCGCAATGTCGCTCTCGGTGTCAACCTTACCTCCCTCACCAAGGTGCTCCGCGCCGCCCAGAACGATGACGTCCTTACCCTTAAGGCTGAGGACGCCCCAGATGTCCTCAACCTCATGTTCGAGAGCTCTGAGAGCGATCGTCTCTCTGAGTACGACCTTAAGCTTATGGATATCGACCAGGAGCATCTTGGTATCCCAGAGACCGAGTACGCTGCGACTATCTCCATGCCCAGCGCTGAGTTCCGCAGAATTTGCGTGGATTTGATGGCTCTTTCTGAGTCTGGTAAGTTCACTCTGCATATTCTTTAACTGTTGAAATTGTAATTCTAACTCTGTACAGTCTCAATTGAGGCCTCCAAGGACGGTGTCAAGTTCCAGTGCAATGGCGATATCGGTAACGGCGCTGTCACTCTCCGAAGCCACACAAACGTCGACAAGCCAGCGCTTAACGTTGACATCGAGCTTACCGAGCCTGTCTCCCTTACCTTCTCCCTTAAATACCTCGTCAACTTCTGCAAGGCTAGTGGTCTCTCCAGCACCGTCAAGCTTTGCCTTTCCAACGAGGTCCCACTCCTTGTTGAGTACGGTTTGGCCGGTAGCAGTTACTTGAGATTCTACTTGGCTCCAAAGGTATGCCTTCTCCAATTCCCTTCTACTGTGACTTATTATGTTATATAACTGGATATTTACTGACTTGGTGCTAGATTGGTGATGATGAGTAAGAATGTACACAGGATTTAGGGCGATGAGACGAGGTAATGCAAGAGCATATTCAAATAAGGCGTTCTTTTTTGTTGCTATTTTAGGGAATCGGGCTATGTGTTCAGTCGTATCCTTTCTGGCGTTTAAATACATTTCAAATGAAGACTTCCACGACAATATACTTATTTTTGTGAACTATCAGCCTGCTATGCAATCAATTTGTCTCGAGTTTTACTTTCAATAACGCCTAAACTCAGATAAACTTCAATCTATTGGGGTTACATCTACACGTGCCGCTATACCTCATTTACATCATTCACATATTCCTATTCCTTCATTGGTGCATTTACAGCTGGTTTGTGCGCTCGAATAAGCCTAGCGCGGGGTAGAACCTTGCCCCACCAACGTCACCCGTATTCTAGAGATAAGCGATACCGTGCCGCGCGCTCGGAATATTTAATATTTGTGATATAGCAGTACGTGTTCTAGAGTGGGCTACATTAATATTCTTGTTGAATTTACCTGACCTTGAAAGCGCAGAGCAGGAAGCAGCCACCGCACAAGAACATCTGATTGCGACTATTTTTCGTGACCCTGAGTCAACTTGTTTTCCTTTTTTTTCGAATTCCATTCTCACTTTGTATTGCGCCCTTGTATTCCTAATCCGGCGGTTGTGACTCAGCGTCAACAACAGTTCAATGTCCATCGCAAGCATGGCTGCGGAATCAGACCTTCCTATCCCTGAGACGCGTGTCCTCGCTATCGCCAGTCATGTAGGATCTCTTGCCCATTATTTCATGTACCGCGCTGACTGTTGAAGGTTGTTTATGGGTGAGTCCCCGCCGTCTTCCTCGATAAATCCCACCCCATTCCTCCTCCATCTCCTCCCCTTCCTCCCCTTTCTCTACCCCGAAACATGCGCTCACGACTACAGCTATGTCGGAAACACAATGGCTACCTTCGTTATGCAATCCCTCGGCTGCGAGGTGTCCGCCTTAAACACTGTCCAGTTCAGTAATCATACCGGCTACGGCCAATTCAAAGGAACGCGCTTCTCGGCCCAGGAAATCAGCGACATACACGCCGGCCTTAAGCAATCGCATCTCGATGACTTCGATATGATGCTGTCGGGCTATATTCCTGGAGCAGCGGCCCTCGAGGCTGTGGGAACCATGGCGCGCGATCTTAAATTGAAGGCGACGATGAAGCCAGGGAGTTTCTTTTGGATTCTGGATCCAGTCATGGGCGATAATGGAAAGCTGTATGTGGCGGAGGAGTGTATACCTGCGTACAAGAGCCTGATTCGAGATGCGGATTTGATTATGCCCAATCAATTTGAGGCCGAGTAAGTCTTCCTGCGTTTACATATCAGCGCCAATTTGAATAAGCGGATGGCTCCACTTGGTATTGGAATGCTAATGAGAACTGCACAGAACACTCTCCGGCGTCAAAATCCACGACCTCCCATCCCTCACCCGCGCTATTACCGTCCTCCACCAAACCTACCGCATCCCACACATCCTTATAACCTCCGTATCCTTCCCATCGCCAGGCGCCACACCCCACCTCTCAGTAGTGGGCAGCACCATCCTCCCAACGGCGCTCTCAATCTCCCCCTCCGAAACAGACCCCATCTCACGCATCTTCAAGATCGACATCCCCTCCCTCGACTGCTTCTTCTCCGGCACAGGCGACATGTTCGCGGCGCTGATGCTCGTCCGGCTGCGCGAGGCCGTCTCCGATGTGCCTGGCCTCGCCACCACCGACGCCTGGGTCAGCAAGGATGATGTGGCGTCGACGGATCTGCCGCTGGCTAAGGCGGCAGAGAAGGCGCTTGCTAGTATGAACCTTGTGCTGGAACGCACGAAGGAACATCGTGATAAGGAGATTGAGCGCGCCGAGAAGGTGCCTACTGTGGCTGGGGGTGAGAAGATGGAGCACCTGAGGAGGACGAAGGCTGCTGAGGTGAGGCTGATTAGAAATATGGATTGTTTACGGGATCCCGAGGTGAGGTTTAGAGCGGAGAGGGTGGATGTTTAGGAAGGGGAGTAATATTTGTTTGATGGAATAGATAAGAAAGGAGATTCGATTCAGCCGTAATTCAATGGACATTTAATCAAGTTGGAATCTCTTATATTCGTACTTCGTCTAAGCTATTCATCTACCCCATCTCATCTTGTGATTTTGTCTCCGTCTCATCTTGTATCCGTTATATTCTTTTCCCTCCAATCTAACCAGTGCTGCCGAATCCACCCGCGCCTCTAACGCTCTCCTCCAACTCCTCCACCTCCAGGATCTCCGGGGTGTAAATGCGCTCAAGCACCAGCTGCGCAATACGGTCACCCTCCTTGATCTCGAACTCCAAGTTCCCAAAGTTGAACAGCAAGACCTTGACCTGCCCTCTGTAATCCGCGTCAATCACACCAGCGCCGACATCGATGCTGTGCTTGGAAGCAAGGCCCGAGCGAGGGGCGATACGTCCATCTGTTCAGTCTTAGCTTATAATTCACCTCAAAGGTTTGGTATAATGTAGAAAATCTGGGTATGGGGAATTGGAGTGTGCTTCGATATATATCGTCTGGGGCGTCACGTACAGCATCCAGCCGGAACGGCAATGGCCAAATCCGTGTCTACCAATCCCTTGCCCTTGCCCGGGATGAAGCAGCCCTTGGAGGCGTACAGATCATAGCCGGCTGCGAAGGCACTACCGCGAGTTGGGATTTGGGCTTTGTCGGAGAGCTTCTTGATGAGGAGGGGAGGTTGCTGCTCGACGCGCGTGATTGGGATCTGGGTGGAAGCCATTGTCAGTTGGTTGCAGATGAAAAAAAAAGATTGAAAGATTTGGAATAGAGAGGATGGGCGGATTGAATGTGATAATTACGCTAGAGCTATTATCGCGGGACTGGAATTGCTTCATGGCGCACATAAACGGTTTGCAAGGACGGACAGCAATTGCTTGGCGCAACGTCATCGCCGGCTTCATATTTTCTGGGTGGCTGAGAAAGACATATGTATATGTGTGTATATGTGTGTATATATGAGAAGCTGAATCAACTCACCTGGTTATCGTGACTGCCCGACATGGTGTTTCCGAGTTCCTCTGGCTTGATATACTCAAGATTCAGAGGAGAATCGTCGGCCAGCGTACGGATATGCATTTTCGCCCACACACACACTGAACGCGCCTTGGTACGCCTGTTTCCTTCCTGCTGCAATTAACGCGCTCTGGTTGACGCGTTCCTGTCCAATGCAAGGAATGCGACGGGCTGGTGATTGGTCGATGAAAAGTATGTGCCGATGGTTGTAGTGGTGGGTTGCTTGATAAGGTGATTGGAGGGGTGCAGGTGCTGCGCCTCCTTCCCGTGCGGGAACGGTGTTTTAAAGGCGGACGAGACCCGCTTTTCTTCCAGACGAGTCACGGGCAGAGTCACGGGATCCAGAGTTGCTTTGGTGTTACTGTGGACTGTGGACTGTGGACTGTGGACTGTGGACTGTCTATGGTCTACTTATCGAGACTCTTTGAGTGTAGAGAATTGTATACAAATTGCTGAAAACCCCCCCAGATTCAAGTGAGAGATTTAACAGCTTCTTCAATATCTACTGTCAAGATTCTGATTCTTTTTAAGTTCTACGAGTCGTACCGTTGTGGGATTGAAAGAAGTCAAATTTAATGTTCTTTCGCATATTATCGCCTATGCTGATCGCGTGGAGATTTTGAGACGGGTTTCAGTCCACTTCTGCGATTTATGGATTTTCTGTGGATTGCTGAAGTTCATGTTGTTGCTTCAGGGTCTTTGAAATATTCAATAGTAATGGATTTGCTTTAAGGTTAACCTTATTACTAGTGATTTGTAAATTTGTTTGCATTTTTTGTTCGTGGTAGATTTCTCGTTAATGCTGACGTAGTGTCTTGGAGATCATTCTTATGAGAACATATGGTGATAGAGATCCTGCAAGTAAACGCATTAGTATTGGCGAGTATAGATCTCTTTCATACAGATATGCTTGTATGCTTCGATTTCTTCCTTCGTATTTCAAACTCATATTTACTTTGCAGTGTTGCACAAAGGAATAACTTCCTACCTCAACGGGGCTTTCTGTGTAATGTCTATAGAAAGGCTAGAGAAGGCCCTCGATATGAAAAATACATAACCATCAACTGCAGTGTGCAATGATTCTCACTTCAATTTGAAGCCTTTGGACAGGAACCATGAGATCTGAATAAGCTTAATTAAATATGCATGACCATAGCGAGATCTATGCATTCTAGACCCTCAATCAATTTTTGGTACACAGCTTGGTATGACGGCTGGTCACCTTACTGCGCCCTCATCACCAGATGCATCACACATCCGGCGCCCCAATTCCCGCTCCACCGCCAAGACCACCATCTTTACACAACACATGATCTGCTCGACTTCAATGCAATTGGCCTATACTGTTTTCCAAGACCACGACTCACGAATTGGAACGGTCATGATGAATATTCTAACCCAAAATTGATATGCCATGGCCGTAGGGCTACATAACTATGCTGTTAACGGTCTATTGGAAATATATAAGCAAAGCCAAGCCCGCCATCGACCTGTGAGCCGAATTCACGAGCCAACTATATATCTCTGTGGGGAAGGACATTACTCATGTTGAGAGGTATATTGTTGGTATTTGCTTATATGGGGTTTACCGTCCTAAAGATTTCCATCGGAAGCTTGCTGCTTGGCTGCTGATGCATCGAGTGAAGCCAAGCAAGAAGCTTAAATTTTACTCACAACGACATACATACTTCGTAGATGTCAAGCCAGCCAAGTGATTTGGGGTGGAAGTAAAGATGGATACTGGTAACTGGTTCACCATGCTTAATGGTAGTTATGTCTTGGATCTCTTGGAATGACTCGTCAGCACGACGACATAACGCGCAGCTCTGCGCTTGATACTCTGCACACGTCTATTAGAAAACGAGCTATTTGCTATGCAATAGAGCTTTGCAATCGATGATGTAATAGAGAGAAATATATAAAGAACAGAATAAGTCTTCTATTCATCTATTTCAACTCATCATCACCTGGTTGTACTATCAACCATACAAACTTCTCAATTCAACAACCTTCTTCATAATTCAATACTTCATTCTCATATTTTTCCACAAATACTTTAATTTCAATTAAAAATGAAGCTCCTCACAACCCTTCAACTTACCTCAATCCTCGCCTTCACCCTCGCGACCCCAATCCCAGACGATAAAATCGACTACACGCCAGCCGGTGGATGGGACTCCGTCAAATACCCCGCGGGCACAGGCGACAAATTGCCATACTATCCACCTCCCGATGGCGGATGGAATAGCGTCAAGTACCCTGGTGACAACAAAGACGGCAAAGATGATGATAATGGCAAACATGACGACGATGGGTTCGACGATGGGAAGGTCTTTACCTTCACTTCAACATACCGTGTCACTGCCGTCGGCTCCGAAGTCCGAAATGGCACTGTCTCTGTTCCAGGCCCAGCAGATGCGGTTGGGTATTTCAATTACGGAATCAACTCTTATGAGGATACGATATGCTGGGTGCGTCTTCTTCCATTCCTTCCACCTCCCTCATCCCTTCCCATCCCCTCATAAAATCCATTCAATTCTCACGCACCCCAATACTCAAGAAAGTAAAATACTAATCCCAACCAGAATATCACTCTCCTCAACGTAGCCGGCACCTACCAATCGCCCGCACGCACCGCTACACACATCCACCAAGCCGCACGTGGCGCCTCCGGCCCTCCCCGTCTTGCGTTCCCGAACCCAGTCGGCGATGACAAGAGGCGCGTCTCTGTTGGCTGTGCTACTGGCCCGTTCACGACTGGTATTTTGGCTAATGGCGTGGATACGGGAGCGGGATTTAAGGTTGCGCAGATTGAGGCGAATCCGGCGGGTTTCTTTACGGATGTGCATACGAATTTGTTCCCGTTGGGGGTTGTTAGGGGTCAGTTGGGCTGAGGGGTGAGGTGCATTGAAAGAGGGAAGGAGAGGGTGGGGAGGTTGTTGTTTAATGGTTATTTTGAGGCTGTATTGAACTTGAGTACAGGCGATTTGTGGAGTTGATAAGAGTAATATTATTTACATTCATTTACAACTTTGATTATACTATTGAATCTTTGGGCAGGTCCATATAATATCTAGTTGTATAAGATTATTGTCAACCGATCAAGTACTATAACTTCGCCAATACCCAAAATGGTACTATTTAGATGTAAAAGATTAACCTTGGAGCTTTAGAGAGCCCCCAATAGTCTGAATTCATACAATAGTTTCCGCATCAAACTGAAAGCGTATACTTTGTTCTTAGACACGCACACATTCTTCTACTCGCCGCAAGTCACCTGCTTACAGCGCCTCGAAATATTGCGTCGGTGTCAAATCGGAACTGTAAATGCCTCTTCCCATCCGTTCCAGTGTTTTATGGAATATCCAATAGACTTTCTTGTAGCACAAATGATTTCAAAGAGTAAGTGCATATACTTACTACGTATACTGATAATGCTGTAAATATTGTCTCAGGTGTGATTGCCAATCTCAAGATATACCTCATCAATAGTTGCTGCGAAATTTGAGCGTACAGTTGTGAAGTATAACCTGCCATACATATCGTGCCATATAACGTCCACAATCTGCGGGCCTGAAGGGAGGGATTTCATTAAGACGTCTTCAATTCCCCTTATGTTGGTATTTGCACCTTGCCCCCAACGAGGTATTGATTATTTTAGATTCTTTAAGAAAAAGTTGTAATTCAATTGGAACTCTGCATTCAAGTAGACTGGTATAAAAGCTGCAAATCCTGTTGTGAAGATATGACTTGAGTACAGAAACGCATATAGATTTCTAATTCAATTAATCGTACAATTAACTAGGAGTATTTACATAAGTGGTCGGATATTACCCATTCTATCTTAGCTGAGGAATTTGATTAAAAAGGCGACCATTCATGCTTAAGTTGTTCACAAATGATGAAAATTTTTGACAATTTATGTAGATTTGTGCTGTTGAACTTATCACTATGATTAGAACTAAGCTTTTCAATATTAATTTGTTAATGACATAGCTCTATTTGTGTTAAATCAATGAAACCATTGTCAAGCAAAGATCTGAGTACTTTAGAACATTAACTATGTATTGAAAATTCTCTCGTTAAGTTATTCGATGATATAGGATTTCAATTAATATGACTTGTCGAATTTTACAAATAATACGCCGTGAGGATCACTTGTATCGAGGTTTCTTTTATCTTTGGAATATTGGATACAAATTGGTTTAAATTGCCTGACCTCTACCTGCTATGTTACATATCTTGAGATGATGCTATCTAAAATTTAATAGTATATTCCACCCAACTTCCAATTTCACTTTATCTATGCTGCCTCATCCATCTCAACTGCTTTATATAACCCCAGAGAAATTCCCTAGATCGGTCATAAATCATCAGATTTCGAAAAAATGAAGCTGAAGCCTCAAGAAGTTTGGGATGTCCAACTTCCTCAATACTATGGCTTTCGGTGAGAGTAGAGGGTTGGTCGAATGGTATTGCCTTCACATGAGACGTTTTTCTTTTCGAAGCTACTATAGGAAACCATTAGTCTTGAGCCGACCAGAACCTCATTATGTATGTGCCTGCTAGATGGACAGAACGATGCTGAGATGACATGTTTTGATACAAGAGACGCAAAACATTTTGTAACAAAATGAATTGAGAGAAAGATGCTTACAAAATCTTTCTGACACAACCTTTTGCGCCTCACGTTCGAGGTTCTTTAGATAAAAGCGCACCATTTCGTAAAGTTCACTGCATCGACCCATGTGCCTAAACATATGATCGTGGTCTTTATTCACTGGAAATTTTTCTTCCATACTATCTGGGAGTCCAAGGAGAGCCGATTCTGGGGGAACCCGTGTTATATAGGTACCTGTTTGGGCCCAACACTTGGACTCAGGATCCTGCATTATGTTAGTATACCAGTATAATAAAGCAGATTCATATCTCACCATTTCCATTTGTCTCGTTTGAAGCGTCTCATAAAAGCTAATGATCTTTCTATCGTTAATCATATTTATAAAATCATCAAGCTGATATTTTAATACGTCGGAATTTGGCTGGATCTCAAGAAGGAGGTTTTGTCTTGGATGGTCATCTCCAACCATCCGCTGAAAATCGGTAACGACCATCCCTCTGTGAGGAGTTCCAAAGAATAATATTCCATAGGTGGATTTGTACAAAGCCGCTACGGTCAAATCATCTCCCGTATTTGCCACTTGTGCTATCAATGCTTGTCGAAGACACTATAGAAGTTAATATCACAAATATCAGCATTACTTGCATAGACTTACATATGTCAGAATAATGCCACCCAAACCATGGGCGAGAAAAATAATGGGTCTCTCCCGCAACTAAAGTGGCTGTCAGCTCAAACTGCTATTCAAGTACAAATAAGGTCTGTTACCTCTGTGTTGTATCTGACACTCTTGATCTTGCTTAAAAATTCGGTTCCATAATCCATAATAGTGCTGAGGCCCATGCTAGAGAGCCCAGAATTATACCCATAAACCAGAGTACGGCAATTTGGAAAATCTTGCGAAAAGAAGTCATGAAGCCACATACGACCGATGCTTCCTTCTCCTCTCAACGACTCGTATCCATCACCACTACCAATAGCAATGATACTAAACAGCATTAGCACTACCCCTGGCTTGTTTTTAAAGAAATACATACTCTGCTGTCACAGGGGTTTCAGGTTGCGTAGCGTAAAATTGGGTAAAGCCATAGAAATTAACGTCAAAGTTGACAGCCTTTTCGCCCACCTGCACTATCAAGTTGTCATCCGGATGGGAAGCCAGGTGCGACAGAAATTCTGGATGGCCACCTTCGAATTTGACGATTCCGCTATAAGTATCGATTTCTTCGCATGATGGGATCAAAGTAACTTCGACTTCCAAGCAACGTTTCTCATCTTCCTCCAATAGATCATAGATCATTGACTCGACTTCGGATGCTGTCTTACCCGCTGGCAAGCCGCTGGCGCGGAAAACTTTCGAAGTAGGGCTATCCATTAAGACTGTTTGAATTCTAAAATGGGTTGAAAATAAATAAATATATAAAATTGAGATGTATAGCAAAGAAGATATGATACAAAAAAATACAAACTATATGTAGTTTTACATTCCTAGTATTAATAGTAATTAAGCGCTCATCTGTCAGGTAATTGGACCGTGCTATGCTTGTAAATATCCAACATCATTGCTGTAGACAAGGGTCTGAGGTACATACGTAAACCACTTCTAGTTTGTCGAGATTTAACATGAAATGACCATGAGGTAAAGTTTAAGGCGTGAGAAAAATTAAGCGCCCGACTGTAGAACCGTTTCAAGTCTCACTCATCTTCAAACTCAATTCTCTGAAGCTCACTGGCGCGTGGGAAACATTTGCGCAGGCTCAAAACATTCTCTTAGTCTATCGCAATACATGAGATTCAATGTGCACAGTTTGGAATGTGTATTCCACTTGTAGTTGATTACTTGTCACAAAATCAGAAAATCCCTGAATGTGAATATGCTACAGTTCTATACACATGATGTGCGAGTGTGAAATGGGCACTTCCTACCGAAAGTTACGTAATCCACCTCATGGCGCCGAAAACAAGATGGATCATTCTAGGAGCATGACATCGTGTAATTTTATATCAACCCGTCTTTTCAGATATGTTCTTGTTTGGTGTTGGTGAATTATTGGATCCTCTCTAATTTGACAAGAACAAAAAGGCAGAACAATGCTTGTCCCGGCTCTGACGAGTCTGCCGGATAATGTAATATCACGCAATTGTGAATATGCTTATTATGAAGACCCGCCCACCTTGCTTACTTTTTCAAGTGCTAGCAAGTACTGTTATTCTTTCACCTCTTTCTTGCTCTTTTATAACCTCGGAATTTCCTTTTCCAGCAGCTCATAGCTTGCTGCCGATCTTCAAGAATTCTACAACACACTACATCGCGCTGCCAGCTTCCACTGTCTACCAGTTTGTTTGAAATAGCTCATCCCCGGGCGTTGAAACGCACGAGTTTGATGCTGGATATCGAACCATAGGCTAAGGTTCTATTGAAAAGAGAGCAGTTGGCAGCAGAAAGACGTTGATTAGTCTAAGATCGACGATCGACAAATTCCTATTGTGTCTAAACTCGAGACCAATGATGCCTGGAGACCGTTGTCCAACTCGATGGTAATACTACTAGCCCTATCAGATCTTGTCTATAGATGCTAAACTTGCCAGCCAAATCTTTTGGATCATTTCATCAGTCAAAGCTAAAGGTTCTCTCTCATTAAAAAAGTCTAGAAGTGAACGTCCATGGCGGTTTCAACCTTGGGCAAGGATTCCGCTGTTATAAATTTGGAGGAGTTTTTAAGAATCTTAACCTCTCCTGGTGCCTTGAATGTCATCTACGAGATGACTGTCGAGACAGACTTAGGGTTAAAGCACTAGACCATGCTCCTGTCAGAAATAGCCTTAAGTTCCCAGTGCTGGGAATTATTGAGACAATCTTCTATAAAATTTAGCACACGAAGTATGAAGGTGGTGACTGGATAGATGGTTGGCATAGCTTCCTCGTTGTAACGTCAGAGGCCTGCTTTGATTAATAATGATGCAGAGTAAACAACCTATTTCACGACTGCAGCATATACTATACACAAAGGGTGGAAATTTTTGTGTTAAACAGCCCGGGTAATTTCAATACAAAGATATACTTTGTACCACACTTTATCTGAGCTATATTTAATTGATTTAAGAGTTAACTTGTTTCACCATCCACGTAGGTACACTGAAGACCTTTAGAAGAATTCGTACACTTAAGATATATGTATGTAGTTGTTACAACAGTTGTTAAATTTAGGGGTCTTAAAATGTTATCAGGCTTATGTTTATTCTTCATCAATCACTGTTCCTCTTGACGTCTCTATAAAAACTTGTTAACCCCCCCAATGAAATACTGAGGTGCATTAACCATCTATTAAGCACAACCCACGTAAGGTCTTTTCTCAGGCCTTTGTTGTCGTCTAACCCACAGAAGGAATACTTATAACCAACATTACTAGTTCTTAACATGATCATTTCCAACTTGACCTGTTTTCTTCAAGACAGAAGAACGATTGCTTATGCATGACAGTGTAGTAGAATGGTGCGGTCCTAGTGTCTTCTCAAGACCCAAACAAGCCCGATTATAAAGCATTAACGCATCGTTATACTGCCCTCGGTCCGCAATTACACGAGCAAGGCAATACACACTTAAAAACGTGTCTGGATGCTCAGGACCTAGTATCTTCTGCGTTAACTGCAGCACCTGTCGGCCTCTATCCTCAGCCTCTTCATATTTGCCTTGACTTTCAAGCACCAATGCCAGGTTGCTCATAGTTGTGAGCGTATTTGGATGCTCAGGACCTAGTATCTTCTGCCTTAACTGCAGCACCTGTCGGCCTCTATCCTCAGCCTCTTCATATTTGCCTTGACTTTCAAGCACCGATGCCAGGTTGCTCATAGTTGTGAGCGTATTTGGATGCTCAGGACCTAGTATCTTCTGCGTTAACTGCAGCACCTGTCGGCCTCTATCCTCAGCCTCTTCATATTTGCCTTGACTTTCAAGCACCGATGCCAGGTTGCTCATAGTTGCGAGCGTATATGGATGCTCAGGACCTAGTATCTTCTGCGTTAACTGCAGCACCTGTCGGCCTCTATCCTCAGCCTCTTCATATTTGCCTTGACTGTTAAGCACCAATGCCAGGTTGCTCATAGTTGCGAGCGTATCTGGATGCTCAGGACCTAGTATCTTCTGCCTTAACTGCAGCACCTGTCGGCCTCTATCCTCAGCCTCTTCATATTTGCCTTGACTTTGAAGCACCGATGCCAGGTTGCTTATAGTTGCAAGCGTATCTGGATGCTCAGGACCTAGTATCTTCTGCCTTAACTGCAGCACCTGTCGGCCTCTATCCTCAGCCTCTTCATATTTGCCTTGACTGTTAAGCACCAATGCCAGGTTGCTCATAGTTGCGAGCGTATATGGATGCTCAGGACCTAGTATCTTCTGCCTTAACTGCAGCACCTGTCGGCCTCTATCCTCAGCCTCTTCATATTTGCCTTGACTTTGAAGCACCGATGCCAGGTTGCTCATAGTTGCGAGCGTATATGGATGCTCAGGACCTAGTATCTTCTGCCTTAACTGCAGCACCTGTCGGCCTCTATCCTCAGCCTCTTCATATTTGCCTTGACTTTGAAGCACCGATGCCAGGTTGCTCATAGTTGCGAGCGTATCTGGATGCTCAGGACCTAGTATCTTCTGCCTTAACTGCAGCACCTGTCGGTTTATATCCTCAGCCTCTTCATATTTGCCTAATCTCTCGAGCACAACCACTAGGACCTGCATAGAATCTTGCATCTCAGGATGGTTCTCATTCAGTAGATTCTTACGAAGAGAGAGAGACTTTTGAATTTGACGGAGGCTAGTCTTATACCTCCCCTGGCGCCAGTTATACCATGCCAAATTATACAAAAGCTTCCCTTCCGCTTGCTGTAAAGACTTAGTATTTGACTTCAAGAGTAGCACCTCAATTGCATGAGGCATGAGTATCTCGCATTTTTTCCAGTTTGTGTACTCTCCATTTGGAAAGGTATTCGAAAGCAAAATCATCGCTTTTTCCTGCCATCTATTCGTTTCGTGATGCAGCTCTAGCCATTTCCTAGTCGCAAGTTGTACCAGCCGATGCATCTCAAAGCTTTTGCGATCCTTCTCGATTGTGATCAATGAGAATTGATCTAAGACTGTCAAAGCATCTTCAAAATCAAGACTCTGGTCGTCTTCACAAAGCAGGAATTCTGGGATGCCTTGCCTATTAAGCAGAGAGGCGAGGGATAAGAGATCAGCAGCTTTTGGCATGCTCTTCTTTATCTGGTCGAAAGAGATTTGCCAGGTTCTAATAACAGAGTTTTGCCCTCTTTGGTCTCTTCGAAGATCTCCAAATTCTTCTTCGAGAAGTCGGGTCTGATTTGCTATACCCTCACGATAGAGTGATAAGTATTTTGAGACCGTCATCCTCGCAGCCCTAGCACTAATATATGCTGCAGCTTGACTAATCGCAAGAGGAATAAAGTTAAGTTCAGCAACAAGTTCATCAATTTCAACGGCGGTTGATTCCTGAGTTGATGTTTTCACCTTAAAGAGCTGCGCTGCATCCTCCGTATCCATCGGTTTTATTGAGACAATACTCTTAGTGCCACTAGCAAGCCAGAAGGCGGCATTTCTATTTCTGGTAGTAATGAGAACTGAGCCATTCAGAGTTTGCGGGACGAAATCTAGAAGAGTTTGTCTGGATTGACCACCGCTATTGTTCTGAGATTCATCCGTTGAATTCTGGCGGAATACCTCAATATCGTCGGCATTGTCCAATATCATAAGCCAGCGGCCACTTCCAGTATCACTAAGCCACCTGAGGAGAAGGTTTAAAACATCGCATTTAGGGTTATCCCAACCAGAGAGAGCAAGTTTAGCCGCGATGAACTTATAAGATTGTTCGAATCGGGCATAGCTGCCACAATGAACCCAGAATACCCATAGCTGAGGATCTATGGCTCTACGCCTGTATGAGTACTCAATCGCAACCTGTGATTTGCTATATAAGGTCAGATATGGCACCATGAAACGCAGTAGAGACTGACCCTACTCCACCAAGCCCTTCAAGCACTGCCCGGTTATGGTAGCCTGGACAAGAGAGTATTAAATCAAGAGCCTTAAGAGTGTCTTCTCTTCCGATAAACTCTTTGTCTCTATCGAATGGCACGGTTGATATAGGAAGTTTAATCTTTTGTGTGGAAACTATAATAATCACCAATTATTAGCAACTCGTGCTCCAGCTCCAGAAGAGTATGAGGGGGAATGAAGGCTCATAAATCTCAACAAGATGGTAAACACTTTTTCCTATTCAGGATAGGAAGAGCTGAACTGATCTAGACCCATGTTGCTCAGCTTACTTACCAAATCGGTCTGATATAGTCTTTCTAGCATTTTGTTCAAATTGCTTGAGATAACTGATCGCACTTTGGTAAGCCACATCGTTCTTACTGTCAAACTTGACAATTTGAGAATGGTCTGCGTCAACTGGAATTTTTCTTTCTTGATTATCAGGAAGCTCGAGCATAGCTGAGTCTGATTCGACAGCCGTGATGTACTCTCCAGTTCGAGCCCATAACTGTGTCTCAGGATTCTAACACAAAATATCAGACACTTTGTTTTCATAATTCATAGGGAGTCTAACTAGTTCTAGCTTTCTCGTCTGCCGTGTTTCATAGAAGCTGACAATTTTTCGGTTTTTAATCAAGTTCTTGAAGTCGACGAGTTGACTTGTTAATGTGTCAGAACTAGATTTGATTTTGTCTATAAGACCCATTCTTGGATGTTGATGGTTATGCCCTGTAACCATTTGCAGGATGTCGTCAATGAGGAGCCCTCTGTGAGGTGTACCGAAGAACAAGATACCATATGTTGCCTTGTATAATGCTGTTATAGCTGCATCATCATCATTCTCATCTGTCTGTTTAGCTTTTATGAGGCTCTAAACTCGTATTAGACAATGCTAAAGGCTTAGATAGCAGAGACTAAACCTACATGTGCGAGGATAATTCCACCAAAGCTATGTGCGATAAAGAAAATGGGTCTTTCTCGGAGCTAAAGGCCACAAAAGTTAGTTTATTTCAACTAATAGAATTTAATTGAAGCCTATACTTCTTGTGTATGCCTGACCATCCTAATACTTTCTAAGAATTGTCGGCCGTAATCCATGGTTGTATCAATACCGTAACTTGAGAGTTTTGAGTTGTAGCCATAAATCATTGTTCGACAACACGGTAGATCCTTCGAGAGAAAGTCGCAGAGCCACATGCGACCTAGGTTTCCCTTCCCCCTCCAAGATCCATATGCATGACCATCAAGTCCAGTAATGGCGATAATGCTACAGCAGACTTATCAGTAACCGAACCCCTTTGTCATATATTGGGAAGTACTTCTTACTCTGCAGTGATAGGCTGTTCTGGGTTGTTATGATAAAGCTGTGTAAGGCCAAAGAAGTGACAATCAAAGTTTATATCTACATCACCCATCTCTATTTGCCAGTCTCCAAGAGGATCAGAGTCGAGTTTTGAGAGAAACGCCGGGCTGCCGCCTTTGAACTCTACCAGTGCACTTAAGGTTTTGCTTTCATCGCATGTTGGAACCAAGCTTATCTTCACCTTTAGATGCTGCTGTTCATTGTTCGTCAATTGCTCGTTGATAGTGTCAGCAAGTATTGATGACAATTCTGCCTCAGCTTTGTCTAGAGGCAATCCCTTTACTCGGTATATTTTAGACTTATAGGTTGCCATGTCCGAGACTAGGCGGTATTAATGAATGGATCTGATGGAATATTGTCGAAAGTATAATCATATTTCTGTTGTTAACGACTGTCGTCAGAATAGAAGAACTACAAGGATGTTTCAGCCCCCAGCCCCCACACTCAATCTCGATCTTGTGACTGAAGTATTGCAGCCTTGCAACATGCTCTGTGTTTGTATGTATCTTGGTACCAAAGATATTATAGTTTGACTTCGGGTGTGAACATAAGCATACCTGTTATCGCTTGGAGGAATATAGATAGATGTCCATTTAACTTCAACTGGCTTTGATCTGCCAATTGATTAACCTCCTCGAGAGAGTGATAACAAGACAAACGCATCAGGTTTATTCCTGGCTCTTTCAAATGACATATATGATAGCAAAGTTTACAATAATACACAAGTTTTGTAGTGCACCTTACAGCATTACAACGATATAAAAAGATAAATAATCTAATAAGTGCTCGCCCTTTCGAGTTTAGCGATCGCCCAATCGGACTTAACGGAGGATTAGGGAGACCTTATCACCAGCCAAACACCATCTCAGTTCTAGAAGATCGTTTAACGTAGATAAATACGGTATATCGCATTTTGCAGCTTCCAAGAGATATGATAAACATGGCGCAGCATAGTCAACCTAGTACTTACACGCAGGGCTACTCCAACTACACCGTCGCAACCCACCAGTTGCGCACAGCCGAGTCAGATGCAGCCTTCCTCCTGCCACACATCAAGAAATCAGACCATATTCTCGACGTCGGCTGCGGGCCGGGAACCATCACCAAGAGCTTGGCCAAATACGCTAGCGAAGGTATGATAGTTGGTGTTGATATCTCAACAGATGTCTTGCAGAAGGCAAAGACATTGGCAGCTGAGGCCAATATCCCCACCCAAGGGCCAGGCTCTGTCAACTTCGAGGAAGGGAATATCCTAGATGGACTCACCTATCCCGATAACGCGTTCGACATTATCTACTGCTCTCAGCTCTTTGGGCATCTGCCGCCACCGGACCTGCCACTCCGAGCACTGGCTGAGATGCGACGAGTTTTGAAGCCGGGTGGCATACTGGCCACGCGTGATGGGATGGGCTCGCACTTTTACCCGCCGAGCTTGAATCTCGACCAACTATGGGGGGGAAATTCAAATCGGGCTGCGCACAATGGGAAGCCTGAGCTAGACCCCACAGGGACGAGAATGCCGGCTCTGCTGCGTGGTGCTGGTTTTGATGTCGATGGCGGCAAGGTCCATATTGGTGCTGGAACTAAGGTGTTCTCGGGGTCAAAAACGAGGAAGTGGTTGGCCTGGCGCGCTGCTGGTCAGCTTAAGGAGGGAGATCCTTTTCACCAGAGCTGGGTCGATGCTGGAATTACCGAGGATGAGATTCAACAGACATTATTCGCTATAGGTAAGTGGGCTGAGACGGAAGATGCCTGGCTTGTAGCGCTACAGAGCGAGATGCTGGCTTGGAAGTAATTGGGCGGAGGCTTCTAGGTCAATAGTAAAAATAAAACGAAAAGGGAAAAGGAAAATGGGAAAGGGGAATGGGAAAAAGAGGAATATAAGGCCGATCACTTAATCGCAAATTTTCAATACAAAGCGATTAGGACTATTATTTGCTGATAGTATGTAAGTAGGATGTGCTTGGGAAGAATACATATTCTGAGACTCGACTTTGGTGAGCCCAGATTCGATGCTGGCGAGTATCTACCATGGCACCTGTCTCATTTCATTTCCCTCAAACTCCCAGTAGGTACCTCCCTCGTAAAGTCCCTTTTCATCTGCCAATAACTGGATAACGACCTCAGCTCCTGCCTCGGGCGGTTTGCCAAGTGCATTGTATCGTGAGAAGGCTGTCTTGAGAACTCCAGGTGCACAAACATAGAATCTGATACGCGACTTGTCGTTAGACTCTCCTCTCTCCTTCTCCGCGGCAATACGGTCATTCTCAGCAACCTGCATGTGTACTGAAAGTCCATTCAACCCAATCTTGCTGGAACCGTAGGGAGGTGATCGACCCATTTTCTTCGTCAAAGAGTTCTGGATACTTCCGAGACCAGATGAGATGTTGATTACTTTAGGATCGTTGGACTTGTAAAGTAGCGGCGTGAATGCAGTTGTCAAGACCGCCACAGAGGTTATGTTGACATTGAGTATCTCATTATATGTTTCACGAATGAGAGAGAGATCATCCTGTGGAAGTTGCTTGATAATTCCAGCATTGTTGATGAGGACTGAGGTGAATTAGTCTCTCTATGCCTGGAAGACTTACATGTAGTAGGCTTACCATCAAGCTTTCCGTACTTGTCCTTGACCTCTTTAACAGCATCACTGATTTGCTTGTCATTAGTGACATCGAGTAAGACCACATGAAGCTGAGCTTTGACCCCAAGCTCTTTCAATTTTTTAACTGCATCTTGGCCAGCATCATAGTTGCGGCAGGCAAGAATAAAGGTCGTTGATGGCTCACGAAGACCAGCTACTTGAACAATAGACAACCCTAAACCTTGGTTGGCTCCAGTGCAAAGAACAACTTTATTTGTCTGTGACAATGTCATTGCAAGAGATTTTCGGATTATGGCAAGGCAGAGATATTTTTCTTCTATAAAGAGGTTGAGTTGATGAGACTATAATTGAGCTTTATTAGAGTATGATATTCATACAAGATAGACAAGTTCAAATGGTAGATGTTGGAGCTGTAAACCGGACTTAAGAAGTCGTAAGGCCGCAGTCCATAGAGTGCGCAAGGCTGAATCACTAATATGCAGCTACCTCCAACAAAAATCACATGTGCGCTATTTCCTTAATATACGTAAGTGAATTACATTTACTTATGGAGAGCCTATGTACCATAATTTGCTAATGTTAATGTCTAAGGGGTAATTTGACCATTCTAATACTTAGAAGTGGATCTGATCCCCATGACCATCACCATACTGCATAACATTTCAGTTGTGATATGAAGGATGATAAAAATGATATGCAACTGCGTCGGACATTATGGTGAAGTTCGAGTGAATCAGCGCTAGATCCACCAATCCGTGACTATGCAGTAAAGATCCTTTTTTCCCCAGTGAAGTACTTTTATGCTGGAGATGATGTGTTTATTAGGTTCGCGCTTGCAACATAGTTCCCGACCCTTAGGTAGCGCGAACTCAAAGTCTTTAAGACAAACATTATAGAGATCTTATTGCGTAGAGGAATCTTTTATTGATAAATCAGCGTACATGGTCGATAGGCTTCTACAGACCATTGAATGTTCATGAGACTGGTATAAAAATGAATCGCCAATTTTTAAATAGTCCAAGAGAAGGAGTTTGTTCGTGTATGTTCATTTTGTCTGTTTATCATCAGTGGAGCTATGCCATAACATAGCTATAGCGATACAACAAAGTAAAACTCATTTGTTTCGTCCTAAAAGAAACTGGTTTAGATATATGTTTTAAGCACTTGTAGAAAATTGCAAAAGGTTTTCCCAGTAGCAAAATTGATTCCCGGCTATTATTATATACTTGTCATTTATAGTACTAGAACTATACGTAGTTTTGTTATAAGTGACCTGTATTTAGTTTCATTCCTCATCTATGAATATACCGATAAGCTATAAATCATAGTTATAGATAATGAGTCCAGCAAGGAATCTAATGCTGTGCTATTCTCATTCACTATGGCAGGTATAATACTAATGCTATACTTCTGACTTCAAATAACCTCTTCACTTAGACATCTGTTCCGGGCAGCTGGTCAACTAACCAAGTAGTTAGTCAACGCATTAGTTATATAAGCAATAAAATTAGGGTCGGAGGTGTAGTAAATGCACTAATAAATAATAGAGCTTTTTAATAAACCTCTTATGGTAATTTTACTCTATTCTACTATGTTAAAAAGGGTGATTAAAAGGTTAAGGGATATACAATAGGTACTATACTAGCTCTTAATCCTATTATATAGTATATAAGTACATAAGTTATAATAGTAAACAACTAGACGGCAAGCCTACATCAAGAAACCGCAGCAAAAATCGGTGATTAATCCAGGCCTTGGATTTGCCACAAAGGGATCTTATGCCATTTTCCAGCACTTTAAACATGCCTAGCCATTATTTCTTGCGGTAATTTCATACCCAGGATAGCTAGCAATATTAAATGACGACAGTGATCTCCAGCATCCCGCATCCATCACGATCAACCCTCAACGCGCTTCTCCCCATCAAACCTCACCGCCTGTTGGAAATAATAACCCCTCTGATTCGTAACAACCCGCTTCCCACTTCCCTCTTCAACAAAATCGCAATTAAAATGCGTGTGCCCAAAAGCCCATACTACCACATTCCTGCTAGTCCAGCAGAGCTCACCAGATAAATCGCTAGCAAAGCCCGACGAGATCCTGCTTTGGGAATGTCCAGGATCGACAACTGCGGGAGAAATACTAGGGCTATGATGAGTGAAAATAATGACTCGGCGCTCTGGCTCATTATCTGTGATCGACGTAACTTCCGAATTCAGCCACTGCAAGTTCTCGGAGTCAGTATTGCTTCATTAGAAAAGATCTAAGCAGTTCGCGAGCTCTAGTACTTATTTTGAATATCTCGGGAGATTTGAGACAAAACAATAAGATTTTAAAACTTGCGAAGCAAGCCAGCATGGAAATTCAATGCTCTGGGAATTTGCTTACGGCCAAGTCCGCGGCAAAAGCTTCGTTGTGCTGCTCCACGGTCCAATCTTGAATATGATAGAAATCATTTAGACCGAAGCTGACGTCGTTCATCTGAGATGGTAGAATTTTGGAAAACAGCGTACAGCCCAAGATGGTGAGTTTGGGGGAAAGGTCAAATCGAGTCTGATCTAGAAAGACGAATGATGCAAGGTTTTGGAAAGCTTTCTTTTCCTTAACTTCTTGCTCGAATTTTTGAATCTTTTGCTTGGCGTTTGTCCAGTCACTGTGGTACGGCTCGTGATTGCCGAGGAGAAGGAAGACAATCTTGTAGTTGGACAAAAGTTTCTCGAGGAAAATAAAGTACTCTGCATCCTTTACACATCCGATGTCGCCGAGGAGAGCCAGGTATGGTGATGTTGGGATGATTTCAAAGACATCGTAGCTTTTGGGGGTTTCGAGATGAAGATCTGAAAGAATCTGGATTGTAGACATGTTGGTGCACTTTTGGAAAAGGTGAGGAATGTGTGCCTTAAAGCCGAGTTATCCCATATACGGCTTAGCCTGAATCGAGGACTCTCCTGCCTTGTTGTTGTGCGTAAGAAGCACGAGAAGATATAACTGGTTTGCGAAGTGTAAATGCGAAGTGTAAATTATATAGACTATAACTTGTGATTGGAAACAGGTTTAAAACTAAACGTTACAATCTATATAATATTGGAGTTTAAGCGAGCTACCCCAATTTATTAGCTCTTAGCCTGCTCAATAATTAGCTCCTACTTATACTATAACTTAGGGTTAAACTCTATTTCAAAGGATATAGTTTTAAAAGACTATAGATCTTTAAGCTAACTCTGTATTATATTTTGCTATAAGAGTATAAAGCCTTGAAGTTAAAGAGAGAGTATAAAGAATAATAAGAGTTTAAAAGAAAGAGTAAGTATAAAAGAGACTATAGAAGTAGAAGATTATAGGTATAATTATTATATCGAATATAAATTAAAAACATAGTAAAGGAGTTTATAGTTAGAAAGTATAATAAAAATTACTGAGCTATAAAGTGTATAATCAATATTATTATTACATATAAATAGGGCAATAGAAATTATAAAGTACCTTTGTAATTTTAGTACTTATAGACTACGTTGCAAATTCTGACAATTACTGGTGGCTTTACTACTTGAGTTTTTATTGCTTGCGTAACTAGCATGTTGACGAACTGCCTGGAACACATCATTGTTTAGATAGTCTTAGAGAGGAGATCTTCATAGCTATATAGAATAATCAGCAGCGTATGGTCCAACAAAAGTCAGATATGTCTGATTAATCTGTTTATCTAACTACAAAGGCGAGGCACTCAAGGAAGCAAGGTTTGTATCTTGAATTCTACTTTCTGCACTCAAAATATGTCTAACACTTCATCCCAAGAATGAAATTCTAGACCCTGACTAGTAGTAGATGAAACCTTTATTTTTCAAAATAAATTTGTTTCTAATTTTACTAAATACTACTAGTTTGGTGTCTTCTAAAGTTGATTTAGACGATGATATCTAACTATTATTTTTACATATATTCCACAGCACACAATATACAGTCATATGTAACATCAGAAACAAAGCTTGGAATATGTGCCGGCTAGTTACATATTTCTGTTATAATTCAATCATCTATATTGTGATCTATAGTAGATAGTTTTTCGAGCCTGTCAAGTCTTCAAAAAATGGTGAGAAATATCACTTGAAAATCACATTGATATCGGCCAAGCTATCCTCATATACTAACTGAAAAATAACACGCTTGCTGAACCCGCATCTTTTCAAATTAATTGTGAACTTAAACCTCTCTTCCGCCTCAGGTATACTTGCAGACAACTTCTTTCCCTTTTGAGAATCCATTCATATGGCCAAACTCTTTATGCCATTTGGGGAGAAAAGAGGCTAATAACCAAAACTATAATGATTAAAGATATATGATGACAATCAAAACTAACATCCTCTTAGAGCAAATTCAAAAATAGAAATTATATGCCACGAGCACATCTATTCTGCTCAAGATTCTCCATAAATATATGTCCAAATATGCGAGCAATAGTTCCCGCATTACAACTCAAGAGGTTCGAAGTCTTACATAGAATATAATTATCGTTTGTGCGATGGTCAATAGTTTTTATAACCAACATTAATAATACACATATATTAAACATTTGGGCTTACACAAAATCGGTCAATATACTTTCAATTGTATTCATTCAAACTCTAATCTTAGGTTTACATGGAACCACCTTCGCCTTTACAGGCATTACTCGATCCAATATGAGATTTTGTAATAATGCAAATCCACTGCTACTAATCCAGTACACCAAAATTCCCGCTGGCACTTTCAAAACCATTATTGGTACACATAAAGCCACAATTCCCAAACCCCGAGTAAGTCTCCGAGGCCATGCAGATGTAGAAGAAGACACCTTCCAAGGTGCAATGTTCATCATCATAACTCCCCCAAGCATAAATGGAAGATATAGCTCAGGATCTGGAAGAAGAAGATTTGGAAACCACAAAGCTCCTTCATTCGCAAGGGTGGCTTCAACTCCAATGTCACTTGTGTTTCCCGATTCCTTCGATACACCCAAGATCAATCCAAGAAGCCCTTGGTGGGTCCCACACATTCTCCGTATAGTTTCAATGGCTATCAAGAACACTGGTAATTGTGACACTGGTATATAGGATTTCCATTTCTGACAGCCGTATCGTTGAAACAACTCTTCGCGCTTCTTTACGAAAGCCTTCTCTGCTTGTGTATTTACCACGGCAGGCCCCAAATTCGCACTCGTCTTCCAAGCATTATCTCGGATACTATGCGACCAAGCAAAGAGAAGTGGAGCAAGCTCAGCTTGCTTTTGTTGTGATCGTCTCGCATATATCGTGAGTGGTAACAAGATCGTCAATCGCAGTGACAACGCAAAGAAGGGAATCGTATAAGCCCATGGAAGCCCAGTAGTACTGTGTATTGTTTCGAGAACCGTATGCGTAGATGTGATCAGAGGTTCAAGGTATCTCTGAGTTGGAGAGGCATGGAATGATCGAATTGAAGGAAGTCGAGCCGAGGTTGTCAATGCCGGGCGCATCCCCCGTATGGATCTCATTGGATACATTTTATCGATAATCGAATTAAGCCTTGTACAGGATCAATCATCTTCTCGTCTTCGCCATCAGGTCAAATTGTGAGCGCGGACTTCGTGGTATGATAGGATGGTGTCGAAATATTTGGATATAGCGGAAAGAACCGCACTACCCTTGTCAGCTGCATCATCAACCACGAGCGACTGACCACTTTACATACGAAACATTGGACTCGTGTTCATTTCACAACGAACACTTCGAAAATCCACATTGCGATTCAATCATCCTTCACAACGATGAACATACCTTCTTTTATTTGATATTTTATCAAAATGATTGCAATTCTATTCTCCGCTGGAGTGGCTTTATTTGTGGCTGCGATCGCTCTCGGATTACTACCTGTCATCATCAAACAACTCGCCCAGGTCGTAGGATGGTATCTCATAAAGAAAACGACAGGAAGAAGAGAAGGAATTATTGAGAGAACCAAGAGCGATGAAGCAGCTTTCGGAGGAAAGAGGGACAGTGACGAATGGGAGAATGTCGAAGCCTATGCCGAATCATCGATGAAGAAAGACGCGGGCAAAGAATGGACAGGTATCATTGGATTTTTCCATCCATTTTGCAACGCAGGTGGAGGAGGAGAGAGAGTTTTATGGGAAGCTATTAGAGTTACACAGAAGAGATGGCCTAAAGCAATTTGCGTTGTTTACACTGGAGACCACGATGTCGACAAGAACCAGATCATCTCGAGAGTTGAAAATCGTTTCAACATTCAACTTCATCCACCAACCATCACGTTTCTTTACCTCACAACGAGACACTACGTACTTGCTTCCACCTGGCCACATTTCACCCTACTCGGACAATCTATTGGCTCGCTCATTCTTGCCTACGATGCATTCTCTCTCCTCAAACCAGACATTTTTGTCGATACCATGGGCTTTGCCTTCGCTCTGGGCTTTTGCAAACTTCTCTTCCCACAGGTTCCAACCGGCTCATACACTCACTACCCCACAATCTCTACAGACATGTTGGGAAGCCTCGATGCTTCCGCGTCTCAAGGCGTTAATGCTGGCAAGGGAGCTGGCAAGAGAGGTGCTGCAAAAAAATTGTACTGGCAAATGTTCGCAAAGTTGTACAGTTGGGTAGGAGGATCGGTGGATGTGGTTATGACAAACTCAAGTTGGACACAAGGACATATTCAATCTCTCTGGGGAGCGAGCAGACAGCAGAGGGGAAAGACCAGCCCAATTGCGGTGGTTTATCCTCCATGTGCAGTTGAAGAATTAGAAAAGGAAATTGAGGTTTCACCCGAGAGTGAAAAGAAGAGGGAGAAAGTCCTCCTTTACATCGCACAGTTTCGCCCAGAGAAGAACCATCAATTGATCGTTAACTCTTTCGCAGAATTTATGGCCACTGGATCAGAGGCTACAAAAGGTGCGAAATTGGTACTTGTTGGAAGCGTGAGGGACGATGGCGACGCAAAGAGAGTGTATAAGTTAAGGTTATTGGTCAACGAGTTGAAGATCAAAGATAGTGTGGAGTTTCACCTTGATGCTTCCTGGCCAGAAATATTGGATTGGCTGAGGAGGAGTAGTATAGGTGTTAATGGCATGTGGAACGAACACTTTGGAATCGGTGTCGTTGAATATCAGGCAGCTGGATTGATCTCAGTTGTTCACGACAGCGGTGGACCCAAGGTTGATATTGTCACGAAGGTAAACGGAAAACCTACTGGTAAGTAAACCCTTCTATTTTAATTTTCAGTCACTGATTATTTTAGGTTTCCATGCCACAACTACCACAGAATTTGCCAAGGGCTTTGAAATGGCTCTGGGATTGGGAGATGAGACCTTGGCCATGAGAGAAAGAGCTAGAGTATCTGCGAAGAGATTTTCTGAGACCGAATTTGCGAGAGGATGGCTTGTTCAAATGGAGAATTTGGTGAAGATGCAGGAGGAAGCTTGATACCCTAGATATGAATACAAATACATTGTCTTTGCCTTGAAAATTTAGAATGGGAACGAGAGTTGATTCATAAGATTTATGTTCATTTTTCATCTCCCTTTTCCTCCTCTGACTCTTCATCCTCTTCTTCGTCTTCATCTTCATCTGTAGATGTTCCGTACTCGTAATCGTCTTCATGATCCAAGTCTTCAGTATTTTCAATGACCTTATCGATACCATTGACTTTCAATTTTGGAAAGAGTTCGTCTTTCTTGTTCAGCAATTCATCTATCCAACCCTTAAAGTGCTTGTCCTCGCTATTATAGCCAACGATTGTCAACTCCTCTATCGTCGGAGGAAGCCAATCAATTAACTTCTCCGTGCCAGTTGGCGAAGACATAACTAAGCCCTTGAGCATTTTATGACTAATTCGTAAATGCGTTAAGTTGGGGAAAACCGGGAATTCTAAGACGATTGCCTTTCTGTCGCTCTTTACTGATGCCACTTCAATATCTTCTTCCGCATCAGGGTCAGTCTCTTCATCCTCGTCCTCTTCATCTTCCTCTTCGTCAGATTCATCTTGATCCTCCTCCCACGCCCCCTCCTCATCCAGGCGAATATCACACTCCAAATCCAACACCCTGAGACTCTTCCTATGCTTCTCAACAATCCTCCGCACTTTCCGTCCATAAAACGTCGAATATCCCCCATCCGTAAGGGCTCGCCCACCAGTCCTGTAGGTAAACTTCCTCAAGTCCCGCGAAAAGTCCATAATCTTCGCCAAACACGAGCCTCCAATCTCACAATCTATCAGCTCAATCTCTTGGACATCCGACGCGCCACAAGGGATATCCCAATAGCTGCCCCCCTTTTCTACAAAAGCCCCTCCAAGTCCTCGCGCCTCAATGCGCCGCAGATGCGGAAGCTTTGCAAAGGCTTCGAAATTTCCGAAGGAATAATGCCCATAACACCCCTCAGAGTGTTGGTGATAAGGAATAATGCGCACAAGGCTTACAGGGATATCCTTGCTTCGCAGCAGTGCTTTCCAAATATATGTCAACTGGTTAATTCTAGTATTACCGACCTCCAATGTCTCCATATTCGGAAGGAGTGGTAGCATGAGGGCGATGATTGCGTCGGGGTTGAGCTCTATCGTTTGGAGCTCATTGATCTCGCTGTACTTGATGACCATCAGGCGCTTCAGGAATTCCTCGGCCTCGTCAGACGGCCAGTTTTGTGCTTCAATGGCATTTTTGAATAGCTGCTCAGCACGTGCATCGGCTGGGCTTTCGATGGTATATGGAAGACTGGCTGTGACGTAGGGACGAAAGTTCCAAGGGTCGTATCTTATGCGTGTGACTTGAGGCGCCAGGTGTGGAGATTCAAGGATTGCGAGGACGAAGTCGCGGATTTCTTGAAGGTTTGTTTTGTAAGTGTCAAATTCGAGGGCTTGGTATTCACTACCCATTGTGAAATATCTCTTCTTCTTTGCCTGGGAAGTTGTTAATTAAAAGGAAAAATTATAGAGAATGCTGTTGGAGGTAATGTGGAATATATACACCAATTTTGTTTAGTTGATGTTGAGAGCGTTCCGTCGTTTATTGGTAGGCAGCCGTAGGCAGCCGTAGGCTACCATGGGGGTAAAATTAGATCTGTGCTTCAAGATCTCCTAGTTCATCCTCACCCTCAGAGGCACAAACACACTTTACATCAAAACCCAAACAACTATCATTTATAATGTAGATTTATAGTACAATAGCATTTTTATATTCTTAGATCATTTCTATGATATGTAACCGAGTAAATAAGTCCAATCCGTGAGATTGTCTAGTGCCTCAAGACCAACAATACTTCTCCGGTAGTATCAACAATTAACTAATAATCTAACTTGAAGAATTCACTCGCTCAACTAACAACTATTGCGTATCCTCCACCCTTGGCTCAAAAGGCTTAGCGGAAAGGTCAGCTAAATTCTCAAAGGAAAAGTTCGTGCATATACTCACAGGATTCTTTGGCGGAACATTGATCCACGCGCTCATCTAATAATGCTTGTTATGGGCCGGAGTAAGAATGAGGTTATATTTCTGTTTACCACCAAAGCCGTACAGGAAGCTCGCTGGGAATATGGATTGAAATCTGCGGCATTCTGAATGCTTGAATCTCTTGCTTGGTGAGCTTTATATTCAATGCAGCCGTCAGCTTCAAACTTCTCACCAAACCGAGGCAATGCCTAGTCCCCCTACCCAGCACAAACACTATATATTTCACAATAGCAAGTATAACCCACGGGATCGTCTCCAATTATTCATATTCCTCATCTATGTCATCCACACTTCTAGTCTACCGTGCCACCTATCAAAGATATCTATGCATGCAGCAGTCATAAACCACAGGGCATCCATCTATTATATCAACCCCAGTACCAACAGCAATAGCCAGTTCCAAAGCCCCAACTCCATCCACAACGCCAAGTCTAATAAAAAGAAATCATTCCTCGCTATCAGCTCTCTTCCGACCCATTCTTAGCCTGATCATCTTCTTCTTTGGCTTCTTCTCCGTGGTATCCTCGTCATCATGAGCAGATTCTACCTCTTCACCCTCCTCGACCTTCTCCAGGCCACCTTCAACCAGCATCTTAGCCACAGCCTTCTCGCCCCTCTCCTCCTCATCTCCAGCAACCTTGGTGTCAAGTTCGAGCTTGCTCATTCCCAACTTATAGATAGCCTCCTCAATCGTGCCCTTGGTGACTAACCTGACAACCTCAACATCTCTAGTTTGCCCTACTCTATGCGCTCTGTTCTCTGCCTGCACGTCATCTTGAGGGTTGAAAGACCCATCGAAAATGACGACTTTATTAGCGTACATAAGATTGATACCGGTACCACCAGCCTTGGTGGTAAGTAAGAAAGCAGTAATGCTCTCATCGTCACGGAAGTTATCGATGAGAGTTTGACGCTCGTTAATATTAGTCGAGCCGTCTATACGGGTATATTTCATGGCAATTGTGTTGAGAACGGTCTCGAGGATATCAAGGACGAGGGAGAATTGAGAGAAAATCAATACTCGATCTCCATTCTCCTTGTAAGACTTAATAAGGTTGACAAGCGCATCCACCTTGCCGCTATCCATCCAGGCCTTTTCACGGATATCGAATTTTGCAATGCATGGATAGAGGGAGCACCAAGTATGCAGAATGAAATCCGACATCATGCTCATCTCCCTGACCAGCTTGTCCCTAGCATACGAAAGTGGGAAGTTATCGGGTTCGTATTTGCGCAGTAAATCAGCCATGCGTTGAAGTTTCTCGTCGGAAAAGTGGCGTCTAAAGAGGAGTGGGTGAATGGCCGCCTTTCGAAGTTGCATGAGCGGATTGTTCTCATCAGTTTTCGGAACTTTCTGTCCTGATTCCAAAAGCTTCGCACGTTCTTGAGCCTTGACAATGTGTCCGTTGTATACCTTTGCTTGAGCAGGATGTAATGTACAGTATCCAACGCGGCAGATCTTTGGCGGCATGTGCTTGAGAACTTGCTGTTTCTTGCGTCGAAGAACAAAAGGCGTAAGCATAGAGCGAGCACGGGCAATACGCTGCTGAGAAAGCAGAGCTGCGTGATCGGTATCACTGGTCTTGGCTTTGTGTTTGAAGATGACGGCAAGTTCGTCTTGCTTCTTCTCGAAAACATGAGGCATAATGAAAGCTAAGAGGGCGGCCAATTCCATCAAGTTGTTCTGAAGCGGAGTACCCGTGAGAAGAAGGCGGAATTTGGCAGGAATTCTCATCATGGATTTGTATCTCTGAGCTTGAGGGTTCTTGAGCAGATGACCTTCGTCATATACGCAAACCTAAAAATGTTAATACTGCAGTCCTCGTGGGGATCAATATGATACTTACATCAGGTCTCAATCTTCTCATGAACTTATTATCCTCAGCCTTGAATGCCATATCGTAGGTCGAAACAACGACATTGATCTCATGTCTCTCACCAAGAATCTTCTCCGCAAGTTCAGCACGTTCGGCTTGTGGGCCATAGTAAGGTTGAACGACAAGGTTAGGACAGAAAGTCTTGAACTCTCTCAGCCAATTCTCCAAGGTACTTCCTGGAACAATGACGAGATGTGGTCCCGAATTACCCACATCAGCCAGATGAGCCAAAAAGCTGATGACCTGGCAAGTTTTACCCAGACCCATCTCATCGGCGAGAATGCAACTCAACTTGTGTTTGTACAATAAAGCCAACCAGTTAAGTCCAACGAGCTGGTAATCCTTCAAGACAATATTCTCTGCCATGATCGCCGGTTTCTTGAGGAAATTTGTCTTTCTCGAAACAGGCATCTTGATCTCATCGTCATTGTCGCGGCTATTTGGCGTTCCAATACCAGAATCCTTGTTCGAGTCCTTGTCGTCATCATCGAAAGATGTCATCTCCAATTCACCTTCTTTAGAAGCTCCAAAGATATTGACACCCCATTTGCTCATAGCCTCGCCAAGAGGCTTACTGATACTTGCACACTCTGATACAAGAGCATCAACCGCTTCATAACCAGTCCACATATCAACAGCTGCATTGAAGGTCTTCTCTCCAAAAGCCGCCTTAGTGCTGCGCTTTCCAGTCTTCGTCTTGGTCGCAATGGACGCACTTCGTACGGCGTCCGCATTTGCAAAGGGTCGTTGGTCCAGTAAAGCCTGTGCATCATCTTTGGTGACACTGGCGAGATCCACTAATTCTTCAGCCTCACACTTATTGAGAAATCTCACCACTCTATCTTCGACCTCGGGATCAAGTTCATCTTCAGATGCAACACCAGAGTCTTGCGAGTCGCGATCAGAAAGCTCCTCCACTTCCGGTGAAGCCTCTCTTGGCTTAGCAATGACTGGTGCCTCAGGCGAAGCATCCTTTGTTTTCCTCCCTTGAATAAGTTTCCGTTTCTTTGGTTGTACCACAGGGCTGCTTTCCACAGGTTGTGGTGAGGTTGGCGTAGCCTTCTTTGCGCTCTGGGGAGCACCGAATCTCTGTTGGATACTCGCCAATGGCTTGTTCAATCCCGCCTTCATAGATTGAGCAACGGGTCTGCTGCTGGTCACGACGACATCAGGCTCGCTATCTTTCTGCGCAAGAAGTGCTGCAGCGTCATCAAAACTTCCATTGCAGGACAAGACAGCATTCTTTGCCATCAAGACTGTAATTCCTGGGAAGATGTTGCGCAATCTTCTGATCTTGCCCTGCATGATAGGTTCTTCATCGGCCACATTGATGTCCTGCACAGGCTGAGCTCTTTCTGGCTTTTCTTGAGTCTGAGGTCTTCGCTGTCCACCATATGCGCTGGCCATTGGATCTGGTTTCGGTTTCGATGCGTTATACTCATATCCTCCGACAATACTCTTGAAACTATCTCTGCTGGAATTCGACGCGAAAGATCCTTTCATGCTTGTAGAGAAGGTGCTCGGCTTGATATCCCCACGGTTCATGGTTTCGTTATCCGATGAGCCTCCCTGGAAAGTAGGTCCTTCATCGTCATCATCCAACTCAATGACTGCTGACACAGGTCTTCCCATAGGAGGTCTGAATTTTGTGCCCGCAGGCGCCATCAAGTTTGCCAATCGTCCACCATTGACCGTAGGTTTCGGAGGAGAAGGTCGAAAAGGCGAGGAAGCAGGAACCTGGACATCACCCTTGGAAGTTGGGCTGCTCAAAGGAAATTGAGGGTTGTCAAGGATTTGAGTAGGTTGAGTGACATGGCCCTGGGGTGTAGTCTCGATATCATCGAACAGGGCATCGCCATCGTCGCCCTCGGAATCGTAGCCTTGGGCAGTGTAGCCTCCAGAAGTCTTCTGGCGCTTTGGAGCAGGCGATTCTGGGACCAAGGTAGCGTTTTTCCCAGTAGATGAACTTGCGCTGAAGTATTTCGACATGGCGCTTTTCGTAGATTAGGACGCGAAGATTTGAAGGAGCGTAGTTGACAAACGTCTATATCTGAGCGAGGGTCTCGCAATTGCAAGTTCGGGTTCGGGGTCGCAGTGCAGTAGTGGTAGGTGATGCAGCACTTTTTGTCTTTGTATGTCGACTCGCGCGTAGAATCTTTTGCTGCCAATGCGTTGCTTTTCAAGAGAACGATAAGAAAAACAAATTTGGTTGGGCAAAGCACGATAACATACCCAAAGCAATGGCCAGGAAAGAAAGGAATATGGTGGGGCAGGTATTTTGGTTTTGGGGGTAGTATGAAGATCAAGACGCTTTCTTTTACGATGGTGCCGATGAGAGAAGAAACAATAAAGTGAACGAGTGACGCCAATGGTGTTCAAGCGAGAATCAATCTCCGTCCATAGGATTTTTGGAGGAGAGTAGTTTAGGTCGTAGTCGGAGTAGAGTAGAGGGAGTAGACTAGGTAAGCACTTTACGCGGGAGGCGCGTGTGTTCGCGTTCTGAGCAAAGAAAAGTCAAGGGCGCACAAGAATCAACAGAAGGCGGAGGGGGGAGGGAGGGAGATAGAGAGAGAGAGAGGTACGTACATACAAGGGGAAGAACAGCCTTTGCCACACACCAACACCACACACACCACACACACACACACCCAAACCCAAGTAACAACGTCTACCACCTCCACCTCCACCTCCACTCCCCGACCGACGAGACACGAATAATCACGAAGTCACGCCCACCAACAAACCTTACCCTTACTCCAATCACTTGACTTTACCTTGATCATCCTCTTCATCTCTCCTCATTTGCATTTCCTCATCATCCTCGCATCACATCATCCACATCACCCACATCACGTGCAATGGCAACCCGAAGAACAGTTCCCTCCATGCGCGCAGAGCAGGATGCAGACTCCAAGGATTTCACTCTCCCATCAGCAGATGAGAAGTCCAACATTGCACCGGCAGTTCCAGCGTAAGTCAGGCATCAGCGTCGGCGCCAAGCTGCATTTCATTGCATTTCATTTTCATTTGCATGGCTGCCTCAGTCTTTCATTTCCATTTCCATTCCCATCTCCAATCTCAAGACCCAAGACCCAAGTCCCAAGCACATCTCCGAGAAGAAAAAGGAAAAAGAAAAAGAGAACCAAAGAAAAAGAAACAAGGAAATAGAGAAGAAAAAAAAAACAAAGAACGAAAAAAATTAAGCTTCAATTATCTTATACTCCATTCATATCATCCATCCCACAACCCCTCCCAAAATAGAAACCAAACCACAAAAAACTAACAAACTCCCAGAGGAGTGATCTACAAGCTCCTAGCCTTCACCCTCGCCATGATAATTCTCCCAATCGGCACCTACTTCGCGACCCTGGACGTGATATTCCGAGGTAAACAACTCAACCCAATCCCCGCATCTTAACTCCCTTTCTCTCCATCAAACCATATATCACACAAATACCCTTCTCCCTAACAACTTGGCATATGGAATTCCATCTAACACCCACTCACAGGAAACTCCACATGGGCAGGCGCCACAGCTGCCATTATGGCGAATGTGGTCTTGATAGGATATATCCTCGTGGCGTTCAATGAGGATCAGACCGAGGCGTTAGAGGCGGCGAAGGCGAAGAAGGGGCTTTGAGCACAGTTTTGAGTAACAGCTACTGCCCAATTTCATCCTTCCTTTCTCAAAAGAGTGGAAGAGCAGTTTGAGTGTGATGGCAGTGTAAATTAGGGGATTAGTTTCCTCGAGATGGATGTAAGAAGATAAAAATCACAAAAGCGCATTCAGCAGAGTGGAGCGGAGCATGGAATATATCGGGAGAAATAACGAACTCAATCAATTCAAACACTAAGCACCGTATTATTTATCAACCAGACTTGCCCGAAATCTCATGGCGGTGGTGTAGAAGAGAGTGTGAGTGTAGCCGTATCACACACATGACTCCTCTCACCACATTCTCAACGCAGCTATACAGCTCGGAACATCTCGAGCCAGGACATCTTTCCTCCCCCTTCCCCTTCTCCTCCTTCATAGACAGACCCGGCTCCAGTCCATCTGCATTCGTCCCGACGCCGAAGAATCATCACAAGCTCTCATCAAAAATCTACGCCATGAAATGCAAACCCACAAAACAAAGGAAGAACCCCCTCCCCCAAAATCCCGAATTTCTTCCCCATCAATCCATCCCATTTCCATTGCATTGCCATTCCATTCCCTTCAACCTTGCCATTCCACATCAATTCGTATGAAGGAAACAAAAAAAGCAAGCAATAACAAAAGAAAAAAGTTTCCCCCAAGATATTTCCTCCAACGCCGAAACAATGCCAGGTAGTTGTAGAACCCGGCCCATTCCAGAGTCCATTGCTGATTCTATACATTAGACCCCTCCTCGCTTTCTCATCCACTCAGCATCCTAAGCTCCCCGTGCCACAAACAATAGCACATTATGTCTATCCTTTGGTGCTGAATTTCCGGCTGAGCCAGCTCTTCCTCTTCGTAGGTTCGGGTTTCGGTGGCACGTAGACACCCGGAGACTGCGCAGGGGAGCCAGTTCCAGTTCCAGTTCCAGTTCCAAGCTTGATTGGGGCTCTTGGCACGGAGCCCTTGTGTGGTGGTGGGGGAGGAGCTGAGCCATTCTCGTTTCCAAATGTGTATTGGTTGGATCCGGTTGAGCTGTAGCTGATGTTTGGGTAATGTCCGTTTTGTCCGCCGCTGTTACCTCCATTGTAGGCTGCATTGTAGCCTCCAAACTCGCCAGCTCCTCCGCGGTCGAATGAGCTGTTGTCGCTGCTTGGATCGGTTTGGTATCCAAGGGGTTCACCTGAGCTTCCACTTCCAGAGCCAGTTGTCATTGTTTCATTGTTATTGGCATATGGACCTTGGTATTGGATTTGGTTGTGACCATTGCTCATTGGATCAGTCTGGGTTCGAGGAATGCGTTGACGGTTAGGATAGTAGCCATTGTTAGTTCCATGGCCATCGAAATATCCAGATTGATTGTTGTAGCTGTCACGGTAGACTGATTTTGGTCCACCGACGTTTGAATTTCCTCCGTAATAGCTGTCGTATTGATTTCCTCTTGGCGTCATAGCTCCGGCATTGGACCCTGTTGCGATCGCTAATTAGTGCCGTGACCCAGATTTAACGATATTAAAAGTAACATCTCGCATGACGATAAGTACCCCGTTGCCCCACGAACCACCACCCCACTAAATCCAACGGGATTGATGTCAGAGATGGGGATGATTATTCGAACATCAACCATGAATCCAGAACCTGAAGCCAGTAGAATTCCAAGAACTCAAAATCCATGATGATGATTCGATAAATTTGAATTTTTCATCAATGGGGCGGGGAATGCAGTATGCCGATCGGGTCTCGGGACATTACATGGCCGCCTGCAGATTGTTCGGAAGTCGTATGCGGACAGAGCAGGCAGCACACATTCCAAACAGCGAAAGCAGAAAAGCAGTGACAAGAGAAGTGAGAAAAAAATAAAATATAGACTTACCACCATAATAACTTCCACGGCGAATGATGGCACTTTCAGAATCTAATACGAAGTCGAGTCAGCTTGGGGTCCAAATTTCCCACATATGCTCGTTTCGCATTGCAGTAGGATTGTGGCAGCATAAGCTGTATTATGGCTCTTACCAGATCGCAAGTATGCCGCACGCTCTTCTCTCTCTGCCCGGCGAATACGCTCTTCAAAGCCTCTGATTGTATCCAGTGGTCGCTCGAATTTAGGGCGCGATGGATTAGAAGCATCTGGTTCTCTGATAATGTTGCCCTGTAAATCTCTGAATTGAATCTCTCGAATTGGAGCCAAAGAAGTTTGGGTTCTCAGTTGGTCCATAGCTAGCAGATGATTAGCAAAGAAGAAATGCGACATTGATATTCATGACTTACATGGCTCAGCCTCGTTGATGGCAGCATTGGGATCAGTCTTGCCGTGAAGCTTATGAGTTTCTTTGCTCACGGTCTTCACAAGACCAGGACCCTCTGCGGCATTGATGGAGTTCTTTCTGGAGTGAGAGCCGGCGCTCTTGACACTCTCGCGATCACCACTAGACTTGCTTCCCATTTTGATAGGATATTAATTTTTATTTTCCTGGTAACGACCGTCGGTGATTTTTGAGTGTCGAGATTGATTAAAATAAAAAGGATGGACCAAGATGAACGAGAGACAGGGAGAGCTGTTGAACTTGGGACGTTGGGTAAATAGACTTGGTTGTGGGAGCGGGAAAAATAATTGGGTAAAGGTTGTTGTATAAGTAGCGTGATAGTGGTGTGCAGTGTAGTGTCGTGCAAGACCGGATGGCTTTTTGGGATGGCAGAGATTGGTGAGTAAGAAACAGCTATCGGCAAGATGGTGAAATGCTGTCTTTTTAGTGAGTCCGAGTTGATGACGACTATGAATGAGCGAACGAGTGAGGAGTGAGGACGAAGAGTTGAGGTGGGAGGTGGGAGTAGTGGGAAGTCCTATGTACTTCTTGATCTTGTTGGATGGGCGAAGTTTGAACGATTTGTCTGTCGTACTCCGGGGTATGGCGTTTTTGCACTTGGGGGCTTTGGGTTCCTGACTCGACTCAGCCTGTGGTAGCGGCGGACCTATTTTTTTTCTTCTTCTTGGATTCTCTTACCTTCCTCAATGTTTTACACTATTAATTCACTTTTTCTTGTCTGTCTTGGCAGGGATCGGAGGAGAAATGATCCACGTAAAGATGTGGATTTATGTAGCAAATCTGTGAAGGTTTGTGTGAGAGGGAGAAGTCGAGCATGCGCAAAAGATAGAGAAGATGTACGCAGTATATGCGCGATGCGGCGTAGGCGTGGGCGTAATGCGTGTGCGTGTGCGTGTATGTGTGTACACGAGTTAAGGCGAAGAGAGACAGGTGCGGGTAGGTAGATAGAAGGATAGGTAGGCCTTGCACCGCCAGCCTCGTGGATAATAGCTATTCTTGGTGGGGGATGTCTTGGTTTAAGGTATGGATGGGGGGTTTGATGGATGGATGCTTGACCTTGATCAGAAGTTTGTATGTGTGGGTGGTGGGTAGATGCGTTGTAGTGGAATTTTCGAGAAGTGATGATGATGAAGATTGGGTATGTATGTATGTGTATGTGAATGTGTATGGAGGGGAGTAGGGAGGAATGAATAATATTAGGTACGAATAGGTGAATAGGAATCTTTGGGTATTGGGCAGTTGGGAGTTGAAGTTTTGATACTTGTACGTAGTAATAGAATTCGGATTGGTGGCTATGGTTGTGTATTTCTGAGGTTGATGGAGGAACGAACGGCGATGACAGGGTAGGTCACCTCATTCACCACGCTGGGTCTGGATCTCAGCAGAGAGGAGAGAAACATTCATTATCACGTCAAGGTATAGTATAGCATGGATTGGTATGTACGGAGTGTGTATGGGTGTGGATATGGGTATAGGTATGGGTATAGGTATGGGTGTAGGTATGGGTGTAGGTATGGATATGGGTATGAGTATGGATATGGATATGGACAGATGGGATTTACGGAGGACATAGACAGTAAGTAGTAAAGGCAGTAAGGATATAGGAAGTACACTACATACATAGCACATATTACTTAGTACATCCTACATAGTATATTCTACATAGTAAAATACGGAGGATTCCAGTGCTACGGAAGCAGGGTTATTTATTTGTCGAGCAAGTGAAGGGAGGGTAAGCAGACGATGGTAGGAGGAAAGAAAAGAGAAGAGAGGGTGTGCTTGTGTGCTTGTGTGCCGTATTGTGAGTGAGTGATGTGCATGTTGATTGACGCTGCCTGTGGTTGGTTGTTTTGCTGTGCTTACTACGGGCGAATACGATGCGGACAGAACAAAATGGTGAAAAGAGGATGAATTGATTACCTGATGATCTTCATTCAAGAACACTCCCTACATTTCTAGAGTCGACTGTATACTCCGTACGATACACAGTACCTATCCTAGATCATCTCCATATGAAGATTCTAGAAATCCCATCTTTGCTGCTCAATGACATTCATTGACATTCACTAAGCCCTCAATAGTGCATTAACTCATGAATTCATGCTCTTCTTGTCCTACTCGGACGTAGAATCCTTCGTGCCTTTCCCCATTCTTCACCCGTAGCCCACATTTATACGTCGGGCCTTACGCAAGCTCGACGTGGCTTTCACGGCCGTTTCCAGCGTGTCCAAGTGATCATCCTCATCGCTCACCAAGTGATCAGTGTCCTCGACAATGCATCAACAGGAACAGAATACCCCATAGATCCTGTTGACCGACCACTTACACTGAGACACTGACATCAAGCTCTTCCAAGAACATTGTGAGCAGCCACACTTTCATTCGACTCTCATTCGACGGTGCTTTTACTGAGCTATGTGTACACAGTATTCTTGATCTGGGTCCTGAAAGACTCTTTTCCCCCTTGTCTTTCCTTTTCTTCTTTTTCTTTTTTGGGTTTCTTTTCTACCCGTAGTCATCTCACGTCTTGCATCTTTCTCTCTGTGCCTCTCCTGTGCTTCTCCTGTGCTTCGCTCTCTGCTTCTCTATCTGCTTCTCTATCTGCTTCTTACTCTACAATGGCATAGAGCATAGACATTTACTGCATACACAATACTAAAACCCAAGCTACTGTAGGAATGATGAATGCTTTCCATTCGATACCCCTTCAGTATCATACCCGCATTTCCTGAGGAAAGGGTTCAGCTAGATCCTGTTCATGAGGCTGTGTTTCTCCTATCATTGCCACATATTCCATTCTCGCCATCATTCAGTGATTCATATTCATGTGTGATATTCAATGCATGGACACTAAACATCAGGTTTTGCTCTCCACCAAAAAGACCTGTTTTCGGTGCTTCACAAGGCCGCTTTGGTTCCATGCAACGTAAAAAGTAACAGGAATTCCTCAGAGCCCACAAGTCTGCTCGAATCATCATCATCGACCGTCATCATCCATCAACATCTCATGTTTCACCATCTGCCCGAACCTTCTAAAGCGTCTATCTGGTCAACTCTATTTGTGTCGTTGTCTCTGCTCTACCGCTTTCGTCGCTGCCACTGTACATCTTTTTCAAAGAGAGAGATGTGTCCGGGCAAACAGCAGTGACAACATGAAAACGTACTCCCTTTATCCCACCCATCCACCAGAGAGATGGGTACGGGTAAAACAATTCGGGGGAATAATTCTGGGCATTTTCATCGTTTGCACACTTTCATTCTAGGGATATTCAGCTCTGGATGGGAGAATTGCTTATCCAAAGGCAGTCATTTGGTAATGAATACGGCTTACATCAATGTCCATTACTTGTTTAGTGACAATCACCAGCCTTAGTTCTATCAGAATATTCACTCTAGGGACCTACTTATGGCGAACTGGTGAGAATTCTTCCGCGCCGAGCACTAATAATCACTGCCGGCTTACCATAAAATCATTCCATCAGAATCGCCTTCTGTTTCTACTTATAGCTCGCTCAAATCTACTCAAGAATTCAATTGCCACAGAATAATGTACCACGGCATGTCTCGATACTTCTCTGCCGCTCTTCTACTCAACTACTGATAAACCAGCTACGCATGGCGTCCGCTACTGTACCAACAATCGAGCAGGACTCGATCCCCATCGGGCACTGAATATTCAGATGTTCAGCATGGACTACGTACTCCTAGACACCGCCCTTCTGATGCACAGATAACAGATCTTACGGACTTCAGATAGCTCTCTACGATAAGTAGCGTTTCAGCTGTCCGATAAGAGAAGAAGAAAAAACAAAAGAAAATTGAGAGAGCAAACAAAAAAAAAAAGGCGCACTTGGTATGTGTGTACTTCGGACAAAGTGACGTTCTTTGTTTAGTGGCATATGGAGTACATATGAAGACAGTACGGTGTACACTGGACGCCGCTTGTGTATGTACGCTGCAGAGAGCGCCAACCATGTCATCCGTCGCAGTGACATCCTTCGGATTGTGGAGAAGGATGTTCGACAAGGATATATACCCCCCAGTCCATATCCTCCCAATTGGCAACGTTTTCGATATCGATGTCGATATCACCTATCCTCCATCTATCATGGATACGATAAACCCCTCAGCTTCTTTTGCTCTTCGCTCTTCGTTCCTCGTTCTTCCCAAGACTTTGTATCTGCAGGTACCTTAACTCTACCTATATTTCAATACCTTTTCAGTAGTCACTGCATGAGCGCAGCTGTAATTGTAAGTATGTACATGCGAAGATGCCCATGTCGCAAGTCCGACTTCCCGTGCCCACGACTGTGTACAGAGTACAGCTGCTGGTTATCCTTGGCCTGCTCGTATGTCACTTTGGTCCGAGGCAGCCGAGGAATCCGAGCAAGTCGAAGGATAATAAAGTAAAAGGAAGGTTTAAACCGAGGGCGATAAGTAGGCGGCCTGGATGATTCCGGTACCAGGTGAAGAACACAGGCACAGAGGCACACGGACACACAGAGCACCTGTTGCTAATATCTTTTAAAGATTCCTCAGAGATCCAGCCCTTTCAAGAGTCTCCCCGAGAAGCCGACGAGACTTTTTCGGCGAGCACGAAGTATCAGGCCATGCCAGTCCATACTTAGGATAAACTTTGAACAGCGAACGGTTATGCCCCAGTCACGCCGCTGCTTACCAGCGGAACCTAGACCCTTGAAGAAAACAGGGAAGAGAAACACAGTGCAACGCCAGTGTAGCTTCTCACGGTTCCGTATGAATAAAGTAAGGTATTCATTCTGTGGTTAGAATGGCCAAATCGTACGTAGATCGACAACTTCCAGAGCGCATCCATCCAAACGGCATCTCAAAGTGTATTCTTCCAAGCACCTAAATACGAACGGTACCAGATTCCAAGAAATAGGATAGTATGAACACAGTGTCTGGTGAAAATGGAAAACTTGTATTATGGTCAAGAGCTTTTGTTTCTCTCCTGCCTTTTGTCAGTGCGAAGATCCACAGTGAAGTCGACGTTTTCCGCGCCATTTCTAGCGGAGCATCAGAGCGTACGCGCATACATACTTACGCAGTAAGTAGAACTCCGCCTTACAAGGTCGACGAAGCATGCGTCATTCTGTGTACATCAACCCGGACATATCCATGCAATTCAGTGTGCAAAAAAAATAAAAACTCTCCCCTCACCATCTCGGATGCACGGTGTTGAAGTATTTCCGTTCAGGAATTCTATGCAAAAAAAAAGTTATGCAAGCCTTACTACTCTGTATATACTTATTGTAACGGAAGTATGGAGGAGGGCACAGGAGGTTCTCGGACCGCCTCCTGTCAAATAATCTTTTTACTTTGGCAAATGCTCTGGTGTGTCCATTACCTTATTTTTAGAGTTAGCTGCATTCCCTTCCCTTTCCAAACTGTTGCTCTGTGCTGATCTTTGTGCTCCTTCGGGATGACCTGATTTTGCTTGCATATTTGATAATTATCCCGATGAAATGCAAGGGAGATTGTAAGCATAAGTAGTTGATGGAGACTTCTGCAGTTTTGATGATCTTGAACTTGTGTAGAGAACGAGATAATGTATGTACATACAAAGTGCCCGTTCAACGAACGAATCTCTTTGGCGAAGAACAAGACCGTGCCTCAATAATTGCGGCTTCTGTAGAAAAGCATCCGAAAACAGTTGTTTAGGAAAATAAACAGAGAATCCTCGCGAGGCTTTTGATATCCTTTCAAGCTGCATCAAATATTCACTGAGATGCTCCACGATATCCCTTTAAAAGGCTAACTATACATCAAACAAACTCCTTACACAGCATATGCCTTGACTTTCATCATCCATATTGATGATCCTGGACGTGAATTATCGCCAAGGCCAGCCTCGTAGAGCACGTGCAAGCGCCGCGAATCTAAAGTCCGTGCCACCGACCGACTAGACGCTACATTCAAGCTCCAGTGAGACGAGGCTGTCACCCTGCCCAGCAACAGACACCTAGCTACAAACACGACGCCTTACTTAACATCACGATACAACTCGACAACAGGTACACTGCGGGCAGTATTACATATCTCAAGTTGAACTTGAAATTGAGTCTCCTCCCGCTATGTCATCCCGCAAACTGGGAGGCGGGAGGATACTCGGGAGCGGGAAAGGCTTAGCACCTCCTGCCCCACCTGCTCATCAACGATCGTCCAGTTTACTCTCTCAAACCGAGAGCACAGTGTCTCGAGACTCTGAGAATTCCAGTCCTTTAGCCACCAGCCCTCTGCCCGAAGTCGAAAATGATATTGGGAGCAGAGTGCAGTTGGGGAGTGGGGGGACGGTCACGGCTGCGAGCTCCAAGCTCGTGTGTCCCATATGCAATGAGGAGATGGTATGAGATGTGATTCGATTTTACTGGCACCATAGCTGATTTTTGTAGATGACTCTATTGCAGCTGAACCGGTAGATATTCAATTCCATTCAATTGGTCTTATTACTGATTCCTTCTAGCCATCTAGATGATAATCATCAGGAATTACCGGAAGTCGAACAGGACGAAGTGAAGACGTGGTTCAATAAACAAGTCGTCAAGGCCAAGCGTTTCCAACCTCTGGCAGTCATCAACCAGAAGCTAAAGGGCCTCGATGTCTTCGAATCAAATGATGTGCCAACCTCTGTTCTCGTTACTCCTGCGGCTTCCACCTCTCGAGCTAATACCCCTGAGGTATCGCGCCCCGATCCTGACGAAGTGGTCTCGCGAACTCATTGGCAGCGGTCCGGTTATAATGACATATGTACAGAGCCAGCATGTGGAAAGAGATTGGGCTCAGTGAATGGAAATATCAATTGTAGGAAATGCGGGCGCTTATTCTGCGAGGATCATACCATGTATCAGATGAAACTGTCGCGGTCAGCACAACACGAACCTGTGAGGGGCTATTGGTGTCGAGTTTGCGAAACGTGTTACAAATCCCGAGAAGGCTACAACGATCACTCTGGACTGATTCGAGATCATACAAGTAATTTCTTGGCTGTGAGGAGAAAGACGGTCGATAAGGCGTATCTGGAAATCTCTCGATTAGAGAAGCGTTTGACGAAATTGACACAGTTGTTGGCAAATCCAGCAGCCGAGACAAACAGTGGTATTCTGTCTATAGCAGGACAGAATAATCAGCGGAAAGTAATCGAGCAGTCAATAGTAACATGGGAAGAGGATTCAAAAGTATCAAAATGTCCTTTCTGCCAACAGGAGTTTGGTACTTGGTCTTTCCGTCGTCATCACTGTCGAGTATGTGGACGTGTAGTCTGCGCCGATCCACGTACGGCCTGTTCAACTGAGGTGGGCCTGAATGTATCAGCCAGTAAGTCTATCGTTCCATGTTGAATGCAATTACTAACTGTTCAGCAACCTCTCCACAAACAGAAAAGCCTAATGGTACAACTCTGGATATTCGCATGTGTAGAGATTGTAAAAGTACTATCTTCAGCAAGAAGGACTTCGCCTCAGAGCTATTACACCCGCCGACATGCGTACGTGCCTACGATAATTTATTGCAGTTTGAGAAAGGTATTCGCCTCCTGATGCCGAATTTCCAACGTCTTCTCCTTGCTCTCCAAGACCCATCTACCCCACCAACGGCTGCACAGCTCGCCGAAGCCAGTAAAGTGCGTAAGCGTCTCATTGACAGTTTCGGGAAATACGATATTGCCGCGAAGAGAATTCGTGATCTGCCAACGAAGAACGATACCGAAGCACGCCTGCAAAAGGCCATCTACCAGCAAGCGAGTAACTTCCTGCATCTCCACATGCTCCCACTCAAGACCCTGCCTCGTATTCTCAAGCACGCCAGTCCAAATGGTCATCCCACGCCGCATGCCTCACGCACGAGTCTTCTGCGTTCTGCAACCGACACAACGGAGACATCATCGCAGACCAGTAGCCAAATTAGCGCCCTCGAGGCGGAGGAGAAGGAACTCCGTGAAAAACTCATTGTCCTTGAGGAGCAGAAATTCTTTGTCGAGGGCATGATTGATGATGCGAAGAAGCGGCGTAGATTCGATGAAGTCGAGGCCCTAAAGGGGAACTTGGATGAGTTGCGGAGGGAAATCGATGGCGTTCAGGGCATGGTGGGCGAGTTGGGCAGGCAGTATGAGAATGTATATACGTAGGAGTGAGTAGGTATGGGTCTGGGTTTTTCTATATCTCTAGCATTTGGGGCGTTGGGGAGGTGGGATTCGGGTACTTCAATGAATTGTTTGAGCGCTTGACTTGGGATTTCTATTCGCGGATTTTGGTTTTTGTGATTGAGATGTATTCGTCTGTAGTGCTTCAATGGACAATTCTTGGAGCTTTCACTTGGAGGACTATAGTAGTGGCATTTGCTAAACTATTGCTCTTCCATACGGCACCCTATAATCAGACCTTGAAATGTCTTCCATTCTACAAAACGCTTGGGCTTGGTAAAACCTTGAAGGGAACAATCTTCAAAACCAGATACTTCGTGCGTCAAAAGTGTGTAGTAACAGAATAAATATGTTCGTACTTCATGTGAGATGCCAATAGTCAAAGGAACTTTAGAGTATTCTATGAGACAGGACTATTATAACTTTTAGGATTAGTGCAGTGGGGCATCTTAGTAAGAACCAATGTCGCTGGTATAAAATTGATTAAGCTTATATTGGCGCTGTTGATCTTCAGGGACGGGTGGAGTAGACGCCGAATGTGGGTACGGACTTCCAGAAAGTCCTTAAAACCGAGGAGCGTAGCTATGTTGTAGATCTATGATGCGTGGACAGTTTGTTCGGCTGGATTGTATGGCTATCGTTATATCTTGGTTACTAATCATAAGGAGGACCGTGTACTACGTATGTTCAATGATGATTAATAAACGCTTGTATCCTATGAAAGCTACCATAACGTCGTACAGGTTGGAACTTCACGGGTGGGGAGTGGTCCATTAGCCGACAGTTGATGTTAACATGATATCATTTGTCCAAATCTAGCATTAACGCAGTCCCCCCTCTTCTTCAAATCATCTCCCAAGATCGGCACTAAACAAACACCGAACGCGATAGCCGATGGTGAGTTCCAATCAAAAGTTCATATGCTCGATCCGTGGAGTTACAGATTCCAACTCAAGTGATACAAGCATTTCCGATAATCCGAAGTCATCCAGCATCAAATAACGTCACAGCACCAAAGACATGTTCGCAACCATTTGCCACAACAATAAGCTTCTTAATAGTATATACAATCTCAAGTCCCATTATACCGCTTCCGAGAGGAATCAGGAATGCTCAAAAGACACTTAAAATCACTTCTGAATTTTGACGAAACAAAGGCCACTCTGAAACCTCACTTATTGTTGCCTCGTGACCCGAAAGCATAAATCGCAATGGCCTCGAAGAAGTTTGAAGAGACCCTGGAAAACAGCCAGAACGGCCAGAATACTTCAGATGAAGAGGGACAACAAGTCAAGGAACACCCTGTTGGGTTTTGGGATCCCAGGTTAAAACCTATCAGAAATGATGTTATCAAACGCTGGGCAATCACAAGTCAGTATCAAAAAGGATATGTTTCAACATACATGGAGTTGGCGGCTCACATTAATAGCCTTGGCTTTGTCCACCTTTGTTTTTGCCATCTTGTCACTTTTCTGGGCAGTTTCACTCAGAGTCGAGCAGAATATGTCGAGTTTGGTGGTTTGGGTGGTGGATTTCGATTCTCAAGTTGAGCCATATACCAATACCACTGCCATCGTGGGCCCTGCGCTCGTCTCCTATGCTCTCGCCCAACTCCGTCCCACGGGAACAGTAGGCTGGGGATCATTGCCTGCCAGTGACTTTAACTACGATCCGGTTCAAGTACGTCAGCGAATATACGATCAGAAGGCCTGGGCCGCTGTTATTATCAACGCTAATGCCACCACCCTCTTGAACGATACTGTCAACAATGGGAACGCCAGCTATGACCCTGCTGGTGCTGTACAGGTTATCTACGTAGAATCTAGAGATCAAACTACCATTAATAGCTATGTCGTGCCGCAATTGCTGAAGTTCCAAGCCGGAGCAACAGCGGTTTTTAGAGAGGTATGTCAATCGAAGATTTCAAGTGGGCAATATTAATGATTGCAGTTGTGGGCAGCTCCAGTGCTCCAGCGAGCTTCTACCTCCACAAAAATAATGAATAATATTATAGCCGCTCCTCAAGTAATCTCCCCAGGTATCTCTTTCACAACCTTTAACCTCCGCCCTTTCACGCCCGCCACAACGACACCCGCTCTGACCATCGGCCTCATCTACCTCGTCATTATTGCTTCCTTCTCCTTCGTACTCTATATGCCACACCACATAAAGCTCATCAAAATCCCTGGAAAGCCGCACCTCAAGTATCGGCAGATGATCATTTGGCGCTGGTTCGCCACTGTCGCCGCCTACTTCTTTCTCTCCCTGACCTTCTCATTGGTATCTCTCGCCTTCCAGATTTCCTTTTCTTCTCCACCAAAGAGCGAAGTTATGGTTGAGAGTCCAACGAATGCGTACGGAAAGGGCAGTTTTCTCGTGTACTGGATGCTCAACTGGGTTGGAATGATTGCTCTCGGTATCTGTTGTGAGAATATGGCCATGGTCGTTGGGACATATTTTATGCCCTTCTGGTTGATCTTCTGGGTTATAACGAATGCGGCCACGGCTTTCTATTCCATTGATCTTGCACCGCGTTTCTACTATTGGGGGTATGCTTGGCCAGTTCATAATAGTAAGTCTTGCCCTCTTCCTCGCTGTGAAATGGAGGCTGATATTGCGTAGTTGTTGAGGCCACTAGAACTATTTTTTTCGATACCCATTCTAGGATAGGGCTTAATTTTGGTATCCTGTTTGTTTGGTCTGCTTTTCATACTGTCTTATTCCCATTTGCATGTGAGTTTATGGTATGGAAAGAGAAGAGGAGTATGAAGAAAGAGGCAGAGAAGAAGCAATGACATGGATAAAACATGGACTTAAAGAATAATAAATATATACATAATGCTTAATTTCATATAAAACAAGATCATATATAACACAAGGTACTGTTTATTTACGAACGATGTATAAAATTTTAAAGTCAAAATCTATTATTAAATAGAGAAAAAATTCATACTATTGATCCACTAGACTCATGCTATCACAACTACCTTATTACAACCTGCAAAACTATATGCAGCTCATCTCACCAAAGCCATTCCTTCTGCCGTACTCAGTGAGGATCCAATACCCTATGGTTAGTAATACGAGTTCCATCTAGTTCCATCACTCTCCACTAAACATTGTTAATCCAATTTCCTGTGTTACCTTCAGTCTTCTGTTGCCACTTTGTGAGATGCCTCGAACAAATACCATTGAATTAAATTGCGTTATATTTGTTTTCTGAAGCATGGAATAGTGAATTTAAAGCTTGTGTGTGCAGCTGTAAATTATGTCGTCGTATTTGCGCATATTGTTCGCTCCGGAGTGCACTATTGAAAGTTAGAGTTAAATTTAAATTAGGGTATTTGCTTTACCATGAATGGGAATAAATTGGGTTGGAGTAGTTGTTGAGTTTATAGCATGAGTGAACAGGAAGTAATTGGAAACTAGTTGTGTATAACTCACGATGATGCGTAGTCACACGGATACGTATAGGATTCAAGAACATGCCAAATTAAAAGTAAGGTTAAACTGAGACTTGAGCAAATGTCTTCCAGTTCTTCGTTAGCTATAGAGAGAGAATAATCATGCAGTGTCAGACTTTGAAACTGAGAGTAGCTGCGGTGGTTGTACTCAAGTATTGTGTGATAAAATATTTCAGTTTATTGCTGCGGATGAAGTATCAAGAGCACAACATTGGTGTAAACATATCGTACAACCATAAGTTCCACTCATTAAACTTCGCCCCTTATTTCTCTGCTTATCTTACCACATGGCCGCTCATATCTTGAAATCGTGACCAATCAACATTTTGTATTATGACTGAGTAACCAAAGCTAATTTATAAAAGGGCATATGATATGTCTCTTATGTGAGGAAGTGACTCCTTCCAAACACTTAAACGCCTACATCTATTCGCTCGTTCAGACTGCCTACGTGTCCATTTAATATCTGACCTAATCATCCTTGAAGGTCTATAAAACTTCTCAAATACTGCTAGGACATATAAGTTCTACTTACGTCAATATCCAATACCATACCAGCGAAATCATATTCAGTTATAACACAATATCGTAAACTTTACGATACTAATCGTCCACCGTTCAACTTGAGCTCTTCCACCAAAATGCCTCGAAGACGAATCCGCTGTGTGTGGATGATATGCTGCCAGTGTTATAAGACCGACACATTGATCGAATATGACGGCCAAGAGCAAACTATTTACTGCGATGACGATGATTGCCAGCATGAGAAGTGCTCACGCTGTGGTGTTTGGGTTAATTTCATCCGCGAAGGTGACGACCCAGTTGCATACCCATAAGATTCTCAAAGGAATCAATACCGATAGATAGAGGTGAGGAGTTCCTGGAGCTGAAGTAGTTACTTGGTTACTGGGATTTGCGTTGATTTTGCGATGCTTTAGAAAATACAAATTTATGTTCAATCTACCAAAACTCTGGGCTCCACATTGTGACTACACCATAGGAACACATATAAAGAACTCTTTACTAGTACGAGAACTTATAAAATGCTAATGCGTCGCGGGTTCATAAGTGGATTTCTCACCTCTTGGAACATACTTTATTGTGGGCACCGTGAAATCTTACAACAACGACAGTATACCCCAAGAATTCTAGTAAGAAATGGAATACTATCTAAACCAAATTTAAAAGACTTTTCAATTTTTAATTTGCATTTTCTACCGCAATGGATCAAATACTCTCCAAGTCAGTTGATGAATGTCGGGCTACTGATTTACTTATCTAAATAATGGGTATATAGCGGGACCGGTTTCGGCGGACCATGTGGGTTTGGCGAGTATTTACGAATATTCGTCCACATTAAGTTTTCTACTAACTTACTCAACACAAACTTACGAACAGGGAGGTCCACTTAGTAGGAGCCTCTATCAGTGGGCCCAATTGATTGACTATATATAAATTTGATAGACTCTATAAGTATGCATCAATCTCAGTCAACTCATTCATTATATTCCACAGTAATGTCTAAAGCTAATGTCCTCCTCGTCGGCACTGGTGGTGTAGGTACCATAGCAGCCCTCAACCTAGAATCTGGAGGATTGTCAGAGGTCACAGCTATTCTCCGTTCAAATTATACTCATGTTCAATCCCATGGTTTCAACATCAACTCGGTTGATCACGGGACTTTCAAAGGCTGGCGGCCAACACAAAGTATGATCCAGAGATCTCTAAAGGCTATCCAACTAATAGTATGTAGTTTTGAATACCATACCAAGCATTGGAAAAGACGATGTTCCATACGACTACATAGTCTGCACCACTAAAAACATCGTTGACGTTACCCCCACTCTTGCCGATCTTATCGCTCCAGCGGTGACTCCAAAGCATACAGTCATTGTCCTTATCCAAAATGGCCTCAACATAGAGAAGCCAATCTTCGCTGCTTTCCCAGAGAACATAGTTCTATCTGGTATTTCCCTGATTGGAGTTTTTGAGGCATCTTCTGGTGTAATCCAGCAAGATGGCCGAGACCTCCTGTATATTGGTGCTTTCACCAACCCATTATTGACCCTCGAAAAGCAGGTTGCTGCTGCAAAGGACTTTGTGGGGATCTACAGCGCCGGAGGGAAGACAGATTGCAATTTCGTCGAGGATGTTGGCTTCTCCCGCTGGCGAAAACTGATCTACAATGCTTGTCTAAACTCTATCTGTGCCATATCGGGTTTAGATACTGGTCGTATTAGACTTGCAGATGGTGCGATTGAGAATTTGGTCAAGCCTGCTATGGAAGAGATTCGTGCTGCTGCTTTGGCTAAGGGACATGAATTGCCTGTCGACATTGCGGATACAATGATCAACGCTGATGCTTTGGAGATGTATTTCCAACCTAGTATGATGGTTGATGTACAGAAGGTAAGTGAATCTGCAAAGTCATACTGTGTAAAACAACTACTGATTTGTAAGGGTAACTTTATTGAGTACGAAAATATCCTTGGGGAGCCTTTGAGAGAAGGACAGAAATTGGGAGTCAGCATGCCTACTTTAACGGTACTTTACGGATTCTGCAAGGCCATTCAGTGGAGGACTAAAGAGAACAAAGGAATGGTTGATATTCCAGCAAAGAGGGTGTTTTCTTGAGGTTATTCGCAGTTGATAGATTTTAAAGACAGTTCTTGTATTCTTGATATCCCAAGCCGTTGGCAAGCTTGAATCTAAGCTAGCTACCTATGACATAGGCGTTTTCCACAACAAAAAAACACTCTCTTATATGTATTTTGATTGGAGCTTGATTCGTACGGAATGGTTGCACTCTTCGTGTATTTCCTATGCCTCTTGATAGTTTACTTGGTAACTAAAGGTAAATGAAATTTATACCCTAGAGGTTGAAGATGGTTTCTGGCTAAACATCCAATACGATATTGGTTCAAATCTGACCATTATAAACGAAATGTACGTTCTAGGAGCCACCTAATCGCAGTTTAGACACGTGAAAATCGCAAATCTAATAGTGACATATTAAAAGAGAAAGTTGATCAAACACGGAGTCGAAGTTGTGAGTATTAATTATTATGTAATGCGTGGCTGAGCTGGTATATCCATATACGTGGGACTACTTCATACCAATGCAATAGTCAAAAACGTTGACATAAGGACAGAACCTTGAAGCTATATGAGTATGGAACATATTAGGCACAGTTCATACTACACTTGCAGCAAGTGACTGGTTTTATTTTTGTCATTAACAAGCCTATAGAGCTCAACTATATCATGATTTCATACTTTTTCCAAATCGCTCCTCCTCTCATGTTTCTATTCTTACAATACCCGTCCGATATCATGAAATCCAACAAAAGTGTTATTCGTAAGATACCCAGGAATAAACAGCATTAAAATTCCCCCAAAGAATATAAAGATGTCATGAATCCCAATATAATAATTGGAGCAAGAATCGTAACAATAACATAGATCATGTGTATAACTCTTCCAAAGCATCCTCGCACAACCTTTTGATCCTACTCGCATCGAATCTCCTCCTTGGTCTCATTTTCAGTTCTTGAATCTTGACCTGTTTCTCCAATACTCTCATCTCCCCACCTGTAAAGCCTGGTAAGCATCCAGCTCGGAGTATTGGCGTGGTGGGTGGTGTCTCAAGCGAAGTAATATCAGAATCAACACAGGATATATGGTGGTCCAACTGCTTCAAAAGAGAACAGAGATATGAAGAGATGGTGCCAAGGTGTGGCTGGATGTCTGGAATGGAAAGAGAAAGCTGAGGACGGACAGTTGGTGTTGTGATAATATTGGGTTTAGTGAAATGAACTATGGTAGCTGGAGCCATGGTAGGGATGGCTGATAGACAGGCAGATTTAGGAGAAGTTGGCCAATAGTCGGCAGATGATATTGAAGATGTAGGCGAATGAGCTCTACTCGAGTGATTTGAGGTGGGGGTGGTCGGAGCTGTAGAAGCCATTGATTGGAATGATTCGCGATTTGACGCCAATGAAGAGCGGATAAGAGTTGACGTAGTCTCGTACTGATGCCGAGCCCTGTACAACATGGATAGACGTTGCGCGATTGGGAGAGATTTTGACTGTAGCTCAAGAGATGTGGCTAGGTAGAAAGTCAAGTAAATTTTATGTAGTGAATGGTCCTGAGCTATATGTTAGTTTTCGTACAGTATAAATGAATGAACGACTTACATTGATACTGGAGCGGGCAAGTAGAGAAATGCAGAGTGAACTACAATTCTTATAGTTGCCCTTGATATATGATTTCCGCACATTGTCCAGAGTTTCACGTAGATCTCCTTTCTCGACCTCCATCGCAGCTGCGCTCTCAGTTGTCGCTTCTGAGACTACTGATGATGTTGTTGAATTTGATCTTGTTACTTCTTGGCGGGTTCTATTTGGAACTGCAACTGGAATTCGACGTCGAGGACTTTTGACTGGGATTGGCGGCACAGGAGACTCCTTTCCTCGATTATTCTGATATGTATTTGGACTTGAAGGGCGAAGAAAAAGTGATATTGGAGCTGTTCTCTGACGATCCTCTCGAGATGTTTTTGGTGTAGAATCTGTTATTTTAACAGGCTTCAGAACTAGCGGAATGAGTCGACTCATTTTGAAAGCTGGACTCGACAGAATACTTCTGTAGACTCCCTTTTGTTTGGAAGACGGCTTTAATGTTTATCTTGGTGCGATACACCTCGTCTTTGTATGAGATTTTGTTTGCGGTGAATTCCAGGCCAATTTCTTTTTGCCAAAATTTCGAGGAACAACATACGGATTGAGCAACGGGCTTGCCATGCAATATATCGCAGATGCTTTTGGGATGTTTTTGTTTATCGAAGTTAGATAAGGTAGATAGGTAAGTTTTGAGGAGTCAGTTAGGTTAGTTTCTCATACCAATCTCATGATACCGTCAGGCCACGCCCAAAACAAACAAAGTACAATAACAATTTGGATCACCGAATTCTAGAAAGAAAGAGGGACCCAGCTTCAACCCAAAATATAATCAACGAGTATCACACACGTTCTATGAGTAACTTTCACTACATGGCCGGTGACCTACCCCTGCACACGAAAGCTGATGAGCTACATGGTACATCTGGGACCTTACATCTATTGCTTACACCATCTGGTCTCAACTTCTTACTACAAAGACTTTTATTCGGCTCCTAACAACGTCAAGGAGTTTTACTATCGATGATGATTGGAGGTTTATGAAGAGGGTGCACGAAAAGCTCGCAAGACCCCTTGACTCCTCCTCTGTAGCATGCAAGGCGAAGAAGGTTCAGTCGGGGCTGAACGTCGATGGTCTTACTCCTGAGTACAGACGGTATTGTGGGGTGTACATGGTGGAACATGGAAAGTCCGAGTGTAGTAGTTGTTGATTCCTATGATAATCATTGGCTTTGACATCCGCATGTAGAAAAATGTGAAGGGGGATTTGGAGACCGTGTGCAGGTTTGGCTTTGACCAAGGGAAGTTGGACGTTGAGCCGTCGAGGGTCGATTACTTGGTTGGAATGGTGGGGAGGGCTTTGATGGTCGAATTTGGGCCTGGCTAGTTAGGTATCATCATAACATCCAGCTAGATCCGACCAAAAAGCATGTTATCATGCCACGCATGGCGATTTCTATGGGTTTCTTCCTCTTTGATGCCATGAATGGAATGCTACACATGGCCTGACAAGACACTCGTCAAAATTACCCCAAAGCTATTGTCATTCAGCCATTATGGCGATATTAGCCATGCTGCATGAAATGCTTGGATTGTGAACATCGAGCACGGATGCACATGGTTAGTATAGTCGTCCTTCTTCAGAAGTTAGCAATACATTAGTTTCGTAAAACGTCCAAACATCCAAACATCTAAACATCCAAACACCCCCAAACACCCAAAATACCCACATATTCTCAAATATTCAAACAATCGAGTGCATGGGCTTTAATAGATAGTCTAGACGCGGCTTCATAAATTGGTATTCTACACTATACTACGAAGCTGGGACAGCACCAATAGCCTCAGAAGTCGTGGTATCCTTCTTTTCGGAGGCTTCCTCCTTTGGGGCATCCAATTCACTCGTCAATGATTCCGATGGCTCTGGCTTCTCGCCTTTGATACCGCCAACAACTCTCAATCCATCAGCTTGAAGGACCATCTCGTCAAGGTCGGCCTTTCTCTGAATTCTCTTTCTGATCTCCTCAACAAGATCACTGGTGTTGATCAAAACACCCTCCTTTTCTGGGTGACCCTCACGAAGACCCATCTCCTTAACCCTGACCTTTCCTTGTGCGACTTCGTCTTGTCCAAGAACAACGGCAAAAGGGACACCGTTGACCTCTGCTGCCTTGAATTGGTTGGGCAACTTTGGCTTTGTTTTGTAAAGGAACTCAGCCTATTGACTAAATTAGCACCGCCTTTGTTTTATAAGAATTTATAACATACCTTGATACCAGCTTCCCAGAGCTGAGCACAGATTTCCATTCTCTCTTTCAACAGACCAGTGAAACCCTTGCCACCGAAAGCCATAACATATACATCAGTCTCGTTATTTCTAACAAGCTGCGCATTCTTCTCTGCAGCCATTCTAGCCTTAGTGATGGAGAAAATTCTGTCAACACCGAAGGAGATACCAACACAAGGAATTTGAGTCTTGCCAGAGAACATCCCCACAAGATTATCGTAACGACCACCAGCTGCGACACTACCAACACCAACGCTTGGGTCAGATGATCGATCCTCATCAAACTCACCACCCTTTCCGGACGATTTCTTGGAAGATTTTGGTTTGGCATCTGCGGCACTGGCCGATGGTGCAGATCCCTCAGTGACAACTTCGTAGATAAGTCCCGTGTAATAATCCAAACCACGAGCCAAACTGAGATCGAAGGACACATTAGAAAGTGCCTTGAATGAACCAAGGTAGCTGAAAAGTAGATCCATCTCCGCAAGACCTTGCTTCATAGATTCGTTGGCCATGAGAACCTCATCAGCCTGAAGCTTTTCGAGAAGATCCTTTTGGCCCTTCTGCACAACATATTGACCAATCTTATCTGCGATATCCTCTGCAAGCCCCTTCTCCTCTGTCATTTCCTTCTTAACTTCCGCCCATGGCTGCTTGTCCAACTTATCAACAGCAGATGAGATCGTGCGAATCTTGTCGGTTGGCACACCACAGACCTCGAAAATACCGTCGAGAATCTTGCGGTGGTTGAGCTTGATAGTGAACTTTCCATTCCAGCCCAAACCCTCAAAGACCTCAGTTATGATACGCACGATTTCAGCGTCTGGAAGCATAGAATCGTAGGAGCCCGCGATGTCGAAATCGCATTGATAGAATTCACGCATGCGACCCTTAGTCATAGCAGGTTGATCTCTTCGGTAGACCTTGGCGATGTGGTAGCGCTTGATTTGCTGAACATCTCTGTTCATTGCTAACCATCTAGCAAATGGGACTGTGAGATCATATCTGAGAGAACAAAGCTCTCCACCCTGGTCTGCCAAATCATAGATGAGCTTGCTATCCTCGCCGTATTTGCCAGAAAGAATCTCCTTCAATTCGAAGACTGGGGTATCGATTGTGACAGCTCCGTGACGCTTGAAGACCTCGGTAATGGTGGAGAAGATCTTGTCACGAATGACCATATCCTTTCCTTCCCCTACAATTTGTTAGTTTGGAGACATGAAGTATTGTACTGTCGCAAGAATGGTTGACGGCGACACCCATGCGCATACTGACAATCCTTTGTGCCCTTTGGGGTCTTGAGCTCAAACTTTGTCTTTGGAGCCATATCTTCTATTTGAGTCTCCTCGGTTTCGGTCTCTTTAGTATCTTGCCGTCTTAAAGTTGCAACTGAGAAAGTTCGTAGCGTCAAAAGCTTTGGTGGGGAGGTTCGCGCACTGCAAAGTAGCGGGGTTCGTGATGACTTTACGGATCGGAAAGATCGTGAGACAGTGTGGAATATCAAATTGGGACGCATTCAAGCATCAATACAGAATAATTTAGGTAATATTGAAAGAAATGCGTGAATCGCTTTATCCAATGACCTCAAAAATCTCACGAGGCTGTGACTCAAAATATCCTCCAAGGCTGGCAAATCACAATCATTCATGTTTGTCCGGAGTCGGCCACCCTACCAGCTCGCAAAGCTCAAAGCTCGGCCTTTTCGCATTTCCACTCTCAGCTCCCCTCCTACTCTTCCACCCCTCTTCACGTGTATCAGCACCCATGTAGAGCTCAACATGGCTCCTCATGCTGTGCTCGATACCGACCAGATCAAGGAAAAAGCGAGAAAGGACCTTCTGTATCTACTTGAAGGCGTAAGTAAGGCGGATCCGTTCCATCATCATCATTCACACAAGCTGATCGGTGCCTTCAGGTTCGTGGGAAGAAGAATCTCATACTTGAGAAGGGATTGGCTGGACCAATTGGCGTCTTTGTCAGGTTCTCAACACTTCAGGACTATGGTGTCGACAAGGTGTTCTTCCTCGAAAATGGAAATGCCGATACCAGCCAGAGAAATGTGGTCTTCATAGCTTCTGGGGAGAGTGCTAAACATGCCCAATCTATAGCAGGTATGTTTATAATCCAAGATCCCCCCCACATTGGCCTCTCCTTTTCAAAGTAGAGGGCGTAGACAACTTTCCTACTCTGCGTCTTCAGTCTGGATGCCTAAATTCATTAGTTTTTGAACCATAGACCTTGTGTCTATTGTGCATCTCCTTCATATTTATGTATCGGGTGCCCTTGGGACTTACTGACATCATTTAGATCATATCAAGAGGCTTCAACGAGAAAGTCAGACCGGTCATGAGTTTTCGATCTTTTGGGTTCCGCGACGAACGCTCGTTTCGGATCAAATTCTTGAAGAAGCGGGAGTGTTGGGTGATACCAACATTGCTGAGTTTCCCTTATACTTCGTTCCTCTGGAGAAGAACTTATTGTCCTTGGAACTAGAGGACTCTTTCACAGACTTATATCTGCGCCATGACCCCACACCGACCTTTCTCATGGCTCGCGCACTTATGCTGATTCAGCAAAAACATGGTCTTTTCCCTAGGATGACCGGTAAAGGAGACAATGCAAAGAGATTGGCTGATTTGCTGGCACGTATGCGTCAGGAGGTCATTGCCGGTGAAAGTAGTGCTGTTGGAAACCAGCTTGGTTTGACACCTAGCACGACCATTGATAGCGCAATTATCATTGATCGAGAGGTCGATTACGCAACGCCTCTGCTCACACAACTGACTTACGAGGGTCTCATTGACGAAGTTGTTGGTATTCACCATAACCAGGCAGATATTGATTCATCCATAGTCGGTGCTGCACCAACAACCCAGGGTGCGAAGACTGTGGGAGCACCAACTTCTCAAAGTAAAAAGCGCAAGATCCAGCTTGATTCATCCGATAAGTTGTACGATCAATTACGTGATACGAATTTTGCGATAGTTGGTAGTCTTCTAAATAAGGTTGCCCGTCGCCTACAAACCGATTATGAGAGCAGACATGGTACAAAAAGTACCGCAGAGCTGAAAGAGTTCGTTGGGAAATTGCCAGGTTATCAGGCTGAACAGCAGAGCTTGAAAATTCATACTGGGCTTGCTGAGGAGATTATGAAGCATACTCGCACTGAACAATTTGGTCGCTTACTTGAAGTTCAACAAAATCTTGCTGCCGGAGCCGAGCCTACATATCAACACGATGCCATCGAGGAACTGATCTCGCGAGGCGCACCTTTACCAGAGGTCTTGCGAATTCTCTGTCTGGAGTCATGTATTGCTGGTGGTATTAAACCAAAAGATCTTGAAAATTTCAAGCGTATGATTCTTCAGGGTTATGGTTATCAACACATTCTGACTTTGGATGCCCTGGAGAAGCTTCAGTTACTCTTGTCCAGATCTTCTAACGCAGCTCTCATGATACCCATGTCTGGAACTGGTGCCAACGCTGGAACAAAGACAAATTATACTTACTTGCGAAAACAACTACGGTTGATTGTGGACGAAGTTAATGAGCATGACCCGAACGACATAGCATATGTGTATAGTGGTTATGCACCACTTTCTATTCGCCTAGTGCAATGTATTCTTCAGAAACAGTACCTGATTGCTATGACAAGGGGAGGGAATGTGGAGGGGACCACTGGCACAGCGAGTTCCACTAATGGCTGGAAAGGGTTTGAGGAGTCTGTCAAACATGTCCGAGGAGCGACATTTGATGAGATACAGAAAGGAGAGGACAAGGCAGTAAAGGCAAGAGCTTTACTAAATGGGTCTGGCGAAAAGAAGACTGTTCTTATTGTGTTCTTGGGAGGCATAACGTTCACTGAAATTGCGGCTTTGAGATTCATAGCCAAGCAAGAAGAAGGTATGTTAATTCAAGTGTCTTCCTTAGACTCTTACTAACAATTCAATATTACAGCGCGAAAACACATCGTTATTTGCACAACCTCGATCATAAGCGGAAACAAGATGATGGATGCTGCTATTGAAAAGGCACAGTTGGGGAAGAGTAGTTTAGAGGAAGCTGTGGTTGCATGAAGCTTCAATGGGGACAAGCCAACGTCTATCACGACCTCATCATGTGAATACTAGAATTAATTTTGATGACATGATAATGAAGAAACAAAACATGAAGAAACATGATTATAACCATACACTTTTCAATTTTCAACGAGTGACTTATCATACGATAAATACCTTACCTACTCCTCCTCCCTCTTAAGATTGGTAGCGGAATGAATTTACCGAGTCCACGTGACTTGATGGATTCGAAATAGATTCAGAATGCTTCCGTCAGTCCAACGATGAGATGACATATTAGCCAGCAGCTGGACGAAATCATCGCTAAGTCTTGCGAAACTGTGCGCAACGAGTCAATTGCGGAATTCCGACATTATATAACTCAACGAGGGTGCATATCTGAGTTGTACACCTGGTTTTGCCTGAAGGCATGGAATTGCCGAATGCGACGGATCTGCCCATGTATGATGGACTCTGAATCACATATCCATATCCACTGACGAAGACTCCTAGAATTTGCGTCCGAGAAGTCTGTCGAAAAACAATGCGATTCAAGTGATCGACCCCAACGAGTATTACTGATATCTATATATGAAAGTACATTTGGAATTATCGATATTGCGACCCAAAAGCCGACGATAAATCCAAGTCCTATATATCGAAGATATTGCTGCAGAACAATTATTGTTGTTGTTCAAAAACATCTTTAAGATGGCCTTTGTTTCTCAAATGTCGAACCAGGATGATTCCAGTGACATCCTGATGGGCCTGCAAGAATTAGATTCGCATCTAGCTATATTCGATGAGACCCCCGGCCCCAATAAGGTATCTGCAACTTCAAGTCCTCTTTCCGATCAGGAATCCGAACAATTTCTAGACGCCCTCGAACAAGCTCCATCTGTTGCTCAGGAAGAGATATATGATAAGTATCGGCCTTCTGGTTCAGTGCGGGCTACTACGACCAGTCATGTGGACCGACCACAAGAGGAGGCAAAAGTGGTCTATGAGTATGCAATCCTTCTTCGCTGTTTTTAACACATGATGAAATTATACGCTCGCAAAGTTTAGCATTGACATTTTCAAGATCAGAGCAGCTTCTTACGGCAGCTCCAGCCTGTCTTACCCAGATTAAAACGGAGCACGCAACAGACTCAATGACATCGTCAATCCTTACCGATGCCACTGATAACTCTTCTGCGAGGTCATCATTATCGAGTAAGGCAACCTCACCTGCCGACTTTGATATTCGGTCAAGAGAACCTACACATGTGTCTTTGCCTGGTCGACATAAATTCAATGTACGACCCCGAGTTTCCATTCCAACAGACATTGCTGCATCCGAGTATGCTCGTCAATGTATCGCGGCAGCCGAATCATCGCGTCTGAATCCTTTCACCTTACATCCAGATGAGTATAAGATGCTACGGAACCACATAAGTCCAGCTCAAGTCACAACATATCTAAATCTGCGAAACGGCATTTTGAGACTATGGATTCGAAATCCCTTGATTGGAGTCATGAGAGATGAAGCCATTGGTTGTGCCAAAGATTCGCGTTGGTTCGATGTTGCAAATATTTGCTACGAATGGCTGATGAGAATGGGGTACATCAATTTCGGCTGCCTAGAGAATACAAGTTTTCGAAACTCGGGCCCTCGAGGTATGAAACGCAAGAGAAAGACTATTGTCGTCATAGGAGCTGGTATGGCTGGTCTAGGATGTGCCAGACAATTAGAGGGATTGGTCGCTCAGCTTGAAGACCGCTTCGTGGAGAAAGGAGAAGATCCACCAAAGGTTGTGATCCTCGAAGGACGAGACAGAATTGGTGGCAGAGTATACTCTCGTGCTTTCAAATCAAAACCTGAAATATCCAATTTACCGGAAGGCAATCGTTGCACTGCCGAAATGGGTGGAATGATCATCACAGGCTTTGATCGTGGTAATCCTTTGAATGTCATTGTACGAGGTCAACTCGCACTTCCATATCATGCTCTCAGACCAACGACCACACTATATGATTCTGATGGCCGTCCCGTTGAGCACCGACAAGATCAGCTCGCTGAGAAACTATACAATGATGTTCTTGAGCGTGTGAGTGATTACAAGTTTAAAATTGACCAACCACATACTATAGACGGTGATCGAGATATGGTTTATGCCGGTAGAGATACCACATCCGAGAATACCAAGACAATCTCAGATGTAGAAGCAGCAGCAGCACTAGGTTTAAAGAATGGCAAAATCTCAACCTCTGGTGGTCCAGCGCCAGAAGTCGTTCCAGTCTCTTCTGATCGTTTGACTGGAAGAGCGCATCTCGAACCAGGGGTTCCAGCTATTCACAAGGCCGCATACAAGGCCAAGAAAATGGGATGGTCACTGAAAAAGGGTATCAAAGAAGACGATGATTTAGACTTGGATTCAGACGCAAAAACAGACCAGGCAACCATGGGTTCAGTTATGGACGCTGCCATTCACAAGTACATGAACATTGTTGACATAAACCCACAAATTCTCCGACTTATCAACTGGCATATTGCAAATCTTGAGTACAGTAATGCCATCAGTACTCGAGAACTCAGCTTGGGAGGATGGGATGTTGATGCTGGCAATGAATGGGAGGGAAAGCATACACAGATCATTGGCGGCTATCAACAAGTTCCGAGAGGTCTCTTGAACTGCCCTACACGCCTAGAGGTTCTAAAAAAGAGCCCAGTGAAGAAGATCTGCTATAGTGCGAATCAAGAGTTGAAACCATCATTGATTGAATGTGAAGATGGCTCAGCCTTTGAAGCGGACTATATCGTCTCTACAATTCCACTTGGCGTTCTCAAAGATCAAAGAATTGTTTTTGATCCACCATTGCCAGAATGGAAGACTGGTGCTATCGACAGACTTGGTTTTGGTATTCTAAACAAGGTGGTTCTCGTGTATGAGCAGCCATTCTGGGATGAGAGCCGTGATATATTTGGCGTTCTTCAGAATGCCACCACTCCCGATAGTCTCAACCAAAAGGACTACGCCACTACTAGAGGACGTTTCTTCCAATGGTGGAACTGTACAAATGCGAGTGGCTTGCCATGTTTGATTGCACTCATGGCTGGTGATGCAGCATTTTCTACTGAAGAATCTGGCAATAACGAACTTGTCAGTGAGGCCACCACAGTCCTGCGACGAGTCTTTGGGTCACACGTTCCAAGACCTATAGAAGCTGTGGTCACTCGATGGGGCCATGATCGCTTTGCACGAGGAAGTTACTCTTACACTGGGCCAGACTTCAAATACGATGATTATGAAACAATGGCTAAACCGATCGGCAATCTCTTCTTTGGTGGTGAACATACCTGTGGCACACACCCAGCTACTGTTCACGGTGCTTATATGTCAGGGCTGCGAGCTGCTTCGGAGGTTCTAGACGCTATGCTTGGTCCTATTCACATCCCCGAACCACTGATTCTTCCCAAAGAGTCATTGCTTGCCACTAATAAGCGCAAAGCCGAAGAAATGGCTCAGGCTGAGATTAAAAATCCTACTCAAGCTAGACTGGAGGCTTATGAACGGGAATTGTGGGATGCAGCATATACAGCTCTCGGACCGCGACCAATACAACCTCCCAAGATCGCTGCAAACCCATATATTCTTTACAGTAAAGAGAAATATGAGGCTGCAAAGCAACGGTGTGACGATGGCCGTCGGCCTGGAAAGTCGAAAGCCGTACCAAATGAAGTTAGAGGTATGCTTGCGAAGATGTGGAAAGAGGCTCCTGAGGAGGAGAAGAAGCCATTCATTGAGAATGCCGAAAAGTTAAAGCAGAGATATGCTGAGCTCGTCAATGAGTTTAAGATCACTAGCAAGAAATGGGATGAGGATGCATTGATCTTCAGAAGGAAGTACGAGGTTGAACACCCGAGTGTGCCTGGTCCTGAGGAGAAAGTCGAAGGATGGGACTCACCAGGCAGAAGAGATAGGAGAGCCAAGCGAGTCAGTACTGCTGGGGCATACGTTGAGAAGAGTGATAGTGAAGAGGATGAAGGTGAAGAAGAAGATGAGGATGTGGATATGGATTGAGATGACATCAACGACTTGCTTGGAAGAGAATGCTTGGCTGATTGTGCCTGTATTATAGCATGTATTGACTTGGCTGGTTCTGCTGAGCAGCAATTGTGATAGTAGCTTCTTTTTCACCGTATATAATATTTCCGTAATCTGTACATTTAACCTTGCGCATGATCAATGTGTCTCTAGTTTGTTCTTTGTTTACTCGTTCAAGTGAGCCATCTTCTCTGGAGCAGCGGCTTCATAGTATTTAGTATTTCTTGCAAATCACTAACACTTCTCATCGACAAGTTGTAAATTTTATCCGTCAACTCTCACTATTGATCTTTTGATGATCGACAAAGAACATGGATCGTATTGATTCCAAAAGTGACCATAATCATAGTTCCTCACATTCTCCGCCCCGTAAGTAGCTCTACGTACCTCAACGAGGATCTAAATATACTATTCAAGTGTCAAGTATCATCTATGTACCAACCTCGGCTCCATCATCCAATAACACATTATAATATACGAACTCAGCCTCCCGAATCCTCGAATTCGCTCGTGCCAAGAGCATCGTTCGTCATATCGGACTGACGGTCCGATGCATCATTTTCAGCATTGCCCCTCCACACTCGCAGAACAGTGCACGTGTAACAGAGCATCATATATCAGCAGTACCCCACAAAGCTGGCGAAATGAGAAATGATAGCAACCGTTTGCAAGTGATATAGAGTTCTCGCCTTGCGCCGCCACCCCAGCCGTGTAACACTCGCTCAGTGTCGGCCCTACTTGCATCTCCACAGATTTATGTAGTCGTTCCCCGCCTTCGCCGCTGGAGTCTATCTGGGGTGAAAAAAAGGATGTGGGGCAAAAAACCTGCTGGGCCTTGGTGGAGGGTGGTATTCTGGATACTCGTGATGTGAGCTCGTTTGTCTTGTCGCTCGTGTCTTGCTTTTCTTTTGCCTATCATTGCTACCATGCTTATATCGCAATATTGGAATGGACACCTACGAACTCATGGGAATTCACCTTTCTCTCGTTTTCATTCGCATGCGCTTTTTTTTGGTCCGGTCGTGCTGAGGACCTTTTACTGAGGTTGGGCCGTTATGCCGAGACATTCCATGTGCCCATGTGCTTTCGTATTCTTGTTCTGCCGTGAAATGTCTTCGCCGTCGAGTCTGCCTCTGATCAGAGGTATGCGGGAATAGGGATTTGACATGTGCAACGTGCCGGTTCTTTCTCTTCGTTGCATCATACCCATGTGTGTGAAAAAGAAAAGGGTTTGTGAAAGTTGCGTAAGGTTGGGGTCCAGGGTTCACCTGCAAAGAAGTAGATTGTAAAGTATTGATACATATCGTTTGGGTATGGATGGCACGATGACTACAGTACCAAATCATGGCACGACATAATTCGATGTGGTGAAAAACTGGGGTTCAGGTACGCCCAAAGGCCGCGCCTACAGTGGAGTTTGTGCATAAGGTTTGGGAATGGGTCCATTATTCTTCTCCTCATATGCAGTCTGAGTGCACACGTCGTGTGTTTTCCATGGGTATATGAGGTCAAAAGCATTGGAGTGATCTCCGATGAGAACATCATATTCTATGTATCTATGTACATGTAGTATGATGGTATGTGAACTCAACGGATATGACTACCTGTCCGCTCCATCCGTATTACCCTCTGCCGTAGAATCCAAAGGATTCTATAGCCACGACTAATAATATCATCAGTCCATGAGAGGCATCAAGTTGTGCTCCATAATGACGAAAGTGCTAAGATAGTTGATGTAATGTTGGTGAGGTAGGTAATCTATGTAATCTATGTGATCAATGTAATGTAATCTATGTAATGAAATCTACCTATGTAATCTACCTATGTAATTTATGTATGTACATACATACAAATACGTATATCGCTCCTCCATTCAATGCTCCTCTAGCTATTCTCCGACTTTCCTCGCTATTCTAACCGGCGCATGGGCTATTCAACGTCCAGTTTGTGTCTGTGCGCCGTGCGGAAACTTCTTTAACTCGACGGCCTTGGCCCAACGCTGCCCGCCCGCTTTGTTACCCGTCCACACGACTCTCTTTACGTGCACTCTCCATTTTGCATGAGGACAATTCGAAATCCATTTCCATCGCCGCCTTTCAATCCAACCACCATCACCACCACCACCACCATCACCCTCAAACCCTCCCTCCGTCTCTCAACACATACAAAGTCATTTTCGACCTCTTTCTATACCCATTTTTCATCTCACTCATACAACTTTGGTACAACTATTGAAAAAGGCTTCAATCCTGCCTTGATTTGTTTTCTTGTTATCCTGGCTCCCTTCTACAATTCAAACACATCATTGGGTACCAATTCTGAGTAAAGTCAGCCCCAGACTCGGGAATCCTTATTCCGGATAGAGCACTGATATCTACGATCATTCTCACCCATAGCCTTTATCGGGCGTGTAAAACTCAGTGCTGAGAACAGGGTAACAAGTATCGAATATCTTCCATTTGGTGATTGATCCCTGGTTGGTCTGTTACTGGTTGAGGCTTCATCTTCAATCGTCACAATTTAGGGTCCCTCTCACTCAGATATCATTATAGAATATTACCCTCTGCGTATGGACTGGATGGACTGGATGGACTAGAGAAGACTCAATATCGACAGAAATCACCATCACAATCCTCATTTGTCCCTCCATCACAATTTCCCTTTGCCTCCCAGGTCTATCACCATACCACTTGTTGCTCACTCGCAGCGAACAAGAAAACGCCTCCTATACATTTACAGACTAGGTTGCTCAACTGAACGCAACCCAACGCAGCGGCACCTTCAAGAATCCTCCATAACTCGTCCATCAAGGCCGCCCCCTCCACCCACCAAAATCTTTTTTGTGAGGACCAACAAGGGACGTCAGTCATCCAATACATATCGTTGGCTGCTCTTAATCGCCGCCGTCTAACCGGAGTCAAGGCACCGAGCAATCGAAATATATCGCACATCGCTCATCGCACTTTCGCGCACCTTGCACATCGCATATCGCACATCCTTTCCTTCCCGTGCGCCTCTATTCATACCATCTTACCTCCCCCCAGTCGCCTTACCCCTCCCCCTCGCATTTTGTTCGCATTGTTGTTGAGAGTTGAGATCAATTGAGTTGAGCTTGCGAAAGATTCGAGCGAAAACGTGCAGACGCGGAAAGTTCAAGCAGTCAGATTCTTGGCTCACCCACCAAACACAATCTTTTTTCTTTTCCATTAAACAGCTGATTTCCGTGGAAAGACATTTCATTTCTGCTGTTTTACTCTGCTCTGTTCGATCGCATCATCACATACTCAGAGAAGGCCGGGATCTGAAGTACTCAATACAGTGCTGACGTGACTACATTAATCGGTCGTGTCCAACATAATTGTTTTGGGGTGGAATATTCCCCGAATGCTACCTATGGTACTCCATACCTAGTCTTTGCCCTACCTTATCAATATCGATTGTACTTGGCAAAGGCATCACTGAGATTCGATCAGTTTAAGCCCATCGCAGGCAAAATCCACATCTAGACCTGACCATCTCCACTCAAAACCCCTCGCTCGACTCAGAAAAGGACTAGTAGCGCTTTCACCACGCTCCTCCATACCCGACCGATCACACAAACATTACCGCATTACCGCATTACCGCGACATTACCGCATACTGCAGTTAAAACAACCGAACTAGGATAAGAAGTGAACAGCATTACCCGACCAAGTAAGAGAGGCACAGTTGCAGCAGATCATCAAGATGAGCGACTACTAACATGACTTGAGTAAACAAACCGGAGAGACAAGCACCAGAGGAGAGAGGGTCCAGGACCCAAACAGTAATAGTCACAAAGTCCAACAGTTCAAGGTTGAGAGTTGAAACGAACAAGAAGAGAAGACTCAAGACGAACGAACTGGTGAACGAACGAGACCAAGTAGAACCAGAGACAGAAAAGCGCTGGGTGACTGGTGCCACAAACCACCCCATACCTTTCTCTCACCTCAGCACTTCACAATACCGGCCGGGCCTGGCACACACACACACACACTTACTCACTCACACGCACACATACACACACATACACACAGGCTCACTCACCTACTACGCCAACAACAAGATCAAACTAGAGACGCACTTACATAAGGTAAACATCCACAACACATCCAAGCAGCACAAATACACACATCGCTGTCACAGCACATTCAGCAATCGTGAATCCCAACTTTGCGACTGTTGCGACCCGATTTTGTGTGCCCATTTTCCCTTTTAACCAACAATCTGCATCTAAGAAAAGGCCCGGGGTGTACTCAACCCGCCGACAAGGGCTTCTGATACGACACCGGTACGGATAATCCCATCTAATCACTCGACTTTCCCCTCCGCAAAACATCCAAATCCTCCACACGATACCTCGAAATACACTCGCACACACTCGCAACGCACACCCCCAACCCCGCCACCACCAACATCACTTCTCACCACATCGCAAATTCCACAACCCTCGATAACAAAATCCTCCACATTGTCCGTTCAATTCCTTAAACTGGTGTCGGGTACCACAACATGTCGAGATTCGAATTGTGCGACTGCAAAAATGGATCCCATATCACGGACGAACGCCAGCACTCCGTTATCGAGCCCGGGGCTCTTCTCCCCCGCCGCTGCACTCCAGCAGCGTCATCCTAAATCTCAAAATGCCACGCCCAGTGGAAGTCCATTACTGCATCCGCTGCAGATGCACAGAGTTAGAGAGTAGGTCGCCGATATTTTTTTACATCCCCCAAATCTTCTTTTGTTGCTCCAGATTTGGAGTAGTAGCAGGTGAGCTGGTGATTGCGTCAGTGGGAAGGGGGATAACCCTCTGCGGTACGACACACCACGTATTATCGCTCATGAAGATTTACCACCTCCTAAATCTACGTCGCCTTTCTGTACATGTCTATGGACTGCCAACGATTTTTGAATTGCGCATGCTAATTTTCTAATCAGGACACATGAAGCAAACATCGAAAAGGATTTCATAACGGGGCGCAAACTCATCAACCAGTACGAAATTATCGATGAAATTGGAAGGGGTCAACATGGAAAGGTCAAGCTTGCACGGAGTTTGGAGTCGGGCAACTTCGTCGCCATCAAAATTATACAACGCTTTTCTAAGAAACGACGATTGGGGAAAGTGACCATGTCCCCAGAGACGAAGACAAAGCGGGAGATTGCGATCCTCAAGAAAATTCGTCACCCCAATGTCGTTGGTCTTTTGGAGGTTATCGACGACCCTGAGTTGAAGAAGATCTACATGGTTCTAGAATTCGTCGCCAAGGGGGAGATTCAGTGGCGGAAGAAGGGTCCACACTCCATATGTGCATTTGAACGTAGAAGGATAGAACGGGATCTTCGAGGTGAATGGGATATGGGCGAGTCTGAGAAACACTTCAGACAACAAGAAAGACGTCGACTCAGACATGAGGCTCAACGACAAAAGGCACTAGAGAAACAGCGGAAAGCGGAACACTGGAGCAATGAACATGGCAACGATGACGAGGACGATGGACAACCCTTATCTCGACAGCCAACCGATGACTCAACATCCCTTTCTCGGGTTCGCTCACATACCTCCTATGTGCGGTCAAATCCAGGATCTCGAGTGCCATCAACAGCCCCTTCAGCAAATAGCTCTCGTGCGCACACCCCTCTCCCAATCGAACCAGATATTGGGCCATTGGATAGTGACAACGAAGATGAGACCCCAGGCCCTCTACCAAGTTATACAAGGGACAATCGAAGCTCGGTCCACGAGAGTGTGTTTGGATCTTATCAGGAAGAGCCTGCTTTCCGTGGAAGATCACCGAGTATGGCGGACAGCATTATATCTCATATGTCATCGAATGATGGATATCACGACCCATTTGAAGATGACTTCTCATATGTTCCATGTTTTACTTTTAATCAAGCCCGTTCAGCTTTTAGAGATACTGTGCTTGGTTTAGAATATCTTCATTACGAGGGTATCGTCCATCGCGATATCAAGCCCGCAAACTTGCTTTGGACAAGTACGGGTCGTGTGAAGATTTCAGATTTTGGTGTTTCATATTTTGGAAGACCTATACGAGATGGCGAGCCTGATGAGAATCTCTCAGAATCAGATGCTCGCGATTTTGATAATGATCTCGAGTTGGCCAAGACGGTTGGCACACCCGCTTTCTTCGCGCCTGAGCTCTGCTTCACCGATCTCAATATTCCACAACCGAAAGTCAGCGAGCAGATCGACGTATGGTCTCTTGGTGTCACATTGTATTGTTTGATTTACGCAAGAATACCATTTTTAGCCGAGGATGAATGGCAGCTATTTAAAGCGATTGCTCAAGAAGAAGTACATATACCCAGGAGACGTCTCAAACCTGTTAATAATCACGCCAAGTTCGAGGATAGAGAAGGGCCAGAGGAGGATCCAGCAAGCTATCGAGAGGAGCATGATCTGGAAATGGAGGATGTTGATGATGAATTATATGATTTACTCAGACGTATGATGATCAAGGATCCAGCAGAACGAATAAAGTTGAGGGAAGTCAAGAGACATCCTTGGACCATGAAAGGAATTACAGATGTTATAGGCTGGCTCGACGATACCGATCCATCGCGTGCACATTCGGGTCGGCGAATCCAGGTTGATGATCGCGAATTGGAACGTGCCGTCGTACCGATTACATTCTTGGAACGTGCAAGATCCGCCGTCAAAAAGGCTGTTGGTAAGGTTATCGGTGCCACAAGAGGTGATCGAGCGGAAGGGTCACGGAAGAGAGCCACGAGTAGCGTTGGAAGTTCATCAGGAGAAGTATCTCAAGTCCATACTCCCTTGGCTTTGACTGCGCCACATGTGTCCAATTCTCGTCGACCGAGTCTAAAGGGTGAGGATACTTATTTCCCCCCACCCCAACATCCATGGGAACCACACCATCCTCTATCACAGAGTGTCACAGTCAGTCCGGATGAGACTGGTAATGAGGACTGTTTTGACCAAGATATTGCACAGTTCTCGTTTCCCGCCGGTCTTCGTCGCTATCCATCGAGCATGGACTCCGAAGGAACCAGACCCGGATTACCCGAACGAACCGTATCTGCAGCTGCCTCAATCCAAACTGTGGTCCATGATCGGGGACATGATCGGGGATACGATCGGGGACATGCCCGTTCGGGGTCAATGACTACACCAGCTTCGACCGGCATTCTTCCGAATACAGAGACCCTCGGCGATCCTTATTTCACTGGCCAGGATGGCAGCAATGTAAGTAGGAGACGTGATTCACGGACAGGATCGAGGAGTAGTGTTGAAGACGGACTAAGTCGAGCAAGATCTGTTGATCGGGTCTTGTTTACGTCCGACGACAAGCATGGTGTAGCAAGCGTTGCTATCAGCACCGCTGTCGCTCCGGGGGCATTCCAACGCTCTCGTCCATCTCAGGAATCACTTATATCAAGGTCATTTGATAGCAGCCCAAGTCACTCGGATTACCACGGACAGTTTTTCTCGCCATATATGATTGCAACTTATCAAAACTGCCCGTGCCATATGCCACCTGCTCACAACGCAGTAGACCATTCATATATTGCTACGATACCTGAAGAAAGACCTTCTACCGCAACTCAAAAATTCATCGATCCGAAGACACCAGCACCACGAGTCTATCGAGCATCTACACCAGAATCCTTCGCTAGAGCCCAAGCGCAGCTTGCAAGACGTCAACAACAGGAACACGAGGCCGATCAAAGGAAACAGGAGGCGAGAAGCTCTCGGGCACATGAAAGCATGTCCGAGTCTGAATGCCCTCCATCTCCCGATGATGAGATTTTCATCGCAAGAGAGAACGATCGTCGCCAAAAGTCTTGCAGCTCCATCAACTCGTCGGGGATTCTGAGTCCTATTTCACCATTTGAGGTTGCAAGTCCGACCAGCAGTGTTGATTTGGATTCGAGCAATGGGCAGCCTATTGCTAGTGACCAGAGTCTGCCACAGCTTGTCACAACCTCAACTTCATCTAGCGCATCCTATATCTCTAAGCCATCCTTTGGGCATCCTTCAGGATCTGAACATACGCCTGAAGCTCTTACACCTGCTACTTTGACGAAACAAAGTTCAAGGGATGAACACACTCCAACTGCGATGAGTTTGGCTTCTAGCTATCTCACCGATGATGATGATGGATACATAGGGGATCAGGACTTGGCAGTAGTGGCCGATGATAGTGATGATTCTGATGAAGGACTTACCATGGGACCGAGGAAGGGAAAGAAATTTATTCTTGGAACGGGAGGGGTTGGGAGAAGAGGTACAAATGCCAGCGTGGGTAGTACAGAGACAGCGAAGAAAGTTCCTATGAACGGTTAATGCGCGTGGGATCGTATGGATGCTGAAAGAGATTTTATGTAGCATAGATAGTCATTTAGCGTTTAGTTATGAGACACTAGATTTCTCTTTTTTGATTCATGTGCCTCAATATTGTGAGCCCTTATCAGACAACTCATATGTATGATTGATTGATCTGCATTCAAGGGTACCAGCCTGAGATCTACCAAGTCCTAAAATTTAAATTGGCAACTATGAGAAGCAACGCTATGAGGGCACTACCCTTGCTTGCATTTGCATGGAGACCATATGGCCTCACCATATACACCAATCTCGTATGCCTTTCAATATATCAACAAACGCCTAAAAAAGAGTCCAAACGCCATGCTCAGAAGAAGCCCTCCATGCCAATCCCCAACTTAAAGTCCCGCTTATACTGTATTGTCATGATAGTAGAAGTTGACATCTCTCGGTCTCGCGCGGTTCATGCGGACGAACTCATCATTGCCCTCGGGCCGCTCTGACTTCGTATTGCCAGTCAACATGCTCTGGATGCTCACGCACACGCTCTCGACATTCTGCACCGGCGACCATCCCTGTGTGCCTAGCAGGTCCAGGCATATGTAGCCATTTGTGTAGATGTGCGGGTGGATGGGTATAGGCCGGTCATCGCTCTTTTTGAATATTACTTCTGGCGGCTCTGTGGTTGGTCAGTAATGCAAGGCACGCTATCTTATGATGATGACGATGATGAGTGGTGGTGTGTGAAGGGGGTGTTGGACGTACCTATCGGGTAGGATTTGCTGAACATGAACTTCAACGTGTATGTCTGGTTCTTGTACAGTGGGTTGTCGTCCATCACCCTGATGTCCATCAACCATTCTTCAAAGTTATCGGCCTTCACCAGCGTGATTCCCGGCGGCAACTGTCCGGTCTGTAGCTTCATGAGCTCTTTCGAGAGGCGTTTCGTGGCGAACGTCATGGTCTGATCTGTTTCGGATGCGTCGGTTTGTTGGGTGAGCTTTTGATGAAGGACGACGAGGGCAAAAAGGTGGTATGGAAGGAGTGGAAGCGCGATAAGCGCACGATCGAGGGACGGGGAGGGAGCCGATATGCGAGGAGGCACGGATTGCGAATTGCGAGTTGACAGCGGTTTGGTGCAGGTGCTGGGATGGGAGGTTTTTTTCGATGATTCGCAATGCGGGGTGATGGGCGTACCGGCCTGTGAGTCGGGGGAATGTTGGTGATGACTTTCCGTGCCTTTCGTACTTACACTCCGTCGCTCGCCGTGCTCTTGGTCTGTTGCGTCTTATCGATTAGGATATCGCTTGGGCAGAGCCGCACTCGGGCTGCTAAACTGCGCTGCTGGTATTTTCTCCCTGCTGCGTCTTTCTTGCTGGTGCGCGAGGATCTCACTTGCTTGGTCCGAGCGAGAGACTGAGTGGGTAGATTCAGCTGCACAGGGTGAAGGGTGTCATGGACATCATCTGGAGTTCATTCACTTAAGAATCGGACGTTTTTTCAATCTAGGGCTGAGACGTTGTTTTCATTATCAGTTCAGTCATCATGTTTCCTGTACGTACGCAGTACATGTATACAGTACGCAGGTGAGCAGATCAGGCCAGTCACTTCAAGTGATAGTCCCTTAATTTCTTGTGCACTGTATATTTAAGGGGTCCATCCTATATTCTGAGCTGACAAGGTGAGGGAGGGCATGGGTCAAGTGCCAAGAACATAAAAATGTAACCATTTGCATATGTTTGAAGGTGTAGGCAGCAGGAATAAGGAATAAGATTCAAGTGAAATGGAGGGGAGTATATATATATATATATGTATGTATGTATCACCATATACATACATATACATATACATATTAAAGATTTCCTTGCTAAGTAAACAGACGCTGTGCTGAATCCCACACACACACAGTCCATACCTTATTTCAAGCGAGCAAGAGACATGCACCAATGGTCAAGTCTTTACTCTTCCCAATGCCACAATTGCTATGAATACAATCCAAAATAAACAATTAACATGACGATTTACACTGCAAGTCCCCTTAATGACGCATAAACGACATTGAAATAAGATGGGGAAACATTCAGCATTACAGGCCCTGTCCTGGGGCTGAGCATGCACTGCATTCGTGTTCGGTAGCTATACCGCAGCCTCAGCCACTGTCAATCTCATCTGAGCGAGTCTTTAGTGGTGACAGTCAGCCCCACCACACAGGAACACTCTCGCTGCGCATCAGCACCCGATTCAGTGTACAAGGGAAGTGTTAGAGACTCAGACACAAGACACAGACACAAACACAAACACATACACATACTCTCTCCCAAGAACGCCCTCCAATTAATCCTAGAAGTTCCAGCCCAATCCAAACTTGGAAATATTCTTCAATTATCTTTTTCCAAGTCTTCATCTTCCTCTTCGCTTTTCTCTTCTTCTTCTTCTCTCTTCTCTCCTCTTCTCCTCTTCTTCGCCTTGTCTTGTCGCTTTCTCTCTACCTCGAGAGCTTACAATTTCCTCCATCGCACTATTAAAATCCAAGGGTCGATCGTTATCCTCCCGTCTATTTACATACTACTAAAGTAACACCTTGCGACCCCTCGGGAGTTTCCCTCATTATCGCCAACCGTCGGACCACGAAGTGCCATTGCGCTCCACGTCGACTCCAACATAAACCAGACACGTTTGAAAACACATCAATCCTTCACATCCTCAAGTCTTTCGATTGAGACTCGATATTATAAAATATCTACGAATTCATCCTCAGATCTTTAGGCGGTCGCAACTGCCATTACAGCAGCCATGAGTTGTAGGTTATCACCTTTCCCCTTCTTACCCCCCCAATTCACCCCGCATCGCCTCTACGACCCCCCACGTCGAGTCAGCTCACCTATATTCTTACCTATACTTGCAACTACTCGATGTTTCTTGCTCGTACATCCATAATAATGTCTTCTCCAGTTTCCAACATGTTGAACAAGCTGCACGGTCAGCCAGAGAGTTACGATAAGAAGTACGTGGCTCCCACTACACCCATATAGCCTTGCGAAGCTGACGAGAGATAGAGCGAAATACCGTTTCGGACGAACATTGGGTGCAGGAACATATGGAATCGTTCGCGAGGCAGATTGCTCCCAGGGCAAGGTTGCCGTGAAGATTATTCTTAAGAAGAATGTTAAGGGAAACGAGCAGATGGTCTACGATGAGCTTGAGATGTTGCAGAAGATGAAGCACAAGCACATTGTCAAATTTGTGGATTGGTTTGAATCGAGGGTATATCCTCCCCGATATCCTGCAAAAGGAGGAAGACTGATGATAAGCAGGATAAATATTATATTGTCACCCAACTCGCTACTGGTGGCGAATTGTTCGATCGTATTTGCGAACAGGGAAAATTCACGGAGAAGGATGCTTCTCAGACTATTCGACAGGTTCTTGAGGCTGTAGACTACCTTCACCGCAACAACGTGGTTCACAGAGGTTTGTGGCCAAAATGCCACTTCTTTTAATCTAGACTAACAATCCCCCCTTAGATTTGAAACCCGAGAATCTCCTTTATCTCACTACCGATCCTCAATCCGACCTCGTTCTCGCTGATTTCGGTATTGCCAAGATGCTTGACTCTCGCGACGAGGTTCTCACTACAATGGCTGGTTCTTTCGGATATGCAGCTCCTGAAGTCATGCTCAAGAAGGGACACGGCAAGCCTGTTGATATGTGGTCCTTGGGTGTTATCACCTACACTCTTCTCTGCGGTTACTCTCCTTTCCGCAGTGAGAACCTTCAGGATTTGATCGAGGAATGTACCAGTGCCAAGGTTATTTTCCACGAGAGATATTGGAAGGATGTCAGTGACGACGCAAAGAACTTTATTGGACAACTGCTCCAACCAGACCCAGAGGACCGTTCTACTTCTCAGGTAATTCTCATAACTTATTTCTACGTATATTTTACTTACAACGGCATAGGAAGCACTTCGTCATCCATGGCTCAGCGGAAAGAGTGCCACCGACCACAATTTGTTACCAGAGATTCGCGCCTACATGGCCAAGGCCCGTCTCCGTCGTGGTATCGAAATCGTCAAATTGGCAAACCGTATCGAAGCTTTGAAGATGCAGGAAGACGAGGAGGAGGATGTTCCAGGAGAGTCCGATGTCCCAGCCGACGCACAATCATCAGCTGCTGCCGCACTCAATACCCCTACTTCTGAGCACCCACCCAAGAGATCCTCAACCGATCAGACCACAGGCGGACACCAGGGAGGAAAGAAGAGTTTGGGCAGCATTGCAAGAGGGGCCATCTTCAGAGAAGTTGTTTTGGCCAAGGTTAGGGAGATGAAGGAGCAGGAGCAGGCCCTGAAGGTTGAGAGTGAGGCTATTGAGAAGGACGCCAAGAGAAGAAGTTTCCAGGGTTAAATGTGTGTAGATGGAGTGTAGATGGACGTTTGGGGTATTCTTTTTTGACTACCCGCTTGTGTGGATGGAGATACCAAGTTACCAGGATGCACAGTTGATTGGGTTCGGTTTTGAAGGATTCAGTATCGTAGGTTTCGAATGAAAATGGGTTCATTGGACTTGATTTCTGGATTGTGATATACTATTAAGAGATTACTGATGAAAGTATGAGGATTCTACCATCGGAATTTATAAATGGTATGCCTTTTAAATCTTCGGCGAGTTCATTATATCCATAAGGACGTCCCTTGTTCCTCGCACCAGAGTTCTATCTTCTACATGTCCCTGCAATCCTATTTCAACTATTAGTAATTCGATCATAATAACTTGAGAGCTCTTGTTGAAATGAGCATACATCACTTGAACAAGTCAATCAACAGGTCCCGTATAGTCTGCAGCAGCAAAAGTGAAACCGCTATAGTCAATAGAACAAGTGGTGTAAAGAAGAGAATGCGTCCACAATTCACGGCCACGAGTATGATCAAATCTCCCATGCGGTCAGACGTAAGCTGGTAAATTTCAGCTATGTTCTTCTTGATATTTTGAAAGTGAGTAGGCTGATGGCGTTGAGCCCTATTCGTCGGTCCTGGTAACAATTGCTCATCATTAGCCGTGACAATCGCCATGCTGGTTCAGTCTTGATCGTCTGTTGCTTTGATAGTATCGATTTTGGATTTGTTATCAGATGCTGGGTAAGCAAGCAGTGGGCAAGACGGTCGAAGTATGCTTGAAGTCTAGGACTTGTGATCACCAGTTTTAGCGGCAATGGGTAAGATATGGAGATGATTGAAGGTACATGATACAGGAACTACTCTGCAAGCTATTATGTATACTGACAGTGGCGTGCGAGTCAATGTAATGCTGGGGAAAGCAGCTGAACATGCGCGGTCCGTGTGCAAGGCTGCACCACAACCCTTGTGCATGTTTGGTTCGCATGAGGCATCCAAGACCATTCTTGGCCCGAAATTTTTGTGATATGTATACCAGACCCGGAACTCCCAACCCTATCTATACACATGATGTGACTGATATTTCTAATCAGATCCCATCACTCCCTTGCCGCGCGAATACATCGCTAGCCGCCGAAAAACACTCAAATGGAGATCCTAGAACATGCTGCCGTTGCCTCCCTGTCCAGCCTGCTGTTGAATGCGACCGATGTACTGTCTCGAGACGGTGTTCCATGCTGCCATGTACTTCTCCATGCACTGCGTGAAGCAGGTCTGCTCTCCACTCGATAACGAAGATCCAGGCTTTGGGACACACTTCTCGAAGCAATGCTCATTCAATTTCTGTAAAATCTATTAGTTGGCTGTTCACCGACGATGGCAGAGTATAACACAGCCTCACTCACCTCAATCAATGCCTTGGCGTTTTGCACGGCAGCTTCCTGTCGTACTTGGTCCATCAACTCAGCCTTTGGGTTGGATGCGGCATTGCCGCCGAAGCCAAAAGAACTGCTCATCTTGTCGGGCGAAAGAAGTTTTTTTTGAGGGGGTTTTGTTGATGGGTAGTGGTCAATTGAAGGCCTCGAACGGTATTTGTATAAGCGATTGTGTGTTGTGTGGAAATATGATCGTAAAGTTGTTTAAAGAAGCGTAGTCATCTACGTACTGTACTTTTTCTCGGATTATTATCTTATTATTCCGAGGCAAGGTACATGCTCAGGTATGATGCAGTTCGAAGTCTTTCCGCCTTGCAATTTAGGCATAAAGTAACTACCTTCACCTATTTGGTACCATTGGTCAATAGCTTGCCGACCTGGTAGGCAGAGTTACTAAGCCCACAGCTGAAAATTGGTATAAAATGAAAGTGTATAAGTGTTCATCTAATGATCTTCAGGCGGTCAGTCTTTCTGCATAAGTCCTGGCTCACAGTCGGAGTTGAGGTGGAGTTGGCTTTTAGGTTTCCCTTGATGTTACACCATGTATCATCGTGAGGCAAATACAAGGATTCTTACCCAACGGTGTGGTATAGGGGAAGCCTTACCCGTAGGTCATCTAAAGTTTAAGTTAAGGCCTAGTTGATTGCTGTTGATTCATTTCCGGGGATATAAATGACGAGGAGATTTGGTATCTTCCCGATACGTTAATGTCGTTGAAATTGTTCACAATCAAGTAATTAGTCTAGTCTCGTGGGCTTCAAGTGAAACTGAAATTTATCTGATTTTAGATGAGGATTGCGACATCTTGAAGTTATATTGATCATAATGAGAGAGACGTATTGAAGTTTAATAAATGAAATTGGATATGAGATAACTCAACGGGTCGATGAAGGTCATTAAAATTGGTATTAGACTTTCTGCACTTGACCATGATGTGATGACTGAGGAAGCTTTGGTGTAGTGACTCGAAAGCGGTTCAAATTAAATTTCATAGAACCTTGATATTTGTAAATTAAGCTTGTTTTGTTCAATTAGATTTCATCAATCCTGGTGTTCCCTTCCGATGTGCTCTGCACTTAATTTATTGTTCCAGATTAATATGGGACATCGATCTTGTTGGGTTTACATCGTTCAGGGCAAAAGGACATATCAGGATAGTTTTTTGGTATCAAACAAAAACTTTATTCGATAACCTGCTAATCTACGAAGTCGTTGCAGTAACATCCGTACAAGTATATGTAGCGCAGGTTGTACCAGTTTGGTCAATAGTCAACTCCGCAGCATCATTGTGACCACTAGCACATACTGTACCGGCTGTCATTTCTCCTGAGCTTCCCCCTGTATAAGTCACGAGAGTAATATCAGATGAAGTACAGGGTTCAGCCTTAAAGTCAGTACCGTTAAATCCCACGCATGCATCCACATCAACGAGATCGGATCGAAAATCGGCTGTGAAGGTTCTCTGAACCAAGAGAACGTTCTGGCCGTTCAAAGTAGAGGGTGTCATCTGGCGATCAGCGGACGTATCCACGCATGCAGCGTCAACCATCTCTCCTGAAAAAGCCCCTCTGTTAGCAGACGGTAGCTGTGAGAAATTGAAAGATAAAAAAAAAGGCTAACCAACCATTATTGCGAAAGGTCATGCACTCATTTCCAGAAATTCCTCCAACTTCAAAAAGAACGATTGTTTGTGCACCTCGCACGAGACCTGTAGATGAGGTTGTGGAAGTCGCTGCTGCTGCGTCTGCTGCTGTTGCTGATGTAGCTGAAACTGCACTTGAAGAAGCATGATGTTTCTTTGGAAGTGCTGAGACCAGAGATGCAATTGAGCAAGCAGCAAGCACAAGATATTGAATGCCTCTCATTTTGAATGAATGGTGTTGTTCAAAGAAAAGACGATGAGAATAGGAATTAGAACTGGTATTGAAACGATTGAAAGCTTGAAATGAAGTAGGACCAGCCAATTAAGAAGTAAGAACGTTGAACAGAGAATGTCAGAGAGCACAGCTGTCATAGAGAACTCTAGAAGAGAAAACATGAACTCTTTTATAGAATTGAAATTTGCATTTTATTGACCTAGTCTTGCATCTTATCTTGAGACTGCCAAGTTCCAAGAAAAATGTTGACAGCTTCGGATGGGACAATACGCTCGCTCAAGCTCATGTTCGTGGTTGACATGAGGTTGAAACAGGAGAAAGCTGTTACCAACGGCGTCGCATCTCGAATTTATCAAAGCACGGTTTCACGTTACGAGACGATCCGAAGGGTAAATACGAAGACAAACCATTGTTGATGGATCATTTAGTCTAGGTGAGATATGTTGCTTTTCAGCCGCCATCTGATTGTTGGTGATAAGATTGTACACAGTAAGTTCGCGCTTGTCGCGCTTAAATTCGATATGACGATGACAGTCTCATACGATGTTTCTACGAAATCACAGCCACCTCATCAATGACCATGAAAGCCATAAGAAATCTCACTTCGAAGCGGCCAATTGGTGACTTTGTATGCCAAAGCTGTACATACCGTTTAAGAAGACAAACTAGGACTTATGCGACTACAACTTCGACGCCAGAAATATACGATGTATGCCTTTCTTTCTCAAGTCCCTGGACATCATTGACCATTGTGTAGGTAGTATGTGTAGGCGGTGGTCCAGCTGGACTTTCTCTTCTCGCCGCGCTTCGATCATCCGCTGCAACGGCTGGCCTCAAAGTCGCCCTTGTCGAATCTCAGGATCTCGGCCGAACGCGCAATTGGACTCTCCCATCCACGCAATATTCGAATCGATGCAGTTCCCTTACTCCAGCCTCTGTCGCATTTCTCGACGACATAGGTGCTTGGAAACACATAAAGCGAGAGCGTGTACAGGGCTACGAAGAAATGCAGGTGTGGGATGGGGTTTCTGGAGAGAGGATCGAGTTCGATTGGAGAGGCGAGCAAGGAAAAACGATCGCATACATGACGGAGAACCTGAATCTTACGAGCGCACTAATGGGTAGGCTGGAGGAAGTTGGTGGTGTGAGTGTGTTCGATAATACGAAGGTGGAGGATATACAGTTTGGAGAAGAAACTAAAGTCGCGGATTTGAGCCAATGGCCGACAGTATCTCTATCTTCTGGTAAGAAGATCGCAGCGAGATTACTCGTTGGTGCGGATGGAGCGAATAGTCCTGTACGAACATTTGCGGGGATTGATAGCAAAGGATGGGATTATCAGAGACATGGAGTGGTAGCCACTGTAAAGTTGGAGGGCGATGCACGCGTTCCTACAGCTTTCCAAAGATTTCTACCTACAGGACCTATCGCTCTTTTACCACTTCCAGACAACTTTGCAACACTGGTATGGTCGACTACTCCAGCCCTCGCAGCTCATCTCAAGACACTCTCTGAGGTAGATTTCACAGCCTTGGTGAATGCCGCTTTCAGATTATCCCCTGTCGACTTGAAGTACATGCACACAATTCCCTCAGGCCAAGTTGACGAATATCTCTGGCGTCTCGAGCACACCACTTTCTCTACTGTTCCCTCAATAATCACGTCTGTACAAGAAGGAAGTGTGGCATCTTTCCCACTCAAACTTCGTCACGCAGACACATACATTGGCGAGCGAATTGCCCTTGTGGGAGACGCTGCTCATACTGTCCATCCTCTCGCTGGCCAAGGTTTGAATCAAGGCCAGGGTGATGTTCAATCTCTTTCTAAGACTATCGAGTACGCAGCGACGCATGGAATGGACATAGGCACCAGCATGAGCTTGGAAAGATACAACTCAGAGAGATATGCAGCAAACCATCTTCTTCTTGGGGTCGTTGACAAGTTGCACAAGATCTATGCGACGGATAGTGCACCCATTGTTGGACTGCGGAGTCTGGGATTAAGAGCAGTCAATTCTTTGGGGCCTTTGAAGGGTTTCTTCATGAACCAGGCTGCTGGAACTGGGGTTAAGTTGTTCTAGATCAACGTTTAATTGAACTCCGACGTCGTAAGTGTATTATATTTGTGAATCACTCTTTGTCTGTTAGTCTGGCTTGTACAAAAAAGTCATTATATCGTGTTCATTTTCTAATCATTCAGTAACACCATGCAAAGCCCCGCCCCGACCCATACTCCTTTAACATGCCTCCTAACCATTTCTCACAATCATGAACTCCTCATATCAAACCAGGCCATCGGTCTAAACTGTCCATTAACCCATCCAACTCCCCAAACATTGCCTACATTCTCTGCCGTACACCTCTTCACGACCTTCCAATCTCCGGCCGTATGGTCCATGATCGCAACTAGTCCTCGGCCCTTCTTCATTGAAAAAGAGTTCTCGACGCCATCAGAACGTCGGCACCTAGGACAAGCAATGGAAAGAATGACGGTGTAGTTGGTGATATGTGGCGGTGGCTCTAGGTGCAAGACTGCGGGGGAAGCGGTGCATGAGATGGTGGGCCCTATGCCGGAGTGCGTGCAGGAGTGCATATAGATATTGCGTCTGCACATATTGTGAAATGCGGTGAGTGAAACGAGATTGTCGAGAGCGGTCTGCACTGTCTAATATATCGTGCCGATTGCTCGTAAATGCGGTGGTGATCGTGCTTGTGATTTTCGAGATGGAAGATCTTCGAGATGAGGTTCTTGATGGGCGTGGGATTTGAAGACAAGGGTCAGACAATGATTGTTGTTCACATGAAGATCTTCGGGTGTATAGCTCGTGATACGACTTGTGATGTGACTTGTGATGTGGCTCGTGATGCACCTGACGAGGGAATGTTTGTTAAATAGTTGATAAGTTCTCGTCGCAAAGGATAAAGATATTTGTACTTGATATTTGTCAAAAAATACAGCCCGTGAGTTGCTACATGTTTCGATGACTCCCCTTATATATTCTTATAAGATTAACAATGAATACACCGCCTCGGACTAATTAGAGTTTTCGGAATACTATTATTGAGCTGATACGAATATGTAGGAACTGTAACCATTGACCGGTTTGTTTAGATTGCTCGTTCAAGTCCCCGAAGCTGATCCCGACGGCTGACGATGATGTAGTGTAAGCTTTTGGGGAATCGAAGTGTAATGATGCGACTCAAATGCGATCAGAAGGTATGTACATACGGAGTATGAGGTTACAATATTGCGGCCTTCATGCAAGTTGTGTCACATTAGCCGCCCAACCAGATATTGCGGTGATTTAATTCTCCGTACCTCACAAGGATGTGCTTGAACCATAAAACAATAGACCTTCAATCTCTTTAAATTCTGAGTATTTGAAAGGCTTGTCTATCATTGAAGTGTCATTTGGTGATGAGAATATTTCGTCGATTTTCTGGAATGCTCCATCACGATGTGGTGTTCTCCAGTCAAAGCCAACCACACTTACAAAAAGCCTCATGATTTATCAATCCTGGGGCCTTCTAACATACTATGTGAAGGTCATTGCATAATTATTTTCAAGATTTGACAAATTTTTGATGTTCTAGATATATTTATGCTTTATACACCAGTTGGATTTCAAGAGAACTCACACAGACTGGAAATTCGGAATTAAGCCATCTTTGAATGTACGTTCAACTCAACGAAGTTGAACGCTGGATCACTGCAGTTATTCATCTAAGGGATTTTCCATAATTTTCAAGTGATGTAATGGCATCCTCCTGTTATCAAGAATTCTGAAAAGAAAAGAAAGGTATTATATGCCTTCACGAATGATGTGTCACCCCCAGAACCGTCTTTTAAAAGCCGAGCTGTCCAATGACTGTTTTTTTGTTTCTGTTTCAAAAACAAGTGGGTAAGTTTCAAGTGTCCTTCCTGGAATTGGTATTAAAGCTTTGAGTTCCGATAGCCTGTTGACTCTTAAGTCATTCGGAGTGATAGTTGAAGCATCAGATTTTCTCAGTATCCTCCACTGGAACATTCTTTGTACTTCGTAATTTCTTTTTTAAACATATTTATAAAATGTGGTCAGATTCTAGAACTCCGTGTCTGACTGGCACATCTCTCCGTGTTTCCTCATAATATCAGCCTCCTTTGCTTGCCAAATGCTCAACCTGTGTGTCGACAAAATCACCACTGTCGTCAATATTGTCATAATTTATCAGAGAACTCATCACTTGATAACCATTTCTCCCATACTTCTGATAGCTAGCTGACATCCTGAGGTTTAGAGTAGCGTTATCTTCTGGGAACTGTTCGCCCATACCCTTGCGGCATCTTTCTCGAGGTTGTGTCCTGAACCCTCCATGTTCCGATTATAGTCATTCTCTTTAACATATCAAAACCACGTTCTTGAGGTTACACTCGCAACCTTTTTATTCACATACAACACATCCATCGGATCAACTACTAACCGTATAAATCCTCCGCATCGAACTCATATCTTATTGATTATCAGCCGGACTTCTGTATACAGAACTGCAGTCACCACTTTACATTACGTGCTCACCTATTCACATCGCCTCACGTCCATAAGATCTAAAGGGCTTGGCTTGTATCAAAGGAAACTATTGGTCAATAGGCAACCGTGGCCGCATGGGCTATCTTGATTGATATCAACTTTGCGGTATCGTACGTCGAGCTCAGATCGAGTCGCTGGTCTGCCTCAAGCTATTACTACCACAGCTAGCTAATCATTTTGTCACCTGCCTCAGTCATTAGCTTCAGAAGTAACGGATTTCTTGTTCTACGAGTTCTTCCTGTAACTAGGTAGATACGACGTCATCTTGAGAAGGTGTATTCGTACGCCACTTCAGACGCCTGTTTATCCATCCATAATTTATGCAGTCTCATCCAAACGGAACGAGCTCGGAGTACTTTGAAGGATTACTCAGTCCATAACGTATCGTCGTACGACACATGAACCTTGAAATATACGATCGCTCAAACTCAATATCAGCATTTGTTGAGTACAACTTGCAGTCATATCGAGCACAGGCTTCAACTTGCTTCTCACATTCGAAGCGAGGCCGGTAGTATACGCTTTCTCAACAAGTGGATATTGACGGAAAACCCCTGACGCTTATTACGATTGCCAGTGTGTTGCCAGGATGTGCTTCGATTACTATCTCAGCTACGTGTGCGGACATTCCTGGCCACCAAGTTTTCATGCTTGCCCATTGACACAACAGGTAAACTCTCCGTTTACTCGTTGTGCGATTCCTGCTCGTCATTTCAAACAAGAAAACAATTACTGCCCTGCATGCTTCCGAGTTGTATGGTCGAAGAATATACTCGATCATGAAGACAGAATTCATCGAGAATGGCATACTACCAGAGGTCAGTGCTGGATACCAGGCTGCAATGATCCATTCAGATTCCAACCAGGAGACACTGATCCTTCTAAAACGGGTTCCCCCAGAGGTACTCGGACGGCAGGATCGGGAACCCAAGTTCGTGAGACTCATATGACAGAACCACAGTCAGAACCGTGGACCGGACGCACCGAGACAGGGGAAATGCCAAGTTCTCAGATGAAGGAAGGCTCAGTTATCGATATGAAAGAATTTCAAAATGATACATTTAGACCTCCTAGACATAGCGACTTTTTGTCTGCAGAAGCAATGAATATTCTAAACCAGGCTATTCCTCAGCATTTGGTTCCGGAGCGCCCAAGACCTGACCCTCCTGCCAACTTGAAATCACTTGCTCCTCAATCTTTTTCTCAAGTAGGCTATACCTTCGGATACCCTTACAACCATGGTGCTTGGGAGGCACCAACAGCACCAGTGAACTACGGTTTGCCTAATCCAAACTACACAACAACAATACAGGAGTCCTATCGCTCAGTCTCCAGCCACGAAGCATCATCTAACAGGTCATCCGCACCCTCACAGCCCTCTAGTCATTCACCACCTCCACAACGGCATCCTGCTCATGCTTCAAACCAGGACTCGGGTGTCTCAGCACGGCGATCCAATTATCCTTCCAACCAAGGTTCAAGACATCAACAGCACAATCAAACTTATGCTCCCAGTACGCCAGCTGTTGCAACTTCTGATACTTCAAGATATCCCTTGCAACCTCATTCTTGGCAGGGTCTCCAGAGCTCAACGAGAGAAACTGATCTGAATTACAATAATGGTCAAGTCCATCATATCTTCCCACCCAGTCACATCAGTATATCCGACCAAAACGTCAGCGAAGTAAATAAGCAGTCCTCTGGCGCCAATTCTACGTCTAACTCAGGACATGAGACTCACCGTAATTTTACTCGAAACCACAGAGACACCCAGATCCACAATCAGCCTTCCGCAGATGGAGTAATCCGTATCGACCATCGCTATGGTATCGGCGACTCGAACATGCCCGGCCCATTGACAGGACTTCCTTTCCCACAAGAGCTTCGTGAGTTACGAGCCCGCGACCAACACATATCTGGCGCTTATCCTCATCCTTATGGCAATCAAGCGGCTAGTACGCATAAGCATAGAAGACCTCGTAGTAGCGCAAAGAGCAATGCTAAAGCTACAGAGACCGAGGCAACACAGCTAACTGAAGAGACTACAGAGACAGACAATGGTTCCGAGAATACTGAGGAGGTAAAAGAACTCCCTGCCGAAGAATCACCTAGAGAGTATGTGGGATATCGAATCGGTCTAGGAGAGATTGTTTATGCTGGAGATCATGGCGATTGTCACGAGGAGCACAAAGAAGGAGGCTTAAGTTCAAGCACTTCAGATGTTCCAGATCGCAAAGAAAATCTTACTCCAGAGCCCGGACGTCATATTTGGGATGAGGTTGAGGTCCCTCGTCGAACTCAATCGCTTCACTAGATTTGCGAAAGGCCAACAGGTAGCAGGCTACCATTCTTGACCACAGTTGTCTGGCAAGCACATTGAATTCACTGCATACTTCCATCATACTTGGTTCTCCCAATTCTAATTCAATCGGTTAGAGGTTAGATTTTTCTTAGCATTGACGTCGCGATGATTCACTTCAGTGTGACGTTTATTAGTTGGCATTGCTAAGGCTACCAACACGAATGTACAAACAGGATATGCAGCACTCCGCTCTTCTCACCACTACACCTCTCAACCACACCTTTATTTACATTTCCTTGATCGGTTTTTTCTTTGCGATTTCTTTTCTGTCGATAGGTTAGTTTTCTGGAATTTTGGAGGTTGGCATGGATTTCCATTGATGTCTTGCGTTGATTTCAGAGGAAATGGCCTTATATTTTGGAGGAGTTGGGATAAGATAGATAAATCAAGGGAGAAAGGATGGAGCAAGAGCAGTATCACAGCCCAGGAAATACATACCGATCACCAACATTCTACGAACCGGGCGCTTATCTATCAACCTCTCCGAACACCAAATCCATTGTGCCGATAATAGCGACCTGGAAGAATGTTAGCTCAATTTAACATCTAATAAATATGTTGAGGAACATACGGCATCAGCGAGCAAGTGCCCTCTGGAGATCTGATCGAAACCACCAAGATGGGCGAAACCTGGAGCACGAATCTTGCATCGGTATGGTCTCTCGGAACCATCACTGACAACATACACTCCCATCTCACCCTTTGGAGCCTCAATAGCTGAGTAGGTATCTCCAGGTGGGACGGTGTAACCCTTGGTAAAGAGCAAGAAGTGGTGGATGAGGGCCTCCATGTTCTCCTTCATGGCAGCTCTTGGTGGTGGAGAGATCTTGTAGTCCTCGACACGGATTGGACCAGCTGGCATCTTGTTGAGACACTGGTGGATGATACGAAGGGACTGGCGGAACTCCTCCATTCTGCAGAGGTATCTGTCGTAACAGTCACCGTTGACACCGACTGGAACATCGAACTCAACCTGGTCATAGGCATCATATGGCTGACTCTTACGGACATCCCATGGCACACCAGATCCACGAAGCATGACACCAGTGAAGGAGTAGTTCAATGCATCAGCGGCAGAAACAACACCGATTCCGCGGGTACGGCCAATCCAGATACGGTTATCGGTCAAAAGTTCCTCAGTCTCATCGATACGGTCACCAAACTGGGTAGCCCATTGGTAGATATCATCGAGAAGGCCAATTGGGATATCTTGGTGGACACCACCTGGTCTGACGTATGCAGCATGGAGACGGGCTCCTGATACTCTCTCATAGAATTCCTTTTCATTAGTTAGTTTGCTTTCTTGCGATGACTTTAGGTATAATTAGCTCAATAAAATTACATACCATCAACTTCTCACGTTCCTCGAAACCCCACAAGAAAGGTGTCAAAGCACCAACATCCATAGCGTGGGACAAGACAGACATAAGGTGGTTCAAGATTCGGGTGATTTCACCGAACAATGTTCGAATCCACTTAGCACGCTCTGGAATCTCAATGTTAAGAAGCTTCTCAACAGCCAAGGAGAAGCACTGCTCGTTTGTCATCATGGAAACATAGTCCAATCGGTCGAAGTATGGCAGAGCCTGAATGTAGGTCTTGTATTCGATCAACTTCTCGGTTCCACGGTGCAAGAGACCGACGTGGGGATCAGATCGCACGATTTCCTCTCCATTGAGCTCCAAAATCAATCTCAACACACCGTGAGCAGCTGGATGCTGTGGACCGAAGTTGACTGTGTAATGTCTAATCTTTCGGTTTTCGATGTTCTCGCCGTCTGGGAGGTTCGAGTCTGGGGTGATGTTCATGTGTTGTGGGTCATCCTTGTTCGTTGGGTGGGCGAAGTTCTCGTCGACGGGGATGAGACGTGTGCCTTGGTATGGCTCAGCCTTGCGAGTAAGAGATGAGGAGAGGGATCGAGTAGCTGCGCGTGGGAGGCAAGTTCTCGGAGTCGCTGGTCGAAGACAGAGGCGCTTGGCACTTTGGCCGGCCAGCCGGTAGATGGACGCGGCCATTGTCGTCGATGTGATGGACTGTCGATTGAGGATGAGGTAGAGAGGAGATATACGATTAATGCCTCAACCACGATGGCAGTTTGAAAGAGTGGAGAGCTTCAATTGACTGTTTGCCTACACACGGGAATGTCTATGATGGTTGACATCGATTAAGCGTCCTTTTCGGGATTGGTGACTTTTGGTAGCTTTTGATTGGCTGGAGCTTTTGCAGGGATATTCATCACCAATCCAGCCGAATTGCTTCACGAATGAGAGATCATACATTCGTAACGGTGATATTTTGCAACATGATGGGTCGTAGGACTTGTAATAACCGTCACATATTTTCTAATGGTATCTCAAATTTATTTCAATATTTATCTGGTATTTCTATGTCAATTTTAATGATTAGTTTATTGCCTATCTATTGCGTTCTCAGAGGACAAAAGGTAGGAATCAAATTGAAGTATCAAGGTAATTTACCGAACAATTAAATGCCTGATTGTTTTTAAGTAGACATACAGGTAGGGTAAAAATATTATGAATACCACATAGTCTAAAAAGTGACAAATTTTCAAACCCTTATAGCAGCAATATATTCATTGCCCTGATTCAAATTTAATCCTGGAATGTTCCTTATTCTAATTTATTGTTCGTAGTACTGTTGTGCGTCTGCCAAAAACTCGGCACAATCCCAAACAAATACAAACCATGAATTCAACAACATTGAAATGGAAATAAAAATCCTTCATCTGAGCTATGGCCTCAATATGGCATCGATCTTAAAAGCACGTTAATAAATAATAGTCATTTCATAATCATTTTTGTTGTTTATAAGAGGGTGAGATGGATACTTATTACAACTGACAAGAGCAACACTCTGTATAGCATTTTATAACAAAAAATCAATTGAAGAAAATGTTCCCTAAACATTCCCTCAACCAATTTCCATTTGAATTCTATCGAGATATTTACTGCTTCAGATTCAAGGCATCGTGACTATCAATTTCTTATCATTCTCAGCGGATGTGTTTTTGACGCTAGCACCGGCAGAACTTTTCCCCGCATAACCAAAATTATTTTGATATTCTTCGGCGGCGCATCGCGATAGCTTCAATCTCACCTCGAGCAAAGAATTCGAGATTGTGACCATGCCAAGAATTATTGAGCCCTCGGCAGCAGAAATTGCTCGTCGAAGAGTAAGTGCCCTTCCGAAGAGAACCAACATTTTCTTCAAGAAAGTCAACTAATAGTGTATCTTCTAGATTGTCGGCATCAACGCTGAAACAGTAACAAATGTAACGTCGACGGATTTCCCCCACCACTACCCTGGAGAAGACCATTCCTGGAATGTAAAACGCTTCCGCGACAACTTTGAGGTGAATTTCCACCACAACGAACCACTGGATGCATCCTTCTCGCTCGTTGGAATCGATGCCTCCGTCGCAAATGCCTTCCGCCGAATTCTGATCGCCGAAATCCCCACGCTGGCAATCGAGTATGTCTTTGTCAACAACAACACATCTGTGATCCAAGATGAAGTTCTCGCGGCAAGATTGGGTCTGATTCCCCTCAAGGGCGGCAAGGAAGGACTCCTCAACTGGTTGAAGTGGTACAGAAAGCCCACAGAGGAGGAGCCAGAGGCTGGACCAAGTTACGATTACAACACGGTGACCCTGAGCTTGAAGGTGGAGTGCACACGCAATGAGGATGCGGAGAAGGGCGAGACCGATCCATACAAGGCTTACCACAACGCGCATATCCACGCCAGCCAGATCGAATTCCATCCTATTGGTCGCCAGGAAGAGTTCTTCTCCGGCGAGAACGCTATCGCACCTGTGAACCCAGATATTTTGGTTGCCAAGATGAGACCAGGACAGGTCATTGATGTAGACATGCATGCCATCAAGGGTGTAGGCTCCGACCACGCCAAGTTCTCTCCAGTTGCAACTGCTAGTTACAGACTTCTTCCAACCATCGATATCTTGAAGCCAATTCTTGGAGAGGATGCCAAGAAGTTCGCCACTTGTTTCCCAAGAGGAGTCATTGGGTTCGAGGAGGTTACAAAGAAGGAGGCTGCGACGAAGGGAAGTGGTTACGAGGGACATGAAGGCGAGAAGAAGGCTGTAGTGAAGGATACCATGAAGGATACTGTAAGCAGAGAATGTTTACGACACGAGGAGTTCGAAGGCAAGGTCAAGCTTGGCCGTATCAGAGATCACTTCATCTTCTCGATTGAGAGTTCTGGACAGTGGGAGAGTGATGAGTTGTTCTTGGAGTCGATCAAGGTACTGAAGGCCAAGTGTGAGAGAATGAAGAAGAACCTTGTTAGTATGGGAAGATAGGCGGAAAGACGGAGTAATTTTGCAGCATTGAAGGCGTATGGGGCGTTGGAGTGTTTAGAATGGATGGTTCCTGGCAAGAGAATGGTATAAAAGCATTTTGTCTACTCGAGTAGATTCAGTCCATATCCATACGGTTATGATTCACGTGCATATTACAAAAGGACATTGTTTGGTGAACTTTGACAAAAAATTTTAATTCTTTTTTTGACTTTTGTCTAGAAATCGTTCATGTTCTCAATTACTTCATTTGAAGTTCAAGCGGAACTTGAAGCTAATTGGGAGTGCCGGATCCGAAACTCCCACTTCTTGTCCACTACTAACCAAGTCCTTTAACTTCTTTTCTAGATTATGTCGCGTAGCCTTCTCCAGACTGGCTGGACTCTGCATGTAAAGTGAGCTCCCTTCTGCTCTAATAGAAGGCTTCTTCAACTGTGCACCAGGAAGAACGGCCAAGCTGTCAATGAAGTCTTGCAATGTGCCTTCCCCATCAACGTCGATATCTCGGGCAGCGTTACCGCACACAGGGCAGTCTTCCTTCTGCTCGTGTTTGAAAGTATAAGTATAGATACTATCGTTTCCACTATACATCATGTAGTTTTCTTCGGGGCCAAGGTAAAGGTTACTACTGGTTGCGATCTTAAGGGCTTCATTGCAGCAACTTGCAGCAACAACGGCATTGGTTGAGGCGATTGCTGGAATGATATTCTTGACAACTCCTTGCGTAAGGGAATAAGTGACTCCGGTGATCTTAAACTCTGCGGCACGATCTGAAGCTTTCTTAAAGAGCCAAGTGATATGTTCGGGGTCGTCGTTGTCAAGTTTTGGAAAGGGCTTCTCCTGTTCCCAGGCAATAATATGCGCCCATTCGATACAATGTTCTGGTTGTCGAGGAATGGTGGCGAGAGTACAGAGAGGTACTGCAGCACGTGGAGCGTGCATGTCTAGTTGGCATTCGATACAGGATGTCATAGTGGGGAAAACAACTCGAGATTGTCCCTTGAAACCTGCCTGTCGTCAGCTTAGTCCAACACAACTGAATTTGGACATACCCTCAGTTCCACCGTCTATCAAAGGCTTTAAGCTATCTGGGTTCTCCGGGTCCACCATATCAATCAACTGCGAATTTATCCATCGTCGAGCTTCAATACTATCGAGGCCACAAATAACCATAGTGAACTGCATATAGAAATCATCATCCTTGTCTTGTATCTTGCAGTTATGAGGTGTGATTTTGACACCCTTCACGCGCTTCTCGACGAATTTGGCAGCACATTCTGCTTTTGATTTTCCGACATCGCTTTGGCGGAAAAGGAATTGTCTATTGAGGTTCGAAACATCGATAGTATCTAGTGTTTTCATCAGAGATTGCATGAAGCTGAAGTGATCCGATGCCTACCCATATCAATAACATGGATGTCCTTGAAACCAGACAAAGCAAGATTCTTAAGAATTTCACACCCGAGTCCGCCAGCACCACTTATTGGGTCAGCTAGGCAGTCATACGAGAAAGTTATACTCACATAACCCTGTAAAAGATCAGCAGAAGCTTTCAATAAGCTCCAAGTCAAGACCTACAACAACTTCATCATACCAAGGTTTTGCATTGGATCCGGAGCAGCGGTATCTTCATCATCTGGGTCCTCTTTTGGGACAAATGGAGCCGGAGCTTTGATAATGGTCTCGAGATACTTCCTGTGAATGTGTGAGCTTTTATTGTCATCATTATCTGTTAGACTTACCATCTCTGTCCACTGCTGCCTAAATAATGGTCCACCATTGTCGGTACCACGATATCTGCCATGATGTAAATGTAAGGAGCTGGGAAAGTATGGTAAGAGAGTGTGTTCGCTCACAAATGACGATACTTATCGCCTAAGCGCTATCATAAGCGCGCCAAACGCATATATCGACGCTACAGGTGACATGCGCAGAGGATATCCAGAAACACAAAAAAGCTCTCGGATCAGTTTGGAGTTTCGATGTAAGGATGGAGGATCTACTCACTCCTGTGAGTACTGCTTATAAGAGTTCTCAAGAGGCACCAGAAGAATTTTTGATCGAAGTCAAACGAACCGTTTCTACGCCTGCACCCGAAACCCACAGTCTTCATAGGTCACCTGATACACCAGAAGAAATTCTGGAAGCTCTTCGACATCAACCTGATTTTCAGACGTTAAGTTTAATATTACGGCACCTGGATTCTTCTAGTACATCTTTCGATATCAAATCACCAAGCCCCATTGCTGCCCAGCTTGTCAACGTACTGGTTTCCGAGATTATTCCCAGCTACTGGTCAATATTGAAGTCACAAGCATCTGGCTCCAATAAAAAGTGGAAATCAAACGAAAAAAAGCATGAAAAGCTTCTACTTTTGAGCGTTCTTCAGAGTGTGACAGGGCTAAATGCCATATTGGGTCGAATCAAGGCTTTGATCCAAGAGGAACACGGTAGCAAAGGAAGTAAGCGCAGCAGTGAAGGTCCTGCAGTAGCTGGGAAGTCTCTGGCACTTCGAGATCTTGTCGAAGTTATTCAAGACATCTTGGAGTCAGATTCGGTAATACAGGACTTTCATACAGCTATTCAAAACACTATTGGAAACTCTTCTCGACAAACGGCCCTATGGCAGGAGTTTGTGGCGCTAATAGGCGGTGGAAGGATTCTTTCCAATATCGCAGAAGCTGTGTCAACGATCAACGAGACAAGTAAAACGATCGAAAATAATCAATGGATAGCTGATGGGGCATTGTACTGTGGCTGGCTTGGACGAAATCTCTGTCAGTGGGCAAGGGCAATATCTGTGGACGACACTGTAGCGTGGAAGAATTGTAGCACTTTGGCGAGTAAATCATTCAGACTTGGACATACAGGTAAGGAATTTGTGCATAAGTGTATTTGCTAAGCTAACACTCACAGACAAGGTTGTATTGGAGATTTCATCAGGTTTACTGCTTCAGGAAGATGAGAATCCAGTGAAATTGCAAAATCTGCTAAGCAATCTACCAACCTACGACCAGAAGACTTTTATTATATGCAGTCTTAAGTTCCTCGCACAAAACTTTCCCTCAATCCAAACGTTGGGCTTCAATACTGAGTGGTGGAAGGATGATGACGATCATGTTGCTGCTGCTGCAGGCCTTTTGGATATACTGCTTGCTGATCAGGAGCCTCGAAAGAGATATATTATTAACTGGCTCACAAGTGCAAGTGGGGCTGGAATAGGAGATCCAGTTGGTATAAGGCGAGCTGCTCTTGCAGCACTATCGAAAGATCGACATGCCATGGAAAATGTTCTCGAGAAGTCGATGACACAATTTGGAGACCAATTGTATATCAAGCATACACCTGTATTACAACAAGAAGGTAAGCAAATGGAAACTCATGTATGCCTTGAAAATTGCTAACACGGGTTTAGTTCATACACAAGTTCTTCTTTTGGCTGCTGGGTATGTTCATCGAACAAGTCCAATGCGCTTGTCCATGATTATGAGAGCCGGGAATTATCTAAGCGCCATTTCAAATCGCCTTTCTTCATCATCAGTTAGGGCTAGAATTCTTGGTATGATCGTTGGGGAGACACTGTCTGGCTATGTCGACAAAGCGGGACATCAAATGAGCTTCAAAATGGAAGAGACAGACACCCCAGACGCTAAATGGTATAAGAGCCTCGTCTCTGTTAAAGATAATGTTGGGTCAATGGCCCCTCTGAAGTCAGGAGCTGTGGTTAAAAGACCAAAGAAGATAACAGCACCAAAACCAAAGCCTCAAAAGCCGCCTCAGGAGAATACCTCAAAGATAGTCGCTATTGAAGAGCTTTCGGATTCAGACTCTGATGACGACGGCCCAACATACCAAAAGCCAGATTCCGATGACGAGGATTCAGACGAGGATGCAACGCTCGTCACACGAAACAAACCTATAGCACCCGTCTACATCCGCGACCTAATAACATACATCCGCAATCATGACTCTTACGATCACCAACTTCTTGCACTGACAAACGCTCCCTCCCTTATCCGACGCAAGGCTACCTTCGGTACCGAGGTGACCTCACACGCTATCGAGCTCGCCACCATTCTCGTCGGCTTGCAAGACAAATACGACATCACCAACTTCCAAGACCTGCGTCTGCAATCCCTTATCTCCCTACTGACATCAGTTCCGACGCTAGGCCCCTGGTTCGCAAAGACCTTTTTTGACGGTGACTACTCTATCTCACAACGCGCCTCAATCCTCACTGTTCTTGGCCTTTCAGCGCGTGAACTTGGCGGTTTCGGTGCCCAAGACGCGCAACTGAGCACAGCCAAGCCATCTGCTGAGGCAACAGCCTTCCCTTCGAAAACTCTCCCGCCAAAAATGGCAGCCATCTACGCTCCACCTCCTGCCGACCCCGTATCAGCTATAACCTCCTCCCTCGCAAATACTATGCTCGCCCCCCTCGCCGCTTCGGCAGCCGACCAAGTTACTGGGCCTAACATCCTCAAAACCCGCACCTTCTCCTCGCGGTTGGCTGTTGAAGCGCGCCGTAGCAAGCCGATTCCCAATGCGTTGGCGGCACTCGTAGGCACAAACTTCTTTTTTCCATTGACAGGCCGATTCGCCGCGCATTTGCGGGCATACGGGGCAGGGAACGTCGTATTCTCACCATTCCTGCTGAGCACGTTCCTTAAGACACTTGCAATTATCTTGCATGCGAGCGGACCAGCTACTCTTACGCTGCCGCAAATGACGAGTGAATTTTTGGATCTGCTGCTTAGTGTGAGGCAGGGAGATGATGTATTGGTTGTAGAGGCAGTATTGTTTGGGATACTGACTGTGCTAGAGCTTCATGATGAGGCAGGCGGACGTACATTGGCAGAGACTCATGCGAGGGAGTTACTTGAGGTGCAGGGGTGGACTGAAGCGGTCTTTGGGAGGCTAAACGGGGGTGGGGAAGATGGACGGGTTAAGAGTTTGGCGGCTGGGGTGTTGGTTAGAATTTCCGGAGTTGTAGAGAAGTATCAAGCCTTGCTAGTTGGAGACTTGGGCGGGTTTTAGATTTGGTATATATCTACCTATATACCCGATATTCTAAGATACTCGAAAGCGAGCTAAACACTTTTCTTCGTGCCTAGGATATCATGTATAAATGATTGCGACTCCAGGACAATGATCACTAAAATGAGAGGTTGTGCTGCTTGTATCAAAGTATTTCATCTAAGATAGGCCTCGAATGCTTCGGATCTCTGATATATACAAGTGAGAATCATTGAAAATAACTAGGTCTGCAGACCTTTGTATGACGTTTTCAAACAATCTATAGATAATCTTCGTCAAAATATTGTTTCCAGAAGTATATCTACTGAATCTGAATATCAAATATTATTTAGAAAAGGTTATACAGACGAGGAACCTTGCGCTGTCCAATATAGAATGGACCTTATCTTATCCGCAATGGTGCAGATCTGATGAGAAGACACCAGGCGCCGGGACGGCTCGCACGGGTATTATAGGCACGGCCTCCAGAGCCCAGTCCCGCTGGAGTAGTCCCGGCCCCTGTAACAACGATACCCCACCACACCTCCACACAACACCGCCATATCCTAAGCTCCTATCCCAGCTCCAACGCCATACAAACACCACCACAACCATCAAAATGGACCAATTTGACAGTGCCCTGTATGTCTCCCTACCGCCCAGCTCCCATAATTACTAACAGCCCAGCGACCTCCTCCGCCGCCTCGACCCCAAGCATACAACCGCGCACCTCAACTCCCTCCTCACGCTCGTCCCTGATCTCACCGAAGACCTGCTCTCCTCCGTTGATCAGCCCCTCACCATCTCCCGCTGCTGCAAGACCGGCCGCGATTACTTGTTGTGCGACTACAACCGCGACGGCGACAGCTACCGATCCCCATGGAGTAACGAGTTCGAGGCTGCGCCAGGCACATCGGGGGGAGCATCTGGGGATGGGGGTGTAGGCGATGCGGGCAATGAGGGGGCAGGAGAGGGGGCAGTGCCGAGTGAGCGCGTGCGCAAGATGGAGATTAAAGCGAACGAGGCATTTGATGTGTACCGGGAGCTATACTACGAGGGCGGTGTCTCGAGTGTTTACTTCTGGAACTTGGATGATGGATTTGCAGGCGTTGTTTTACTTAAGAAAGGTAAGTGCGGCACGGAGGGAGCTCTTGCTACATATAAGGAGCTTGTAGCGATGGAGGTGGAAATGTGGATTGGCGTATAGGGCAGAGCTAATTGTCATAGTTGCACCAGCAAGCTCCTCGTCCGAGGGCTCGTGGGACTCGATCCACGTCTTCGAAGCGATTGACCGCGCGCGAACGGCTCACTACAAACTCACATCAACTGTCATCCTGTCACTCAGCTCGTCGACGGATGCGTTGGGTGCGCTGGACCTCAGTGGCAACATGACGAGACAGGTAGAGCAAGATATGGCTGTAGAAGACGACAACTCCCACATTGCGAATATTGGACGTTTGGTTGAGGATATGGAGCTTAAGATGAGAAATTTGTTGCAAGAAGTTTACTTTGGCAAGGCAAAGGATGTTGTTGGTGACCTGAGAAGTATTGGCTCTTTGGGAGAGAAGGCTACTGAGAGGGATGCTCACAAGGAGATGATTAACAGTATGAAGCGATAGGGGAAGCTGGGAAAAGGTTGGCAGTTTAGAAAGAATGATACACACTCCAAGATGACATCCAAAGTCTTCGATGAACATATTCTGGTTATACTCGATTCTGTTAAACAGTTTGATCGTAAACGATACTTCCATTACGAATATAACTCGAAGACAGACATGCAAATAGCAAGAAACAGCCATACAAACTTTACTACACCCAACTCCATCATAACTCATAACTCAATCTCAACCCTTCCAATCATAAATCAACCGAACCTTAAGCACCTCCTCCCCCTTTGTAACCACGACTCTTCTCGTATAATACCTCTGACCTTCAATGATCGCAAACCCCCAAATCTGTCTAGCAGACCAACCCCTCTCCTCATTGTCCACAAAACTCTCAATCCATCCCTCGCCATCGGGTCCCACATTCTCAACCTCCCACCCATCTTTCAAGAAACTGTCGTCAACGCCCTCAATCCCACACCACCGACTCTTCCCCTTCAGCTTCCCAAACAAATGGTCCTCATGCTCGCGCTCCACCCAGTCCAGCGTCCGCTTCTCAGATGTCCCTTGCACACCGCCTGTAGCCGTCTGCTCGATGTCGATGTGTGTCCGGCTATCCGATTCGGAGACGTATTCCTTGACGTGTAGGGTGATGGTTGCCCAAGCGATGGCCTTGCGCTTGAACCATGATACGCCTTGGAGGGCGAGAACGGCATCAGTGTCGTCGGACAGGGTTTTGTTCTGGGAACATTAGATGTGTACGGATGAAGGGGAATTGAGCAGGCTGTGAAGGGATGAAAGTCTATTTACCATTTGCCAGTTCCCAGTCAGGTTGGCGAGGGTTTTCTCGGGTGGTGCAGCCATGGTGTTATCAGGCGGAGTTGACGGATGCGGGGTATGGAGCTATGTGGCTTTGGTGATTTCGATGGATTGAATTGGTTGGTGATGGGAAGATCTTTGAAGATGAAGCTGGAGATGATCGAGAGATGTAGGTTGACTCTTAATTTGACGGAGATGAAGTTGTGTTGTAGTGACTGTGGTACGAGTAGGTGCATCTTATGCCACTCGATTGGAGCTCAGCCCAAGCTGTCGTATCGCGGAGTTGCAGTGCTCCGTGTGGGGTAAACATCGATACAGCAGGCACAGGCGCACAACGTGATATGTACCTGTCGGGTCTGTCTGCACAAGGTAACCCAGACTTGTCATTGGACGATCGAATTCTACGAGTATCCCACCATCATAGATTGCCTGTTTTGAATATCATACAAATCACACGAGTGAGTTATATCGCCATTATACACAAATATGCTTTCATAAACCTAGAATTTTTACAAACTGATATATTTCTTTTATCTCAATAGATCACAAAGGAAATTTAATACTACGTTATGAGTAGACGTGAAATGATATTCAGGCCATTAAATACCTCAATCAGCTAATCCCCAGACCTCCGCTCTCTTCGCCTCTAACAGGCCACTTTTTCTTCATGACGAATATCCCTTCCTCTCTCAAAAGTGCACTCAAAGAGATTCTGGGAGGTTTCAAGCGCACCAATCTGGAAAGCAAACCCCATCATTATCCCTAAGCTATATGAGCCCCTTTCTATTAACAAAAAGAAATGAAAATGTACCAAAATGCACACACAAAAGAGTGAAGGCACAGAACATGTAGTTCTTAGTGCAGCATCAAACTCGCCAACTCAATGCTTGGTGGTCAAGGGTTGCAAAAGCTTTCGAGATATATTGGAACTCAAGTGCTGTGCTGAACGGGCAATAAATACAATAGGCGCAAATTTGGTTACTCCAGAAGAATCTTAAATTTGAGCTGTCCAGATATACAGGCTCTCTCCTGAATAAAGAGTAATTTATATATCCTCTCAAATCAATCATGATTACGAAGCGATCAGAAAAGTGTTGATGGAGAGTGGCCGCAGGTACGCGAAGATAGTACGACGTACTCACATGAGTTACAAGTAAGAGTATTCATCCATTTATTAGTTTATTTTCATGTGACATCTTGCCTATGCCAACAAAGTTCCCTTCAAAGTGGTATCATTTAGAGCCAAGATCCAATCGATCTTAAAGTAATCCCAGTTCAAGTACATTTACTATTTGTTTCTCCTTCAGTCGTAATAGATAGCTTACAGGACTTCAACAGCAGATACTACTATTCATTTCTAACAATATAACACATTGAAAAATATTCATAATCAACAAAAGCGGTATCAAAATAAGTAGAGAAGCCCTTGGTAGCTACTCAGTGAGCGAATATCTAAAGAATTTCTCCAACATGGATAAAGAGGAAACACTGAACGATGCTGGCTATGCTGTGACTAAAAGGTAAAATAGTTGCTAGCTCATCTTAGCATTAGAAATTGCCTTTTGGATTCCATTGAACAAATTGAATATTTGTGTTTTGATTTTTTGGGTAATCTTTCCAGCAATGCACCGCCTATAATGCACACGAAAACAAATATCTCCATATCTCATAATACAGTACAGACCTCTCCGACAAAAAGAAGAGAAAATACCCTCTAGAAATAAAAAGAGTTCCATCCTTATTCTGCGCTGCTCTGCTACAATACAACATACATGTCTACTCCCACACGCGTACACTCCAAAGACCAAGGTCAAGTCCCGCATCAAAAGAAAGTCAGCCTCAATATAAGAAGAGCAACCCCAAACCCCTCCAAAATGCCACACAGTATAATTTCGTAAAAAAAAAAAAGTTAGAACCAAGAAAATACTATGAGAAAGTAACAAGCGATTAGAATGACCAAAAATACTACAGAAAGTGAGAGACAGATCCAAGGTCGAAAGAACAGGCACAGGAATTAAGTCCCAGTCCCTTTTCTCACTCCTCAATTTTTCATTTTATAAAAAAAAGAGAGAACGTCTCGGGAAAGGGAAGCACAATCAAGGCCACCAGTTCATTCTCTTGTAACTCTCAATCTGCGCCTCAAGCTCCTCCTTGTTAATCTGGGGCTTCTCATACACGAAGCCAGCTACCTTCTCAAAGCGCGAGCCGTCGAGGCACAGGTCCGTATCCTTGAGGAGCTCCTTCTCCATGAACGGCGAGAGGGGACCAGGGCGCGTGATCTTAGCGTCCTCGAGGAGCTCAGCCCAAGGGCCGAGGACATCGTCGTTGATATCATCAACGACAGAGTCCATATTCAGCTTGGCGAATGTGCTGATCAAACTACCCTGGAAACCGGTCTCAATCTTGAAGATCTCACCGATGAGTATAGACACGGTGCCCTGGGAGGTGTCTCCGTGGTCGACGATGTTGAAGATGGGCGTTGGGCCGAAGTCTGCCTCCCAGCCCTTCTGGCCATGAGCGCGCCATTCGGCCGCCGTCCATAAAGCGCGCACAGTATCGTGGATGTGCACGGTGTTGACGCGGAGGTCCTTGGTCCACAACCACTTCATCTCCTCCTGTAGGTGTTGGTAGACGCGCGCCATAGTGAGGGCAGTGCCAATGAATTTCGACTCGTATTCACCGTAGACGTGCGCCATTCTGAGAATTACTAGGTTCAAACTATTTGTTTCGTTAGTATAATTCTTTCCAATTGTGTGCAGCGTGGTTGTATTTGTTGCGAGGGACCACATACCCTTCAATTTTACTCAATTCCTCCTCGGCGCGCAGCTTGTACTGCGAGATCTTGGTCCATGGCTTCAGCTTGTCGCTCTCTTTCCGCGGCTTGTCATCCGGCTTGTACACCATTCCCGTGCTGATTTCGACGAAGGCCTTGACGCCTCTCTTGGCGGCCTCCTTGCCAGCCTCTATGGACAAGTCCAAGGAGCGCAGCTTGTAGACCTCATCTTCTTGTGAATATCGCGTTTCACCACCACAGTTGAATACGTAGTCCCATTGTTTGCCGTTGCTACGATCGAATATCCGTGGTAACGATTCTGTTGTGTCGTCGTCAGTCTCGTGTTCTTTGATTCTCGAAAGGGTGGGCAATGGAGGCGCTTCGCTTTTGCTTGCCGTTGAAGTGGGGGGTTAGAGGGGTCAATTGGCAACTTACGTTCTCTACTCGCATCCGCCTGCATGAATCTTTCCTGTGAACAAGCCTCTGTGAATTCCGGAGCCAGCCATGCTAATTGAGGCAACACCTTATCCACCAATCTGATTTCCGACGTGAGGTTGTTGGTGTGCAGGTAACGAGTAAGATGACGACCCAGGTATCCCAAACCACCAATGATCAGAACAGAAGGCTTTTCTTCCGCCATTATATTTTGTTTGACTGTCGCTTTTTAGTGGGAAATATTTTTTCAGAGAATGATGATCTATGTGGATATCAATGGAAGGAAAGTTCTTTCGAGAAGGGAGGGCGGTGGAGAGATAGCTGGTGGGGGGGGAGTGAAGGTGTAATAGAGCTGTGGGCAGTCGATGCGGTGTGCAACCAGAGCAGTTTTTGAGTGAGGGAGAGAGAGAGGGAGGGAGTAGGTGAGTGAGTGAGAGAGATGGAGATGAGTGAGGTAATGAATAATGAGAATATGAGTGATTTATGAGTGCGAGGGTGAGAGTGGGTGAAGAGAGAGTATGTAATAATAATAAGAGTGCAAGATGTAAGAGTGTGAGTGTGAGTGAGTGAGTGTGAGTGTGTGTGCAGCTTTGGATGTTGTGCGAGTCTTGTGTGTTGCTTTGCTGTGTGTGGTGAGTGAATGTGGGGAGAGAGCGTGTGTGTTGCTTTCGAGATCCGTTTCAGGGGAGAGAAGCTCAGTCTCTCAAGTCCTTTCTTCTCGTACACACCTCAGGTCTTCACTCTCTCTACTTCCACTTTTTATCGATAACGACAGCAAGAAAGAAGAAGAAGAAGAAAATAAAAGAATAAGCTGGAAAATGATAGCTCTTCTTTCAATAAGTATTTCTCCCAGACGGCTGACTGTCCGAATCTGCCGGCTTCTCAAATAAATAGAGCGGGAAGATGTATTAATGATGAATCAAAAATATGGAAGAGATCGAGTTGGTCAATCCCAATTTATCAAACAAATGGACTGGAATGTCGTCCGTTCCACCTCTTCTATGTCCTATCCGTATTCTCTCTCCCAATCCCTCTCCAAAATCTTTTTGATATTCAATATTTGATATTTGATATTTGATAATACTTTCTTTCTGGCTAGACCTGAATTTCGGACGTTGAGGAAGCTTTGGCTTTAGTTGTACACAGTGAACTCTCTGTCTGACTTTCTTGTGCGGGCTCCAGCGTATGTGTCTCTCTCTTAAGCTGAGTAGTTGAGTCTGGCCTGTAGTTCTGGTGGCAGTTTGAGCTACGTGTGTCTCGCAGCGAAATTCGTCTGAGAAGTGTCACTTATAGGGGTTGCATTGATTGCCCACGAGTCAATGCACACAAGCCCTTTACCCTTATGACCCTGTCGCTTTACGAAAAAGTCAATTCTGCACTTCGAGCCTTGAATCATTGATTGCTTCTCGGTTATTGACGACGACGATGATGATGATGATGATGATGACGATGAGCTATTAAGTTGATGACTGAGTAGGGAGTAGGGATACAATGAGTGAGACCTTGAGACCCTTTGCGACGGTCCCGTGAAGACTATGAGACTGTGAAACTGCGAGTCCCTAGTATTACCGGACTTTACTCAAGTATGGGGGGAGAGCTCCAAGTGACCACTGACACCAAGCACAGGACCAAGGGACCTTGGGCTAACGAGGAATGCGGATGAGTGGGATCTGAGCGACGGCGTTGTTGGAGAACGAAGAGGCCCGAGAGGCGTTCCGTCCCGTCGTACTTTGTTGGCGCCGAGGCTCCCAATCCTCCAGTGTCTGAAGAGTGGATAAATGTTCTGGAGAAGAGTTGTGAATACTTCCTCTCTCTCTCTCAGTAACTAAGTCCGAAGCTATTCAGAAGCTATTCAGAAGCTGGTGCAGCATGCAACCTTGCTGCGTACTTCACACTGCGGCACAATTATCCAAAGTTGTTATCAATCGCTATCTGACAATGAACTATGGCGTATGCCGTGGAAAGGTAAAAAGCAGCAGAAAGATCTCTGACAGGAGGATATAGGCGGTTATAAAGAATGGGGACTTGATGAGACTTTTCGCTGTTTTTTTTTTTGCTAACGAATAACGTCGTAGGACTTCGGCGCAACAGAGTGGGAGGCAGTCGATATGGGGAATGGTCTTTTTTCAACAGCTTCATCAACGAACGCCTTGCGGCTATTTATCTATGTATTGCTGGGATATCTGACTCTTGGATGGAGAGCCGTCCGTTTACCGGCTTATTCTTATTCTTATTCTTTCCCTGAATTCCCTGATTCCCATACTATCTCTTCTTTTACTTTCCTCAACTCTTCAACAAATTCCCTTCTTCTTCTTCTTTTTTCTCCGCCATCAGCGCTTGTAAAAGAAGGTCTCCGATGCCGACCATGAAGCTAATCAAGGTATGTGCCTTAGCTCATCTTACATTTCGTGCCTCTGCGTCTTTGCACCACCGCCCGAACCATCATACGCCGACCCTGACGAGCTTCTGGCCCTTCTAGCTTCACCACTTCACCACATCACCAAGTATTAAACTCTCGAATAATTAAATTTGTCTTTCTTCTCCCGCCATTCGATCGTTGATACTGTGTGGCTACTGTACTACAATCGTTTTCTTTGACTTTCTTACCCTTCCTTTCCTTCGTTACGGCAACTCTGATCTGAATCACGGTCTTATGGCTGTTGGAAGTATTGAAAGTTAAAAAGCGCAAATCTACGGCGTATTTGCAACTCCCTGCTATGACGGGCGTTACGGACATCTTCCGTGCCTTGGCGATCGATGGATGCTTCCGTCTTCTACGGCGACATGTATAATGCATGATTCATATATACATACGAAGCTATGCAGTGCATATCAACGGACTACTACTATACGTACATGCGTACATGCAGAATCCATGGTACGGAGTACCTCACATCGTGAACTCTGTATAGCACCGCCATGACTTCACTAATTGCTCCCCAACAGCCAGTACAGCGCGTGGTTTGGAGTCGGATCTCCGCATGATTACGTTTTCAGCCGTGAACTAACACTATAGTGATGAGAGTAGTAATGTTCGCTGTATTTGCTGCTTGCTTCAGGGGCCCTTACAAGGTAAAAGTGAACTTCATGTACTCTGCGTACATGTATACGCAGGTTGATATTGCGATCAATGGTCCATGTACATACGATCTCATGCATACAGAGAGTGAGTGGAGTGTACGTTGCTAAGTACGAGGTACCAAGTCACGCAAGTCTCCGAGAAGGATTCGAGTGCATAGGTCTCAGTGTATGATGTACCTTGCATGCATACCCGCCGACCCATCGTCCCCAGCTGGAAAAAAATGTTCAATATCCGTCTGATATCCGATAGCCAATATCCAATATCAAATCCTTCTTTCTATTTTTATGCCCACTCACACGGTCAGTATATACGTTGATGTGCAGTTCCGCAGCTGCTTCGCAATTCTTAATTCCACTTAATATCCGGCTATGCGGAACCTGCTGAGAAGCTTAATCGGAGTCCGTCCTACGTAGTCACGTAGTATGAACTGTAACTTATCAGATGTGCCGTAGTATTACCTTGTCGTGCTTGTGCATGTATTTATCTACCTATCTACGCATTTGCAGTGCCGCGTTTGGTTACCGTATGTTGCTTGCGGGAGGTTTGTATTGTGCATCTCCGAATATGTCGGTTTTGTCGTTGAGGCCATCAAACCCCGTGCGGGAGCGAAGGCCAGACCCCAGTCCGAAAGTCACCTTCAGTAAAATATAGAGCAGAAGCGTCGTAATGTTTTCTCACTCAATGGATGTCCCACGAGATACAGGATATTTGATCTCAGGCATTTTTCTCCTTGCTCTCGAATATTGTGTCCACAGATCAGGGAGGCAGGAATGAGAAACCCCCAAGATTCGAGTGACCACCAAGACATACAAACACAAACATTGACTTTGTACCGCATCAAGAACCACGGTACAGTCACACAATGCACGAACGACTGACTAAATGAACATATAGTACAATACATCAAGTATCACAGAAGCTCTCCAGCAAACAGCATCTAAGACATTCACCCGATACTGCACAGCATCATCTCATCTCATCTCATCCCATCCGTACCCGCATTTGCATCCGCATCCGCATCTGCATCGAATCCGCACAGCAGCAACGCCACAACCCAATAAAGACGTGGACACACGCAAAAGAAAGCCATTGTTTGACTCAACCTTCCGGATGCAGAAGCCGGAAAGCCGCGTTGGGAAGCCTTTGTGGATTTTTGTGATGCGGCGTACAGCCCTTGAGCGTCTGTGTAACGAGTGCTGATCTCATCTGAAGTGACAGGATTTCCAAGGTCCATGGAGGCAGAAGGCAGAAGGCTGACGACGAGAACGAGTCAAGGTGCTGGATGGTCCCTCGGTTCGGTTGACGTCGTTAATTGTTAATTGGGATCTGCGACATGTCCTCTGCTGAAACTTCGGTGTGGCAGATCTGGGTAGATCTTCTCACAGTTACGAGTACGAGGCGAACCTCTCTCTTGAGCCATTTGCAATTCATATATGTAGTGTCCAAGATACTCTGTAATCGAGTGCATAGAGTTGTACGGAGTGACTTGGAAAGTTATGACATGTACTCCATCTGAATAATTCTTACAAATCACAGACGAACAAACGATATGACAAGTCAAGCTCTGATGACTTCCCCAAGGATTCATGAGCCGAGAATGAAGCCCGAATATCAATAATTCATAGCCTCCCATGTCCCATGAATAAGCTCAAACCAGGAGTATTCGTTATGACCTCCAAAAACAATAATGCAACCCACACTACTTCCCTTGGAAATCAAGCGTACAATAAGCTTAAAGCACATACATTCACCCTTCCTCACCCTCCTTACCCGTCCGCCGCCGCGTTTTTCTTTGCCCACGACCCTGGTAGCTGGAAGTCCCAGCTGCATCGACATGCCGAACGCATTGGGTGGATCAAAGCAGGATCGAAAGCTGCACGACCGAGCTAGTAGATAGCTATGTCTCTCATGAGCTCGGGAACTACGAGCTGAGCGCACAATTACTTATTGTTCGTGCCTTGGTATTGTCATATGAGAGAGGAGTGACACGTGGGAGAGGATATTAATATGCTCCAAGATACATCCTTTCTCAGGCAAATTTCTGGGTGAGGTTAAGGTGATGTGTGTGAACATGTGCATCAATATTCATCTCTACATATATTAAACCTCTCCAGAGTCACGCACGGGATGCACGGCAGATAATCACGCAACAATGCTATCAAGTCTCAGGTACCAAAATCAAGGAACGGCGGAAAGAATAAATCAATTCGAATCCATGCAATTGACTATCGAACTTTTGCATCTCCAACCCCTGCTCTCGAATCGGCGATTCAGTAGAGCTATAGCTCCAGATGGAGCCTGATTAACCGTCCAACCCACTCCAATCCCCAATAAAAACTAACTGTCTGTCTGTCTTGTGTCTTTTAATATACAAATGTTGAATGCAAATGCAAGTAGTGTATGCGTGTGCATGTGCCGTCAATGTAAAGCCTCAATTCACACGGCGCCACCCCAGCTCCGGTCCCATCTCGCGCCATGAAGTCATCGAGGAAAGAAGAAAGCAAAAAAAGAATTGTGTTGCCGAATCTCGATTCTTGTTTTCAGCAGTAAACCAAGGCAGATCTAAAACTCCCAGTCATCTGTATCCTCCACACTCTTAATAGCCCAATTAAACTTATCCCGAAGTGTCTTGCTGAAGAACTTCTCGATAGGAACATCGAACTTCTTGCTGAAAACGACGGTCAAGCGTGGGTCGATGTAGTTGATCTTAGACGTACCCAATGCAACCTCCTTGTTGCCCTCGCGGTCCTCGGCTTGAAGTAACATGGTAGCGATCCTCTCGTCGAGCTTCTGAATGGTTGCCTCAAGCTTTTCTACTGAAGGACTCTTGCCCTCAGCCTCTACCTTCTTGGTCTTGTTCTCCTTCTTGAATTTCTTCTCAAGATCGGTAGCGGCTGTGAGACGTTCGGTCAGCTCCTTTGCCTTCATTTCCTTCTGTCCATCGGCTACGAGCTTTTCGTTGTCCTTCTGGAACTTCTTCTCAATCTTGGTACGTTGTTCTTCAACGAGGAATTGCTGGTGGGCGAGAATCCATTCTTGGTCGAGGTCCTCATCGAGCTCAAAGTATTCAGCGCCCTTCTTCTTCTTCTGTTTTGGATCAACATCGAGAATCATCTGCTTGGTACGCCATTTTTGATATTTGAGTCCCTTGATCTGGAAATCGTTAGTAATTGTCATTTATCACATGAAAGTCAATATTACCTTGTCACCAAGTTTTTCCATCTGGGCCTCGTGACCAGCACCAACAGTACGCTTATGATTACACAAGATGGCAACCTTCCGGTTACAATCATTGTAAAGCTTAACTTTCTCTTGAATGCTACTGTTGTTGGTCTTCAATTCCTTCAACAAAGTCGACATAGTATATGAAGCGTTGTAGGTACGGAAGACCTTGGCACTGAGACCGGGCATGTAGTTGGTAAGGTGCTTGTTGAGCTGAGTGGTGTTTAAACGGTCGAAGATATCATCACCAGCCTTCTTTGGAGCCTTCTTAAAGATCTTCAAATTCTTGAAGACTTGCGGCTCAACAGTGACCTCGTCGTAGAAACGAATACTATCTTTTCCAAGGAAATCGAAGATGACAGTGTTCGGTGGCCTGAGAGTAACGTGCTCATATTTTAGAGAACAACAACCGACAGTCTCGGCTTCGTTCTCAGTATCTTTCTCATTACCAGCACGTAGAGCGAACTTATCGATGAGATATACGGCAGTAGCTCTCTGTCTGTCAGCCATAAGCTCGGCCTTAAGTTCACGAGTGTAATCCTTTCGAATCTTATCGATATGCTTTTTGAGTTCTCTCGCTTTTTCGAACTTCTTGAAGTCACTCTGACCCTTGATCGTACTGTTGGCTGCGAGCATGACGTACTTGTAGGCATTGTTGATGTTTTCTTGCCACATGGCCAGCCATGTAGCCTTGTTGTCATGTTGAATAGCCTTCCACTTGTGGCCCTCAGGTGGAGCTGGAACAGTCGCATCCTTGCCAATGTTGATGGTAATTTGCTCTGGTAGAACTCTGGCTTTGACACGTCCAGTCTTTGGATGCTCACCACGGCCACGGAACAATCCTGGAGGTTCAACTCGGAAGTTGCCAACCTTTTCCTTACGGCCATCCCAGAGACAGTACAGATATGGAGCCTCAGCAGCATCCTTAGCCGCCTTGTCAGCCTTCTTCTCAGCAGCCGGGCGAGCCTTTTTCTCTTCGTTCTTGGCACTGTAGTAGTCAAAGATTTTGGTGAAGTCCATTTTCTTGAAGTCTTTGATCGGAATCTTGTTGCCATCCTTATCTTTAGCACCGCCGCTCTTCTTCAAGATATCGGAGAAATCGCTGAAAAAATTCTTCTGGAATGTTGGGTTTTCAACATTGTGTGTCGAGTTCAACATAGCGCCGAAAAACCCAGCAACTTCTTCCGCCTCTAGTGGTAAATTGACTGGCTTTCCATCATAGATGAGCTTGACGTTCTTTGGGAGAGGCTCATAAGGAGGTGGGAAAACAACTCCAGAATGTTGAAGAGTGGTCCACTTGATACTGTCGTCCTCCTTTTTTGGCGCATCCCACCATCTGTACTCCTCCTCTTCCTCTTCAGCTTCCTCGGTAGCTTCCTTCTTGGTGGCCTTTCCCTTGGCGGCAGCCTTCTTAGGCGCTGGAGATTCGGTCTTGACTTTTCCATTGACTTTCTTGACCGGAGCTTTTCTCAAGGGCATGTCATCGCTATCGGACTCCTCTTTCTTGACACCGTTCTTCTTGGCACCATTGGCTTTCGCTCTTCCCTTAACAATTGGCACGTCGTCATCCGATGATTCCTCGAATTTTGGCTTCTTCGATACAGGCTTCTTCTTGCTCTCCTGTGCACGGATGGATTTGGCCTCCTTCTCTGCCTTCTTCTCGATGTTGGACTTTTGCTTCGAAAGCTTCTGACCTAGAGGCTCATCGTCATCCGAGGACATTGCCACTGTATCAACTGCTTTCAAAGAAGGCTTCCGTCTGCTGCTGGCGAGTGGTGCATCATCATCAGAATCGGAGACTGGAGCTCTCCGTTTCGTGGTCTTCGCACGCTTTGACTGATAAAATGTCAGTAGAGCTCGATACAACTTTCGTGGAACCAGATAACCCAGCAATCAAACATACCAGTGGCTCATCCTCCTCATCACTTGAAGCATCCTTGTAAATCGGTTTGACTATGCTGCCTCGTGATTTGCGCTTGCCTGCTCCATTTGTCTCTGGCAAATCAATGTCCATGCTATCATCCCCAGGTCCATGGCGAATCGAAACTCCGACGGGTGCTGGGCGGGCCGTGGAAGGCTGGGCGTCGAGAGCTGCGTCAACACTCTTAGGAATAGTATTTGCGGACACTGAAATCATGGTCATGTTAGTATTGCTCACTTCATGACGATTGTGTGATGTGGGCATCTCAAAGTAAAGTTTGAGGTGAAGAGAAGCTGTGTGCGGCTGGAAACGGATTTGAAGAATATCGGCGCAAACCCAACCAGGCGCATGTGAAAAAGCAAGAGATACATACCATGACCGTTAGATCTAGCCAGAGGCATATCGTCCTCGGAGCTGGACATCTTGGTAGCAGGTAATTGATGTCTCTGAGGATAGAATGCAGCTGTAGAGCCTCGAGGCGTAAGACGAGGTTGAAGACCGGACCCTAGTCAATAGTGATTGGCCTGACGCGCTGAGAAGGTGTGTGGTGCAGAAGAGTAGCGCTGAACGCGTCGAAAGGTGATTTTCAAGGTGGGTGTGAATTGTGTAATGCGTAAATTCATCTGAGGTGTGTTGTTGAAGGGTAAAGATGCCTCTCTTCAGCTGGAAGAGGGTCTTAGTAGAATTCGACTTATCGAGGGATACCTGGTACCTTAGAGCAACCGGAAAGGCGACAAAATGTTAATTGCGGCCCTTCTGCCTTGCAATTGAGGCCTTAATGAAAGGCAGAGCTTCTCATCTGCTCGGCGCCAGGTCGGCGGCAAAGAATGAGAGCAAGAAGGGTCAGATCACGTGGTCTGCGGGTGGTTTAGCGAAACGAGAGGAAGCTCTTCGTCGACGTCCCCGATACAGCCCGTAATCCATCAATTGATCACCACGACCGGGTCAATTGAACTTCTCCTCGAGAGCCTACGTAGCCACCTCTCCGCTCAAGATGCTTTCCCGAGCTGCTCGTCCAGCACTCCGAGCCAGCGCTGCGGCTTCTGCCCGGTAAGAACCTATAACCCCCCCATACCTCCTCGAATCAACAGCAGCAACGAAGCCATCAATAACCACGAGTTTATCACGAGAAAGAGCAATTGGGATACAGGATGCTGATTGGGAATGCATAGCTCCGCTGCGCCAACTGCTGCCAACTTCGCGACCCTTCGTGAGATCGAGGACCGTCTCAAGTCCATTCGTAACATCGAGAAGATCACCAACACCATGAAGATTGTCGCCTCCACCAAGCTCACCCGCGCCCAGCGTGCCATGTCCGCTTCCCGCGCCTACGGAGAGACCTCCAACGCCGTGTTCGAGAACGCCGAGACCAAGCCATTGGAGGGCGAGGACAAGAAGACCCTCATCATCGTCGCATCTTCCGACAAGGGACTTTGCGGTGGTATCCACTCCGGTCTTTCCAAGCAAGTGCGCCGCATGTTGGTCGAGAACCCTGATTCCCACATTGCCGTTATCGGTGAGAAGGCCAAGGCACAACTCACCCGTTCCTCTGGCAAGGCCATCCAATTGAGCTTTGCTGGTATCGGAAAGGACGTCCCAACCTTCGCCGATGCTCAGGCCATCGCTGACCAGATCGTTCTCCTCCCAACCGACTACGCCAGCATCAAGATCGTCTACAACAAGTTCATCAACGCTCAGTCCTACGAGGCCACCCCAATCGAGGCCTTCTCTGAGGAGGCTATTGCCGCCTCTGCCAACTTCTCTGCTTTCGAGATCGACGAGCAGGTTCTTGGTAACCTCCGCGAGTACGCTCTTGCCAACTCCCTTTACTGGGCTCTTGCTGAGGGTCACGCTTGCGAGCAATCTGCCCGTAGAAACGCTATGGACGTGAGTGATACTGAAATCCCCCTTTATACACAAAAAAATCAAAATACTGACTTTTATTTTTTCTTCAGAATGCTTCCAAGAACGCCGGAGACATGATCAACCGTTACCAGATTCTCTTCAACAGAACCCGTCAAGCCGTCATCACTGGCGAGTTGGTTGAGATTATCACTGGTGCCGCCGCTTCCGAGGAGTAGACGCATAGCCTTTATAGCTTAGTTGTACAAATAGAGGAAATATTGATGAGTGCTTAATAATGCTACTCATGTCATGACCTTGGATCTCCCTGTTGCATAGTTTGTTGAGCATCACATTTACCAAAATCTTTGCAAAGAATTGTGAATTTGTACTTAATTTATGTGCTGATTGAAGTGATAGCTCATTATGCTAATACATTCATTCACATGAGAAACAGCCCCGCCCGGATGCATGATTTCATACACATAGTAAAGCCAATAAAAAAGGCGAAAACATGAAACTTCGTTGATAACCCGTCCAACGGCCAACGACATTGGGTATATAACAATATCAAGGCAACAACACCGTACTGAGCTATATACATAAGCAATAATATGAGTGTAAAAACCAGAAAATGCTGTCAGAATGATCAGTTGCAGCTGAGGATGCAAAACGAAAAGGTAGGCTTGCTTGCTTTGTGAAATAGTGTCCGCAAGTTTGGGATCGAGTTGTTCATAGATATAGTAAAAAAGGGGAGCATCTAAGTGATGGTCGTCTGACATCCAAGGCACTGAAGTTCCTGGGCCAATGTTGTCATAGTCACAGGTGGAATGTTGGTGTTGACCTGGTTGATCACCATGACCGGGGGTTTTGCAAAATCCAGAATATGCCCGCTAAGCATTAGTTTCCAAGGCTCTGACTGATTTCTCTTTCGCTTCTTGCCTCCAGCTTTGTTCTTTTGGGTGTAATTGCCTTTGATACCGTTCCAGACCTTCTTGAAGATAGCGTTCTGTAGACAATCGATATGGAGCCAGTCGATTTCACACTGCGGGTTGGGACATGGTAACATGCTTTGATCAGGATTGTAGTACTGCTTGCACTTGCAATACTGTCTGCATGCCTATTCAAGGTGAGTGATGATTCATACGACGTCAATGATTGGCTCACCGAAAGTTCACTGGTCTGAAAATTGTAGTGCTGGCGCCAGTACATATCCCCGAATACCTGACTGTCATTGCTCTCATCCCAAAAATCGACTGTTGCCTTCCCGGCAATACAATTGACATTGACAATGTCCTGGAGGTTTGATGCAATGAGTTCATAAGTGCCATGATAGTCTTGACGCCCTTCTTTATTTGTGTGTCTCTCAGTCTTGGTTTGAGGAAGATCATCTGGACTGTACATCCATGCAAGCTTTGTAGTATAAGTATGAATCGAAAAGTGGTCAACATATAAATACTTACTTGAACATAGACATGGGAGCTATCTTCAGCACGAATTTCCAAGACCCTACCCTTCCACCAATCTCTTTCGTCTCCGTGCTTCTTCTGCTCAAGGATTTTGTCGTGTCTGACGAAGACATAATCGCCAATAGCAATATGCTCACCTTCCACTAAATCCTCCATATTAGATATATGCCGTGTAAGGGATGCTTTCAACTGAGTTTACTTACACACGAATTGTTTGTAACTCTTCAACTGCTTCCAAGTATCGTCTGGCTTGATGTGGTAATATAGACTTAATGACTGAGCACTATCCATTTCATTTGCGAATGGCGATTTATGGAGGACCGACTTTGCAAGAAGCTTTCCATTCTTCTTGATAGTACGCACATACTCGATACTCCATTCCTTGTTAGTTATGATTTCGTTAGGGATGCCATCATCGTCGGTAGGCGACGCAGATGTACCCCCGGCGCCTCTTCTGTTTTTGTTGGTCGAGCTCATTTTTAAATAGGCGAATTCGACGTGTCAGAGAGTAATGTGGCTATATTCTCATCTCCAGAAGAAAGAACAATGCTCGCACGTTCGTAGAAGGAGAGAATTGGTTGAAGTTGAGTTTACGAAGTACATCCAGATGTGGAAGTGTGTGCACGAGTATCATCAATGAACAAACGAAGGTTTGGAGTTAAATGAGATTGACATTCGAAGAGAACTTTGAAACCCTGAGAAAAGAATGAATAGATTCAGTGAAGCTTCGTACAAATTCTCCAGGATATTCTCGAGGCTTGAAGGGTGAATTGAAGGGAATGAACAAGTAAGTAATACATAGCTGTACTCGTCGCAAGGCAGAAATGGCGGGGAAACAACGAACAGCTCCGATAAGAACCTTATCGCAAGTGAGAATCAATAATTCATCAAAGTCCCTGCTTGCACAAAACCGTTGACACAAATGTATGTACAGTTAGATTACCTGCGTATATTCTGTTTACTTACAACTTGCTGAAGTGTCATTTTCCAGCATTTATAAATTCAATAATCAATGAACAGAAAGCAACAGGCGACTTTTCCTAACTGATTATTTGGCGCCTAGACTTTGGAGAATTGGGAGCGAAGAAAAGAGAGTACTTAAACTGTCAAGTTTTAAGAATGAACAATAACCCACAATTCAGATTCAGTCAGACATAAATGCAATGAGAGCTCTTAGGGTTACCGTAGTTGATACAAAACCCAGCAATTCAGCTCGAACATACGCACATTCTCGCTGACAAGCCCAGATCAAGACGCTCAAACGTAAATCGCAAACCGCAAATCGCAAATCCTCAAAATGCAAGTCCTTAATCCCAAGGACTCTCGAAATGCTGCTATGCTACCAACGCCAAGACCTCCCAGTCCATATGCGCACAACTCGCCCACCATCTACGCTGGTCTTCTCTTCGCAAACTCCTCCAAATCCGTTCTTGTCGCAACACCCAACACAAACCGTCTGCTCGCATCCGTGACGACGGCAAAATCCTGCTTCTCAGCCCCGTTGAAGAAGTGATCAAGCTCCTCGAGCGTTGTGTCCATCGTAATGACCGTGTAAGGTCTGCCGCGACGGAACTTCACCATGGCCTTGGCCACCTCATCGTTTTCAGTCACCGTGCCAGCTTCCAGCAGCGACTTGAGGCGCGGGATGGAAATGTAGCCGAGTAAAGCGCGCGACTCAGAAATTACGGTGAGGTGGGTGTAGTCACGCTCGTAGGAGAGGATGAGGGCGTGGGAGACGGGGTCTGTGGGGTTGATTGAGAGCGCAGAAGGTGGGTCAAGATCCTCCACCGTGGCCTATTGTAGGGTTAGTCATTCATGATCAGTTGGTGATGAATAGCGCGGATTAGGGAAGCCTACACCACGGTACTTATTGGCGAAGGAAGAGAGCGGAGAGGATCCCAAAGCTGTAGACGAAGCAACTTGAGATGCGCTGTTGGCAGCGATGGGGATGTTGGTTGTTGTCGCCATTTTTATGACAGGCGGCTGTGGAGTGTGGAGTGTCTTTTAGAAGTGGAGGATGTGGAGGTTGGGGTGGTTTGTGAATTGTGGATTTTGGATCGACACTTGGAGTAACGGTTTGGCGGGGCAAAAATTGAAGCGAGTAACTTTCCTGTAAAGGTTACTTCGACTGCGATGAAGACGATAGAAAACATTAGGAACTTGCCTTGGAACCGAATATTATAAACAACCGACTATGGTGACTATATACTTCTTTTGAGCGCTTATTACTGGTTGACTTCCTTGTTTAGCTTTATAATTATTTATATACATTCCTAATTGATAAGATTGAGAAGCAACTGTGATTGATCGTCTACAAATACGACCCTGGTTGCACAGTCTGAGCTTGGACTAAGTTCCAATGATAGGTATGTACCTATTGATGATAACCAGTATCATCAGCCTCAATATATGTCACGAAGACAGAAATTTGAAAATAGTTTCACAGTGATTATATTCAGCCTACCATATATATATATATATATACCACAATGTTACACAAGCATTCAACAACACAATGTGCCTCAGTCAGAACTTGTCTCACCGTCTTCACGTTGTTTCCCCATTAAATTACCTCATGTGACAATGCTATTGGTGTTTCTTACCTCCGTCTTTCAATATCCCCGCCGTGCCCGGCCACCTTAATCTCGCACTTTACACTGTTAACTCCAGATCTCCAGAGCTGATGATACTCTATCATTCGGACAGTCGTGACTCACCTAAACCACAAATCATCAAATAAATAATCCTACGTTCAGCCTCATTCATCAGAGGGTGTCCTATCAATCCGTCCCGAATACATTCTATTCCTGTGCGACATTGTTGAGCGCTTACTGGTAAGATACCTTGTTTCTCGCATCGCTATTGGGGGCCATATTATATTTGGTGCTTAATTCAATTCTCCGTGCACCTCAATCCATCTCCGTATGATAACCATCATCAGATAATCTCCTCTCATCATGGCGCCTCTTTTCCCCAACATATCTCTTCTCTCGCAGGTCCTTTCCACACCTGTTGCGCGAGAGCAATCGGTTGAACAAAAGAAAACCACCTACCAAGCACGCACAGATCTCTACCCCGCTTGGTCTGTTGTTGACGATGCCAAGAACAAAGCCAACGCCTTGAGTGCTGAAGCTTCCAAAGAATTTGAAAAAGCAAGCGCTAAGGCTCAGGCAAAGACTGGCCAGATTGAATTATACTCCCCAAAGTTCTATGCAGCTTGTACTTTTGGAGGCCTCCTCGCCTGTGTAAGCACCCATCATATATATTTAATGATGAATGGCTAACGACTTTAGGGACTTACACACACTGCAGTCACCCCGCTCGATCTTGTAAAATGCCGTCGTCAAGTCGACTCCAAAATGTACACGGGCAACTTCCAAGCCTGGGGCAAGATTGGACGTGCTGAGGGTATTCGAGGTATCTACACCGGCTGGGGACCCACTTTCTTTGGATACTCTGCCCAAGGAGCTTTCAAGTACGGTGGATATGAGTACTTCAAGAAATTTTACGCTGATCTTGCCGGACCCGAATATGCTGCGAAATACAAGACCGCCCTGTATTTGACAGCTAGTGCTTCTGCAGAATTCATCGCCGATATAGCTCTCTGTCCTTTCGAGGCCGTGAAAGTTCGCATGCAAACTACCATTCCCCCCTTCGCCAGTGGTACCTTTGATGGAATCAGCAAGATCACAGCAAAGGAGGGCTTCGGCGGTTTATACAAAGGTCTCTACCCTCTCTGGGGCCGTCAAATTCCATACACTATGATGAAGTTCGCTTCTTTCGAGACTATTGTCGAGATGATTTACGATCGTCTTCCAGGTAGCAAGTCTGACTACAGCAAGGGTGCTCAAACTGCGGTCTCCTTCGCTGGTGGTTACGCCGCTGGTATCCTCTGCGCCATCGTCTCTCACCCTGCTGATGTTATGGTCAGTAAGTTGAATGCTAGCCGCCTGCCTGGTGAGGCATTTGGTGCTGCTACTGGTCGTATCTATAAGGAGATTGGATTTGGCGGTCTGTGGAATGGTTTGCCCGTTCGTATTGTGAGTTCTCCCTCTGATGAAGCGTCCATTGCCTACTTGTTAACGCCCTTGCGATAGGTTATGATCGGTACATTGACTGGTCTCCAATGGATGATCTACGTGAGTTCAACCCAATTCTTATTCCTCCGTTTGCTTGAGTTTGGTTTGACAAAATTCTGACCGGCTTGTAGGATTACTTCAAGATCTTCATGGGCCTGCCCACCACTGGCGGTGTTGCTCCTCCAGCTAAGTAAAAGAAAGGTACAGAAATGGATAGATGGCCAAGGATCGATTGTTCGAAGTTAAGGTCAACATAGACTGATCCAAGAGGAGGTTTGTGGAGGCATTGTCGCTCGTTGACTTGCTTGTGCATTCTCACGCTACTCAATCAAGTTCCTTTTTCGAATTGAAACTCAGATAAAGATTGGAAGAGAGATGTGGTGGTAGTTAAGCAATAAAGAATTGTTATTCCTTGTGAATCTTTTTGTTGTTGCTTTTGAATTGAGTTTACGCAGTAGAGCAAGTAGCTTAGGTACGTACCTTATCTTAAGTATGCACCAATGTATCTTAAGTACCTTAAGTACCTTACCTTATTCGCTACCTTACACTCCACATGTTCCCTCCTTACATTGCAGGCAGCGACCGGGGAGCTCTTATCAGTTGTGTGGCTTATCATGAGTCAATGAATTGCATACGAACAAACCAGCTCATGGCCATAGTCTGTACGTATGACCATATAAATGCTACACTTTTATTGAATTTGCGCCGCCAACCCCTGTCCCCTCGTCCCCTTGCCCCCCTTGTCTGCATATAGTCACTTCTCCGGTCAAACGTCACTGCGTCATACGAACTTGGCTATTCGGCGGAAAAACAAATATCACTCAGCCTCTGCATACTATTTCAGCTGCCCACTATTATCCGATTCCACCATAACTCTTCACATCCAACATCGAGGACAAATATTCTACTTGATTTATACACAGCAGCTTTCAACAGAACTCTACAAAGAACCAATTGAACAGTGTACGTACTTCCATCTTGCTTTGTTCCAATTTACGGCGAATGCATCCCATCCCACTCTACCCGATCAAAGCGCATCGCATCTATTGTGTCTATCGCATCGCACGACATTCACGCCCTCATGCGCCTTACACAACTACTCACCCCCACATCCCTCTAACAGAATTATAATTTATTGCGTTCTTTCGCTCTGTGATCTTCTCGCTGACGTCCCCAGAATCGCAGAAATGACTAAAGAAAACACCCCAAGAGCATCAACGGAGGTCAGCCACGGCCGTGGAGGTATGTAGTTCTCGCACCAGGCGCATGCCCTATCGGGATACAATGCTGATAAGCTGCTCTCCTTCAGGTGCTGGAAACATTGGCGCCGACCCTACCCCATACGTTGATGGCGAGATTGTTCGTGAGGGCGCAGCTGGTGACCATGGTGATGGAGCCTTCAGCACTGGTGTAAGTATTCCTCGATCCTTGAGCGCCTCCCCAGTCTCCCTCCGGCGTGCTCTACCGCAATATCCTTTCCTCGGACAACCCGGATTCAGAAGAATCTCGGCTGAGGATTCTTGAAGAGTCATACATAGCTGACATCTATATAGCGTGGTGGTGCCGCCAACATCGGATCCCCAGGACTCCCAGCTACCAAGCGCTCCGATGCCGAAGTCATCCCCGAGCAAGCCCTACGTCAATCCGAGGATGGAGACCACCACGTCGGTCGCGGCGGTGCTGGTAACGAGCTCCACACTGAGAAGAAGCCTGCGGTCAAGACCCAGATCGGCCTTGCCGATAAGCTGAAAATGAAGCTCTTCAAGAAGAAGGCCAATGAGTCGTAGTGGGTTAGTGTCAGATTGTTTTGGATGAAGGAAATGGGAGTTTTATATACCAAGCTTTGAGAGCACGCTGTTTTGGGGGGTGGATTGTTGATAGATACTTTAATGTCTGAGTACTTTGCTACCAATCAAGGTTATTGGCTTTCGCGGATTCAGTTTATGAGTGATTGGCTTCTATGCAGGCCTGAAATTCATGATACTATGGCGATATAGAACAAAACAGCTGATTACATTCTGTCTATTACAGCTTCATAAATAAACCCCAAATAACCATAATCGGTCATGCAAGTCAAAATAAATAGCTTTGAATTAATAGCTTCCTTTCAAGTCAAGGGAATTGAATATTCGCAATGGCGAGAATGTCCGCCAAGCGTTTGATGCGAAGAGCTGAGGATGTGGCTTTATTTTCATAAAGAGCACTCGTAAGCAAAAAAGAATAAGAAAAAAAAACGCTTGGGTTTTCAATATAATAATACTTGTAATTAAAATGTATTTTTATGGTTATTAAAGCACTTTGGATATTTTTACTTGCTGTTTTGGTATCCGATGAAGCTTCTACAACGACTAGAAATTGAAAGCATAGAATGCTCCAACGGAGTGAGTAGCAAACTTCATTCTAGCAACAATACCTTGTTTGAAAAGCTTGATTTAAATCATGAGATAGGCCTTTTTTATCTGCCTTGTTAGCTTGATACCGATTCGACGTTTCAATTACTCTGACCGTGAACCTTTTCCTTAGAAGCTTGTACTCTGTTCCACAGATATTTGTTGGTGTTTGCAACTTCTGCCTTGTTTACTTTACAAACGAGTCCACATCAAGGTTTATGCTTATCACTTAAGATTAACATCACTGACAACACTCTTCTGGCACATTATCTAATTCAGTTCCTTTAGAGAGCTCGGAAACATGAATGAGAATAGTAAGCTACAGTCCGGAACACTTGCTTGACCTAGTCGATGTCATATTCAATGCTGGTCAATAGAAACTAAGGTATTAATCCGGGGTTCCGACAAAGAGCGGGAGGCTGATTGTTAGTAACCCTTGGCAGAGGGAGTAAGAAGCTTACCTCGGCGAGTACATAAAACCCCCCCAATACACAGCATAGTGACAGATACTTCCTTGAGATGTATTCCTGCTCTCGCATTGATAAACTATTTAACGTTATTTTCTTACAATTATATGTGTAACGATGTCTGCGATATCTGGAGTTGAAACAACAAAGTTGCAGACGAGCCCTCGGGCTCTCTTCCGTCAGCCGCTCGCCTTACAGTGGTGGGAGGGGAAAGATCTCAAGAAAAGAAGCGACCATGAAAGACAGGCTGGTAAGCATATAAGATATTGAAGCTAGCTAGATTCTGATGGGAACAATGCACAGGCAGGTTCGAGCTCTTTCTTGATCTTCTCTATGTGGCTATCCTAGCCAATATGGCTGAGAATCTGGCTAAACATCCAACCGGTGCCCAATTGGTGAAATACATTGTAAGTCCCACTTGAAATGATTTTAGTCATTTCATACTGATATAACAGCTTATTCTGACGCCGGCATGGCATATTTGGAGTGACCTCCGAGAGCTCATGAATTCATTTTACAACGATGATTTCGGACAACGCGCATTGATTCTTTGGATCATGGCCGTCCTAGTCATGTATGGTAACAACTGCACACTCGTCGACGAGGATATCGGAGCTATGAGAGCAGCAGTTGGATCATATCTAGTAGCACGATTCAGCTCTAATTTTACGCATCTTTTCTACTCATTCGCAAGTTATCATCATCGCCGCCAACAGCGGATGTGGTTCGTTCTCTCGGGAATTGCATTGTGTATTTACATCCCTTTGTTTATCGAGGATATCTCTTTTCGAGCTAAGATTGCCATCGCTGCTGTTGCTATCTCTCTTGAGGAGTGTATCTGGATTTTCTGCTATTGTCCCTTGGGAAAGAAGGCTGTTGGCGCTGTATACTCAACTGCCGTCAATATCCCACACGAAGTTGATCGTTTTGCTGCGCTGTTCATTATTGTTCTTGGAGAGTATCTTTATCAGATCATTGTGGGCTCTCCTGCTGCAATTGGCTTCAACACTAGACTTCTTCGAGCAGTTTGGACACTTATCATTGCCTTTTGTCTCAATTGGATGTATTTGCATAACGATGGCTCCATTGCCTGTACGCATCCTCTTAGACGCTCGGTATATGCGGCATTCACCTGGGTTACGCTTCACTTGCCATTAATAGCTGGGCTACTGGTTGGAGGCCATATCTCAGCTCAGACTGCATCGTTGGATGAGATTCATGGTGGTGAGCTCTGGTTCCTTTGCGGAGGACTAGCTGTGGGGATGATGTGCCTGTATATCATCGCTCTCCTCCACAGATCTGACGATGAACCTGGCCAGTTGATTCTCCCAAAGGTACGATGATCTTAGGAACAACAAAAATTAAAGGCGCTAACTTGGCTCTTGATAGAATGCGAGGTTGATCTTTCGGCCCATCTCCGCAATTATTATAGCTTTGCTTCCTCTGGCTCATCATCTCAACACTACAGCCCTACTCTCAATTCTAATGGCCCTTCACGTACTTTGCTTGGTGTGGGAAAACATCACATCTTTGATGCGCGGAGCTGCCTTTTGGGAGCCTTGGGATAAAATACATACAAGATATCCTGAACATTCACAAAATAATTTCTCTGGACAGGTTGCTGATGAAGAAATGGGCCAAAACGGAAGCACGACTGAGAAAGTTTAACCTTGTATAAGCCAATTTATGGGAAATAGATTTTCGAAACGTTGGCTTTTCGTAATTACTTGGACTTACAATTTTACATACTAAATAACCCTTGAATGAGCATTGAACTTTAATATAAACCAAACATAAGAAACACTGAAATTAAATTTTGATTATTGTTCAATGGTTAAGATACGTAAGAATTTGTGGCTATGCTATCGTGTGCCTCATCTAACGAGGTAATTGGAGTTGCAGTGGCATGATAGCAACAATTTCAGAACCATTGAGAGCGCATACCTATATATGCAAAGCATATCTAAACTATCTAGATGCTCTAGAATATACAAAGTAAAAAACATACTCCTAGGAAATAATACAAGAGTTGATTTTGCACTTGATTTTTATTATCTATTTGCTAGAAGCTAATAAAAAGCTTCTCAAATCGTCAATGCTCTACTCAATCTCTGTAGGTTTTATATGCACTGAAATCTATTTATTCTCTTTTTTCAATAAAATAAATAAATATAAACATGAAAGATAGCGGGTTCCTATAAGTGGTCATTAATTATTCTGGCATTGCGCCATCGTAACTAAGCTTTGGTTCAAATATATACCGACTTAAACAATGATACAACACTTAATCGAGGTAGAGGATTTTGATGGGTTATATAGTCAGGAAAGCACTGCTAAAATTCCAGTGTAACTTGAGAATCGAATAGTACTAAATATAGTATTTACAGATAGGATCCCCGGTTTCACATGTTATGTAATCTTGCATACACGTCAGCCTTGTGATGAGACTGCTATCAACCTCATATTTCCTTACAAACAGCCTGTGATATCCATTAGCCACCCAGATTCACTATGTCTCTTCATCCAACACTTCCATTACATAGTCTGAGCGAGCAGAAAGAGCGTATACCGCCGCCGAAGCCGAAGCCGAAGCCAGATCACCTGTCAATGGCAAAATCGAAGCCGAATTCCATATCGTCAAAGTCAGACCAGAACTTGCAGAACCAGCCAACTCCATCTGGGCTCACTACTCTCTACGATGGCTCTAAGGAACACGGTTTCGACCCGAAGGAGATTGTTGAGTTAGTCTCAAATTAAATGTTCTGGGGAACCAGAAACTGATGAATTCGAAGCATTATTGCCATTCATGGCCTCGGTGCACACGCCGATTTGACTTGGCAGAAGTCTGAGAAGTCGAGCGAAGGAGTTGTTCGGCATATTTATTGGCTGAAAGATCATAATATGCTGCCAAAAGAAGTTCCGAAGACACGTATAATGAGATTTGGCTACGAATCCGAATGGTTTGGCCCAAATTCTATTCGTACGGGCGCTCGGCAGGTAGCAGATCGTTTGCGGCTTCAGCTGAATAGAAATCGAAAAGTAAGAACTACTCAGCACAAGGGAGTCTATATATATTGACGCTCACTTGACAGGACTGCCAGAATAGACCAATAATTTTCATATCCCATTGTTTTGGAGGTCTTATTGTCCTTAAGGTGAGATTAACCTGACAATTGAACCAGGGTTTTATTTCATTCTAATAATTTACAGGCACTCACCGATGCTAAGCATCATCCAGAAGACTGGAGTAACTTATTTTTGTATACAACCGGAACAGTATTTTTTGGTACCCCCTTTAGGGGTGCTGGTGGCATGGATCAGAGTCAATTACTCACTGCAGCACAACTCCAATACTCCGAGGGAGATTTCAATCCTGAAGTTCTCAGCATGTTACAACCTGGAGGTGAAAATCTGCTCGATCTTGTAGACTCATACCAGAAGGCTTGTCGCGGAGAAAAGTTCATGACAAGAACGGCCTGTTTTTACGAGTTGAAGCCAAGCAATACAGGCGCTCTATTTAAAGAAGATTGGAATAAGGTATGTCTCAAATATACTTAAGCTCTTAAGCGATGACTGCTAATGAGTTATAGACATTTGTTGTTGACGAAAGCGCAGGCTGTCTTGATATTTCAGCCGAGACACAGAAGTACTCCCTCCAAAGGAATCATTTTCAGATGAACAAATTCAAGAGCTTTGACGAAGAAGAATTCACAACTGTACGTGATGTGGTTTCGGACATGGTTGGGAAAGCCTTTAAAACTGTCCAGCTCCGCTCTCAAACCGTAGGAAATAGACCAGCAGCTCCGCTAGAAGGACACTGGTTTGTTCCATTTGGGCGGAACCAGAGCTTCGTCGGCCGTGATTCGCAACTTAGTGATATTCTGAAGATCCTACACGATAAGAATAATGGTGAAAACTGCCCACGGGTTTCCATTATGGGTCTTGGAGGTGTTGGTAAAACGCAAATTGTATTAGAGCTTGCTTTCAAAATTCGCAACTTAGTCCCGGAGTGCTCCGTTTTCTGGGTACCAGCAGTTAGCTCTATTAGCTTTGAACAAGCATATAGAGACATTGGAAGGCTCATCAATATACCCGGTATCGATGAAGATACAGCAGACATAAAACAACTAGTGAAAGAGAGTCTTAGCAAGCCAGAGGCAGGGAAATGGCTGCTTATCATCGACAACGCCGATGACCTTTCATTTTTCGATAGAAATACTAAGGGCAGCATGGGTGAGCAGATCTTAGCAGATTATCTTCCACTTTCCCTGGAGGGATCGATAGTCTTTACAACTCGAAATCGAAGGGCGGCGATTAGGCAAGCAGGAAGAAACGTCATTGAAGTTGAAGCTATGGATAACGAGGAATCTGTGCGACTCTTCAAAACAGCTCTCCTTGATGAGAGTGTAGGAGGTGACGAAGAAAACCTTGCTGTATTGCTTGATCTTTTGGCCTACTTGCCACTTGCAATTGTACAGGCAGCGGCGTACATCAATGAAAACCAGATCACTATAATCGACTATATTTCAATATATCAGGAGAGTGATGATGACTTTGTCAAGTTACTCAGCGAAGAGTTTGAAGAGGAGAGGCGGTATCCTAACTTGAAGAACCCAATCGCGACAACTTGGTTGATATCTTTCGAAGAGATTGAACGTCGGGATCCTAGAGCTGCAGAATATCTTTCTGTAATGTCTTGCTATATAGAGCGGGATATCCCAATTGAAGTGCTACCTCAATCATCTCTTTTTGATAGGACCAGCGCTTTAGGCACATTAAAAGCCTATTCATTCATTAAACAACATGGAGTACAGCAGCTTTACGATGTTCACCGCTTAGTACACTTAGTAATGCGAAGCCTAATAAAACAAAAAGGCACGTCAGGCAAATGGATGGGGCAGGCTATCCAAATATTGTCCACCGTTATTCCGTATGGGAAGTACGAGAACAAGGCTACGTGGCTTCCATTGCTACCTCATGCCCAACACATTCTGGCTGCTGGAGATTGTCCTCCCGGACTTGAGATTCCTTATTCAAATCTTCTAAATACAGTAGCAACGTGCTTTTATCTGCTGGGAAAGTATAATGTTGAAGAGCATATAATCCAGCAGGCAGTACGTTGGAACGAAGAAAGGTTTGGCCAAGAAGCTCTTATTACTCTTGTAACTACAAATAATCTCGCTAAAAGCTACGCGAGACAGGGCAAGTATGCAGAGGCAGAATCATTACAGAAACAGACTCTAGCACTGAAGGAGAGAGTGCTTGGCCACGAACACCATTCGACTCTTGATAGTATGAACCACCTTGCTGTTGTATATGGTCAGCAGGGCAGATATGAAGAGGGAGAATTGCTACTAAAGCAGGTTGTAACACTTCAGCAGAAATTGTTTGGCCGAGAATATCCTTTAGCTCTTGAGAGTATGAACAATCTTGCTGTTACCTATGTTAGGCAGGGCAGATATGAAGAGGCAGAGTCGCTATTAAAAGAGGTTGTAACACTTCAGCAGGAGTCGTTTCGCCAAGAACATCCTTTAACTCTTGAGAGTATGAACAATCTTGCTGTTACCTATAATAAACAAGGTAGATATACAGAGGCAGAGTCGCTACAGAAGCAGGTCATAGCATACAAACAGAGGGTGTATGGCCAAGAACATCCTTCAACCCTTGAGAGTATGGACAACCTGGCTGCTGTCTATAGAAGGCAGAGTAGACACATGGAGGCGGATTTAATACAAAAGCAAGCCATAGCACTTGGAGAAAGAGCTTAGTTTAGGACAACCTTCAACTCTTGTCAGAGCGATCTGCCTCACCAGAGACTATACAGTGAGTAAGTTCAGTCAGTATAACTACATTAATAGGACTTGGTTCTAAATAAACGGAGTGCTTAGCAGGATTACCGAAGCTTATAAGGGTCGAATGGCATCTTAGGCCGAGAACTCCCTGTGACACCACCAGCACACTACGGTAAAGCCAATACAACTTGGAGCCGGAGCAGCTTGGGAGAAATAGCTGTTGAGAACTATCCAGACACGGTTCGTACTCTGAAGATACGTAAAAACAGAAAGTTGCTAATTCTCGACAGGGAAAAAGTTTGGTGATTGAAAATTCAGAAGGGTGTGTCAACGATCACCAACCTATGTAGAAATATAGGAAGTTAAAATTCCAGTAGTCGAAAAGACTCTGACAATAGTTACAACACTTGAAATATAAATATATGACTCAATAGTCATCCGTCAATTTGGACGCTGTAAGAAACATAGCCTCTAGTACATTCTAATTTTATGATTCAAGGTACAAGACTATTCTTCAATCAGAAAGTTCTTGTGATAATATCTGCTTACTATCGCCCAAAACATCGTAACCAAAATTATACAAGAAGAATTCCTCCGGATTTTCTGTACGAAGCTCGTCAGTCACAAAAATATCTACAACCTTCAACAAGAAGAAAAAGGGAATAAATACATACTTGGTACTTTTTCCGCATCCATATACTTGGATGCAGCTTCCTGTATGATTTCGGCCTGATCTTGTCCAGCATTGCTGAATATTTGCATTATACTTCCTCGGCTGATCCGGATTTTCTCGTAGATTTGCAAGCGCTTCTCAAGAACTTCTGCGTTGAAAGTCGAAAGATTGGAGAAACATGTTCCCAGAGCGATCGCATCTTCGACCGCCTGAGCTCCACCCTGTCCTTGGTCTACATTGTGGTGGTATCAGTAAAGCTATCTGAATTACAATAAGTAGATAGGATTATACGCACGAGGAAGCATGGGATGAGCAGCATCGCCGACTAAAACCAACTTCTCTTTGTGCCAGGAGGAAACTGGTGCTCGATATAGTAGAGCCCACTGTTTGATATCATTTGCTTTTCTATCTCTCGGCGTCAGCACAAAATTTCGAAAACTTACTTTCTTCTCACCTAAGAATAGCTAGAATATCGGGATGGAAATCGTGATAACGTTCAAGAACGGTATTTTTATCAACGGCAATATTCCAGCCTGAAAATGTTAGCATGTGCTTCGAACTCGTGTAGAATCTGAATCTCACCTTCTCCAAGATCAACTTTATCATCATGGAAAATTCCCACAAAGTTGTGCTCCTCATTACTACTCCAAAGTCAGCCCGTTCCGAACCCCAATTTTGGCCTCAAGAATCCGTTACTCACTTCCTACATGGATACGAAACTAATCGCTTGTTATCCCCAACGAAGAATTTCATACGTCCGTCATCATTCTCCAGGAAATGTGCAGTTTGAGGATCCGCTGCTATCTGAGAAGTCGGAATCAAAAATCGATAGGCATATTGTCCAGTTGGGGTCGCATTTGTCTTTGTTCCCATAACGACTTCTGCTGCCTTTGAGTGTACACCATCAGCCGCAATAACCAGGTCGCCTGTAACTGATGTTCCATTCGACAAAAGGATGGTGCCGGTTTCTGGAACCTAAAGACGACTGTAAGCATGATTTGAACTTACAACTGACTCTAATAGTTAATTGCAATATTTGGGATTTGGTACGTACATAATCTTCCACCGCTGACTTCAAATGAATAACGGCAGGTTGCCCCTCACCCTCCCCTACCGCCAGTCTTTTCAACTCCGTGTGCAAATCGACTCTATGAGCCAAGAACCACGGCGCTCCAAATTTGTCCGCAATATAAGTCTCATCACTCTCATGGAATCTCTCCAAAGTTGTTCCATTTGCGCGAAAGCTAGATCTGCAGGTAACAAATCGCGCTCTCACTGGATCAAGTCCCCATTGCAGGAGTCCGCGGGAAGCATTTGATGGCATATGGATTGCCGCACCGATTTCGTTATTGAGCGCCGAGCGCTCATAGATATGCACATTATGACCTGCTTTTCGAAATGATATAGCTGCTGCGAGACCTGCTATTCCAGCGCCTACAATGATCACGTTGAGGGATATTGCGTTTGTGGAATCCATTTCCAGAGCTGGTTTGATGGAAATATCACGGGTAGCAGTTAACAATGATGATTTGTACAATAGATTTTGAAACTTGAGATAGGGAATATTATTCTTATGGGAAACGGCTTTCATCCTTTGATTATTGTTCATCCCCCCACACTCCGAAGCGTTATCATCTTGTGCATGATTCCTGCCCCTGTGTGTGCATGATGCACGAAGATGTCCGTAGCCGCATCGAATGATATTCAGGGTTCAATAAACTTGGCTATCACATTCTGACAGACTTGCAGATTTAAGTCGGATAGCTCTGACGGTTATGCTTAGATTTCCAAATGATTGGCCTTTTTGATTTATAACGACTTGTGTTCATGAAGAAGGGTTCAAAAATACGAATTTGAAAGGCCGCTTTGTGTACATCAAAGTCCGAAGAGGCTAAAGAGTTGAATGATTATCAAGCAAATAAGGGCACATAGATACGTACATACAAGCTCCTTATATTATAAAAGCACGGAGCATTTTTGTCAGTTTGGGTTTCTGAGCAATATCTAAATCGAGTTGTTTGAATGGACGATATGACTATCCTCTCAGAAACCTTGGGAATTTAAATGTTGGTCAATACAGCAACCCGATCCTGAGATATTAAAGAACCGTCAAAACAAGAACAAAGATTTTCATACGATGCTAAGGCTGTCTCAGTCTAAAGGTGTATCACCTCTGTGACTATACCCACCCATGTACTAGATTCCTATTGCCTGCGATATAGGATACACTATGCTGGGTTCTCAAGCGATTATCACTGTGCAATAGGTCCGAGAGACTTTATAAACAAACCTAGAATAAAATAAGTACACATCATCAGTTTTTGAAATGAATACTGCAGCTTGCGGAATATTTTAGCATTCTGTTGTCACAATCAGTGAAGAAATCTGGAGTTCTTTCAGCCTGTCTCAAAGCCCTTCTCAGTATGAAGAATACTCTCATTTCCTGATATATAACCACATATTCGGTGTCGGCATCTGCAGCGGATCTCCATACATATCTCTTTCTTAGCAAACAAGATAGCAAATCTCATTTCCAAAAAAATTAGAAGAAAAAAATCAAATCATAATAAACATGAAATACAGATACTCTACTTCTAAGAACGTGATTTTGTCGTCATAGCCTACGCACGTCCACACGCGTCAACCGAAGCCACTTCAACCCCGCGAATTGAAATACTTCGACTAGGCACCACAGTTCCACCAACAACACCACCAATCCCAAAAACCAATACAAACACAACAAACGCCTAAAATGCCACCACCATCCCAGCTCGCCATTGCTACCTCCTCGGTGCACCGCCTCGTCAAGGAGGAAGCCTCATACCACAAGGAGCTCATCCAGCAGGAAGCTCGCATTGTCAAGCTCGAGAAAGAGGAAAGCACCGATGGGAATGCTGAGTTCCAGTTGAAGCAGGAGGTTTGTATATTCCCACCACGATAGCTGTCGTTGGTTTAGAATAATTTGCTGATACAGCTGCAGCGTACTGCCCTTGAAGAAACAAAGGCCGTTTTCATCCCACTTCGCCAACGCATCGAGGATGCTTTGAACAAGCTCGAAGACCAGCTCGAGGCTGCAAAGGAGAACTCAGGACCTGAGGCGGAGATCCAGAAGGCAACTGAGGTTATTGCTGGAGCGAAGAAGACTTTGTCGGAGGCTATTTGAGTTTTTAGGGGTATATTTGTACCAGAATACGATAGCAGCGGTGTTCTGGTGTTTTAGGAAATATTTAAGATGATACCCATAGAAAAAAGAGCGGCCGCAAGGTCTCATAAATAAATTCAACTGTTTACATCAGAAGGGGTATCATTTGCTATGCTTTTGCTACGTAATATGAGATCATGTCATATCCATCTTGTCTCCCTCGGCGGAGTCCTGCGTGACTCGGGGGGTTGATCCATCTGTTTGGGACATTTCCACATCTGTCTGTGCTTTAATCGCGAGTTCATCTGCCATTGTCGTGTCCTCGCCCTCCTCTGGTTCGTCTAGGCCACTGTCGAACACTGCTGGAGATTGAGTGCGACTGTTCATGTTGCTTCCACCTCTCGAAAGGCCTCCATGCGAGAAAGGCTTTGGCTTCAGCCCCTCTTGCTTCTCATCCTCACCCACAGGTGTATGTCCACGACTCCTCGACTGTCCAGGCGTATTCTCACTATCAGGTCTGGGAGTAGCATTGCCACTATGACTTGTTCTTGGAGTCGCACCATCTGCAGTCTCGCCATCCTCCTCACCCTCAGCCATTCCCTCTCTCCTCTCAACTTCCTCTTTCTCATCCCTGATTAATCTTCTCAGTTGCATGCCCTCCTCCACAATCCTGCCGAATTGCTCTCGTCTCTCTTTCCATGTCTCAGCATATGTCTGACTCTCCCTCTCGAGCTCCGCACACTCTTCTTCCAATTTCTTCAGATTCACCTCTTGATCTACCCTTGGCCTTAACATGCGATTGTTCGTGATTTTCTCTGCGAGCACATCGAATTTCTTTCTTTGTTCCAATGTCTGTCTAGCACTCTCAAGCTGTATTCTGAGCTGTGCAGTATTGTCCCGGACATTCTGGGCGGCCTCCAGTATTCTCAGTTTCTCAGCCGCGTAGCGTTCCCGTTCACGTTCATTGCTATTACGCAGAAACTGTATGCGCGCAATACTGGTGTCGAAGGCTGCGAAGTCGAGGAGGATGTCTTCCCGGAATTGGCGACGTTCTTCAAGCTGCTTTTGGATCTCCGATTCTTCAATCGCTGCTTCGTTTCTCGTGTCACCCTCTGCTGGTGGTGTGAGGATCTTGCTGGGTGTAGATACAAGTGAACCTGGTGTGAGAAGACGTTTGGTGATGCGTTCGAATGGCCTCTTCTCGACAGCAAGAAGACGTGATTTATGAAGCTCGTCCTCCTCTACCTGTTCCAGAAGATCATATGAAGCCATCGCGGAGGTTCAGTTGTCGATGGACGTTGTTGAGTTGGAATGTTTTGCTGTTGTAGCTTGTTTATTCTTCACTGCGCGTAAGATATGGGTATCTCGACTTAACTGCTTGTTCAAAGTCCACGCTAGTAATTAGAGCCCGGTCCTCAGGCGGCCGCTAGTATACGCTAACTTTACTATCTAACTTCAAGCACCGTGACACCGTACGCAGTAGACATTGTGAATTTTAGAACTAAAACACTTATTAAGGTACCCTGGACGGACCCTTCTTCGTAATATGTTTCAATAGTAGCATATATATCTTTCATCTCTTATTATTCTTTTACTTACTTCTATTCACATATCTTCAATCAATCCTTTTGGATATCCTCAGCCCTTCACTTTCCTGCGGTAATCAATATTCATCTCGTCATCCAATCATATTCCATTAAGTGCCACAGCCTTGCCGCAAGGCCAGACAAGAATAGGTATCACAACGACTCTATCAAAGACGACAATACGTCCCCGGGTTCAGCTACCTATTATTCAACTCAACAATAGTTGCCTAACATGTCGGAACATGGAGCACCCTCACTTCTTTCTATGTGCAAGAAGATGTGCATCCGTAACCTCCGAAGTACTTACATCTCTCCTATACCGCCGATTTTATACTGACAATCACCACAGGCATGGAAGATGTTGGTGATCTAGCTTGGATTCAAATACGGGACGTACTCACACGTCTTGAATCCCCCGAGCAGCTTCGTTTGATTGAGCGAAATTCGCCTCAAATTCGTGGAGATGATGCCGTTCTTTGGCAGAAGTTCATTGCCCGAGACTTTCCAAAGGATTGCCGAACTAAGAACTACTCCCCAAAGAACCCCGAGAATTGGTATGGCATTTACAAGAAGTACAAGAAAGAGGAACAAGAGAAAATCGAAGCCGACAAAGAGCAACTGCGGATATCAATGATGGGTCTCCAAAAGCATAAAAACAGCCATGTTAGTCGAATCGTAGATCCCAGGACAGTACCAAAACTCCCACGAGATCCGAGAATGATGCCGAACAACGGCGGAGTTCCCATCGGAGGAAAGAAGAAGGGGTTTGCAAAGACTGCGCCATCCAGCTTGAACTTCACAAGCGGGAGTAAGACGAAGACAACTGATTCCGCCAGTATCCTCCTCAAGGCAAGACGACAAGCCATGGAGCATACTGCCAGGACGAAACTCGCAACACCAACACAGCATCTGCACAAAGGCTTTGTGAACAAGGCTCCTGTTGGAATGGTCATGGAGCATCGGAGGGAGAACGCACCACCCCTTCGGATCCTTTCTTCGAAGAGAAAACTCACACCGTCTTATTCCGGATCAATTGGGGGATCAGCTGGGCAATCGCAAGAGGACCGAGAAAAGAGACTTCGGGCTTTGACAATGCCAGGATCTGCAGCAGAGGGATATGCGAAACCAAACTACATATCTGACGACGATGACGACGATGATCTTTTCGATGAGGCCAAAGCACCTTCATCATCGCCACCGCCAAAGAGACAAAACCCTGCTGGTGTACTTAGAAGAGGCAACACGGAACATCAGCCACCTGTAAAACCACCTCTCAAGCCGGCATCGTCGGGGTTGATCTTCGGTAACAAAAATTCTCTGAAGAAGGATTCAAAGCCATCCGATCTCATTTCATCCATCATTTCAAAGCCGAAGGAACCCCATTCAAACCATTCCACTGAGTACGCCAAGACGTCTGCATCTAGTCCTCCACCAAGAGTAGCTTCTCCTGCTCAGAGGTCAGTTGGCGCAGCTGGCTCCCCGCCACCACCTAGACCTATGATGCCCAAGAGGAGGGCACCTGTGGACATTTTCAACCGTGGTGCGAAGAAACCAAGATCGCGCTGATTGTGTTCTTTTTTTTCTTTTCTATATAAGTTGATTTGGAAATGGAATGGAGTGGGAACAGGAATTTGTTTGGGAACAGGGAGGTGCATACATCTACTTTACGGCGTTCATGGAAATTTGGCTGAGCAGGGTGTTGGTTGGGTGGTCAGGGAAACAGTACGGGTGTTTTGAATATAGTGATACTTTACAAACATGTGAATCACTGATCAAATTCCGCTTTCAATTTGAATGAATATTTCACAATCCAATGTTTGTCTTGTTGCTCGCTCTGCTGAATGAAATATAGTACTTCGCTCGTATCTTATCCATTTAGATCATATATTGATCTAGTAACGCCATGAAATACCCTTCCATGCTATTGCCATCCGCAACCTCCCACACCTCTTATTCATCTTTACCCTCGTCATCTCATACTGTTATGCCGCTCATATGTGCCAATCGACCATTCAACATCCTCCTCTCAGTGCAAGAACCAAATGCAATGTCGCGCCCGCTTCGAGAGCATATTCCGTTGCAGTCTTGTCATCGACCCTGTCCGCTAAGTTAACATCTGCGTTCCCCATATCCACCTATCCTCATCACAGCCTTGTGTTGTGATGTAACCGGAGTTCGACGTACATTTGTTTACCGCCGAAAATAAGTCTCTGCTGGACTGGTGGGATACCCTCCTTCTCTTCGACCTTTTCTTTGATGTCTGAGATCTGGGGGAGGTTAGACATTGTCCTCTAGATATAGTGCGGTGGTGAAGTGAAGAGAATGGGATATGATAATAGTGATGATGGATACGATGACTGGATGCCGCAGTATGATTTGTTTCGTGTGTTATGTAGCTGCATACCTTGAAGTCCTTCTCGATGTCAAGCTCGATTTCTTTGCCGGTGAGGGTTCGTACTCTGCATCCGTCAGTATCTCATGTCATCACAGTAAATAAGAGAGGTTTGGGATGTACTTGATCAGCATATTGGCGGGTTGGTGCGCGCTAAAGGTGTGACTGTTTGGTGGTCTGAGGAATAGGTAGAGTGGCAAGATATCTGGTGATACCGAGAGACGTGAAGTATTCGAGTGGTTTGGTGTTGGGTTAGTCAATGAATAGCAGCAGTAGGAGTGAGTCCGATGATGCGCGTGGTGAAGGCGCCCATGAGTAAGGTACCCAACGCTGCCCCGCGGTGTGGCCTTAGGCTGCGGTAGAGGGGTGCGGAGCAGCCAAGAGCTGGCGACACTGAACACAAAGATTCTTTATCACTATTTTGGAACTTCTATAGATGCTCGAGAGAGTCCTGGGGTCCCTTTTAAACGCTTTGGAATTCGGGTGAATATGTAGGTTTAAGATTTATTTGTATCTTGTGCTCTCATCTCGTTTCAGATGTTGTCAAAATGTCCTCAAGGTCTAGACGTTATGATTCAACATTGGCTTCAGTGATACTAGCCTTTTCTCTTTTACATTGCTTACAAACTCTTTACAATGAATATTCTTACCTATACTGTCTTGAGATACCTTACTGAAGTTTTAGCAGCATTTATTCATATCAAATATCAAGATCACTATCACCATCGAGATGTCAAGGCGACAGAAGTTACGGCTGGTTATAGCAGCAAGTTCACAGTCCTTCGACCAGAAAGTCCTTGGTGATTGGGAAGCTGAAGGCTTTGATGTGAGATTTGAGCCCGTCAGAGATGGCACTAAAGCCTCCATGAGATCGATTGAGAGTATAGCTGACTCCCTCGAAGAAGGGGAGAAATATGCCATTGTAAGCCATGATTATTTTCCTTACCTTTTTATTCGGAATTTATTCGGATTATTTGAATCCAATATTAGTGCTTGGGCTCATTCAGCGAATACCTGAAGTCCTGAGTTTGTTCATGCGTCAGCATATAATGCCTCTGACTTTCAGGCGGTTGATGTTTATCAAGCCTATATACCAATATATGTCAACCCCCAAATCTGACTAACACCTCACAGATAGCCTATGGCCCAGCTGCAACTCTGCTTCTTAGAACCACCCTCTTTGAAGCCCTCCCCAAGCTCTGTTCCCTTGTAGCCTTCTACCCAACCTCTCTCCCTGATCCAACAGGTACAGCCAGACAGACCTCAAACCAACAGATCCACCTAGCAGGGAGCCAGCTATTCGGCGGTAGCTATCGCACCTACCACTACCCCAAAACACAACCTGGCTTTGCGCAGCATGAAAGTGGAGTGTACGATGGCAATGCTGCTAGCTTGGCGTGGTCACGAGCACTTGAGTGTGTGCGATTTGGGTTTGGGATAAGAGGGGATATCGAGAATTTTGTGATTGATTGGAATAATTGTGAGTTAGGATCTTCAATATGTGTTAGAACTTGACTACGGACACTGATTCAAAGCAGCGAAAACTAACATTAGAGACGTCGAGGTTGTGCCGAGAGTCTTGAATCCTGATGCGCATGTTCTTAATATACCTACTCTAAGTGGCGGGGATGGAACCAAAGAACTTTCGAGGTTTTATGAGGCATATTTCAAGTCTCCGGGAGTTAGCTATGCGCTTATTTCAAGGACGGTGGGGAGCGATAGAGTTGTTGACGAGATAATCATATCGTTTACGCATAGCAAAACAATGGACTGGATTCTGCCTGGTGTGCCGCCGACGGGCAAGAAGGTGAGATGAATCTTCGAAATGAGCAAACAGAAAGCTAAGTTGATTATTTGTAGGTCGAGATACCTCTGGTCTCCATTATCTGCGTACGAGGCAACAAGCTTGTACATGAGCACGTGTATTGGGATCAAGCAAGTGTATTGGTACAAATTGGAATTCTTGACGCAAAACTAGGCGCCATTGGACTGGGGAAGGATGGATTGAATAGTTTACCAATCACTGGTGTCACACAAGCAAGACATCTGAGAGAGGCAAGTAATAAGGATAACGCTGGGCTGTCTAGACAAGAAGCCGGAGGGTATTAAGCTGATTAACTTTGATACAATGGAGCATTCCACCGTTTGAACCCAAAGAATCTCATGAAGCGCACTGTAATTATTTCACAGCGTGAATTTAAACTCTAAAGAAATATTAGCATATACTAACAGATTAGCGATTGCACAGGTGTAAAAGTACGACTCATAACACGACAATGAATGACATGTCAGAACAACAAAGAATTAGCTAATCGTTCCTATAACGCAACTAACAATTTTGTTTGCAGCAATACTCTGAAAAGTATGCATTCTGAGATGAGGAGTTGGGGTAAGATGGGTACTCAAATAGATGTTGATAACTTCTATTTCAACCGTGCGTGAACTATATGTGCAAACTAGGTTTTCTTCGGGTAGCACCGAAAAATGCTGATTAACAAGTATTTCGTGATTAGGAATGAATGTATAAGCCAGTAATGAAGAGTTTGTGATACCCGCTGTTAGAAAAAGCGGTGAGATGGAGGCGTTGGAGGTGTTGGAGAAATTGGAAGAATTGGAAGAATCGAAGAATGCAATATTATGTTGAACGAATAAGTAGGGGCATTTTTATAAGATCGAATGGGTTGAGGCTTTATTTGGTGGATTTCGCTTTCTATACCTTAAAAGAGTGTACATAGGTAGATACAGTCTTCTATCATATTTAGCACCAAATGATTCACCTAAACTTCTAGATTTGACTAAAGAAATCCACGGATTAACACAATATAGACATTGTGATTCTGGTTCTTCATGTATTAAGGTTTAGCTGGATCAGCAGCAGAGCCCCATTTACCTCGGAACAGTAGAATGTCCCCACATTTCGCTATGATGCTTGGTCATCACGCAACCCCAGCTATGCTTGAATAGTTTGGCAGTTCATAGTAGAAATATCTATAAAGACCGTAGTGAATGCTGTGCATGCTGATATCATATTTAAATATAAATTACAAAGTGTTTACCAATCGATATGTCTCCACCATCTTCGCATCTCGCAGCTATTTTGCGATCATCCGAGTCCACATACGATGTCGCGACTCGTCCAACGCCTTCCATCTCATCTGATGAAGTCTTGATCAAGATTACAGCTACTGCTATCAACCCTGTCGATTGGAAGCTCCCAACATTCAAGGCTTACCCATTGAGTTATCCTGCTGTGCTTGGCTCTGATGCCGCAGGTGAAATCGCTGCTGTCGGCGATGCCGTCAAGAACTTCCAAGTGGGCGATCGAGTGTTCTGGCAAGGCAGGCTAGGCAATCCAGATGAATGCACTTTCCAGCAGTATAGCAAATTTAACGCTGCCCTGGTTGGAAAGACGCCCAGCAACATCTCAGATGTCGCTGCAGCATCAATTAGTCTGGCTACAGTTGCTGTGGTGACTGCTTTGTATGATACCACAGGTCATGGTCTAGTAGCACCGTGGGTTGAAGGAGGTGAAAAAGTTGGCCACGGCAAGGCCATTATTGTTCTTGGAGGATCCAGCTCCGTTGGACAATATGCAATTCAGTTTGCTAAACTGTCAGGATTCGAGAAGATCATCACTAGTAGCTCACCTGCTCATTTCGAGTATCTTAAAAGACTTGGAGCTACCACGGTCTTAGATCGATCAAGTGCTTCCGCAGCTGATTATAAATCAGCTGCTGGTGGCTTGAAAGTTGAACATATAACAGATGCAATCTCAGTGGACGCCACGCAACTTCTTGCTGTCGATATTCTTCATGAATTTGAAGGTGGAGATGTGGTTACTGTCCAAGAAGTGACGAAGAAAGTTTTCACCCAGGATCCTCAAAAGCCTGTCGTGCTGAAGCGCATAGTTGGACTTGGTTCGCTACCTACCTTAAGATATTTGTCTGAGCCTCTTTTTGCGACCCTTGGTGGAGAAAATGGATGGCTTGCAAGTGGCAAATTCAAGCCGAATAAGGTGGAAGTTATTCCTGGTGGACTATATGCTGCAGAAAAGGCTCTGCAATTAAACAAGAAGGGTGTGAGTGGGGTTAAAGTTGTTATTCAGCCTCATGAAAGTACTGTATAATAGAACTCACTCCTATTCTATTGTGTATCGAACTCCTTAGCTACCGTACAAAATCTAGGCGCTATCATGTCGTAACTTCGTGTATATGCCTCTATGTGTCAAAGTAGTAGCTCCCCTTACAATCCATCACTATCGCGTGTTCCGAACACCAAATACCCCTACTGACATTTGTTTAACAAATACCAAAAGCCAGCAATGTTACATGCACAAGTAGGAAGTCGCGTGCATGTTTCTGATACCACAAAGTAAAGCTTTGAAGAGGAAGTGTTAATTTTTAATCGCTAGCCTATACACATACAGTGGAGAAGAGTTCCCGTTTTCCCAATCCCATTACTTATTTCTTGTTCTCGTATCCCTCGGTGACATCAAGGCCCAAGCCGGCCGAATCCAAGTACAGCTTGTTCTTTCCACCAGCCTCTTGTATTATAGCAGCAATTTGTCGGGCGTTCTCAATTCTCTTGAGATCAACGTAAGATCTGCTCTTCTTGATGGCATCTCCAATAAGCTCGGCAGAGCGGGCTTCTCCCTGTGCGCGGACAACCATGGCTTGCTTCTCTTGGCGAGCCTTGTCGACGACGAAGGCGGCACGTTGGGCTTCTTGTTGAGCTACTTGCTTGGCTTCGACAGCGGCCGTGAATTCAGGGGAGAAGGCGAGGTGCTACAAATAAATCAGCACTTGTTATATATATTTAAAAGAAGTGGAATACTCACAGTAAGAGAAACATCATCAAGCATAATGTTGAATCTTGCAGCTCTCTTGGAGAGGTTGTCTCTGACTAATCTGGCAACATTCTCACGTTGTGTAATCAATTGCGAAGCATTGAACTGTGCAACCACACTCTTCAAGACCTCGTTGACAATGGAAGGAAGGACTCGCTCGTCGTAGTCGGTGCCGAGAGTACGGTAAATCTGGGGAAGGGCATCGACTCTTGGTCTCGACAAGACACGACAGGTGATGTTAACCATCTGGAGATCCTTGGTTCCAGTAAGGGAGGCGACGTTGCGTGGTTTCGCTCGAACGTCGTAATCGATCGGTGTCTCGAACCATGGAATCTTAATATGTGTACCTGTAGCCAAATACGTCAGCGAATTATTCGGTGGCACGGGAATGGCCTGAGAATATTCACAATACCTTCTGTGTAGATTTCTTGCTTGACACCTCCTAATCTTGTGTACTTGATAGCTCTGTGACCACCATCAACGTTGAAAAGGGCGTTCTGTCCAATGAATACAGCTCCACCGAGCAATAAGAGTCCTCCGAGGCCTCCAGCAATTCCCTTTGGAGATCCTCCCGGTCCGCCACCTTGGCCTGCACTTTGTGCCATCCTCGCCAAGCGCTTGTAGGCATCCTGGATATTTGGTGGTTGATTCGACATGATGAGAAATCCGTGGATGAGAGGGTGGTGAGTGAGAGGCGGAAGAGCTATGAGCACTGCCAAAAAGTATAAGGCTCACGATGACCTTTGGTTGCTCAAAATGCACTAGAGTGTGGAGTGGCCAATCACCGAGCTTGCGCAAAACGGATATTCATAGACGCGAACAACCGCGACAACTTCTCAAATGTGAGTTGCTAGAGACAGGCGAGCAAAGTAAAGAACAACAACATCCCAGCTCTCTCACCACGAAATACGAGGATTTGATATTGATACAAGGGTTTATGTGCTATTGTCTGGAGATCTAGAGAAGAATATCACAGTACTGGAAGACATATTGAGATTCGTTCACAGCGTACTCGGTGACTTCGAAGACCCATTGTGATAGCTTCCAAACAACCAGACCTGCCAATACTTTTGCCACACACAATCAGCTGCACCTTCATACCCTCAACATCAACGACCTCATTATCTCCATTACGAAGCGGGACATACTGTCGGCGCCAAACACGAAAATTAGCGTCATCCGTATCACCCACGCCGCATCAAATACTCAGTCAATATGTCTAAGCAACAGTCCAAATCGGTGTTTGTTGGCAACATCCCATACGGTCAGTCTACGACTTCGCCTATGACAACAGCGGTCCAAAAGATTGACAAATTATAGGATTGACCGAAGAACAAATAACGGACATCTTCTCCAGCGCTGGCAAGGTTGTCTCATTCCGTCTTGTTTACGACCGTGAAACAGGTCGACCAAAGGGCTTTGGATTTGCAGAATACCCAGATCATGGTATGTGAATAATATACAACCAGCTTCTGCAACGACTCAGTGCTAAGTCAATATAGATTCAGCAGCATCCGCAGTCCGTAACCTCAACGATTTCGAAATCATGAACCGAAAACTACGAGTTGATTTCTCCAATGATGCTGGAGATGATGAATCGGTGGGGTTATCTTACCTCATGTTCTACAATAGTATACTCACACCTTACAGGCAGCACCATTGAACTACACTCATCCACCTCCTCCACCAATGAACGGTATTCCAATTCCACCGCCGCTCATCCTCCCACAATCTAATCTACCACCTCTCCCAACTGGCATCGACCTTCCACCTGGTTTGAACTGCCCTGATGCTATCTCCCGTACCCTCAACACCCTTCCACCAGCTCAACTGCTCGATGTGCTCTCTCAAATGAAGACCCTCGTATCAACCGACCAAGCACAAGCCACTGAGCTCCTCCGCCAAGCCCCACAACTTTCTTACGCCGTCTTCCAAGCCCTTCTCCTAATGGGTCTTGTCTCAACTGAAGCTCTCTCCACCGTTGTCGAGCAAGCAACTGCTGCACCACCACCTCCAGTTTCAGTACCGGCCCCAACACCCCAAGGCTACCCACCAATGCCTCTCCCAATCCCAGGTCAGGGTGGTTTCCCTGGAGGCTTCCCACCTCCACCCCCACAGATGGGAGGTATCGGCACGCCTCCTGTTGGCATCCCTTACCCACCTCCACCACAGCAATACCAGGCTCCGCAACAGCGTGCTGCCCCACAAGTGCCGGCTTCTGATCCAGCTACCGAGGCATTGATCGCGCAGGTCATGTCCATGCCACAGAGCTTGATTGATCAATTGCCTCCTGCTGAGAGAGAACAGTTACTTTCTCTGCGCAGATCATTCGGTGGTTGAAGGAATGGGTGAGCAGACGAGAGAATCCACACGGAATGGTGGCTATCATGTATTTTTGGGACAGGTGTTTGGGCGGGATCAAAATGCACTGCAGGCGTTCACTCTTTCATAGCTCTTCGGATCTATTGTGTTATGTTGGAGTAGGGTACTCATAAATAAACTGAGAATCGTAGATAATCAAGTAAAGTCACATATGATGCATTGTTTCGTGAAATCGTTCCATCAATTCGATTTGAATGATGGGATTGTGATTTGATATTAGATTCAAGAGCTTTGATATGTTCCAAAAACATTATAGTTAAGCACCACTCCGTGGCTAATGAAACCAGTATGGGACATGTCTTGTAGTAGATTGTCAATCTTCCCGTTTCTCTTTTAGAAACCAGCTCAAAATGACACCTCTATGAATCCAAAAATTTAAATCTGGTAGGAGGAAATGGGAATCATGAATTGCCCATATCATGATCTACAAATGTTGATTTTATTTTACACTAGTGCATAATTGTCTAAAAAGCCTATATTTATTAATTAAAGGCATTGTTGCTGTTAGAATTGAATCATTAATGGTCTTGACTCTAGAGATATCAAGCAAATCAAAGCAATTACTTCTCAAACCTCAAAAGAAATGTGCCATAGCTGATACCAATTTCATTTTCATTTCCAGATCTACCTTAACTTTTCTCTATAGTACACATGATCGCATAGCCTCGCTCCAATCGCTCAGTTAATGAAGTTCACACAGAAGAAATGCAATATCAAGCTCCCAAAGACATAATCCGCAAACGCTCTTGAAGCCAATTAGTAAAGACGTCTTTCACGGGAATTGAGGGATTGTGTATACCTTTCAGGGGAGACCTCGTAGAATTGCATCTTGTTCTCTGGGTTGGTTTGGATTCTCAAACTAGCTGTACAGCATATTAGTATGGGTTTATAGGGAAGAAATATAGAAGCACTTACCAGTAAGGACGAACTGGCCAACGGTAGCAGAGAAGCCACTGAGGAAGGCATTGAATGGCTACACACACTCATTAGCATCAATTCCACAAACTTCATGGATCCCACAAGTATTCCATATCTTCTCTGTCTCAAAAGGCCAAACATACGTAGTTTCCAGCAATAACACAATAAACAAACTGAAGTCCACCAACGAGCACCAGGAACACCATGAACATATCAATCAGCTTCGTACGCTGTGGGGTCGTATCGAGGTAGTTTTGCCAAATTCCCAGCGCAATTTGCTGAGCGGACTGGTTGCCATTGGTCTTCTTGAGCGGCGTGCTGGATGACGCTGTCGATGAGGAAATGGTGGTAGCTTGAGCTGAGGGAGCCGGGGAGGCGGCGTTGGAGCGCTTTGGAGGCATTGTGAATTTGATGCGTTGCCTAGAATTTCCGTGGAGAGATAATTCGTGGAGCGGCGGATTGTGGGAGGTTGACGTGTTTGTTGGATGATATGTCTTGTCTGTATTCTGGTGTTCTTGAAGCTGCTGTCGAGGCCACGCAGCTCGAAGCTCGTGCGGCCGCCTTCCCGCGTTCTGGCTGGGGTGCCAATACGTAAGGTATGAAATGAAAGCTGGGGTAAGCAACGAAAGGTGTCAGTGGTGATCGAATCATCCGATTGTCATTGTTACAATAAAAGCAATTCTTGGCCCTCTCACTGCAGCGTAATTCCCATCTACCCGACTTCACTTCCTCCAGGATATATATATACTGTTCAGCACTCAGCATCCAATTTATCAACTAATTCCTTCAATATGGTAAGTTACTGTACTCGTCGCATTTGAGGTTGAGATTCTTTGCTAATTGTATTCAGAGCACTCCATACATCGCTTTCCTCCTCGCCGCCTTCACGGCTGGCGGTGGAACAACTGGATATGTCCGCACAGGCTCCGTGCCATCTATCGTTGCCGGCTGCACCGTTGGTGGATTGGTATGTCCCTAAGCTTTTCATACAAACTCAGCAATTCTTCCAGTATCTAACTGTTACAGTACGCCCTCGGTGGCTTGCGCATTCTGAACAGACAGCCATACGGCCTCGAGCTGACTCTCTTGGCTTCCTTCATCCTCGCCGCGTCTTCAATTCCCCGTGCACTCAGAAGCAAGAAGCCTTTGCCAACCATTCTCAGCTTCGTTGCGCTCTTTGGACTCTTCACTTTCGGCAGTGCCTACAGAGCCACCTTGTAAAGCAGATCTAAAGAAAATATCACTTATTAAAAAGAGAGCGAGATTGCAAGTAAAATAGTGGTGATTTATGCGTCTTTATGTAACGTCTGCTGTAGTTGTAGTATACAGAGAACTCCAGAAACCAAGCTGAGCGCCCCAATTGAACGCCCCATCCCCATCCCATACCCATGCTATGCCAAAACCAAGTGCTCCATTTCTCTTCCTCTCCTCCATCAGATCACCCTCCCCCCATTCTCCCACCATTCAGAAATCTTCCATGGTCCCCTCCAGTCCTCCCATCTATGAGTTCGCATCAATCTCAGCCCACTTCTCCTTAATGTTCTCCCTCTTCTCCTTCGCCGCCTCGCGATTCAAGCGTGTTCTCTCGAGACGCTGCGCACGCAGGCACTTGTTGACATTCGTCTTCGCACCATTGCACATGCCGACAGCCTTCCACATAAAGCCGCGCGCATGGCATTCGTCCAGAATACTCATGACCTCTTCACAGGCTGGCAAGAAGTCAGCCAAGTCCGAATCGCCAGTCCCAACTCCGAACCACAAATCACCCCAGATTCCAAACCAAAGCGAATCCAGCGTTGCGGAAGCGGGAAACTTTTCGAATGGGCTTCAAGGAATACATACCTCTGTTGTTCTTGGTGTGCAAATGAGGATGCATGATGGCGGGTGAATATGCTGTTACTTTTTCTTTGCAGCGCGCAATTGCGTGTATTATTATTGAAGATATAAAATCAATCTGGCGCTGCGCTTCGGGATTTGCTTTGGTGCGTCGATTATTGGCCCCCCGCCTCGCCCGAGTCGTTTGGTTGCATGATTCGAGCGGACGGGCGCGGAAATCGCCGGCGCGAGGCTCGGCCGATAACTTTCTCGAGCTATCTCAGTCGAATCCCCCGCGCGTCATATTGCTACGAGGCACATATCACCAAATATCATAATGGCGCAGAATCAGGTCTCTGCTCAGAGGCAGCAGCGTGAGTTTGGATTTTTCTTTATTGATTTGAGGGTTTGGGGCTTTCGAGTAGCACGGGTTTATGGGGGATGCATTGGAGGGGATGAGTGCTGATGGACGCAGAATTGCAGGTGCAGTATTCGAGCTATAAGAATGGATTGCAGCAGATTGCGCAGAAGATCGGAGATGTAGAGCAGGAGGCTGAGGAGCATAAGTTCGTTTTCCCTTTCTGCCATTCAATTCCTCTCACTTGGACATACCTACCTACCTTTTTACCTTTCTCATCAAGCTCAATGTATCGCTTCTCTTCGAACTGTATCACTAACACCGCATAGACTCGTCCTCGAAACCCTCGACCCTCTCCCTGGAGACCGCAAATGCTTCCGCATGATCAACGGCGTGTTGGTTGAGCGCACGGTCAAGGACATCGTGCCAGCGCTGCGAACGAACTCTGAGGGCCTCAAGAAGGTGCTGGATGATTTGGTCAAGAGCTACAAGAAGCAGCAGGAGGATATGGAGAAGTGGAAGAAGAAGAACAACATCCAAGTTGTGCAGCAATGAGCTTGAGACTGGGCTTCAGCTTGGGCTTGAATTCGAGGAGGTTGGGGGAGAGCGGATGGGCGCGCACTGCGCTGGGTTGATGTTACGCTGAGCTGCAATGCTGAGATGGGCGTGTGAAGTGGCTTTGAAAGTTGAGTTGGAATCGGGAGATAAGTGCATTGGGAGGAGTTCGGAGTAGGCATACATTGAGGCTTTCGAGGAGCACAATGGATCTTTGAAATCGTTCATTCTCACAGTCTCGTCGGCACAGTGACGTACGTGAGGCCCTTCGAATCATGCCCAACGCCGGCAGAATCCAGCCAGATCACATGTTGTACATGCATAACATGAGGCGACATACAGCAAAGCAGAGGAGAATCAGCAAGCGAAGCAGCAAGGTAGGTAGATGGACAGGGCATAGGCATAAGCATAAGCAAATATCATGCTCGACGAGTGCAACCTCACTCCATCTGTTTGTGGTGATGCGTTGTTATTGTTACGACAGGCGAGGCGTCTACCGCGCTTCCCTACCCAACGAAAGCCTCATTGCCGTTGCTGCCCACCCGGCCAATCCGCCTCACCCTCCCCCAGCTCGCAGATGCCCACAGCCTTTTCCCTGTCTTTCCCCCCCAGCCCGTCTCTGCTCACACGTCAGAAGGAACAACGCACACGCCTCCACTACACAGTCGGACAATCATTCACTCACCCACTCGGCCACTCCCCATGCCCATTCCACTGCCATTTCTAGTGTTTTTCTCTCTCTATCTCCCTCTCTCTATCTCCCTCTCCCTCTCTCCCTCTCCCTCTCTTCCACTCCCTCTTCAACTCTCACTATCACTCTCACTCCCGGTACTACCACCACTACCACCACCATCATCGCCATCATCATCACCGGCCGTTTGGGGGCCACATCTGCGACCAGACTCCCATCGGAGTGTGGTACATGTAGTGAGCTGTCACTTCCTGCGAACTCCATCGGCCTGGCGCCGAGAGCTGGATGCAGTGCAGGCCCTGGCCCCAAAGGGCTGGCGGGCATGATGGTTGGCGGGCACGTTCGAGACGTAAGGTACTGTCATTTTTGTCTCAAACGTGTACTGCTGGGCTATTGGCCATGTTTGAATGAGCTGACAGGTGTAAAAAACCTTCTAGATGATGTACGTAAACGAAAGAAAGAATAAAAAATAAACATTAACTACGAAAATAAAAATAAAGTTACTACTTTAGTGTTTCCCTTCTATTCCTTTCCTGGAATTTAGATATTGAATTTTGAATTCCCGAATTTGATTATGCGGGTTGGTGAGATGGTTCTGGTGGTTCTTTTTTCTTTCGTTACACTGCACATTGGATGTGTTTTCTTGTACCCCCTTCATGGACATGGCATTTGGGATGGGCTGCGATGACGAGGCAAAGCTGAACCCCATGGGAACCAACCCGCGCCACTCATGCTGCAGGATGACTTTTTCTCGAGATTCTGCAGAGCGAGGCGATGTCTTTGACCCTTCCTTGCTGCCGTGCACGTTGGTATGTACAGCATTACTTGTACAGCCCAGGAAGGGGGAAATACTATAATATGTTTTGCTGGAAGTAAGGCAAGGAAGGCATGTCATATCGCTTCACTTTGAACAGAAAAGGGCTCACTTGGTGAGTATGTACATACATACACACATACAGTATCTGCAAGTGCCAAGTGGAAGTGCAACAACTGCAAATGCAACTGCACAATGCTCATCCCGAGTCTCTATTTTTTTTCTACGCTCACGCATTGCATTCCTGTCAGACTCGTATGCTTTACACTTCCCACTGTAACCTCGTGCCTATGAAGGACAAACGACGCGGTACGCAATATGTAGTATTTTCCCGCATCCTCGGGCGCCCACTTCCCAGCCTCTTACCCGTCGATGCAATAGGATTCCCCAATTTGATTGCTTGTTGTTTGATGTCGTTGTCGGGCCAGCCCCAGCCTTGTGGTGCCTACCTATCAGAAAGCGAGCGCAAAAGTTCGAGTCGTGAGGCTCGTTGCTGGGTCGAGTCCATAAAACCGTAATGGCGCAGGCTAAGGGGCGACTGGGTCCCTTTTTAAAATGTCATAGCTTCTTCATGAATCAATCTCGATCCGCTGTGCGCGTTTCAGTGGGCGCCAAAGCAGGTGGTTCGTCGATTGTGCTTATTGACTTTTTTTTGGTATGCTGTGATGAGGAGATAGATGATGTGCCGTCAGGATGACGATGGTTGATTTGACTCGACCACCGTCCTCTGGCCGGACAGTGAAGATTGTGAAAATCGAATCAAGAGAGCTGTTGACAATGGGCAGCCCTAAGTGGTGTCCGGGATGGACGATCTGACAAGCCATCTTCTGTTGTCCATCTGCACCGTGTCAGATAAGCTCTGCTGCTCAAAAGTCGCCGTTTGCAGCGTTTTGGTGCTTGGCCTTGATGTTGCTCCCCCACAGTTCGGCCCCCCTCCCTCTCCAGGACGTGCACCGCGCATCATATCACAGGTGATAATGTCAAGCGCGTCTGCATAATAGCAATGCTTTGGCAAGTGATTGGATATCGAGCAAATCATCATCATTTTAACAGCGTTGAGGAGGCGTTAATGGCCGAAGAGGCGTCGGGCGGTGCTCCATTGGATATTGATCTTCTTTTCTTGCCTCACCAAGGGAATGATGGTAAGTATGTACATACAATGTGTATATGTATGGACATACATAGGTACATATGAATCTGGGTTGAGGTACGTACATACATACGTGCCTCGGTTTCATCGTCATGATAATGGCATAATCAATTGTAGAAGTAGAACTAGAAGCATCGGTATCAGCATCAGCATCAGCATCAGCATCCATCGGCATCAGCATCGACAAAGGTTGTCAGCAGCACCAACCCCCCAACCTCATCCCCATCCCCATCCCCATCCCTTCCAATGACTATTGTCTTTGGTAATTTATCCGGTGTCTCAGGGTGAGCAATTCCCTGGATTTGTAGATATCGAGTTGATGATTGTGGAGGCAAGCCATTGATGTTGTTGCTGCTTGACTTTTGTTCATACGATGTGATATGATCGGCATTGATGTAGAATACCTCCGTGGTCACATTGTTATTGTGGTTGTGCTCAGCTTGAGCTTGGACGTTATTGACATTGAGCTCGAGCTTGAAGCTTGGAGCTTGGAGCTTGGAAGAACCAAAGCTCTTTATCTACGTATAGGTCAAGGCCGGCGGTTATTGTCACATTGTGGTGATTGTATGTAATTCATCCAGATCGGACATATATTCTATGTTGTTTATTTATGTCATCATCTATTATCAATCACAGCACCATAGGACCATAGGACTGTTGCTTCTTGAAGCCTATATTCCTTTCTTTATCTGTCTGTCTATCTGTCTATTCATCTAACTATTCTATCCTACGTTACTTCAAATTACTACGACGACTACTACTTCAACTGTGACCTTACCTATCAATCCATCTACCTTACATACATCCATAATACATTACATCCGTACATACATCTGTACATACATCCGTACTTACATTCGTACTTACATACCTTACTTACTTGCTTGCTTGCCTCCTTATCCTACAACAACACCACTCCACTACCCACCATCCCATCAGACTTACCCATCACCACACCCTCGCGGCCCTTTCAATTCAATCATCCATAAACATCCACATACATCCACATACGCCCACCCCCATATCTTCACCCATTATACCCACATAACATTACCCGCATACACATACACATACACACACTTACATATACATCCATACACACATCCATACCTACATCCATACCTACACATCCATTACATCCATCCATACATACACATCCATACATCTATCCGTCCACTCAACTTACCCCGAATCATCATACAAATCTCACCCGAACTCTCCCAAACCCCAAAGGTTCAAACCCTCGCAAAAAAAAAAAAAAAAAAAGGACCTTCATTCTCTTCGTCCCCGACTCCGACCCCGACCCCACGTTCACCGCATCAGAGACCTGCATCAGAGTTACATGCGCCAGCTCATGCGCCCAACTTTCTGCGACCTCCTTCGCAAATCATTATTGAATTCAAAGCGCCCCATTCCTTCCATCCACTCCTAATTCTCTGTTCCTGACACTGCCTGTCATTAACATTCCCAGAACTTCACAAGTTCAAATCAAAAAGTCCCAAGAGCCCTTCCTGGTCCTGGTCCCAGAGTCCGTGTCCGTGTCCGTGTCCGTGTCAGTGACGCGATTTCAACCACCACCACCACAAACTACAACCTCCACAAACCACCAACCTTCACTTCTCCACGCGCGCGCGAACCACAGAAATACATCCACCATCTTCCAGAAAGCCTGTACTCAGCCGCCAGAAACAACAAAAAAAAGTCAAGCAGATAGCCCAGCAAGCCCCAAATATTCCAAAAAAAGAATTACCTACAGGCTTACCGCTTCTGACGCGATCTCGCAGCAGGATACCTGCAGTTCACTCTTTCGAAAAGGCAATAATCCACGCAAAACAAAAAAAAAAGAGACCCATTAGATCGGATCGAGTACGAACAAATCTATACGGACAAAAAATATCCAGGCCAATACCCAATCCCCTTTGGACAATTCATACATACACACACATATACACACATACACAGACATACACACACATACACATACACAGACAGACACACACACACACTCCCTCACTCACTCACTCACTCACACTCACTCACACACACTTACATACTCTTACATACTCTTCCACTCTTTCCATATTCTGCAGCGGAATACGGGCTTCCTTATTCCCCCGCCCGCTAGTTCGACCAGCTCCCCACTGCTTGCTTACAGACCCGCACCTGCATACTCATACCTGGTACGCCTGGGGAAAAATAAGTAATAATAATATTATCGCCAGCCTCGAAAAGGCTCATCGCCTATAACCGGGATTGAAGGCGGCTTCTGACGCAGGTTCGCATACGGCAAAAACAGCAGAACGTAAGCCTTACTCGAAACCAGTAGGACACATCACAGGCCAGCGTGGCAACCAAGGAATTTCCAGAAAGTTGCTATCTGATCGCTGCACGTAGCCAAATACATCATGTCGGCATCCCCTCCAAAGGAAGCGGACGTTGAACAAGGTGTACAGTCGCCTGACGACCCAGATGCACAAATGAACCAAGAACAAGACCCGCAGAACTTAGGTCTGCTATACGGAGACTTCGAAGTCAAAGAGCAAGACCGATGGCTCCCAATTGCCAATGGTTAGTCAGATTTTCCAGAATTCTCCCCTCAGATTTTTTCAATATCATTATTGCTTTTGATTTGCGTGCGCAAGGTTGGAAAAAAGGTCCAAAAAAAAATCAACAAAGCAATTGTCCTTTTGTTTTTTTTTCCCTTCTTCTCTTCTGCATGCCATCCAAGGCAGGAAGTCAGTCGCCTTTGACTGGCGTCGCTTGGATTGACTCCCCCCTCCATTATTCTCCGTCCATTCATACCACCATACACACGTTTCAGATCTCTTTGGCCATTCAACGAGCTTGAAGATCTCAGTCGCATCTCGGGACTGTTTTTTGTTGGTCGTTTCTTTCTTTTTTTGTTTTAGGTGTCGCGCACGAGGCTTATTTGGTTCTGTGTCTGGTCCTATCATGTCTCACGCTTCCTCATCCCCCCGTTCCCCTTCCTCATCGCACGCCTCTGCTATGGGCAAAGCCTCCTCAAAAACTGATGGAGCTTCGGACGCTAACATTCGGAATTTCGCGCCAGTTGCGAGGATTATGAAGACGGCTCTGCCGGAAAATGCAAAGATTGCGAAGGAGGCCAAGGAGTGCATGCAAGAATGTGTCAGCGAGTTCATTTCTTTCATTACCAGTGAAGGTGAGTGTATTTCAAAACTCCACACCCCAACGGTGCCTGTTTTTCAACTAACTAATCAATCCAAAGCTTCTGAGAAATGTCATCAAGAGAAGCGCAAGACCGTCAATGGAGAGGATATTCTCTTTGCCATGACCTCTTTAGGATTCGAGAACTACGCCGAGGCCTTGAAGATCTACCTCTCGAAATACCGTGAAGTATGCCCCCCTTCCATTCTTTTAAACCTTACCAGACCACATGGAAATCCTTCTCTTCTTTAATTTCATGACTAACGTTCCCAGACCCAATCCGCTCGCGGAGAAAACCAACAACATCGCCCCTCAAGTGGTGGCTTCGCTTCGACTGGTGCAGGCGGCTCAGTCAGCGCCCCCTCCGGTGTCGGTGCTCAGGGAGCTTTCCCAGAGTCCTCTAACAATATCATGGGCCAGCAGGCCGAGGGTGAACATGATCCTACTGCTTACGGTGCGTTATATGCGGGAAATGTAAGTTCGGGGCACAATGGGGCTGGTGGAGAGGGCTACTAAGTAGGTGAAGAGAGTGGAAGAGAAGGGGAGGGAGAGAAGGATGGAGAGAGAAAAAGGCAAAAAGGAGAGGGTCGAGGAAATATTGTGAGAAGGAGATGAGGTGGCTATGTCGGATGTGAAATGTGGGATTGAGGGATTGGAGTTGGCTGGATGGGTTGGTTGGTTAGGTGCATTATTCATTGATGTCATTGTTTGAGGAAGGGAAATGGGGGAAAGGGCTGTGGAATAATTTGCTTGTTTGTGGTGGATTTTGCAGACCCCCCAACCACCACCCCGTCGTTTTCCCTGGATCTCGCCAATTCTTCATCAATCATGAACGGTGTTTGTGGGAGGAATGGGGAACGAGAGGGAACGAGGAGGGGGGAACTGCTTAATGTATATCTCTTCTTTGTTTTTTTATTATTTTATATTTTTATTGGTCTGGCAACATTAGGTTGTGGGAAATCATACTACGTTGAGGTTTTGGCTTTGCTTTTTCCTTTTCAACCTTTTTTGCCGCCTTGGGTTCGGTTTCTTTCTATATGTGTGTGTGATTGTGAGTTTAGGATTGAGTGAAGGAAAATGGGAGTGTGGTGGGTGGGAAAATGGAAAAGGTATATCTGGGTTAGATTGTTTCTTTCTGTCAACTCTACTTCCTGTTGCTTGCTGCCGTTTCTGTTTGACGTCTGCTTTGGCATATTGGATTAATTGGCTTTGGCTTTGATTACACTTCGTTCCGATGGCCTTTATCTTAATGTGAGGCTCCTGAGATGGAGGGCTAGGTCTTGAGGAGCGAGGACTATGGGAATGGATGGAATTTGATGGTGCACAAGTTGTTGCTTGAGAGGAATTGGTTGATTGGATGGTTGGTTGGGGATTTGTATAGCTATAGCTATGTTTGTTGAGGTGAATTAGACTTTGTTGGTTTTATCTACTTTGGTGCTTTGCTTGCTTTGTTTGCGATCATTGTGTGTGATGGTTTTATGCTTATAAGGTGATGAATGAATGTGTGTATAGCTGCTCTTGAGTGGTAGTGAATTTCAAGCTTATGAATAAATATAGGGCGATGAGTGAATTATACCTGCAATTAGTATTTGAACACGAATAATTTTATGGTTCTGAGCAATTATATAATTATTATATAGATGATTTTCTGGCTATTGATGATTATAGAGCTCTTAATGACTACAGTCTTCAAAAATATATCTTAACGATTCATGCTTCAGAATAACAAATGCAGAGAAGATAATAAATGCTTGACTGCAAATTATTTTTCAATCCTCAGCAAGTATACGTTACTTGGGATTACATAGTTTACCATGGAAGATCCAAGGAAACATAGAATTTATAGATCTGGGAAATCTCATGATCATCTGCTTTTCTGTTCATATCGTTGTCATCATTTACATCAAGTTTTGGAACATTGAACTCTTATCAATCACCAGCTCAGATATATAGTCTAGAAGAGTTTGTCAGGTCCAGAGACTTTTCTTCCTCTTCCACCAAATCCACACCCAAGCTTTGGTGGTGTTTGGAGGTCGCCATATTCATCCTCTTGGAGTTGAAGTTCGAAAGTCCAAAGGTGCGTTATTGTTTGTAGTCACACATAGGTTTGTATTGATAGAATTTCAGAGCTGTAATTCTTATGACCCTGAGTAATTACCTGCGTTTCCTAAATATGTATATCAATCACCAATGCCCACGATTCCTTTTGGATCAACTTTGCATGTTGAATGTCGATACCTTGTAACTCTTTTTAAATTTATTGACGTGTCTCTCTATATATACATGGTTCTTGAATCTTCCTATCTCTTACTTCCTACATCCACCTACTTCTGATCTTGATGAAGGTCCCGAAAGCCATTCTAATCAACCTTTATTGTTCAAGCTATCTGAATCCTGCCCCACGATGATCTGTTAACGATGACTTATGTTCATCATCTACTCATAATTTCGTGGAGGAATATCTTGTGACTTCCATTAAAAACCTCAAACACACATATTCCATACCTCAAGATTTCCCTTAAGGATCTCCTTCATCTAAGCTCCAGCTTTGTCTGCAGAATGCAAAGCATGAGACTGATAGCACGTGACCATTCACGTGGAGATTTGAAGCTCCAATGCTTCTCGGCCTTGTGCGCAAGGCGTCGATATTACTTGGTCCCCACACAGACTCGCTTAAAGTGCCTCATGCGCTTTGAGCTTGTTGTCGCTCAAGGTCACGGGTATTCCAACGACGACGTCTCTTCTTCACTTTGCCTCGTCATAACATTCCACAGAACACTGCAAATAACCTCAAAGGCTCCTCAATAGAGATAGCAGTCCTCTAGTTTTGATTTGTAGTCTTGTAGCCCAGCTTGTTGCATGGATTTTCAGCAAATTCCAGGTGTTTAAAGTTGAAGGGGTATTCGAGTGGTGCTCGTCGAGCTCTCAAGAGCCATTTGGAGCATACTGGCCTCGCGATAGCCTTGCCTTCACCCACACCACCCAAATTGTTTTGATAGTAGGAACTTTTCTTGTAAGTCACTCTCTCACGATTCACATAACTCCCACACACGTCTTTCTATTTTGTAAACACCATCGTTGTTCCTATTGCTTCTTTGCAAAGACCCAACAACCAATTCACAATATTTCTCCCTTTTCAAATCCAAAAACACTTTCCTTCAAATCAAAACCTAACCATGGATATCAGAAACGATCGTGGTCGCAAGCTCACTCGAGAAGATACTGCTAGACAGCTTCGTCAAGGATCAGGTGAACGATATCCGCGACGAGTTCTTCAGTATCCGTACCATCAGGAGCTACAACGACAAGAACACCAGCACCAGCAGTACCAGCAGCACTTTGAGCAACAGCGTGCTCCGCACCAACTCCAATCAAACCAGTCACAGCCATACGGATTCTCAAACACCGAATCCACCGGCAGCTCCTTTCCTGACCAGACTTCAAATACCGTTCCCTCCACCAGCAACCAATCATCCGTTCCCCGGGAGAGTAAGTTAGTCTCATATTCTGTTCCTGGTGTTCTCACATCAAGCGTTCCGTACGAAGAACTTGTACGCGCAGACGAGCGTCAGAAAGAGTGGCTCAAGAAGCTCGAGGAACGCCGAAAGGAACTCGAGGCCTCTCGCTCTCTTGACAAAGCAAACTCAAAAGCAGCAGACGCCAAGTCTAAGTGGAAGAAGCCGCTGCAAGCTCTTAAGTCAAGAGCTTCGAAAGGTTGGAAGCGACAACAAGAGGAGCTAAGCCCCGAGGAGTTGCTCAAGACCACCACCAACAACTTACCTGCAGAAGCATTGCAGCGTACGTCGAAGCCAGCTCCTCCAACGAACAGATCACTTGCGGAAGCAGCACAGCACACCTCAAGACCGTGTCCACTATCGGAGCAGGAAGTCCAGGAAGCATTCGACGCCGCCAAGAAACGAGCTGACGAGCAGTTCGAAGAGGCCAAGAAGCGAGCAAACGAGCAGTACGCCACACATCCAGCTGCCAATTCTGCTTCTGCTGGTTCACCTCATCCATCACCTCTTTCTGTTGGTAAGTCTCCATCTCCAACCCAATCCTGCTTCACCTGACCAAAAACCAAACATCTGCATATCGGATTGAACAGAAGCACAAATTCATCTTTGCCTTCTGGCATTCTGCTTGTGACACACACTGATCTGAAAACAGTTGCCGCATCTCGTCCTACCGTATCGGAGTCTGCACCACCTCCACCTGTTCCATCCTACGCAGTGCCATCTATCCCACAACAGCCTCAGGTTCAGAGCCTGCGACAGCAACCAGCATCTTCCTACGATCTTCGCGGGGCGTCGTCTTCCTGGGATTTGCAACCTCACCACACAAGATATCCGGACCCTTTCCCCGTTAACTCTCCGGTGCTTGCCTCTCCAACTCGTGGTCAAACCTCGTTGTCGGTATTGAGGTACCCTGCCTCATCCACCTCTTTTGTTGTTGCACCATCAATTTCAACCGCTTCGAGTGTTGCAGCTGCTACATATCCTTCGCGACCACAGCACACGGAATTTCCCTTGCAATCTGCTGGATCGACACCTTACTTCCGCACTCCCGCCCTTGCACGAACACCTCCAACTCTTGTTCGCGTTGGTGATCACCGTGGTAAGCATGACCCTTCTCATGCAACCGTGTCTCCATAATCTGACCATTCGCAGATTTCGTATCAACCACGGCGAGTTACCAAGAAGACCAACTTGGGTTCTCGTCACGTGTTCACGGCCCAGCTGTCGTCAACGAGCCACATACGCAGCGACAGCCACTAAGTGACTACGAAAGATCACCACAACCACCACCAAAACAACGTCACGACGCCTATTACTAGGTCCTGTGACCATGGATTCCTCACTGCATCCCCCAGCCAGGCAGCCTTTCCTCACGCAGGCGCAGGAAGATGCCAAGAAGATGCAGAAGATTGTAATCGACAAATGCAATAAGAAAGGCGTAGATCCGCCAAAATACGCATTGAAAGAACTGATCGGTAAAGGAAGTTTTGGAAGGGTTTACAAAGCGTAAGTAACCCCCCTCCTCCATTCTGTCAGCAACCAGTGCTTTGCCTGCTTTTCTTTCTGTTTTTCCCTTGTGTTTCCTCCTCTCAAACAAGGTACCTCGCTTTGCGTCACCAAACCAAACCAATCCTCGTTCAACTTTGATTCTTCTTTGTCGCAAGCTCTCGAGTTTTGATCTTGAAAGCCCTGACGTAGTTTGCTCATGGAACACTCGAGGAGCTTTGGATGGCATCCATGCTGGCCTTCTGGCTGGCAGTCGCCAAGCAGAGCCAAATCATAGGATACTGGCTCCATCCTCATCTGTCGCAGGCTCTCGAGAGTGGCAGGTCCACTCTCAATCAGAACAACATCACATTGGCCCTCACAGAAAGACCATATTAGTTCCACGAGGAGTGTCTGCATCAGCAGTCGACGGTCGAGCACTCCAGTGGTGCTAATGCAGGTGGATTTCAGATCCCTGGAATCCCCTGCAGCTCAATTTCATTGTCAGTGAATGCATGTGGCGGTGGACGCCTAATCTGGGACCAGAGTTTGTAGAGGTTTCTGCTCCGATTCGGTACCTTGTATATTGAGGTATCAGGAAGTTTCTGTCCTCAGATTCAGGCATTTGTCGCATTGCATAGTGTGCTGATGGCCATGTACTTTGCCTCCCAAAAAGAAAGTTCATTCCAGCTCCATTCCTTTCCACATGATCTGCCGGAGATTGCGTATCGGCAGGTTTTGAGCGCACAAGAGCTTTCTCCTACAAAGTAACGGTTTACTTTGCCTCCCAAAGAGCAGGCCTTGTCCCAACAAGGATAATAGGAACATTTGGCGCGTGGTGATCAATCTCGGGGAACCACCCCAGTGTGCCCTATTTGGCAACTTCAAGTGGAGTTGCCAAGGAGGGTGCTCAGATTTCACAAGCTACTTGCCTTCCCAGCATTGAGTGGTGATTGAATATTTGTCAGATCACCAACGGAATGGCCCTCAATGTCAGGAAGACAGGCCTTGCTGCTGAGAGCCCAACAGCAATCTCCTGTCGGAGGGTGTCGTGATATTGAGAAACCGTGATCGCTTTGTGTCTTCAAATTGTTCATCTGGCTTGGTAGTGCTCAGGTTGGTGGTAGTATCCTGGATATCTCTATCATTCCTTGAGCTTGCCTGTCGTGCCAATACCTGCAGGTACCAAGGAGTGTTGATGGCTTCATGACGTGGCCGAGTGGCTGCTGAGACAAAAGTATGAAGCAGTGCAAGCGACTCGATGATGTGTCCAAGTGGACATTGATGATAGGGAGTGGTGTGTTGGTGGCTTGATGTGACCAGATGAACATTGAAGAGATTGGTGTGAGTTCTGCCATATCTCTGTAGCCAATGTCTCTCAAGATTTCAAGGCTGGGAGAGCTACATATCATGATCATCTGAGGGCACTTTTGATGTTGACGTGCTGGTGATAAGATGATGTGGCTGAGTGGTCATTGATGACAGTAGTGCAAAGCTTGATCTGCGTGTGCTGGCTGAAATCCCTTGAAGCTTCATATGTCAGCAGCAGTATATTGATCTCACATCCCAATACTCACGAAGTTCATTGAAGACACATATCATAGGACCGAATGGTCCTTCATGATCGTAGTTGAATGATTCCAATATTTGGATTTTGTTACTGCTGAAAACATATCCTGTCAGCTCCTGCAATTGATTGTCACCGTGGAAATACGCACGTGGGATTTTCTGAGGTACTCAAGTTGATGACAATGGTGATATGACCGAATAGTCGTTCATGACGATGATGAAAGCTGGCATTGTGTATAGTTGCCTTTCCTGATGGTCATGAATGTCAGAGGTTTCAGTCAAGGGTTAACCTTGGAACCAGAGACTTACCTTTCGTGATGGGTATGTCAGATCTGGAAGTAGAGACTCGTGGATGTGGAGATTGATATTTGATTGGATTTCGCGTTTGCATATTCGCTTCATTTCGTGGCTGTACTTTGCTGCTGAGAAGACATGTCAAGGGATATTATGCTGACTATCTTTACAGACGTGATTTGAGTAGTCGTGTTGCTGCAGATGTTGCGGTGAAGATTATTGATATTGATGAATCTGACACCATGGATCCTCGAAATGCGGATTCGTATTCCGAGTTCTTAAAGGAGGTTAATGCCCTGAAGTTGTTGAGCCAGAGTGGTGCGCGAAACATTAATCATGTGATTGAAGCGCTACCTGTGGGGTCAACGATGTGGATGATTACTGAGTACTGTGGAGGTGGGAGTATTGCAACCCTTGTAAGTAACCACGGCTTTGCTTTCGGTTACCAGTTTACTGATATGTTCCGCACTAGATGAAACCGACGGCACCAAATGGTCTTCAGGAGCGCTGGATCATACCCATACTTAGGGAGGTCGCCGTAGCAATCAGATGGGTTCATCAGGCTGGAATTATTCACAGAGATATCAAGTGTAAGTTGGTTAAAATGGGCTTTTGAAGTAATTGCTGCTGATGAATTCAGGTGCCAATGTTCTGGTTACTGAGGACGGTGGAGTCCAGTTGTGTGATTTTGGTGTTGCTGGCACCATTGAAACTAAGTCTGATAAACGTTCTACTGTTATTGGTACTCCTCACTGGATGGCTCCTGAGCTGTTTGATGCAAGACCAAGCTACGGTAAAGAAGTTGATATTTGGGCGTTTGGCTGCATGGTGTATGAGATTGCGACAGGACTTCCTCCAAATGCTGGCAAGGTTTCTTTCAATGATCTTCCTTCATACTTGAAAAGAAATGTTCCGCGACTGAAGGGAGGCAGTTATTCAGACGGACTTCGCAGCCTGGTTGCATATTGTCTTGAAGACAAGCCTGAGAATCGCCCTTCTATCGAGAACGTGCAGAGACACAACTACATTGCTGGTACAGAGAGACAATACCCGACATCATCTCTGGCCGAACTGGTCGTATCTTTCAAGATCTGGACAGACCGAGGTGGTGATAGACGCTCTCTATTTGGACTTGGCGGTGCACAGGGCCCTGCAGAACTTTCTTCAACTGCTTTGAGTGACGACAACTGGAATTTCTCTACTACCGTAGAATTTGACCAGAGAATCCCTGAAGAACCCAACGAGCAAGTTCAGGACGTTATCAATGTGTATGGAAACGGTGTCAGATTCGATTTCAATCCTGGAGACCGGCTTCCGCAGCAAGCTCGTCAGATGCAAGGACCCTCTGATGCACAAAAGCCTAGAGGCAAACCTACAAGGCGCCGTCCACCTCCAGTTCAAGCTCTAGCACCACTCAAAGCACCTTTGGAGAAGATTTTTGATCCTCACACAAAATCACGTTACGAAGACAACTCGCGCAACCATTACGGCAGAGGTATGGGCATGGGCATGGGCATGGGTATGCCACCATCTGATCTTCCACTCCGTGACAATTCTGGACCAATGTCAATTCGCGACACTATGATTGACCTAGGAGATCACGATGCAGATTCTGGCATGTCTTCCTTCCCTGAAATGGATACAATTAGGGCTGGCGACCAGCGTCAAGACGACCATGGCTATGGTAGCTCTAGCAGTTACAGTAATTACGACACTCAAGATTTCAATAGACCTGCGCTCAGCGACCCAGCTGACAAGGCTGACAATCGTAAGACCCAAGACTGGAAGTTTCCTTCTGCAGCACCTCCAATGTCTGCGGATCCAGATATCTCTCGCTTCCCCAACAATTACGAGCCAAGCCGACCTGCCATCACACCAGCTCTCGGTGGCCGCCCAGCGCTGATGCACCATCCCACAGAGCCAGTCTCAGTCCCGCAGGTTATGGGTTCTGTGTCAAGCTCCCCAGATAATCGGATGAGCGTTACGTCCATGATTGACATGGACCTTGCAATTCCTGAGCCAATTCGTCCTCCGTTTGCAGAGACAACTCGTCCTGGAACTGCTGCCTCCAGTGTATCTGACTTCTCTGCCGTAAGTGAAGCCGGTGGCAGTACAAATCCTTTCGAATACGAACGCCATCCTAGTCTCTACTTTGACTCAGATGCAGCACCATTCGTTAGCGAGCCCGAGCAACCAAAGCCGGCACAGCAGGAGGACGGTGGTCGTCCGCAACAGTACCCAGCTTGGTATCTAGCTGAGCACCCAGAGCTAGCTTCTCAGGTGCCAGTCACCCAAACTGATCCTGCTTCTGTGAATCGACCATCTCCCGATCGTCCACATCTTGATCCACCTAATAGAATCTGGGACCGCAGACATCCAGACTATGTCAATCCGTTGAGTGTCGACTACACTGATAATAACCCAATGGATGAGAATCTTGGCAAAAAGATGGATATGCCAACCAGACATCAGCGAGAGCCGTCATATGAGGTCTATGACATGGATGGCCCTGATGATGCCGGATATCAGACCTCATCCTCCATTTCAGCTCCACAAGAACCCATCCGCCCTCGCGCCTTCCCAGAACGCAATCTCCGACCAGAATCTCCTCATATGGCTCCGCCAACCTTCAACCTGTACTCGCGTGTTCCTTGGGAAATGCAGCAAGAGCAGCGTAATAGCAAATTCCCAAAGTTACCGCCTCCACCCTCTCAAGCTGCTATGACCGGCACTGCAACTCAAGATGAGATGGCCCAGGAGTTGATTGGGATGTTCGATGCTTTCAAGACTCAGCTTACAAGTTTCAAGGAAGTGTATTCGGAGCTCCCAAAGGGTTCGGAACGTCCTCCACGTCGTCAGTAATCACCACATCATCACGTCCCAACATTTGTATGAGGTCAAATTTTATTTGCTTCTTGTTACTTGTGCTCTGTTTTGCGTTTTGATTTTTATTTAATGTTGTCGGAACTGAGAGCTACGGCTTTGATCCTCATGATTCCCTCAAATTTATTTGTCTTGCTCAAGGAGTTAGAGGGGCATGGACTTATGATGCCATAATAACCCAAGGGCTGGGTCTAAATGTACTTTATTGTTGCTTGCTTTCGCATAGGCTGCCTATCAGTTCCACATGAAATTGATAGTTAAACTCAAGCAATTCTTCTGAGGCAGAGATACGTGAATGCTGGTAATCTTGTTTGCCATCAGTGATACACAGCCGAAACCTTAAAGACCATCTAGAATTTTGAAACTTGGGTGAAAGTTCTTTCCTCACTATAATTATCTTTCAGCACGCAATTGTATCGTGTGATCTTATTTCGAAGTAAGATATAAAACTTTCATTATATCGTAGAAGCAGGAATATATGCAACCAAAGCCTTACTTGCACCTTCAATACAATACTGCACTACCTCAATTTTCTCCCCTTCCTTCGCCAGTTTCGCAATTTGCCTCAAATCCGATGTCCTTGGCAGAAATAGTGCCACCCCAAACCTCGCACACAACTCATAGATATCCGCGAGATTATACGGTTGCATAGTACTCAAATCAAAGATAGCATCTGTGCTGTACCCTGGTCCTCCCCATGGTGGACTCGCAAAAATGGTGGTGGTGCCTCCTGTAGTCGAATCTGGGTACAATTTTCGCACATATGAAAATGAATCTGCATTCACCCAGGTGATCTTGTCGGCTACGCCGTAGATCATCGCATTTCGTTGCGCACATGCGAGTACAGATGGGTTGCGCTCGATCCCTATCACATTTTTCCAGCGCCCTGACAGCGCAAAAGCTATCGAATTGCCACCTGCACCGGCGAAGATGTCGATTATGGTGTCGATGTGTGAGGGGGTGGTTTTCTCAAGGTCCTCAGCGATTTTCCTAGCCAGTGAGTATGTGGAGAGGTTGGTAATATGGGGTGGCTTACAGTGCTATTGGTTCGGGAGTTACACCAAACCATGCGTCATCTGTCATGTAGATTCCATCATCATATGCTGAGAAGATGCTGTGTCGTTGCTGCCAATATCTACAAATATCAGGTCACCTGACATCACAGCGAGCCACTAATTGAAAGTAACATACTTTTGGATGTCCCAAGGTACTTCACCGAGATCGAAAAAATGATGGCATTCTTCTGTCAGGGGAAGAATCTCGGTTGTGGTTCCATCTTCCTTGATAGTCTTGATGTTTTGGACACCCTCTTCGTCGTCGATGTCCATGGTTACAAAATGACTAGGCCTTTCCGCAGTGGTTTGCGCCCAAGTGTTGAACGCCGATCTGAGCAAGTCAGGTAAACTTCTATGTGTGATTCTCTAGTATGGAAGCGCTCTGTGTTTGTTATTGTTAGTTGAGATAGCTTAGAACAGGAGATAATGATTTTTTGCAAAGCTCAAAAAGCGGCACTAAGTTTTTTTTTTGAAGGAAATTTTAAATGTCTAGATGCATTTATTCTGAAATAAATATAACCAACTGTATCATCAGCTGCTTAAAAAACATTATAACCAAACCCCCACAAAGATGGCAGCAATACTCAGTTCGCAGAATCGCAGAAACTTGCATATCTAATTTTTGGAGACTGGAAAAGCAACATGACTTACATTAATTTAGTTGCAGTAATATCTTGATAAGTGGATGGTTTGCAAGATATTCTAACACTAGGAAGTCTAAGCAGTAGAATGCCTTCTGGGAATAATTTCAGATTAGGAATTGGAATTAATATCTGAAATCCAATTGTGTCTTTTTAAGTACATAAGATATTATCCTGAGTGGCGGAATCACCCATAGAATGGACCGCAGCTATCAACGAGGCTGTAGCAACCCCAAAGCCGCTAATCCTAAACAGAAGCAAGGCTGTCATTCCAAAGGACCACAACGGTGTCCAAAGACATCATCAGCTTCAGATTTGATAACTGTAACCATTATTTTGTGATCACCACAGAAACATATCACGCGATGTTCAACGCACTCAATCGCTTCATATCTCGGTTGGACTCCGATTCTCCGTCTCAGAACTCTTCCAATCATGCCGCATTCGGGTTTCAAGTCCTACGCAACACCAACTTAGAGCTCGCTATTGAGCCATGGTTTGATTTCATTGTTGGCATTAATGGTCGTCTTTTAGTAGGTTCGAATAAATTCCTGCTAAAATGAATTTACTAACAATTTACAGGATAACTCCGATCCTAGACTATTCTCACAAGAGGTTCGCAACTGTGCTGGAGGCAGCGTCACTCTTGGATTATGGAGCGCAAAGGTACACAACATATTCCAACTTGTCAAAGCAATTGCTAACAAATTCATAGGGACAGAGAACACGAACAATTCACATCGCAGTTGATCCAGTCGCCCCAAGCCTCGGCCTTTCTCTCCAATGGACCTCTTTGTCCGTCGCCTCTAACATCTGGCATATCCTTGACGTACCCGCCAACTCTCCCGCCGACCTCGCTGGTCTCCTCCCCTACTCAGATTATATTCTCGGCACACCTGAAGGAGTCCTACACGGCGAAGCTGGGCTTGGCGAACTAGTAGAAGACCACATCGGCCGTCCACTGCGCCTGTACGTCTACAACAATGAATACAATGTCACTCGCGAGTTGACCATCCACCCATCGCGCGACTGGGGTGGAGAGGGTGCACTGGGATGTGTCCTAGGCTACGGGGCTCTCCACCGTCTTCCCGCACCGCTCAGTGAGCCGGTTGCTGGACCAGGCGAGACGCTGTTCGAGGGTGAAACGGCGCGCTTCTCGAATGAAGAGGCAAGAACATCTCCATCCTCCCAAATTTTCACGCCAGCTACCATCCCCGCAACTGGCGGTGACTTTCTTATTCCCGCACAGCTGTCCACACCCCCACCGCCACAGGGCGGCCCGCCTCAAGCCGCGGCACACCTGCCGTCAAGGAAGAAGAAGGTGCATGGTGCTAGTCCGAATAGAATGATGGATGATTATTTCTTGGAGGGCGAGAAGAAGAGTAGGGAGCTGGATTATGCGCCTAGCTCGAAGGGTGCTGTTGTGCCACCTCCACCCAAAGCTGGAGGACCACCAAAAGCGGGGTCACCTGTGAAGGTAGAGAGTCCGAAGCCAGAGGAAGAGACTGAGGCTTGAGGTTGTAATCGATTTGAGTAGAACTGGGTAGTAGATTACCCTGGAATAATGATGTGTTATGATACAAGTTTATGGATTTTGAAGGTGATGAGACATGTTTGAATTGCTTGAAATTAAAATCTATATTCCTGTATATTTGTTCTAAAATACAGCACCGCCGATAATGAACACCCTTTCCTCTTCCCTCTTCACCCACTGTACAATCCTATTCGCACCCTGTGCCAGCGCAGCCCGTGATGCATGCGGACCTGCCACACAGTACAGTTCAAACATAGGCGTTGTCCATGCTAATGATATCGAATCCTTTCCTATGCAATGCAATATCCTCAAGTGTGAGTGCTTTGTATGCACAGAAGCATGGAGTTTATGATATAATGTCATAAGCCTGTATCAGTCAGTTCAGCTCAACAAAAACTAGAAGAAGAAAAAAAGACATAAGTCCAAATGGGTAGAAGTACCTTCTCCGTGTCATCAGGGTGGTATAATGAGGGCCGAAGGACGGCATAGTAAATTGCACATTTGCGCGAGACTTGTACAAGAAATGGCGTAGCTGTGTACCAGGGACAATATCTGTCGTACTCGGGCGACCCTGCCTTACAGCGTCCTTGATAACATCCATACTGCCATTCTTCTCTAGTTGCGCAACAACATCATCACGCATCTGCTTAAGCTCAAAGAAACTCTCTTTTTCTGCACTAATTAGAAGCACTGCAATTTCGTCATCGCGTCCACTGCTGCTCTTCGACGTCTGTGGCCTCTCATCCGCCTCTTCGTCGACACTGAGGAAGCTCACATACATGTACAAGTAGCCCCTGTTGTTGAAACCCGGAAGACACAGTGGGATCCAGTTCTCGCCCCCGCCGCCCCGCACACTACCTGCTTCGAAGAGCATGTTGAAGATTAATTGCAGGTCGGATGGGTGAAGTGAATGCCGTTTCGGGCGGATCACGCTTACAAGACGTCCTCCAGCCACTATTAGGCCGTAGAGAAGCTTGTCTGAGCGCGTTTTTAGGAGAGTATTGTTGATAATTTGCCGTTGGGATTTCCGGATCTTGAGGCATTCAAGCGACGAGAGAAGAGCAGACGGAGAGCCCTTTGTAAAAGTGTCTGCGAGGGAGGAGAGCAGACTCTCAGTGCCATCTAAAGGTCTTCGCAAATCTGAAGAAGGTCGATTTTGAAAAATGTGTGTTAAGGTGGGCAATGTGAGGGTGGAAAGAATTTGCATGTATAATGCATCAAGCTGTGATCGTAGTTGTGCATCACTCTCCCCCAGGCGACTGATGGCAACAAAATACAATGGACCTTCTGTAGAAATGACAAATCTTGTATCCCCAGCTGTGAAACCTTTCAATGGATCTTTGGCACCCTCATAAAATGAGATGATGGTCTGAACAATTCCAATGTAGCCATTGATGAGATTTTGGTCACCGTGTCTGCTCCAAATAGGTTTCCCCGCGGACGATAAGATGAGATAATGTTTCAATTTGGATTTCCATTGTAACAGCAATTCCTCTATTTTTGATTAGTAAATCATTTCCTGAAATCTCGAAATATAGAAACGCACCTTCATTACCGCCTTTACTGTCAACTTCTTCGATTTCATCGAATTCCCGCGAAAATGTCGAGAGTCCATCTTCTGGTTCCAAATCTTCCACCTCGAAAGGGTCTCCAGCTTCTGTGTGGGTACTGAGCATTCGCCATGCAGGACTTTGAGTAGTCAACGCATCTCCAAGCAGGCTCTCTAGATCCCCAGTAGCCTGCAGTGTTGGTGCAGGACTCATCAGACTCCCAATATCATCTACTTCGCTGCCAATCCTGCTCACTCTACTCGCTTTCGAGCGCAGTTCTGGTATCGTTTGGTCAGCGGGCGACCGTGGCTCTGATGTAGCATATGTCCCCCTCGAGCCATCTGGAAACGAGAGTGTCTGTACATCGACAGAGGATAAGGAGATAGTGGGCCTCGATTGAAATTGTGGTCTTATTGGGCCCAGGGTTGATCGTGAAGTTGCGGGTCTCAACTCGTGCTTCGAAATAGAAGGGCGCATAGGGAGAGGTGGGCGTTTGCTCGCATCGTCGGAATCGCTGCCCTCACTACCCACTGGCTTCGCCTTACCAGCTGCTTCCTCCTCTACCCGATCGCTCTCGCTCGTGTGCTGCTCGGGCGCATCATTGTTGCCGGTCATCGAGACTTTGATGTCATTGTTGGCTTTCGTGGACGGAGATGCAATTGAGCGTGCAATCAATAAATCATGAGGGTTGTCTTTGGCGCTGATGTTGTTGTCTCCCATAGGAAGTCAGCATAGGAGAGTGGTGGAAGAGAAGAGTAGAGTAGAGGGGGGATGGGTAGGTTTTATGAAGAGTATCCGTCCCGAATTGTTATGGCTGTGGCTGAATGAAGTATGCGACCCGAAGATAGTCCAAAGATGATATCACAACGTTTAAAGGTCTGGAAAGCCGCTTTCATTATCGTGTCCAGATTCGTATGGGCATTTCATGAACCGCCTAACAGCACCAATTCCGATGCTGTGTATAAAATGATCCACACTTAAGTAGTTGACTCGTCCGGATTGATTTCATATTTTCGGATTTTTATGTTAATTGTAATGAATGTATGATAGGTGCATTGATGACGGTGAAATCTGACAAGAGCCTCTTGAGCGAGAACATACATGTACTACATGCATCAGTAAGAAGACTGCATCGAATAGAGGTAGGGTGAAATGATTATATTGCTATAGACATTATCTTATGGAACAGAACAAATCAATAACAGCGATGTTATTTATTCGGAACGAGAGGGAGAAGGACATGAGAATGAGACTGGGAATCAAGTGGAAGGCTTTCAAATTGTGCATTTGTCGGTGAGAGACGCTCAGCCCAACTGCATACATAACATAATATGTATGTATGTATGTATGTATGTACAAAAGTATGTACATACATATATACACTCAACGTACGCGCATCGCACCCGAGCTGCCAAGTGGCTTGGTAGGCACGTAGGCAGCTGTCATCGGTGCTTCGTGCTCCCAATGCTTATTGTCTCAGGAGCTCTAGGTACGCGGCCGCGCCTATTCTACTGCGCATGTAAGGGTCCATCCAATATTAAACAAGCGGAATGCTCCCGCAACATCAAGACACTCTTTCATATTGACGCGCAAGCTACGCTGTACATTTAGCCATCATACCACTGCTACGAATTCTACGAATTTTACGACGCTCACGAATCCTGAACGACATCTCCCTTTCCATGCAAACAAAGCCCATCACAGCCCCAGTCACCGCCTAGCAATATGGCCTTCGAGCCAGGCTCCGCGGGGCAATCCATTTCGCCTACAAATTCCGGACGAGCATCACCAATATCTAGGAAATATAGAGCGCAAAGAACTGAGGGTATAATCTAGCTCATGATTATAATACTCGGCTACTTGCTGACGCGGAGATAGTAGATGAGAATCTTCCGAAGGACAAGAACTTCAAAAGATATGCTTCGGGCGTCGAGCGATCCCTCTCACTATTCGACACGGCATTGCAAGAATGGGCCGATTATATCTCATTCTTGGGGCGCCTACTGAAGGTCTGCAGCCTCAATTCTTTCCAAATAGACTATAGTGACTGAGCATTGTTAAACAGTCCCTTCAAAGTCACCCTTCAAATGTCGCTGTGATACCCTCCAAAGTTGTTGTCGCAAAACGATTAGCACAATGCCTCAACCCCTCCCTACCCTCCGGCGTACACCAAAAAGCACTCGAAGTCTATGGCTTCATATTTCAGATGATTGGAAAAGATGCGCTGGCACGAGATCTCCCTCTATATCTCCCCGGCTTGTCATCGACTCTATCCTTCGCCTCATTGACTGTTCGAGCTCCCTTCCTGTCTCTCGTCGAAACACATATACTTAAGCTTGATGCTGTGGCCCTGCGACCTGCTCTGAAGGCAATAATTCTAGCCCTTCTACCCGGTCTCGAAGAGGAGACAAGTGAGGATTTCGAGAGAACCCTGCAACTTCTGAACGGCTTCAAAGAAGCAATCAAGACACAGAACCAAAACACGCAGTCGGGTGGGGATGAGTTCTTTTGGCAGTGCTTCTTTTTGGCATCTATCACGAGTAACAGTCGAAGATCGGGAGCTTTAGCTTACCTTGTTCGATATTTGCCAAAACTTGGCCAGTCTTTCAGGAGAGGTTCTCTTCACCCATCAAATGGCGAGGAGGCAGAGGCAGAAAAGTTGGCAGATGCAGTGACTTCCCCTGAGCCTGGACTTCTTCTACGATGTTTTGCAGCCGGGTTGGCGGATGAGCAGATTCTCATACAAAGAGGTTTTCTAGACCTGTTGGTGACACATTTGCCAATACACTGCACTGTTCTTCAAAAGCGAGTTAAGCCAGAGGATCTGGAGCGGCTGCTTACTGCGGCAGTGGGGGTGACTGCACGAAGGGATATGAGCTTGAATCGCCGTTTATGGAATTGGCTGCTTGGGCCCGAACCATCCTCAGAAGTGGACCACGAAGGAAATCCCCAGTCACCAACTTCTACGGTTGATGATCTCTCGATTGGATCATCTAGAACCCGTTATTTTGAAGATTATGGTCTACAACCATTAACTAGAGCGCTTTTGAAAATGGTCTCTCAAAATCAACTCAACCCAACGGAAAGAGCAAGACCGTTCCGGATTTGTCTGTCATTGATGGATCGCTGGGAGATTGGTGGTCTTGTTGTCCCAGAGATCTTCTTGCCGGTGGTCAATAGTGTGCGACTATATTCTGAGCAATGTTCCAACAGAAATCATTTCACCGAGGTCCTTCGAAGTGCAAGTGTATTCTTCGATGGTGTAGAGAGTGGCCTTATCTGGAGTGAGATGATTGGACTGCTGGCTGAAGCACTTGGATCTGGGAGTATGGCTCGTGAATCGCGTTTTGAAAAGCTCTCTCTTGTTAACTTCATGATCTCTCATTTCAATGTGCGTGAAGAAGAGATGCTACTTGTTCATGCACCGACAAGTGCCCTGACAATAGTAGCCATGATCGATGATCTTACCAGGGTCAAGAAGAATGTGGAAACCGATGCAGAAGTCATTAACACAGCAATCGGCGTTGCCCAGGAGCTCGTGGACTTGACCCCGGAACGAGCCTTCTTACACCAGGCGGCAGCAAGCCCAGATCAGCCGAGAGGCACAGCCAATAACTCGGGCACCGACAAGAAGGAGGACATATTGACGCAGGTGAAGACCTTCTACGTGCACAATCATGGAAATCTCGATTCGTTCCGTCCACCTTTCTCGCCAACAGAAGTCGCAAATCTTCTTCTCTCAGAGACCGCTAAACTTACTTGCCAAAGTCTGGGTGATCCTACATCAAGTGCTGATGTAGGAAATAGAATCAAGCTTTTCAGTACACTCTTGGGAAAGACCCCTAAGACAGAGGCTTTAGGTGTCACAGAATTGCTTTCGTCGATTCGGGACAGGCTGTCAGCATCAAAACAGATCCCGTTCGTCATATTTTCTTCTTTGACAACACTGATCTGCAGTCTACATCGAAACTCGTATCTGGAACCTGATGATATCTCAAATTTGGTAGATCCTTTAGTACGCATCGCATGGTCTTACCTCTCTGCATCGCATCCAAAGTATCATGTGGAAGCCGTCAGATATCTCTGGCTTTTACAGACAACATTAGGACTTGCAAATCATGAGATTGAAGCGGCTATATGCGCAATAATCATTGAGAATGACGCATCAGGTAACTATGATGCTCGCGGATCTGGCCCTGGGAGGACCTTCAGTATTCTCTGGACACATACACTACAGGACACAGCTGGGCACAGCGATCGCCGAGGATCGAAGCCTAACATTGAGCCTCATGGCCTTGTTCGAGCTTCTGGAACCGAACATTACGATGTCATGCTCGCTAGACCATTGTTTCTCTTATTGGATGCTCTTACGACCGAGCGTACTCAGCTGTTTATGACGGTTAGGACGTGGTTACAATCTCTCATTGGCATTGATCGGTTTGTTTTTGAATAACTTTGATATTGGACTTCTTGATCGCTAATATTTACTAATAGCATTTTCCACCTCTTTGTAGCAAAGTTTGCTACGTTCACCTTTTTGCAAAATCGATTAGACCCAGATACAGACTCGAGCAAGTCTCAGGATGGCAAACCTTATGTAGAGAGCGATGATCTTGATCAGTGCCTTTATTACTTACAGACCTTGTCCAACATTTTGAGGTGGTCTTCTGATAGTACACTTGCTGCTTTGGTTGATAATGTGATATCGACCGATAAAAGTCATCGAGGATTACACGCGATTAGTAAGTACTCGGGATTATTTTGCCTGATTTTATACTGATTGTCGTAGCCCTTCGCGATCGCGAAATTACCCTACAAGAATTCTTTGTCCATGTTTGTTTGAGGGCAATATACGGCAGTCATAACGAAATGTTTCCACAGCTTGAGTCCAGTGTAGGTCAGCTACATCGTACTGCCTTATCTGTTCTTCACCAGATACTTCTTAGTCCGTACGCATTGCCTTTAGAAGAACTCCACTTAGAACATATATTGGTAGACCGGCTTGCTTCTTCGTTAACTGGACCGGACCCATTCATGCAGGTTTCGCTCCTGGATGTAGTATTCGCTGCATTGAAGCTCCGAAACACAATGGACTTATCAGTTATTCCAACACCAACTATTGAGTCAAGAAGAGGTACTGCTCATGATTTAATGCAAGCTTCGAGATTGTCGCTTGTCTCGGAGCGAGAGCCGCTTGTTCCAACACTAACTCCACCTCCACCGACCCTGATCAAATGTCTACAATCGGGCTTTGCATCTCCAAAAACTCGTCCAGTTCTTGACAGTTGGGTCAGCTTTTTGACAGAGATACTCCCGTTCTATACCGACTCCATCTTCCAGGTCCTTATACCACTTGTTGAGACACTGTGCAGCGAGGTTGGTAAGACATTTTCATGCTTGCAAACCACATTTAAAGAGTCTGGGATTGCACCAGATGATGTCAGTGCACCAGAGACTACTCTTATATCACTCCTCAATGGTTTGGAACAAGTTCTTGCTCGAGGCCACGATTGTCTGATGTCCGATGAAGCGCGTACTGTTACTGTAAAGACCCCTGAACAACCGCAAGGGTTCTTCGGTAACATGGCATCTGGTCTTTTTTCGTCAGAGACTCCCCAGTCTCGTAGTGCGACCGCAAATAATAGACTCACAGTGTTGCTATCATTTCAGGACGCTGTAAGGATATGTTTTACTATTTGGTCTTGGGGCGGCCAAGGTTCCAACGGTGAGATTCAGGACTCCGAATCTTCAGCTTCATTCAGCTACACCTCTCTTCGGATGCGCAATCGCGCTCGCAGACTTCTTGAACATCTATTTGCCGCCGAAGCCCTGGAGTGCCTGGAGACTGTGGTTGAGATATGGCAAAAATCTACACAAACTGCCAATGATAGAAAGCCAACTGTAGTCATCAACCTTCTTCATGTACTTGATGGTTCTCGACCAAAACATACTATTCCAGCCATCTTCAATGCAATATACAGCAGAACGAACCCAGCAGCTTTAGATCCGTCTCGTACCTCGACACTCACATCTGCTCTTGGAGATGTAGACCTAGTTGTATTTCTGGTTGAGTACGCACGATCACTGGAAGATGATGCTATGGACGAGATTTGGACTGATTGCATGACGTTCTTGAAAGACATCTTGGCGAATCCGTTTCCTCATCGCCAAACTTTGCCAAGCCTATTGGAGTTTGCTGCAATCCTTGGCGAAAAGGTTGATAATACTAACTTTGGTGAGCAGCGAAGAATGAGAAAAGAATTAGGCGTAAGTCATATTAGGTCCATTAAACAATGATAGCTACTGACATTTTCTAAGGACTTGTTCTTGCGACTACTAACTGCAACTTTCACTACGAAGCCTATGGGCTTTGCTGAGAGTCCAGTCCACTCAACTATTGTAGAAAAGGATGCTGATATGGGCGAGAGACCAACAGCCGCGCAGCTCAAACAAGCTGGAAGGGCTGAAGATATTGTATCAATTCTTGCTTCTATTGCACCAAAGCTCCCAAAGATCTTAGTGGAACCAGATCGTGTTCTCAATGCAGCAAACACTATCTCAAATAGCGTCATTGGCCCGACTTTCCGTGCAAAGTCCTTCCCAGACAATATTTCTAAAAGTACACTCGAGCTGCTGTATCATGTAGCAAGACTACCAAATACCCAGAAAGCTTGGAAAAAAGATCTGGCAGAAGCTTTCAACGATGTAAGGTTCTTTTCAAATCCAGTGTCTCTGGTAGAAAGTGATTGGCTTCCTCTATTACGCCAATGGGCATTGAGCGACAAAGACCGCATGCCTGAACTCCTCTCGCGCCTCGCGCCGCCATCCACAGCAGGAATTGTATTTGGTGTTGGCGCTACATCAGCAAGACTCGAAGCCGACCGCAAGACACAGCTCAACTTGCGTCGTATTGCAACCTTGATTCTGGCAGCAGCTGAGGATACATTTGTAACCGACTTAGGCGGTATGGAAGAGAAGTTTGTTGAACTCCTTGGAGCAACAGCTACCTCGTCACCATCATCCACGACTCGCGCCGATATCTACATGGTGCTCCGTGCCCTCGTCCTCAAGACGTCCGCAATTCACCTTGGTTTCCTGTGGCCAATCATCAACGCCGAACTGCACATGGCAATCTCCTCTGTCGTAGCAGCAGACCACAGCCAGACGTCCGATACATTCACAAATTTCTCCGTCCTGCAGGCCTGCAAGCTTCTTGACGTGCTGTTGTGCATTGCACCAGATGACTTCCAACTTCACGAGTGGCTTTTCATTACCGACACCATCGACGCTGTATATCGCCCAGTTGATTTCCAGCCCGTCGCCCTCATCGACGAACTTTCCGAGGAACTTGGCTCAAAGTCCCTACCAGCGGGACCTAACAACGATGCCACACTTACGTCTTCCCTCGACCAGGGACTGCGGAGACCGCTTATTGGTCAGGGGGGCATCAGCGATGAGATTAACTTGGAGCGTAAGGATGAGTTGATTGCTAAGGTGTTGAGGCCGTTCTTTGGCCAGCTGAGTATCTTTGCTTTTGAGAGCGTGTATGGTATGGGAAGTCCGGATTTGCGCGGCTGTAGAGAAGGCCTTTTGAGGGATCTGTTCGATGAGAGGGGCGTTGTAAGGGCGTTGTAGATACCATTGTATGTACATACAAATTAGATTTTTACTTCTGCACTCAATACCTGCGCGATGCATATCTGTGAACGTGTCTCAAGCGTGCTGTGACTTGCTGTGCAATAATACCCACTTCAGTCTTGGCAGCCGTTTGACCTTGCATGACTCACATGGCAGCTGCAAGCGCAGGGACATTGGGTTCGGCAGGAGCCCGACGCCTACCGGTCACAGATACGCTTAGATATGCTTACTTCTGTATCGACCTCGTACACTATTATGAGTCTCTAAGCATCAGCCAAGAACCCCATCGTTTCTCTACGCAGGAGAAGGCTGAGATTGCGAGCCCAGCCTCACTAGAAACGACTGCGCCTCACGACGCTCCCCATGAAGCAGAAATGGGGCATAGAAGCACAACGTCGATCCTGTGGAGCTGGAAACGGACCATTTTGGTAGACTACTCCGTACCTAGGTAAAATGTTCTGGTGAGGATCATGATGGCTTCTAGACCAGTATTCTATCTGACTAATTGAGAGAGTCAAAGCGATGCAAAAAGCGGCGGCTCGTTGTTTGACCCTAGCAGCCATCTCTTTAGCCTCGGCGATCCTTCCAATGCACGTTTTCTATGCTTGATACCGAGGTTCGATGAAATGCAATATCTACAGAAACAATCTGATTAATTAATTGATTGATAGATCAATTAATTAACTCTTGGGAATTGATGATTGAAGTGGGGAAGAAATCCTCCACAGATTGGAGATTACTGTTCTAGGTGATGGGGGGCTTGTTTGATGGGGTTTGATACCGGACTTCGGTTTGATCTTGACTTAAAGCCATCCAATCGCATCTTCGGCTCTTGATGCAAAGCTTCGTTTCTTATTTAAGGTTGTGCACATTGTCGGGTGTCGGGTAGGCGTGGCGGCTCTTTGAACAGGGGAGAAGGCAGGCATTCCCCACGTCTCAAACACCACCTCGACCTCTACTACAAGACATAGGCCATTAATATCATGTTTTCCTGCAAATAAACTTGGACTCGTTCAAATTCATATTTCACAATTTTATTATTGATGTAGTTGGATAATCTCTTACGACAATGCAACTCGATGGATCTTTATCTCCATTTGCGTGCAGATACGAGACCAATAGGCCTATCAAGTATGGTTCGAGAAATTCGAGAAAAATGCATACGTACCAGTACAGTATGGATCCGCTTTTCCAGCAGGTAGGTTGCATTCTGTTTCACTGAGACAAGGATAGCTACACCGCGCAATATCTTCACCCAAACAATCATGTCTATTCATCAACGAAATAATCCATAAGTGTTGGGCTTCTTTTCATATTGTTTCGTACCTCGGATGCTTATGAACTTGAAATCTCAATATCTTGATATTTTCAGCCTGATAATCAAATTATCTATTCTTGTTATCCTCTAAGGATTCCATCCCCGTCAAAGCCACCTTCAATGATTCGAGTAGCTCCTTACCTCGGCGGTTTACATTAGTCTTCCAACGATGTACACCATCTGTGCGGACAGCTCAGAACCCCACCTACAGCCCCCTGGTGTTATGGGTCATCTCGAATCACTCTTCGTTGCAATTGGACTTGGCAGATGCCTTGCCTATTCTTGTAATCGTCGCCATTTTAATTCACAGACAGCCTCTCTCCTCTAACAACATTGAAAAATATTTGCTAGCGACCGATTGGATGGTTCATCCCCTTAGCCTGGCCTGTAGCTGAGTTGAACTAGGATATGAATATTTACATCTCTTGGGTTGGGACGATTTTCACTTGCCATGCACCATCCGCACTCTATGTATGTAACGGCACTGCATATGAGGGGCAGTTCGGCCTTCGGCTTGCTGACAAAAGGAGACTAATCAAACATTTCTAAGGGATTTTGCTAAAATTTATCAACATCTCTTGTTATGCATTGACCGAGGTTGTCAGAAATGCCTCTGTGATAACAGATAAGGTAGGTTTGGCCGTCTACATAAAGACGGCCTCTGGGCTGCGTGAATGTCATTCCATCCCATCATCAGTCTTTTACTTTACACTTATTTACCTTTTACTTTAATTTCTTTATTCGGTATCCAAAATGCACTTCTCTCTTCCAATCACCCTTTCAGGTCTCGCCATCCTGTACCAAGTGACTGCCAATCCCATAAGTCTCAACAAGGCCCGCCAGCTCGGTACCTCTACCACTGAGAACGACCTGACTGATGGCTCAGCTTGCAAGGCCGTGACTGTGATCTTTGCGCGTGGAACGACAGAATCCGGCAACGTAGGCTCCGTCGCCGGCCCGCCATTCTTCTCCGCGCTTGCCGGTAAGATCAGCGCAAGCAACCTCGCCGTTCAGGGCGTTGATTACCCGGCCGATGTTCCTGGTTTCCTGGCTGGGGGAGATGCGAGTGGAAGCGCACTTATGGCTCAGCTTGTCGGACAGGCAATGACGCAGTGTCCAGATACGAAGGTTGTTATGAGCGGCTACAGCCAAGGAGGACAGCTCGTCCACAACGCCGCTAAAATGCTCACAACCGCTCAAACAGCTGCTATCAACTCTGGTAAGTTGCATTAGTGGAGTATTAGAAAATTGGGCTAAAATTTGAATGTGTAGTTGTCATTTTTGGTGACCCAGACAATGGAAGTGCCGTTGGCAGCATCCCAGCTTCCAAGGTCGATGTCATCTGCCACGTCGGCGACGATATTTGCGCCCATGGGGATCTTATTCTCGAGCCCCATTTGACAGTAAGCCTACCAGTAATCAGTACTCGGAAATTTCAATGAAGCTGATGATGAATAGTATGGATTGGATGCTGGCACAGCTGCTTCTTTCGTGGCGACAGCTGCAGGATATTGAGCGCTCGTCGCTTAGTTGCCAGTCTTTTCGTTTGCGACTTTTGATAGGATCTTTCATTTCTGATGTTAATTTTGGTCTTACCTATTCTCTGTTTTGAATCTTAGTTGAATTGAATGAATGATGGATATAAACGAGCAATGCAATTTAAATTTGGGATTTTCGATATGTGTAGCCGTCATAACACTATGAAGTTCAAATTTACACCAGTGTGATACTTTCAGCATACCCACTTAAACAAGGCCACATTTTCTACCAAAGAGATAAAGTAGTAGTTCTTTTTGCCCTATCAAGCGCATACTCCAGGTTTAATGGTGAGGTGTTGACATGTCAGACTCCATGTGTGATCGTGACCATCGATGTTGCGATAGCTTACTCGATTCAAGCATAATGCAACGATGATATAGCTTTGTACAGGATATTAGCAATAATGTGGCTCCTTGGTCTCTAGTACACTAGAATACGAATATCTAAGTGCTTGACTTTCTTTCATCCTATTCATTTGTCTAGCTAAATGACTGGTTTAACTTTTACTTAACCTCTAATAATCAACTACATGAAATGGACTTGAAACCCATTCCATTCTCCGCAGTACTCATAGTCTTAATGCATGAGGATTATACATTTAAGTTCATTCTGATTATAAAATGTTTTGAGCGCTGATTCCACCTCTTCCCCAGTTGATATGAAGTAATTCTGCGGGTTTGCGTCTCTCCAATTACTGTTATTTATAAGTTTCTTGCAAAATGGCATACGTAGTTCCTTTCACCACCCCCAGTTTGCAAACCCTCAGCTCTCATCTCAAAAATACATATTTACTAAACCTGCTGGCAATATATTAGCTAGTTTTGGGGATGAATGGGCGTAGTGGTTTAGCTGTATAACAAGCAACATATCGAGTCAGTTTAGAGTTCCCAAGCACTTGAAAGATCCAAAAGAACCAGAATAAACGAACAGGTAGGAGCGGAGTGCAATGGATAATGTATGAATTTGATAACATTACATGTATGCTCATATTCAGTCATGTATCTTGAACTCTAGCATGAAAGCTGGATCTCGCGCGAGAATAAAAGATAATTTGTGTGACCATTTGTAACTGTAGGGTTTCGACTTTGGAGGCCATAGTAGCTATAGCGATTGTGCTGGACATCTATTTTCCTGTCCAACGGGTCTGGTAGGAGCATATTCGCAAATTGAAGAGATGAGAAACAAATAGAAGAAAAAGCTAGCATTGTAGGGATGAGGTTAAGTCTGAAGTCGTTCCAAATTGTATAGTAGGCAGCCAGCATATTCATGTTATATTTAATATATCATAACAGAAGAGCAATAAAACATAGCTATCCAACAATTTAAACAGCTTAGGCTGCCAAGTGATCTTAAATTATAGTAAGTCTTATATATTATTAATTACGTAACCGATGGAGATCGCCTGAACTACAGAAACCACGCGGAGATAATCAAGGACCTGAAAGTAACCAAGCACATACTGAGCAGCAACCTTCTTTCTTCAACAAAATAAATTAATAGATCTAGCCTTCACTCCGCTTCTGCTTGATGTGCGTAGTAATAGTAATACCCTTTGAGGTCACAGTAGTTTCCCCGACCCCAATGCTAGTAGTAGTGATCCCCGGCTCTCCCTTACATGGTGGCGTCATGCTCTCCCTGCTCTTTTTCGAGAAATCACTGTCTTTGTCTCCGCTTCCTGCTGTCCTATGTTCCCTCTCATCGAGTTCGAAGAAGCTTGCCTGGCTATCCGTACGTCGGACCTGGCTGAGTTTGTTGTTTCTCAAGTTGCGCGAGTCGCCAGCGTAGCCCCGAGAGTTTTGGTACCCCGGTGTTATATCGCCGCCAGAATTGATTGACATTTTGAGAGAGGGAAAAAGGTGTGATATTAAGGAGCGAATGGAGGGTAGACAAGCGCAAACTATACCAACTGTTAATTCGAGACTAGTCCAGACTGCAATGTAGGACTGGTCCCCTAAACCTTGTTAGTACAGTGACATAGATATTTGAACTTAGATTGTAGTGTGTACGCATTGATGGGAGGATGTCGAGATAAGATGACTTACATGATGGATCGCTGGAGTTTTCGAGAGTCAGGAGGGAGGGGAGGCGGATGAGACTGCAGATTATAACAAAGAATCCCACAGAGAACATAAAGATGAGGCTAAGTTTCTTGCGTATATTGAGGTTCAGTCGCCACAGAACCGGTATAGGCGTCAATACTATTAGAACATCGTGGAAGATGGAGAAGCCGGCTGCTGCGAAAACAACTGCATATTGATTTATACATCTTGAAGGGCTATCTGGGTGTTCCCAGTTCGTCCAGTTGCCGTGAAAGGGGATCTGAAAGCTGTGAGCAACTAATTTGAGAGTAGTCGAAGGCTTGAAATACATACGCATTGGAAAGTGATGCAGAGGGTTATAATTGAGTTGCAGAGAGCGATAAATCCCATAACTCCATAGATGACCGTATTCAACCTCTCGTTGGGAAAAATACGTCGGAAAAATAAAAGCAGAGAAAGTTTGGTAAAGGTGATAACTGCAATATATATCGGTTCACAGATATAGAAAAACTAAGGATGTTAGAATCTTGTACATCGTCAACAGTCCGTCAGTGCTTACCATGAGGCTTTCTTCGACCTGGTGGGTAGTTAAATAGTAAGTATGTTGGCCGAAGCCATTCAAAGGAATGCTTAGACCTGCTGCAGTTAGCCACTTGCAAGTTTGAAACCATAGTGATGGTCATACCAGAATAAAGATCGGCAGCAAATGCAATGAGAGCAGCAAGAATCATCCAATCGTCTGCTCCCAAGCTAGAGAACTTGATTCGAGAGTAGAAGCGTGCTGCAACGAAGCAACAAGTTACGCAAAATCCAATGATTATACTGTATATTTGTCTGGCTTGTCTGGACTTATCATTCTTCGCTCCGCAAGAATCGCTCTGGTACCTGGCGAGTTTTAATGATTCGGTGACATTACATGCTGAGAGCGCACAAGTGGTGATCTCCTTAACCAAGGGAGCGTTAATGCAGACGCATGTAACATTGCTGAGCGAGCAGCCATATTCTGGTACCAGAGTTGAGAGGCAATCCAACTATGCATAGGTCAACATCCGATCGGTTGAACAACCATATACTGTTCTGCAAGTACTTACTGAACAAGAAGGAATTTCATCTGTAGTCCGCTCCAGAATTTGTGCACTCGATAGAAGACATAGACAGCCAAGAAAGGCACTCAAGTAGCGTGTCAATGGTTGCATCTTAGCAAAAGGAACGTAGGTGGGAGCATAAAAAGAGTGAATGCTAAACCAGTACCCAGCAACAGGAATTCTATAAACTATATGAAAGGCATTTCTGGTACCCACTGGAATCCCGGGGAACTAGTCATGTCCATATCAGCGGAGATTTTAGGTTTTCTGGGGTTGGACTTGAGTGCGAGATATGGCTGCAGGAAAAAAGGCTGCATTAATGAGGCTTGAACACTCTAACTTGCAGTACATGGTCAAACCTTTTGAAATATGCGTGTGGGCATGCCTAGAGGGCAATTCTCGATCCATGTCGACGACCCCGAAGTGGATCCACATGACCCAAAGGTCTCTTCAAAAGAGGTCCATAAAGCGCGAGCATATTCCTAGACTTTAGCTCTGGGAAAATTATATATCACCATAGTCTGTTTACACGGAAAGTCTATATGTTATTAAAACTCCTCGTCGGGTTTGATGGATTAAAAGCTCCACAACGTATCGCTGTCCTCACCTAATCAATACTTGTACAATTTGGAAAGATAGAAGAGAGTTAAAAGACGTTGTTGTGTTTGTTTCATATGTATGAGCCAGTGATGCCTCCAGTGATCGATAAATACCGTAGAGCACATCTTGAACAATGCGCTCAGTCCTTTGGCTGAATTGAGACAAGGCTTGCCAACACCATTCAAGTGCAAGTACCCTTTGATAGATTGTGGGACATTTAGAGTTTGTCCGTTGAAGTAAGTTCTGAATCTCTAACCCGACGAAGCTTCGGGTCGTTTAACGGCCATGTACAGAGTAAATACTATGTACAGTTTTAGTTAGAATTATTTATTATCTACACAGTATGCACACTAGTGGCGGCTGCTAGCATACGTACCCAATAAAGTTTATTTCTCCTGATGGATTCTCGATTGAGGAAAGGATATGCCCGCAATGCAAAAACGTACACAGTATGTACCAACGAAATACAGTTCTCCCCGTACGATGGTGTTTAGTCACAAGAATTCTGAGATGGCTTATGCTTAGTGACTCTGTAGTGCATGTGTAACTATGTACCGGGTATTAGTTCATTAGTTAGGACATCCACTACGCACACAGTACATAGAATGAACGGGAGCTACTCAAGGAGTGTTTGTTACAACTACCTGGCAACAGCGGGACACTCAAAAGCAGTTTATCTTCCCGTCTTAGTATGTTATATAAGTCGTGCAAGGGATAAACGGCTGTTCTTCTGGAAGTGGAAAAGGAGAGAGGCCCAGAGAAGTCTGGAGAGAGGTCTAGGAAATGGATTCTATACGGCAGGGGGGGAGGGGTGGGGGGCTCTCTACGCAGTACGTCGACATGGTTAGAAATCAGGAAAAATCACGTGCTTCAAAGTCCACCAATTCCTTCAAGCTGAAAGCCTATCCTGGAGTTATCGCTGGGTTAAGGAAAGTATAAATATGAACCTGGAGTCGTAGGGATTGGTGTCTCTCGTATTTCGTCTTTTCGAACTGTAAAGTAAGATCCCATCGCAATTCGTAAGCCCTATTCAACTGGTGTTACGTTCCCCGCGGAATTATACTACATAAATACAAGATCATGGCATGAGGTGGAAATTGTCACCCAGTATTTTCAGTCTTATCAGTCATATTGAGACATGATCATCCGAGGTGGCTGGTACCGTGTTCGACAATGAAACGTGCGCGGTTGTCTGTGTCTGAAAATAAAGTCGGTTATCGGTATTTTCACACAGACCGATGAGGGTTTGGATGCTTTTCACCGGAATCTTCCCTCGGGCGATTGGAAGCCGATGTTGTGTATATAGCTAAGCATATATGATGTGCTGTTCCATTTCACCTCAAAGTCTCTAATCGGAATTCAGTGGTTTGGTTTGGTCTTATTGACAACGCTGTTGAATAAGTATATCCATCCATTACTTGACACCACCCACGGCCGCCGTCTCGCTTAGTACATATAGTTGATACCGATAATTAGGAGGACCAGCCCACGAGCCCCCCCGAGGAAAAACACTACAACAAACTGACACCGCGAATGTGTCCTCTAGTCGTAGTCTGGGGCTCAAGTCTACAAACCAGGACTGGCGACTTCTCCAAGGACGGTGAGTGCTAACAATCAAAAAAGTAGTCTTCATATTACATACTTTCATGGAATGCATACAACAAATCCTTCGCCTCTTCTCGCTGGGAAAAAGCACTGGTAAAGTGGGGGTATCTGCACAAATGTGGAACTCCTCCAATGTATGCTTGTACGTGAAAATGGCCAGTAATAGTCTGGTAAGCTTCGTGTACATCGCAGGATTAAAGATATCAAGGCACTTCCATGACCCACAACTCTCTATTCTTCTTACGATGTAGCGAACTGGATGGCAGCACGCACTCTGAACCCTTGGACCATCCTGGTCCTGGATTTAGTCACAGTGGCATTGTTGATCTTGACCTGTCCACTTGTACGTAGTCCCAACGAACTCGTGATTTCAGTTGAGCTGGAATGTCTCTTTCTATTTATGCTTTATTCCATTCTTTGGCATTGCTCAAACCCTTCTCTTCCCTTTACACAAAAGTCTTCCCTTTTTTTTATTTTTGAAAAAAGGTATACTTGTATTTCGTTGCTGGGTTAGCTCGCAGAAACTTTATATCAGGAATATTACCAACAAGATGGAAGAAGTAAAAGCTTCCCAGAGACAATTGAAGGTCATTATCGTAGGAGGTTCTGTTGCAGGGCTAACTCTGGCACACTGCCTAGAGCGCAATGGCATTGACTACGTTGTTCTCGAAGCTTACAAGGAGATTGCCCCTCAAGTCGGTGCTTCGATAGGAATTCTGGCAAATGGTGCCAGAATTCTTGATCAGGTTGGTTGTTTTGATGATATCTTTGACCTTGTCGAACCACTCCATAGAGGCGTCACATGGACCGGCAATGGAAAGTTGATTCTCGATAGTGATACTCCTACTCTACTCTACAAGAGGTAAGTTGATAAGTGCTATTGCCGACACCCATCAATTAATGTTTTTATAGAAATGGTTATCCCATTGCTTTCTTAGATCGTCAGAGGGTTCTTCAGGTCCTCTATGACAATCTTCCAGATAAATCAAAAGTCCTGGCAGGCAAGCGTGTAACTCAGATTGAGAGTACTGAATCTAATGCAGTTGTCCACTGCTTAGATGGTTCCTCTTTTGAGGGAGATATCGTTGCGGGTTGCGATGGTATCAACAGTGTTGTCCGCGGTGCCATGAGAGATCACATGGAGAAGCTCACCCCCGGTGTAAGCGCCAAAGATAAAGCCGGTCTTTCGGCTGAGTACAACTGCATCTACGGTATCGCTGGGCCAGTAAAGGGGCTTCACCCAGGTCATTCTCATCGCTCATACTACAAGGACTATTCTAACCTTGTGGTTGTTGGCAAGAATGGCCGTGTTTTCTTCTTCCATTTCACTAAACTCGACAAGCGAAGATTCGGTACTGATATTCCAAGATACACGAGGGCTGATGAGGAAGAGCACGTTAAGCCTTACTTGAAGACTCATGTCACTGATGAAGTTCTCTTTGAAACTGTCTGGGAACAGCGAATCCACACAGCTTTCACGCCTCTCGAAGAATCTCAAAGTGAACACTGGCAATGGGGCCGATTTGTATGCCTGGGAGACTCTATCCATAAGGTATATCAATCAGATCCTTCGATTCCAATGTGCTAGTTCTAATACTTGCAGATGACGCCAAATATGGGTGCAGGTGGTAACTCCGCCATAGAAAGTGCCGCAGCTCTAACCAATGCTCTGGCTAAGATTGCGAAGCAACCTCCGACATTCGAGGCAGTTAGAGGCGCTTTACAGGACTTCCAGGACGGCAGAAGATACCGTGCCAATGCAATCTGCGATGCCGCCAACCAACTCACGAGAATTGAGGCACTTGCCACCATTCCTGATATGATCATGGGACTATACGCAATTCCAAACCTGGGCGATTTCCTTTCAGATATCACATGCGACTCTTTAACAGGTGCAGAGACACTTCATTCAGAACCTATGCCTACGAGGGCGAACGCAGCTACTATGCCATGGGATCCAAAATCTGGTGTGGGTCACAAGGAGAAGAAGTGGAAAAGAGCTTTATGGGCGCTCCCACTTCTCGGAGCAAGCTATGGCTTCTCTCAGACTTTTGACGTGATTATAAAGCAAGTTTTGCCTTTGATCCAGTCAGTCCCAAAGGTTGGAGAAGTTGCCATGGGCAGTGGAAAGCTTGCCTCAGTGGTTACCAAGTACTACGGTATTGGTGGAGTGGACAAGTTGCTTTCCACTCTTGTAGCCCTCTTTACTCCCGGCATTGGCGGTTTCGATACCGCCCATCGCCTGCAAATGATAGGATTCATCGCAGACCTTCTTCCCTTGCAAGCAATTTGGGCCATAGAGGCTAATCGCCGAGGAAACTTCCTGACAGCTGCACACATTCTGTAAGTGATAAATCCCTATTCAAACCAAGTCCTTGCTAACAGACTCAAGTCCAACTGTTTATGGAGTTCTCTACCAAATACGGGGCATTGGCTACATAGCACCCATCTTTTACTTCTTGCATTATGTACAATCTCCATTAGAAAACTACCAAGCAGCCGACAACCGCCTGACGCAGATGTCGCGTACAAAGACCCTTCTTCCCACCCTTCTCACAACATTCGTGGTACCTTCCGTCGCAATGTTCACTGCTCGTGGCCTCTCAACGCGCCAATGGATCAACGGCTTCTTCTGGCAGCCATTCCCAATCTATACCTCGCTGCTTCACGGCTTACTCTCGCGCTACACAGTCACAGATACTACCAAAAGTGACCGCATCAACAACCCAGAGGCCGACATGCCTTACCTCCGAACTATCTACCGCACTACCGCCGGTCTCTCGGCGCTCGCATACCTATACATTCGCCTTGCGAAGCCATCCTCCATTTCAATGACTGATATCTTCTTTGCGGGTACCGCAGACCCACTTGCTGCCGTCTCAAACCTCACCACAGGTTTCGCGCGAGCTCTCAGATATGATCAGATTATAGCGTTTGGTGCCGGTGCATATTGGACGCTACTTAGCTTTGGTGATTTGAAGAAGGCGAAGAAGACTGATGCTCCATGGTGGAAAATCGGTGGTACCTTCGCAGCCGCGAACTTAGTTGGTGGGCCTGGTGCCGCAATGGGTCTTATGTGGGGATGGAGGGAGGAATGTTTGGCTAAGAGACCAATGCTTGGGGAGAAGAACTAGGAGTCCCATGTGTCAGGTTCTAATGACATTGGGAGATTAAGTTCTGGTTCTTATAATATCCATCTTCAATATGACTGTATCTCTCTGCATATAGAACTGCTGTGATCATTTTTCAAATAATATTTTTCAAATAATATTTTTCAATACTAATGCCGACAACCCACCACGTAATTTGAATAACAGCAAATAGTCCGTCTCGCTCAAACCAAATCCAACACTATAGTATATATACGTGTAAGAAGATTAGTGTAAATACAAGTTTCAACTTCTGCAATCGTCGGCGATCCAAAATAAATGAAGATCGTCTCTCTTCCTCAGGGGTTCCAACACCAAACATCAGCAATTTAAGAGACGAGTAATAGAGGTCACCATAATTCAACCTCCATATTCTTCAAGTCATATCATGAACAACCCAGACTAATAAAAACAGCAGGTTCCTATTAACAATAGTCTACTACTCCTGCATGCTATACATGGACACAGCAAGCTCTGATGATCAAAATGCAGTCTACAAAACTTGCAAACCCAATATAGCTCCACCCCATATCACTCCAACCCATCCACCTTTTCTTGACCAGTCAACTCCAAAGACGAAGCAAAAGTGGAACCATAATATAAACCACAAGTTCATCCACCCAAAGTAGAAACATCACTGACTTTTTCCCAGTGCCATAGGTCGCTCAAACTCCACATAAAAAAAGAATAAAAAAGAAATAAAGAAAATGGAAAAGGACACCATTTATTCATCATCAGAAGGACTCTCATCATCCTCGTCGAAATCCTCATCATAATCAAGCTCAACACCTCCGTCGTCCTCGTCTTCGGAGCTATCGCCCTCAGCCTCTAATCCTGGCACACCTCGCCATTGCACATAATCGCCCTCGAGCCATTTTTTGCTGAGTGGGAGCTGGTATGGGTCGAATGGGAAGTAGGCGTCAAGTTGGAACCAACTCTCTTCCTCACCTGCATCGGTTCCGTTTCCACTACCACGCCCATAGCCACTTCCGTAGCCTGTATCTCTTCGATAGTCTGCGTCTCCAGAAGCACAGTTTGAACCAAGGAATTGACTCAGGCGGATGCGCTTGTTAGATTCAAGAAGAGGGTAGACGTAGAGAAAGTCGAGGTGACGCGCAATCTGGGCGAATTGCTCCACAATAGGTGGCGAGCAGACCTTGAGCGGATTAAGTTTAGAGTAGATAGTGCGGCTGAATGCCTCCTTGATACCATCTCCCCAGATAAGTTCTGTGGTAGAGAAAGACGACGGATCTTCATCATCAATTATTTCCGGGTTATCAAGTAGATCTCTCCAGCGAAAACAGAAGATGTAAAGAAGTGCTTGTGTCATGGCGTAGAAAATACCGTATTTCGAGAGATCTGGGCCACGGCAGGTGAGCTCGTTATTCACACGAATTTCTTCCAGATGCTTTACAATGTATTCGAACATCGTGCGCACAACAAGTGTGGAAACGTGGGCTCCACGAGCAATGAAGGAGGCGAGGTAGGCAGCTGACGAACGTCGAAGAACCTCTGGCCGAGCAGTATCGAATGCGTAGGTTGCGCAGAGACCCGTGAATGCATCAACGAGGTCTTCGGATTTTTGTGCAAAGTGGAACATGAGAAATTGAGTGTGACGAGAACGATAGGTTGGCAAGATAATATTGCTGAAATGTTCCATGAGCATACCAAACACAGTGTCGGCTTCGAATGAGTGTGGATCCTTGAACTGGGCGCTATAAAGGGAGAAGAGAATATCAAGAATGGCATCCATCTTCTCTACGTTGCCTTGAAACTCCTTTATGCGAGTCGTCTCGTCGTCAGAATCGTCCGATAACACTGAATCAGCATCGCTATCATCCGAATCCTCCTCTTCCTCAAGTATTTGATTCGACGCCTTGATAGAAATTCCCCCAACAATAGCGCTGGCGAGCTCATCGTCCACGTCATCTAGATCAACCTGCATCTGTACATCGATTTTGACCAACTTTTCGGTGATAAGAGCAAAGATATCGGATTTGAGCTCTGCAGCGTATTCGGTGATTTTGATTAGGTTGTGAATATATGTGACAAGAACCTTCTTTGTGTCGTCGGAGAATGGAAACTTCGAGGTCAATATAGGCGCCAAGGTTCCACTAGCTGAAGGAATCAATCGTAAAAGGTATCTTAACGCCATATGTGTTCGTTCCGTTAACTGCTCCCTTGACACGGCAGGATAATCAGGTAGTCGGCCACTTGAGAGTCGTACTAACGATCCAGTCAGACAACGATCGATAATTAAGTATTGGTAATAACTTACCACCACCCAGTTTATCTACCAACATGGCCAGGACCAGTCCAACGTAACTGCCTTGAACAGTTGCCAAATTCCCCAAAAATTGTACATACAACTTAACAAAGCCCTCATCGCGACCGAGCCACTCACAGTCGAGAACTGCTTTGACGAGTCCTGAACATTTTCGGCTGAGCAAACTTACACAGCCTGTCAACGCCACCAAATGCGTTCTCAAGCTCACAGCACTCGGCGCATCAGGATCGCCTGGTCTAGTGCTGAAGGTCTCTTTGAGGATATCATAGCCTTCCGAATCATCTATGAGATGGGCTTGTATCGCAGATCTAACTTCTAACCGTACGGCTTCTATATCCTTCTCGTAGATAGAATCGTCCATAATCCTCGACTGAACGTTCGGGTCAAACTCGACTTTCTTCTTGTTGGCGATGACACCATCAGACTTGTGCCTCTTGCTTGGGTTTTCGATCTCTAGTTCATCGTCGAGACCGGCATCAGCGAGTGTGCGACGGATAGCCGTCTTTCGCAAAATGGCGGGTTTTGGAGCAGCAGTGGCCAAGGACGATTTCGAAACAGGCGCCATAGGCACCAGGGATACCATGACGGGATGGTAGTAGAGTACAGACTTTACATGGATTCTGCAAGAATGGAGGTGGTTTTATGAGAAAGTACGCGACTCGACCGTGATTGTGCGATGTGGATGAAATGATCTGTGAAGGCGAGGTCGTGTGCGCATACGATGAAGTGAGTATTTTTCGGGGTTCCTCAGGTTGCTGGTCCCCGCATGGCACGTGCCCGGTCGCATTCAAAATGAAAAGGAATTTTGTGACGCGCACAGACTCGCTAATTTCAAGACCCCATATATGAGGCATCAAGGTTCCGTATCATGATGCCGCTCTACCTGGAATATTTCGAGCACCCCATATCGTGATACGAGAGTGAAGACTACCTTAGTATAAGAGGAGAAAGGATAATCTTCACAACTGCACTATGAGATCCGAAACATGATATCTCTCTCTCCAAAACTTCAAACGATTTTTATGAATGTGGTGTGTTACCCTAAACCCCAAACACATTATGATAAGTCGTCCCATCACCGTTACCCACGTTGACTTAAATCATGAAGCATATTATAGATTATTAACCTATCTAATTATGATCTCACAACCCAGTACGAGTACTAGGCGATAAAAAAGATAGAATCAGTAGATTTAGATATATTCATAAATACCGCTCTTTTCACCAAATGATAGTCTGTTGTGACTTGAGAAGTGAGCAACCGAGACCCCCAATTTACAACCAAAGAGAAGAGATGAACAAAATACAAAATACGAAAACTGCAAAAAGGGAATCAAGGGGTATATGGTCATTTCAAGGGTAACACTTACAGACGGATGAATTTCTTAACTCGGGTCATGTCAACCCCGAACGCCGAAGTGCAGGTGGTCATTATCCCTGAGCCCTAAACACGGTGCAGGGTAAAGTTCACTTAGATATAGAATAGAAGATGCAGGGTCCTTACACGAAGAAAGATAAGTTATAATACGGATTTAGACCAGTAATATGCTTAACTTACGGTTATCATAATGCGCTTGCAATAAAGCCTTGGTGACTCTGGATACATTCATAGGCTGCGGCTGCCATATACCCATGAGAGCCAGTGAGGGGAAACGTATATATGCAGATAAGGGTGTATCCCAGACTTCTTAACATATATCTGAGTAAGAGTCAACACGTCTTAAACTGTGAATCATCCATCATGACTATCAAAATACTTATCGTTGGCGCTGGACCTGCTGGCTTAGGTGCTGCTATTGCATTACTCCAAGCAGGCCATGATGTTCATGTGAGTTGAGAAATGTAATATTCTTATAGCAAATGACTGATAAGAACAGATCTTCGAGCAATCTTCGTTTTTGAATGAAGTCGGAGCTGCAATCAGTGTTGCGCCTAATGCTACACGCATCCTTCGGGCTTGGGGAATTGACATAAATTCTTTGCAAGGTGTTAGATGTAAGCATCTTAGTGTGTGGGATGGAAATGCGGAAATATCCATCGCAAATACAGTATGTAGACCCTTTTTGGGGAGATTAATTGAGAACTGACTTCCCAAGGATGTTGACAATGCACGACAAGAGCTTCATGTTGAAGATGAGTGGTTACTTGTTCACAGAGTTGACTTTCATTCATGCCTACAACAGGCAGCTTTGAATGGATTTAATGGTAATATACCTTCTCTCCATTTGAAATCTAGAGTCTTGAAAGTGGTAAGTCTATTCTCCCAAGGAATTCGTGACATCTGACAGGGGATGAGGACCATGACCGAGCCGAGATCACTTTAGATGATGGAAGGACACATAAAGGCGACTTGGTCATCGGAGCAGATGGACTCCATGTAAGTCACCTAATGATATAGCAAAATGGAACTCTGACCTTGGCATCAGTCAAAAACCGTCGCTTCTATTTTAGGGAGCCCGTCAGAGATATTGAGTACAGGACAGAGCTGTTTTCGATTCCTCGTACCTGCCGAAAAGCTTCTCGCAAATCCACATACCAACACTCTTGCTGAAAAGGTCGGTTTGCTGGAGAACATCAATATTTTCCACAGCACCAAACTACGCCGCAGACTGGTCATGTATCCATGTCGAGAGGGTAAGCTTCTGAACTGTGCTGGTATTTACGAGACAGAGCCTGGAGCTGCTGAGAATTCAGACTGGCTCTCAGGGGGAAGTAAAGACACTCTGATGGAGATGTATCAGGGCTTTGAAGTGGCACTGAGAGAATGCTGCGCCATGGCCGAAGATGTGAAGCATTGGGTTCTTTCAACAAGAAATCCTCCGTCGAAATTCACTGCTGGAAAGCTGGTTCTCATTGGAGATGCTGCTCATCCTACATTACCTCGTATGGCCTCTGTCAATGATGGATAGTGGTGACACATGCTGACATCATAATTAGATCAGGGTCAAGGTGCAGCCCAAGGACTGGAAGATGCTGCCGCTTTAGGGGCACTTTGTGATGCGACAACAACGACAAATAATCTGCCTAAACGCTTAAGTTTGTATGAGAAGATCAGATATGAGAAATCCTTGACGGTAATGTTCATGTCGAGAATACGCAATGAAGAAAGGGAGAATATGATTGGAGAACTGAGATCTTATGTACCAAATGCGCAATGTCCAGAGGATATGCTTCGATACACTTGGCTATCCAAACCGATCGATCAAGCACGAAAGGAATTGGCTGGATTAGCTTGACAAACCTTTTTATAGACAATTCTAAATAGATGTATATATATAAATAAAGCTCATACTGAACTCTACGTGGTGGATTGAAATACAAGATATTCACATCAATTAATAAGCAAATTCCTAACCTTTCAATTGTTATAATTCATAAATAAGGGAACACGGACACTTTCAAGGTGTTAGCTTGCCAAGCAAATGTAGATTGCGCTAGTTGTGGGGCCGAGCCGAAGGTACTTGTAATAACGGAGTCGGGGGAATGTACCCTCATCATGTTTCTGCCATCGGGAATTCAAAATATTTCACCGACTGTGACAGGTTCAAAAGCAGGAGGTAGGCCGTGTTCGTGCCGATTTGCAATTGCAAATACCGAAAGATACCTGACACATTTAGACGTCGATACCAAAGATGTCGTCTGCGGAAGCCCCCCCGGAATTTAAGTGCCTTGAATGCGAAGAAGCATTCTCAAGGCGCGAACACTTGCAGCGTCATAGCCGAACGCACACCAAAGAGAAACCATTCAAATGTTCGGGATGCGATGAATCGTTTGCAAGGATGTAAGGGATCATGTGCTACTTTGCGCAAGATTTTCAAAAAGAATTGTTATTAACCGCCTGGGCAGAGACTCTTTGGGTCGACACTACAGTACAATCCATGCTCCAGACTCATCCTTAGATGGATCTGAGGTCACGATAGCAAAGACCAAGAGAGTCACTAAGGCCTGCAGCTCTTGCAGTCGGTCTAAGGTTCGCTGTGATGGTCAGATTCCATGTCAAAGATGCCTCAACTCGAAGCATGAATGCTCTTATGAGCCAACGAGGAAGCGGAAGCGAGTATCACAGGTCTCAAAGTCTGATGATTCCCACAGCCAGCATGTATCACCAGTTCCTCAGATGTCCATGCAAAATCACAACACCAATCAATCAGACACCTTCAATCAACCCCCGCTTGCAACAGGCACCTACAGTTCCAATGCTGGAACTTTTGTCCCTCCTCTTTCCCACACCAACGGCTTTCATGATGCTCAAACTAACTTTCCTGGTCCATCAACCGCCTATCAAACTGGACCGGGTTATGAATACCCAGACCTTCCACTCAATGTCGGGTTTGATCCTTGTGATGAAATCTATGAACTTTTCAACATGAGCATCGATGCTATACCAATCGGTGTCAGTCCGTTCTTTTGGTCGAATCCTCTTATGATGCTCGACTTTGATAATGGCCTTCAGCCACCACCGCCGCCTCCACCACCCATACTCCCTGTTTCAACTCTCGGAAATGGTTCTATTCCACAAATCCAGACAATTCAGAAGCTTTCAGAGACTAATATGTCGCCATCAGACTCTGTGGCAGAAACTTACAGTCAAGTGGGCACTCCATTTCTCGATAAGGACCATATGAATCCTAGGCACTACCAGCCTACCAACATAAAACAAGATATTCAACTAAATATCCCCGATATGTCTGGCATTCCTGACCTAGAAATTGACGAAGAAAATAATGCTCATGTGAGAGACTTCGACGAAAATTTCTTCAAACCACTCTTAGATATGGAAGACCAACTGACATGGAATTCGCCATTTCCCAATCGCGAGGAGAAATTAAAACTACCTCCTATCAAAATATTGAACGCATGGACGCAGCTTTACTTTGAGCATTTTCATCCAATGTTTCCAATACTTCATCAACCTACTTATGGTACCGCCGAAACACATTGGTTGTTGGCATTTGTTGTCACTGGCATAGGAGCAAAATATTCAAAGTTACAAAATGCTCATGAATGCTCACTTGCAATTCAAGAAGTAGTAAGAAGACAAGCTGCATATCTCGTAAGTTTTGTGAGTTTCCCATAGAAGGACAATTTTCACTACTAACGGGAAAGTGTGAGAATGTCAACCAATTCGCACAGCAACTATGGATGGCCCAGGTTGCACTTTTGAGTCATGTTGGGCTTATGTATTGTGGGGACCGAAGAACACTAGAATTCGCAGAGATCATGCAAAGTATTCCGACAGCTCTGGCAAGGAGGCGTGGACTTCTTGAAGACGTCTTCTCGCATGAGAAATTACCTTCTATGAACTTATCTTCTGAGCAACTTTGGCGTCTTTGGGTTCACGATGAACAAAGACGAAGACTGGGATATGGAACATGGGTGAGTGAGCATTGGTAGATACTTACTATGCTGACTATTAAACAGTTGATCGATTCAACTTTTGCTCTTCACTTCGACTTAAGTCAACTGATGACAGTTGAGGAAATGAAAAACTCTATGCCATGTGCGGAAGTTCTTTGGGAGGCGAAGACAGCACAGAGTTGGTCATCTTCGTTCACTGGATTAGGTATGTTTTAACATCATTGGATCTAAGATCATAACTAAATTTATTACAGTCCCAAAGAAGCTGCCGAATTTGAGTGCAGCAATCACTCAATCCAATTATTACACCGTATGGTCATCAACTGGTCATCTTGGCAAACAAAGCATACTCCATGCCCTATCAAGGATCATTCGCGACCGTGACTTTGTTTCTCTGGGGCCAAACGATGAGGCGTATTGGCAGGTACGCAGAAAGGAAGCGTTATCGAAAGTCGAGAAATTTATGGAGCCACTAGGCCCTGGATCCGAACAAAGCTTTGAACCTCGCTTCAATGATGTCCTTCGTCTAAGTCTACTGATGACAAGACTTGCGACCTTCTCTACCGCCGCTGTTGAAATGCCAAGCATAGTATTTCGTTATATGTATGGGACTGTAGATGATGAGAAGGTTCGCACTGCTCTTTTGGGTCTCACCCGTGACCCTCGAGAGGCTCGAAGAGCCATGATCGCTTCCGGGGATATTTACAATTTGATCCGCAACAAGAGGCCAAACTATTTCTCGGATCCTATCATGTTACTGCGCGCAACTAGTCTTATTTATATGTTTGTGAAGTACGAATATAGTGACCCCACGTTGCCTCCTATCAAGGCCTGGAACTCACATGACGGCACCATTTTCCTGCAAAGCAATAATGAGGAGAAGACATTGAATGATTGGATTGAGAATGGAATTGGGAGGCCCAAACTGCCAGGTATTGGCACTCTTTGTACCAAGCAGGGGAGGGTCAGATTATTGAAGGTTACCGGAGAACTTATGAACGAACTTAAGATCTGGAGGGTAAGTCGGAGCTATGGAAAAATGCTGAGTAAGCTGCTGGATAAAGAAATGGCTGAGTCGCCGGCACAAACTCCGAAATGATAGGATTGTATTCCACTAGTAACGATAGTGCTATTGAGGAAATCCTTCCTCTGAAAGTTTCTTGCTAATTGTGCAATAAGCTCTAAATGAAAAGCAATCATCATTCCATATAGGGGTTCAAATTATTTTAATTCTCATTCATTTTGAAATTCTCAGGGCCTTTAATTATCAAAAAAGCAGCACATATTCTAAACAATGTGCACCAAGTGGTATACAGATATACTAGTACATACATTTAGAAATAACAAGTAATTCCAGGAACGATTTGGTATCCCCTCAAGGGGAAAATACACGCGCAAGGCTCAAAAGCTCATCCCACCGTTCGTCTTTGGCAATTCGAATCTCACATTGAGGCGTTGCAACTTTAAATTCATCCTCGACTGTAGTGCCATACCGATGGGTTTTCTCATTATTCACAAAAGCTACCAGATCGCCAATCCAATCCTTCATAAGAACAAGTTCTTCGGGTTCTGGACCATGCATGATTGAGAAGCTGTTCAGAAAAATGTTAGCACAGGATTTATAAGAAGTATGTAGGCATATTTGAGAGGTAAAAAAGGTAAAGGCGGAGGAAAAGCCGTAGATATTGGCAGACTTACTTCCATATGGGCTTATCTGTTGCATGTGCAACTCCGAAGCTCATTGGTGCTACCTTTTCTGTGATGAAACTAAGTCGATAGGCGATTCTATACCTCCATACATTCTCGATGGTGACACCCCTCTCGACCAAATTCTTGACAAGTTCTCGGGACGGTGCCCTTACTTGTCCATCTGAGATAATGTCCCCAAATACTTTAGACCAGGCTTTCTTATCATTTGTTCCTGGTAATTTGTAAGATTTCAAGACCCTATCAGTAACTACAGGGGAGTAATAATTCTCCACTTGTACTCTGAGTGCCTCTATGTTCCCTTCGGTTGGGCCATTCGTCGCTGCATATAACGTCTCCTCGTTCAATACTTCACCAATTATCAGTTTGAACTGTCTCTTGATGAAATCCTGCGCGAATTCCCCACTACGTTGATATTCGTGGATACCAGGCAATATGAACTCATTGTCCGTAGTTGGGCGGAATGTATGGTGTGTGAATTTCGGAATAGCTTCAACTAAGAGGGCCGCATCAATGCCCCTTAGAGCAGCGAGCTTCTCTTTCCCCGTTGCCGATGATGAGACATGAAAATAATTGCAGAGCTCATTGAATTGCTCATCGCAATCGGCCGGGGTTTTCGGTTGTGCAGGAATGGCATTAGATATCATAACCAGACGATGGAATGGCGAGGCCTGGTTCCGACGTTGTAAGTTGCGGAACTCATACAAGGCTTGAGCTTGCACAGAATATGAACCAGCACTCCTACCAGCTAGGGTAATATTTGATGGATCTCCATTGAAATAGTGAATATTCTCCTGCACCCATTCGATTGCTAAACGCTGATCCCATAACCCGAAGTTGCCGCCGACCTCGCCCTCGTCAGCTAGAGCTGTACCAGCAAGAAATCCAAAGATATTTAATCGATATCCTATTGCTACAAAAACAGCATTGAGTTTCCCAGTTGATATCAGCTCTGTTGGATCCATTCCTGGTTCATGTGAAGGGTCCCCAATTTGGAACCAGCCTCCATGAAGCCACAGCATGACTGGCCATTTCTTTGTGCTTTGCCTTCCGACTTCGACAGGTGTCCAAATATTGAGGCGTAGGCAATCCTCAGTATATATATCTTCTGGAGGGACGTTCTTATCCACCACTTTGTATTTGGGCTGAGGACAAATTGGACCGAACTTCTGAGCGTCAAAAGCGCTGCCATTTGGTCCGGAGTATGTAAAGTCATGAGGTAATGGGCATGGCTTTTTCCAGCGATGCTGGCCAGTCGGCGGTAGAGCGTATGGAATTCCCGCGTATCTTCGGGATTTATTATCGTACTGAAGGCCATCAATAGCACCTTTTTCTCCCAGATCGAGGTGATGCTCAGTCACTTCGTAGGAGATTGTGTTTCCCATCTTCACCTAGCCTGGATTGCTTTCACTCCAGTAAGAAGGTCAGAAATTAAAGACAGCTTACAGTTCAAAACTCAGTCAATACTCAACATTGGAGGCGGGATGCAATATATCGGCAACAGCGAACACCCCCATTTATGCAATGAGATGATACTGCGGTAAATTACGGCATTATTTCTAGAGATCACCAGATCAAAGCCTAATTGATTGATACATTATGGCCGGGTGCTATTTACTCGTCGTCAAATCCAGCCAATAAGATTGCTTCCAGGCCGAGGTCGGCAAGTATTCTCCACATCCTTTTGTTATCGCCATATATGCATCAACTTTTACACTATCAAGTAAAAATACTTAACAAGCTCTTTAATCTCATAATTATGTGCAAACATTTACAATCAGTTTCTGAATTACGATAAGCTCAAATTTGGTTATTAAATAATATTCATTGCTTCGTAGACTCTCTTCATCTCTATGAGTAAACATCAACAGGACTTGTCCCATTGTACTGTTCCCTAATTATGGAAACCTCAAAACACCCCAAAGCAGATGGGCTCTGTGCCCAAAGAGAACCAGTATCAACGTAAATTTGGTAAGCCGCTGAATTGACACCTGGAATACCCGGGTTTTCATTGATCTCGTTGTAGTGGAATGGGCCAGGGCAAGCATAAAAGCTACCTATTACATGTGTTAGTATGTCCACAAAATCAAGCATTCTATTTCTGAGGGTAACCTACGGAAACCACCATGGTAAACAGGATTAAATACCAAAGTTGGTAGATAAATTCCCCCAATAGTACTAGCGGAATTCTGGAATCCTCTCGATGTATCTCCAACTCCCTCCTGGCTTCCACTGCCTCCGGAAAACTCATATGCGAGAGTGCCATCACGTGATACAAACACATATTGCGGAGAAGAACTTGTGTATAGTGTCATATTGTCTGGGGTATAGGCCCCTGTTGAACCAGATGGGTTATTGAAAATTGTTGCATTATCGCAAGTTCCGGATGAACAGCCATAGCGCGGTCCGATACCAACCCAGAAATGACCACTTTTGGCATTTACTACTGCACCGTCCAGATCAGTTTTGTTGCTTGAGTATGCTTTGAGTGTGAATTGATCAAAGGTTTGGGCAGTAGAGGTAATAGCGAGTGTTAAGACCGAAACACCAATGCTGAGGCTTTTAGAAAATAGCATATTGAGAGGATTTGGTTGTATCAAGTGTGATTGTGTTGAAGATGCATAGGTATGAGAATGGCTCAAGCAAAACTTCAAAAGGATACATGGTGTCCTTATAGATGTAGAGAGGGTTAGGGACTTACGAGAAAGTCGTATTATATTCACTAAAACATTCTATTCTGGAATCCTTCACGATGTGTACAGGGATTTCGTTGAAGAGTTAAGCATTTTACCGTATATTTCAGGGTCGGAGTTATGATGTCGCTGCTAGTGGATCCACAATGACGTCCAGGAACACGATGAAAATGATGGCAGTGCAGCTTGGAAACCTTAGATCTAAGCCTAATTAACGTTAATTTACGAACAGCGCATGAAAGAGAGTAAGCCCTAAATTACTTAGCTTTCGAAATCTGAGGAAGCACAAGTATTTCACTATGACACGATGGCAGTGAAGAGGCGTCTTAAATTAGGAGGTTGACCTTTCGTATTGAAGAACCCACTGACATTCGACCTTGTACATAACTCGTAACATAATTCAGTTGTTTTTCGATCTATAAATATCCTCACATCTCCATCACTACGCCGTTCTATGCGATTAAATAAACTATTCAACCAATCAATAAAAGCGATAAGCTTCAGTATTCTATTGTGTTAGATCCTCTTATACGTTTTTATTTCATTTGAGTCGGTCCGGATTAGCCGTGTCGATATAATGGAACGGTTTATCGCAGTGGAGCCCACTGACGTGGGTGAAGCCGTGACCGGTTGTGCTGGGAAGCAGACATAAACTAACACGTGATAAAAGTCAAAAGTATTCATGTTCATGGTCAAAAGCACATAACTTACTAGCCCATCTGGCGAACACTCTTGATATCGATCCTCGAAACACCAAATCCTACTTGAGCCAGTGGGGATACTATGTATATCATGAGTGGATAGCGTGAGGAATTGATTTGGTGCGGCTCTTTCGAAGTCAGATAACTGAGCTCAGAGAACCACTCACCCATTGAAATTTGTATATAATCAAGTAGAATAACAAGGTGCATTACAAGCAGGTAAGTCGCATAAATTGTGGAATTGAATACGACATTGTTTGCCAAGTTGCGGTAGCATTACATGAATCATTGGTCTCACGAGGAATATCGAATGCAGATATTCAGAATTAGATATATGGAAGAAACAGAGAGTCTACGGCTCTGCGAGTATACGCGAGAATATACAACAGAATCAACCAAATACAGCCAGATAGAGCAGCAAGTTGATTGGAAAAGCCCGAAACCTAGAAACTGGGACATGCTCCTTTACCAAACACGTGATCATAAAATTATATTTAGATTGTTAGATATTTGTCTGTGCTGCTCATGCTGGCTAGCACGAGCAAAACTTTATAATCAGACTTTGTTCCATAGTTGAATCAGCTTCAAATATCTACCTTCATATGTAGGTTTCGCAGCATAATTACTATATCTCTAATTAACCGCAAGGATTGATCGCCGCAAGGTATTTGCGGAGCGTAAAAGCCGTGGCTTTTTAGCAGCAGTCCTTCTAGAATTAGAGACACACTTTTCAACTACAGTACATTGTATCAATGGAGTTTGGAGAGTGACTTGGACACGAAAGGAGCATGCACCGTTCGGGGATTCTTGATCTTTAATAAGATCAAAAAGATACTCTTTCAGAGCTTCAAACCCTTGCTCTGAACGTAAGCAAAGTTATTCATTAACTTTGGACTATCAGCAATAAGTTTAGTTATTAGGCTATAAGATAACTGATGAATTAATCAGCTGAGTAGCGCTCATACTTTAAAATCCAAATATATTTTTTTTCTCAAAACTACATAGATGAGAATATTTGCGTTTACTGCCTTGATCTCCAGACTTTCTAACCGTTGAAATTGGAATAATTTTGGACCACCACACATGTAAGCGGGGTCAAGCGATCAAAGGTGGGGTGGATTTCAATAACGCTATCTCAACCACATGTTGCATCACAATTATGGGAAATACTTTGCGCACATCTATCTTCAGAATATGGTAGGAGGATGAAAAATAAACCCGGGCACTTTTAGTACGTTGTCCGACTTGGGTATCTATTATTTGGTTGAGTAGCACCCATCAATGTCCCTGAAATAGAGTACGTTATTGGCTCCTGAATTGGCTACTTGGTCTCTTCAGAATACAAGTAGCTATTTAGATCAAGCTCTTTGATTCTAGTGATCACGACACCAAGCTCGTCAATCACTAATGTCTGTGCGGAAGCCATAATTGCATGACATTATCTTGACTGTAGAACAGATTGCGAGAAGGTACACCAGCCTTTCTACGTTGTTTTTGAGCTTAGAAACTTCACCTTCATACCTTTCTTTATATGCTACGAAATACCAAATTCCTTTTTAACACATAAAATGACCATGGGGGAAGCTGTGTCTACCAGAGATGACATGACCAAAAAGCGCATATTTCTCAATGCATTTGATATGTTCACAGTTGGCCATTTATCACCTGGCCAATGGCGCAATCCGCAGGACAAGTCTGCTGAGAAACGCCGCGACTTGTCTTACTGGACTGATCTAGCAATCTTGCTTGAGAAGGGTGATATAAACGCTATTTTCCTCGCGGATACATTTGGACAGTATGATGTTTACAAAGGTAGTGCTGAACCTGGAATACGGACTGCAGCCCAATATCCTATGGCAGATCCCACCATTGTAAGTTCACCGGTTTTTGAGAAGGATTTGGAGATCAGTAGTTAATTTATTTAAGCCCATCTCGGCCATGGCTGCCGTGACCAAGAATCTAGGATTTGCTGTTACTACCTCCACCTCATACGAAGCTCCGTACGTTGTAGCAAAAAGATTCTCTACTCTCGACCACCTTACGAAGGGAAGATTTGGATGGAACATAGTCACTTCATGGAAGAAGTCTGCTTCCAAAGCAATTGGCTTAGAAACCGTCAAACACGATGATAGATACAAGATTGCGGATGAATACCTATCTGTTCTGTATAAGTTGTGGGAGTCATCATGGGCAGACGACGCATTGGTGGAAGATAAGGAGAACGAGGTGTATGCGGATTTCAGCAAGATTCGTACAATTCGTCATCATGGAGAGAAGTTTACAGTGGATGCACCCCATATCCTTGATCCATCGCCTCAACGAACGCCGTTTTTATTTCAAGCTGGTACTTCTCCTGCAGGCATAGAGTTCGGCGCGACTCACGCTGAGGGTGTCTTCGTTTCCGCTCTCTCGCCTCATATTCTAGCACCGCGTGTGCAGGCCATTCGCCAAAAGGCAAAAGAGGCAGGCCGAGATCCAACATCAGTGAAAATCTTTGCTATAGTGACACCGATAATTGGGGCAACCAAAGAAGAGGCAGATGAAAAGTACCAGACTGCGTTGAAATATGCAAGTGTAGAAGGTGGTTTGGCCTTCTGGTCCGGTGGCTCTGGGATTGACCTCAGTCAGTATGGCTTGGATGAAGAGATTAAAGCATCAGATAAGAACGCGGACACTCGGGTTCAGTCTCTTGTTGAAAGTCTATCTTACCAAGGCACTGATGTACCGCGTTGGACTCCGAGGAATATTGGCAAGGCCGCTGCCATTGGTGGTACTGGACCAGTACCCATCGGGACAGCAAGTCAAGTTGCTGATATCTTGGAAGAGTGGATGGATATTGCTGATCTAGATGGATTCAACATTGGATATGTTCTCACGCCTGGTAGTTTTGAAGATGTGGTCAATCTGCTTGTGCCTGAGCTGAGAAGAAGAGGAAGGTATGCGCCACTGGGCGAATCCGGTACTATGAGAGAAAGGATCTACGGGAAAGGTCAGTCCAAGTTGAGGGATGATCATCCGGGAAGTAAGTATAAGTATGCTCAATATGATCCTGGAACAAACGGGACACCCGTCGATGAGGAACCGAGATCGAAGCGCCAGAGAATATGATCGGTGTGATCAGTATATCAAATTTCCTCTTGCTTATATTGTATCTATGCATACATATATCTACGTATTTGCCTCAGAAAATGCAAATTGGATGGCATAATTACTGACTACGCTTTTCAATTTTATTGTATTGATATACGCAGTCATTGACAGACTGAAGCCATGTATATCTATAGAGTTAACCACTGCTTGAGAAGCATCAGAATTTTAGAGATCAACAAAACCCTCCTAGACTTACTAAAATTGCAGATTAAAGAGTGGTGTACTGCCTTAAAACGTGATTGTAGACATAAAGCGTATGCTCCCCTCAGCTAGTCAGGGATAGTGTTGATTGGTTTCCTCGTATAAAATCGTATTTCCTGTCATTGGATGTTTTGCAACTCCTTTGCAATATATTTTCTGTGAAACAAATATTCTGTATTGTTAAAAATGAAGATTTTGTGCATTGCCCAGCTAAAAGTCTAGTTGAAGTACACTTTGAAATTAATACAACTACTGATTGGCCTACGCTATTAGTTGATAAAACTCCACTATAAATTAAAGTGTGTGGCAAATTGAATATATATAAGTGGCGTAAGTCAGTTTGTAAACATATCGCCGCAAGAAGAACGTACTCGATTGACATTTTCACTATTTGGCTAATTAAAATCATGGAGCTGTCAATTCCAATATTTATCATGCGAATGGCCAAAATTTACTGAACCTTGCGGTATACGCAGTAGAATATACAATTTGAGGGTTTAAATTGGAAAATATCGAAAGATTTACTCAAACCCAAATACAACTCGTAATTATTAAGTGCACTCCTATGTGGCTCTTCAATGCAATACGTTTGCAGTGTTTACTAAATTACGCTACCAATTGCGGCTCCGAATTAATACGTTACGAATACTTATGCTGTGAGTTACAGTGCACACCACAGGCCTTAATTAAAGCGATCTCCACGCCGGGGCACACTCGTACTGTGAGTGCAATACAAGTATAGCTCCCTATTAGAATGAACTCCCTGAGTTACAGTGAATACATCCTAGGAGTACGTACCTAAGACTTGGGAATGAACTCCCGATTCCCAATTGAAGTGAGCGTACGGCATTGATAAGTGGTTGTGAAGTATTGCGAGTGGTGAGCTCACGTCTTTACAGGACCCTTAGTGAATATGAGTGCAGTGCAACGGTGTAGTCGCCCCCGAGAGTTCTCTCGCAAATGTAAGGAGTGCAAAGTCCCCTCAATTGTGATTTCAATTGCGCTCCGAGCATTATTCTCTGGTTACTTCTCCATCGGAGAGCCACTAGAATCCACGTAGTAGAGCTGGGAGGGAATATTCCCCATTTCTACCATCATGTGACCCGATTGTCTGTGGAAAGCATTTCCCACCGCAGCGAATTGATCACCTGACAATTAGTCAGAACCCGCAAGTTTCCCATTTCACGATATATATTCGAAATACCTCCGAATTTTACTACATAAAACACGAACAATTTTTCCGAATATGTAAAAATGAAAAGTGTACTGCGATTGTGCGGCCTGATAGTGCAATAAGAGTACAGGACAGGTACACGTGACTTATGAGTGCCTGGACATAAAAAGGTTGAATTCGACAGAAGTGGGAAAGGTTTCAGCATTTACTATGTAAAAGGAGGGAAAGATCCTATTTATGAAAGCCGCAAAACTTCCTACTTAGCACATACGATACATAATTTGAAACTTCGCTACTACATATTGTGTACACAGCATCGATCCATACTGTACAACTGTAAGTAGGCGTTGATGGCTTGTGCAAGGCTCGCACAAAGCTCGGGGCGAATGGCAAGGCTAAGGAAAGGAAAAGTACCCCACCATACATGAACGTAGTACCCATTTATCTGGTATGGTGGTACGTACATACATACTCTGGCTGGTGAATCAATGATGACGGCGCTTCTCATTCGTGGGGGAGGAGTCTAGGCCAGGTCAGCCATCACATTGGCTCGCTTAGCCACCAATTGATTTCAAGAGCGGAGTACATACACGCTACATACTTACTCCGTACAGTACATACATACTCCATACATACTTAGGGGTCTGCAGCCTTAGAGATATGGGGACCTCGAATACCGGCCCTGACGAGTCTTGAGAGCCCGTTGAATGGCTACATCTCTCTTAAGACGACTTGAGATGGACCTACCCCAAGATCTCACCGGTGATTTTGATGGGGGAACCAGGATGCTGTGAGCAGCAAGTCACCTCCCCGCATTTGGAATCCACGGCGTACATGTACATAGGAATTAAACTTACCCACCATTGGGGGGCAATCACCGAATCACTAGCCGTCTCCGCATCCGCGACTGGCTGGTGCCCATGACACCCGGCTCTATGTTTTTCCACCTGCTCTAGACTCTAGATTGGCAAGCGCAGAGTTCCCCACAGTCCATCCTTAGCCTAGTCAAACCGCCGAATCCCGTCGCTGATACGGAGTCGGCTAGTGATACGGCATGTGCCCCATATCGACCGGCAGCATACTACGGCAGCACACTACAGCTCTCCATATCTCCAATAGCTCAAGGGTAGCTCTGGCGGACAAGCGTGCTATTCAATCCAATGACCATCTTCCCTTAGTCAGACTACCGACTTCCGTTGCAGATGTGGAGTCGGTTATTAATACGGCATGTGCCCCCCAAACCGACGGCATCATAGTACGGCTTCATCTTTGCCCAACAGCTCCAGATAACAAGCGTAGAACCAATCCAACTGTGATCTTAACTTCAACCAAACTACCGAACTCTGTTGCGGCAACATACGATTCTTCGTCTCATGTTCAACTAGTTCTTCCTAGTTCTAGTGCCTGCAATTCATACATCAAATTAGTAAACCTCCCTTTGCTCCCGGCGTCCTTTTAAAACTAGACATCACCCTTCTTCTTCTCGCTCTTCTTCAATCGAAATCTCCACACCACTTCCCTCACTCCCACTCTTCCTCAGAAACGAACCCTCAGACAACCGTCCTCCATACCACAGAAAAACAACCATCATCATGGCTACGAACGGCAATGGCGTTAAGGTCGACAGCAAATATGACCCAGACTTCACACAGCATGTCATTGATCTTATGAGCCCGGAGACAAAACCCAGACACAGAGAAATCCTCACCTCATTAATCAAGCATTTGCACGAATTCTGTAGAGAGGTTGAGCTGAAGCAAGACGAATGGCTTCTCGGTGTCAACTATGTCAACTCTATCGGCCAAGCTTATCAGAAGAACCGAAATGAAGCATGGAGAGTATGCGATATTCTCGGTGTCGAATCGTGAGTACTTTCCCATCCGCTTTGGCCGCAACGCATGCATTTTTATCAAATATAATTCATTCAATGGCTAACAATTTCTGTCTAGTCTCGTCGACGAGATCAACCACAAAATTGTCGTCGACAAAAACCTTCCTATGGCCCCTACATCCTCAGCCATTCTCGGACCATTCTGGTCCCCCGAGACACCTTTCCGAGACCTTGGTGCCAGCGTAGTCCAGGACATGCCAAAAGACGGCGAGTACACATTTTTCCACGGTGTCATCCTGGACGTCGACACCGGCAAGGGCATTCCAGACGCAGTCTTTGATATGTGGCAGGCCAGCACCAACGGCAAGTACGATGTCTTCGATCTTGAGAACCAGACACGCCACAACCTTCGAGGAAAGTTCCGCACTGATGAGAACGGCAAATTCTGGTTCTACTGCTTGAAGCCTACTGAGTACGCCATTGATACCTCTGGTCCCTCGGCTGAACTGCTCAAGATTATGGGCCGACACCCATACCGCCCAGCCCACATCCACATTATGGTCACTCATCCAGACTACGTCGGTGTCACTGCCCAGTTATACCCAAGAGATGACCCATACCTGGAGACGGATACCGTCTGTGCAGTTAAAGATGATCTGCTATTGGATTTCAAGCCCGTTAAGGACGAGCCAAATGGCGCCGTCCTGGACGTTGAGTATGACGTTCGTCTGCTCTCGAAGAAGTACAAGCCAGACAACACTATGTTGATGCAGAACGCAAACCAGGAGAAGTTTTGATTTATTTAAGTCTAATTAGGCTGCCAGTTGGAAATTTTTGGGCATTTTTGCGGATATCAGTTTTTTTTTCTCTCGCAGGGTTAGCATACTGGGCCCGCAATAGCGATGGTCGGTAAACAATGAAGTTCAATTTTACCTATTTTAGGGGCTCGCGAGGGCATATCTTGAGTGACATGGCAATCTTGAAGTAGGCCTAACCCGCTCTGTTACTTGCAGGAATAAGCAGAGCCGGGAAATCAAAGTCACCAGTAATCCAAGAAAGTACCACTCTCCGAACATTAGATCCTTCAATTCGATTGAATTCAAGGTAACAATTGGTAATTACATCGACAAATACCGTCATGCGATCAATCTTGTAAGCTTTATGCCATGCCATCAGTGACATTTGAAAATACAGAGTGCAGTTTCCAAGCTCCTCTGCAACAATTAATTAGAAGTTGAACATCCATTCCAAACAGTGCACATTGAACTCCGTTTGTTACGCCAAATTTTGCAATTGAGAAAAGAATTAGTCAAACTTAATGTTTCAGTAGTGTTGATTCAATCATAATTAAAGACATGACGTTGAAATTGGGTTCCCGGTTGGCTGGCGGTGCTACGGGTATTTTGATGGTAGTAGCTGCGATATGGTGTTGTTGCCACATAGCTTCCCGCCACATCATCTCTTCCATTCCAGAAGCAATCTCTTAATCTGCACACCTCCACCAACCATGGCCACTCCGAAACCAAAAGTCTACCTTGCCGGCCCCGAAGTCTTCCTTCCTGATCCCATCTCCGTCGGCAACGCCCTCAAAGTTACCTGTATGACTTATGGCGCCGTTGGTCTCTTCCCAATGGACAACGTGATCCCAGCTCACATTCTCGCTGGCGAGCCAGATACCACGGGTTTACGAGTCTCTGTTGCGACATGGATACGCAATGAGAATATGGCAATGATCCGGGACTGCGATGCTGTCGTCGCAAATATGACTCCGTTTCGGGGGGTGAGTATGGATGTCGGGACGGCGTATGAAATGGGGGTTGCAGCTGCGTTGGGAAAGGTGGTGATTGCGTATTCTACAGATGCGACGGTGTATACGGAAAAGGTGAAAGACAACTTCGAGTGTGTGAGGGATGATGGAGGGGTTCTACGGGATAGGGAAGGGATGGCAGTCGAAGAGTTTGTAGGGGAGATGCTGGTTGATAATTTGATGATGACAGCGGGGGGCGTAGATAACATTGGCGGGGGAGTTTGTGGGAGTGCGGAGGAGGCAGTGAGGATGGCTGTTGAAGTTCTGAAGGTGAAACATATGGATAAAGTATAAATGCTCTAAAATTATGCATATTTGCTACATGACTATTCCTTGTCTCAGTGACTAGATATTGGCATATTAGGCTCGGGAGTTAGCCATTATTGTTATTTACGTATAGGAGGATCTTATATATATTCCATGACAAATAAAAAGTTATTCAGAATTTCATATACAATGCTAGAAAATGCAAAAAAAAATCAAAAAATCAAGTCTATTCGTGTTTTCTTCCTGTCCATCTATTATCATCCAACAGTCCTAGGGTACTAAATCTCTGCCTAACTACATCACCAAACCCAATACAATACAGGTTTATTCATGGTTAAGTTGAAGTGTAGTGGAATAATTAGAAGGGAGTGGGATTAGTGCCGATTTGGGTTTGTGAGTGATGTTGAATAGCCAGGGAAGGTGGAACAACTGAGAGTGGACGAGACCCAAAGGGGATGGAATTTAATACTTATAAATTCATAAAATCTATGATCAGAATACGTCGTAAGCGGTTTCAATGATTGAACATAATTCAGGTACTCAAGTAGCTAGGTTCATCATCACAGCTCCGACATTTGAATGTGAGCATTCGTAACTAGGAAGTGCGCTCGCTCTCTGGCACTCACACCATCGTGTTATATAGTAGTAACACCAAAGATATTTCCTTTATATACATCAATTAATTGATCTACAAGAAGTGTATACATTATGGTCTGTGACCACCAATATCCCTGTGTTGCGACAAATAGTCGTATTCTCCATTCTATTTGAGGCGAGTATATCTGCGAACTTACCATCGGTATTGATACTAGTGCTATTTCTAACATAGCCTCACGCACATCAAGAATTATATCCAATGGAGGACAAACTGCAGATTGAAGCAATGGAGCAAAGATTGAATGAAAAGGAGCAACAGATGACCAAGAACCTTTCTGACTTGTAAGCATAAAGGTATGAGTATTCAACGATATCTTTAGACCATCAAGTATTAAAACGCAGTAGACTGAAGAAATCTCAAATTCTTTTAATAAGAAATTAATTAAAGATGCTGAGGAGTTTAGTACTATTAAGACAACAGTTTCTATAAAAGCTAATAAGACTAGAGCACTTATAGAGTCAATTATTAAGAGGTATTGATATTACTAATAAAACGACGAGTAAGTGAGTAAAGGTTGATCTAACGGAGTATTTGAAAACTTTGTTAAATCCTTCAAAGTTTTGCTGATAGTAAATGATATTCTGAGTTAATTTTCTGCATATGTGACTGATAGTTTTGTATTTTTCAGTCTTTATATATGACCGACACCTTTTGAATGAGTTTCACAAAAAAAGAATTACATAGCAATTGAAATTAGAGTGTAGAACTGTTCTTGCAGTACTTAGAAGAGCTGAGATTATCAATTTGCAGGGGTTTAATGCGTGGTGTATTGTAGGCGTTCTATCGAGCCTACCAGGGTCGTAGTGCCCATACGAATAGACAACTCCATAAACAAAACCGCAAGTCACAATTTACAAGTAGTTTTCATGCGATCGTAAAATTTGACCAGGTGCCTGCAGGTGATACCATAGTATTACGCCAAGGAACAGGGTCGAGAGGCTAGCTGAAGAGGCCTGATGCGCAGCCTTCCGACCCATGCGCACAGCCTCATAAATCATTACATCTCACCTGAATGTAAGTTATAGAAACCCATTCACGCCGTGAATTACGCTCCTTATCATAATAAGCAGCTACAGCTTTATTTTGCATGCTACTAGTTTTCTCCGTCCTGCTGGTCAACAGATATGGACCCGATCAGTGCCTTGTCCCTCGCCTGTAACGTTATTCAGTTAGTTGAATCATCAATTGAAAGTGCCAAAGTCTGCAAAGAACTTTACGACAGCGGTTCTTTAGATGAAAACAATCGAATAGAGAAGTACACGGCCGAGATTACTGCCGCGAATAAAGACCTACAAGCAGCCTTTCAATGTTCCAAGCCAGCTATCAAGCCCTCAAGAATCGAACGAGCAGCCCAAGACACCTCAGAAACTGCCAATGAGCTCAAGATTGCACTCAATCGGCTTAAGCTTTCCAAATCTCAAGGAATTCGCAGACTTGGTGGCGCATTCAAGAGCACGCTGAAGACATTGATAAGTAGTGGAATGATCAAAAAGCTGCAACAGAGGCTGGAACTTCAAGATGTCGCCCTCAGATCTAGCCTTTTGAAAGACTTATAGTAAGTGTTCACCCCTCATCAGTTTCTAGGCAAGAGCTGGGTTGTCTGTCCCAGCACGGCAACAATACCAATTTTCAGATCGGCTCACATTGATTACATCTCGGTATTCGGTGCCTGACTAACTGTTTTATAAGCATCAAAGCGGGCCAAGGTGATTTAGCCCGGAAAAAGGAATTCCAGAGCCTCTCGCAAGGTCAAAAAGACCTTGTCATCCAGATATTGGAGACCCAGCGACTTCTCTCAACGAACCTTACCGACTCGATAAAGTCATCCGAGGCAAATATTACAACACGGCTAAGCGCTCAAGATGCGCAACTTGACAAAAGCGCCCAGAAGCAGGATCTCCAAATAGCAATTTTTCGTAAAGAAGAGCTCAATATTCGCAAGAGACGCCTTCTCAAGGCTCTGGCATTTCCTGAGATCAATGAACGTCGGAACATGATCGAAGGGCGGGTCGATGAGTTTGGCAATACCTATAAGTGGATCTTCGAAGTTACAAATACCGAAAGTACCTCATCTGTGGCGACTCCATCAAGAATTGAGATCTCTAAAAAAATTGGTGACAGCGACTTGGAAGAAGAAACACTGGTGGACTTTGATAAAATAGGTCAAGCTGTCTCAGAAGAAGTGATGATATCTTCCTTGGACGAAGAGAAGAGCCTAGCTGCCGAGAAGGGTGATGAGGATGACCTTGTACACGCTCCAAAACCAGATCTTCTGCTTGATAGCGCTACCAGGAATAAACAGGTTGTAGCTGACTTGTACATTAACCAACACCACGGAGATGCCGAGCCGGGCAGCGCCTCCAATACCATACCCTTCAAGGCCGGTGATGCTCAACAACCCAGCGAGGTTCAAAACACAGACCATTCTGAGACTACTCCCTCTAGCCTCATGGTCTCTAAAGATCTGATGGAGCCAATACCACGCAAATCCCACGCTTTTGTGAATTGGCTGGAAAAAGGAACCGACCTTTTCTGGATTTCAGGCAAACCCGGATCAGGGAAATCTACCCTCATGGACTATATATACCACAGTATTCAGCCTGACAATATAGGTTCTCAGTTGCTCAGGGTCTGGGCCGAGTCTCATTCCGTTGTCATCCTCACATTTTGGTTCTTTCGGCCGGCTTCGACCCCATTATTGAGGACCCTCCATGGTTTTTGGAGGTCGTTGTGCTTCCAGATCCTTGACTCGGACCAGAACTTAGCAAAGATAATTCGTGAAGATAAGAATGGGATGGCACCTTCAACTCTGAGGTCTTGTCTTCTCCCAGATGGCTCAAGTGCCGAGTCATGGACTGATAATGAGCTAAAACTATGGTTCTGGTATATGATTGAGCACTCTAATATGCATTTTTGTCTTTTGATAGACGGCCTTGACGAAATAGAGAATAGCCGAGAGCTTTTGCTTAATACAGTATTGAGCATGTCTGCTAGAAGTAACAAGCTCAAAGTATGCTGTGCCTGTCGTCCAGAGAATCCGTTTCAGAGGATTCTCAAACAGCATCAATATCTGGAACTCCAGGATTTCAATCAGAGTGATATTGAGGAAGACTGCAAAAGGCGACTGAAAGGGACTCATGCAGAGAAGTTCGCATACCAGATTGCATACCGCGCAGAAGGGGTATTTCTTTGGGCCCATCTTATCTCTGAGAACTTGGCGAGGGCCGCGAAAGAGGGTGAAAGCGAAGAGGATTTGAACCTTCGTCTCAAAGAATGCCCAGATGAGATGACAGAGTTATTTAAGTATATGCTTTTAAGGCAAGACAAGCTTTACGCAAAGCGACCCAAGCCCTACCTACGACTAGTAGACTTTGCTTCAAGCATAGGGAAGCAAACGAGCTTGCTTGAGTTATTGGTCGCTACTTTGACACCAACACGTTGCCCTAAATGGTCAGAGACATCTGGAAAGTTTGATGTTGAGTTTCTGTCATACCTTGACGAACAACTCGATGGACTTGGGTCGCGTATCGAAACTACATGCACTGGACTGGTTCAATGTCTCGCACCAACTGGCAATCGATATTGGACTCCATTGAAATCCGATCCTACCTTACTAAGACTGGACGAAGCAGTAGAGACGTCAGTGGTATTCATTCACCGCAGTGTACATGACTTCCTGCGTGAAGATGATGGTGGGGCAGCTTACTACCAAAGGTTCAACCTCACAGACGATGAGGCTGCCAGCCTGCTTGTTGCAGGGGCTGCAAGTCCTTTGTTTTTTAGTAATATGAAGATTCAAGACCGTTTCCGACCCGTCCTAATGCACTATGCAGAATCCCTGAGTAAGGAAGGTTGGGACGCAAAGACTATTGCAGTTGTGGGCGCATTCTTCAAGCAATTGGAACTTCGGTCTTCACCTACGCAAGACAATGAGGAAATCTCTTACCCCGGCCTATATGCAATCTCACCTAGCTTGTCGCTTTACGAGAATCTAAACATAGGGTTTAGCTCCATGCACACACTCAATATATATGTGAAGAATAAGATCCAAGAAGCAGATCCTACAAGACGACATGTTTTAGCTGCCCATGCGCTATGTACGTATCTCAGAGGGTTTTGGAATCGCTATCACGGTGAAATCGTTACGACTCTTTCTCCATATTTAGAGGCCTTTCAAGTATACAAAATAATTTACAATGATGATAGATTAAATCTGGGTTTCACATATACAAGCAAATGCGCTTTAATCAACCACGTGGTTGTAGCTAGGGCAGCAGATACAGTCTGTTGGCTCGACCACGAGCTGGACTACTTGCAACTACCACCAGCGTTCCTTAACCCATATGTAGGCACACAGTTGGACTTTGACGCTGTTGAGGGATGGATATTGCTAAGCCAAAGGGGCGAGGTCAAAAATATTTTCCCGACACCAGACGACGACTGCCCGTACATGAATAGAAGTTTTGAAAATTCAACAGTCGCAGTGTTCCAAATCCGGCCACAAGATATTCTCCGAACGGACATCTTCCCTCTAAAAATTGTCCGATGGTCTCCTGCTGGAACAAAGCGATTTATTCCTTTGGACGAATCTATACAGCAAATGTTCTGTAGGTCCCACACCCATACATCGTGGGACATCTTGCGGCAAGATTTCAATACCGCTATTGTTGAGGGACTCAATTTTTCAATGAATAAAATGACTGAAATCGAGCTTAAAGAGATTAAGACATGCAACAGCGAATATCTATGGATGGAGCATAACAAGTTTGTGATTAAAACGAGTAGCTATTTCATCTTGAACGATACTATGGGACTTAATTTTAGAAGTGTTTTTCCAAGAAGGAATGAGGACTTAGTCTAATATTACTAAGATATATTGATACATAAATCTATCTGACATGGGCAAAGGAACCCTATCTCTATCCCTACTGCAATCGAACCTACTAGGTTAGATTAATCGTAAAGCGCATACCACCTAACATTATCTGAATGTACCATTACGTAATAGCATCCTTGTTTATAAGGACTTTCAGTAAATATTAAAAGTAATAACCCTTATTAATATAAGTAACCTATTTTACTAATAAGTCTACTATAATTACTTATAGGCGAGCTGTTACTTCCTATATAAAATATATGTGTATAGTAGTTAATATTCTTAAGACAAATACGGCTCCTAAGACCAATACAGCTCCCAAGACTAGCCTAGTTTCAAAGGCCACAGCAGCACAGCAGCCAAGGATATAGCAGCAAAAGCTCTTCATTAAAGTATATTGTAGCTCCCAGTTAAACTCCAAATTGTAGTGTAGCCACACCGCTAACGCCCCCTCGATGCAGAATATCAAGATAGAACCATCTCTTTAAAGCATCTCGAATATCTTACGCAAAAACTTTATTACTGCACAGCATTACGAATAGAGAGTGATGGTCTCCGTTGTTTATCCAGAGAGTCCAAATCGAACGAGATAGAGTTGGCATTTATGTTCGAGCTACGAATCAACTCAAACTCGCAGCTCGGAGAACACTACCTTCCCCTGCCTCTTCCTCTTCCTCTTCCTCCTGCCCTCATTTGATTCCTCCAAGATTCTTCCCTTTTTCCTCATTTTCGCCTCGTTTCCTCCAGTATCATTTGAGGTGTTTTACCAGCCACGTTACACTGGTGATCAAGATTACATCCAGCATCCAAAAATACACCCATCACCTCGTCTTGCAATCTCATCAAATCAGTGTTTGTCCAACGAATATCTCCATTGCAATAGGATCCACGTGTCAAACGCCTACCATCATTCATATAATACCCGCCCGATGCTTCATGTAGGGGCGTATTCCCTTTAGAATTTTTGGCATGGAGATCGGCGCCTCGGCTGATGAGAAATCGTACTGCTTCGATATAACGCAAATTACTCGCTGCAAAGTGAAGGGTGGTATTGCCATCTGCATCAGCTTCATTTAGACCCGCGCCATTCGCCAGAAGGAGTTCCATCAGTGCCGTATCCTTAGTTACTAAATGTAGCGGCGTTTGTCCTTTTTCATTTCGTAGACCTGGGTCTGCGCCGTTTTCGAGCAGGAGCTTTACAATAGCCCGAGCGACAAAGGAATTAGTGTCGGTAGCTTGGGCAACAATATCGTCTCTGGCCCAAACTTCGTTCTCAGGCTGATTGAAGCAGCTAGCGGCCCAGTGAAGGGGAAGAGATTCGGAACTATCTCGGCATAATAACATATCTGAAATGTCGATGCCGCTGCCTCGACGGTCCAGCAAGATTTGAATGCCTTCGAAATTCAGAAACAAGCTACCCACATGAAGAGGAGTGAAATCTTGGACAAGCTCTTCATCGTCTCCCAACCAAGATGTCTTTGCATGCACGTCTGCACCTTCATCGATGAGACGTTTCACTAATCCAGGACCCGCCCTAGAGATGGCTAGACTGAGAACCGTTTTATGAATGTCCGCGTAATTTGTACCATCACGAGCGCAAGCACCTCGGTCAAGTAGAAGCTGCATTAGATCCTCACTACGAGCCACGTGATGGCGCGCATGGGGTTTCTGAGCAAGTATTGCTTTAATGCAGACACGTCATTGAGCTGGATAATTTGACAAAGAAGGTTGTTTCCGTATTCACCCTTTTCGTAGAGGGCCGTGGTGCCGTCATGGTCAAACAAAGCGATGGATGTAATATTATCTGGCTGATGGAACTCGTGATAGGGCGATACTGGTAGGGGTTGTTGTATAGCCATTTTTAATTTTGTCAGAAACGAGGAGATAAATACATTATATGTGTGAGACATGAGAGCAAGAGCGGAACAAGCAGCTGTTATATATTGTTTTTAGCGACTTATTGTTCACGTGACGACCAATCCACTTGCTAACGCTTGCTAGTTTCAAGAATTAGTACCTAATTACAAATTTATTTTTGTTTATTTTACAATTATTTCAATCAGTCCATCCACTTCCTTTTCTCATCATCCCGAGGTTCCTGTGGGTGCTGAGTTTATATCTGGTGCAGAACTCCCGTCTGGAAGCCAATTCTGCTGGAACGCGCCATTTTTAGGTTTGAGAAGTTTATTCCCATCAGGTCCCTTTTTAAGTTTGTAATCGCCTTGATTCGCTGGTAATTACGGCCATAGATATTGCAAGTTGGCAAAACTCGTAATTCCTTGCTCATATATCCAAAGATTCTATTAAAATCCGAATTAGTTTATGATTATTAAAACCGGTCATAATTATCAAGACCACTTATGTTTATCGAGACCGGTGATATTTGGACTGGTGGATATGCAACTGATGTTGTTTTCGCTTACAAATGAATTAAGAAGGGTAACGCCCACAGAAGGTTGAATCGAGTTTTGAACAGCATTCGAAAAGTCGAGACCTATGTACATTCTGGTCTGGATATTATTGCCTATAGGACAAGACAGAGGTTGGGTGCGTGCATTGTAATTGACCATGTTGCCGGTATTTCGGCCCCCTTCATAAGTAGAAGTATAGAGAAACTCTGCTCGGGGCTCGAGTGTGCCGGAACCAGATCGAGGGGGGCTTCTACTGACGGTTTGGCTATGATAAACAGTTATGGTGCCGACGCCGAGATGCCATATCGTCTCGGCATTCACGATCTCTTGTCTGAATGTATTTACATCCAGGGGGATATGTAAGTGAAATACGACCCAGCGATCGGCTGCAACTGTATGTGTGGTGTCGGCATAGGCGGCACGCTGAGCCGCCGTAGGAGCCACGCCTGCAGTAGGACCGATCCAAAAAGCCATCTCTAAAATAACTTGAGCACCTGACGGATTGAGCCAGCGAAAGTAATGCAGGGACAAATCACCCTAAGATATAGTTAGCAATTGAGATTTTCTTGGGGGTTTGCTAAAAACGCCTGTGGTGTCAATAGGAGACGCCTATTCCAATCATCGACACCGGCTCTAATCGAGGCCGGTTTGATAATCAGACTTGGTAATAATAATCCAAATTTTTCAAATGAACCAAATTACATACATTCAATACGCCTCTGATTCCTTGAGAAATAGATGGCTGGAGTCCATCGGGGGTACGGGCAGTTGAAACGAATTCATCGAGTCTTCGGGCCGAGATGTCTCGTTTGGTTGTTACAAGATCATCCCAGGAACCGGTATCATCATCAGAATCCAAGCACAAAATTGCTGAATTTGTCTGCAGGTTTTCGAGTCCGTTGGCTGCCTCAGCCATAGCAATTCAACTACCAGTGCAGCACCATCAACTACATCGATTGTCACCGCTCCAGGACCAACACAAACCGGCATTACCAGCGCGTGTGACGAATATTATGTCACTGTCGACGGTAACTTAGACTTTGCAGTTCCATCATTCGTTTTTTTGCTAATGCGGAAAAAATAGGCGATACGTGCTCTTCTATTGAAACAGCATACGATATCACATTTGCTCAATTCTACGCTGTAGGTCGAAATCTCCCGGAGCAATATTTCCTAATCAGGTTAATTTATGAGTTGAGAGATTGTTTGGGGGGATCTACCTTCTCTAAAATCAATCTCAATTGCTCTAGAAATACTCTCACTTCCTCCTAAAACATTTAGAACAGGAAAGCTAACTTTGGTGGTCTCGTAGTGGAATCCGGCGATTGGAAGTGATTGCACAAACCTTTGGCTTGAAGAAGCATACTGTGTTGGAGTTTATGAGTCAACGGTAACCACAGTGACCGCTCCTGGACCAACACAAACTGGTATCATCAGTTCCTGTACTGAATACTACGTTACTGTCACAGGCAAGTCAACACTTGAGTCTTCCGCAATTTGAATTCGCTTGCTAACCAGAGGAAATGTGAATACAGGTGATACTTGCGCCTCAATTGAATCAATATATGATATTACCTGGGCTGAATTTTATGCTTGGAATCCGGCGCTTGGGAGTGATTGCACAAACCTTTGACTGGAGGAAGCATACTGCGTTTCCGTTTCTTAATATTCTGCTATAGCACGCCGTTAAAAGGTGTTTTGATATAACAATTGTAATTATCTATAAATTGATTAGTACGGATTAATCTTCCTACACACCACGTCTAGACTGAAACCTCTATTTATGAAGAGGTTTGTATTGGGTGGGGTATAGAGGAATAGATATAAGGCTTGTGCGACTGCAACATGTTAAGAAACCAGCCTAAATATGATGAGAGTAAAGACCCCTATCTAGCCTTCCGAATGATGTTAAAATTAACATAATTACATATCTTTGCACATTGGGGACCACCATAATCACCCGTAGGCGAACTGTCATCCCCCATACAAAATGAACGTGCACAGCACCCAGCACAGGCCACATTTTAGTTGGCAAGCATGCTCGCCTGATGGCTCGCCTCGGACAGACATGTCGATGCTAAAATTAGTAAAGCCTGCTTGAAGCCAACACACTGCCGAACGGACGTTTTCAAACCTAGAATTTATGTCTTCACCTGAAACATCGGATTTGTTCTTTCTTATATGGATTCCAGCGGAATTGTCAACGAAACTGTTAACCCTTACAAAAGAATATTGCAACATGTTAGACATTCTTAAAGACTATCAGGATGATAGCTACGTCCTCTGCCACTTCAACTGTAAAAAGCAAAACAATACTTAGCGACCGACTTCCTCGGCGCCGACCTCAGTACATACTCGTTAGACGAAGGAAAGGGCTGCTCTGCTTTTATGAAATACTAATAGCATATTGCGTGGTAGGCGTAATCTCACTACTATACTTATCTATATAGTTTTTTTGCTTATTTTTAACTTCAAATACTATGTCCTAGATGGCAGGCTAGGATGCTGAGATGCCGAGATAACCTGGCTCACCGAGTGACTCGCTCTTATAAGTGGTCGAGACGATGTAATACAAAGTGACACCGTATAAGTTTATACCTGCACATTCAAGCTGAGAAATCAGCCTTACGGTTTGCAAATTCACACAGCCCCACAAGAATCACAAGAGGTAAAGAGTTTTATGCACATCGTAGCCTTATTAGACTCCAATGTATCGCTCTCACTCACCAGTTTGCGAACCATTAAATCATGAAGGGGGTTAGTCGTCATGTTCAAACCATAACTGGGTATTGTCGTAGTTTAATGCATTCTTCCGAAGTAAACTTTAAGGCTGAATTAAATCATAATCTGCCGCACTATCACTTCCAACGACTTCTCCTATATATAAACCTTCAGAATTACCATTCAAAACTCACTCATCTATAGTTAACAAAATGTCGCGCTATATGCCTGTCTCTCCTCAAAGCGAATCTCCGTCTACAAATATCTCTGACGCTAATACAGAGCAGTTGAACTCCCCTATACAACATAGCTACGACTATACCTCAGGTCAAGCGGGAAGATTACATAAGGTTCAACCTGCTTCTACCGCATTGGAAGGTGCACGCCTTCTTCCCAGAGAACCTGTGCCAAATCTCTCTATACCTGCAAGCCCCCCAGACACTATGGCAGAAACCATAAGCAATTTATCCTCCGACCATGTGAATTACATTAGTGGTAGCGAGCACAATGACACTCATCGGCAGGAAGACTTGCATGCACAGGATTACATTTCTCGACGCGGTTTGAATGGGGGAGAAGCTTATACAAACAGAGCTTATACAAACAGACAAGAGAACACAGATGTGCCAAGGCAGCCAACCGTACAGGAATATGGGGACGGACAAGACAGTCAGACTGTCTATTCTACCATCAAAGGTTGTACTTCTGCACCTAATCCTTCTAGTTTAGAATCCAAACCCTCATTCATCCATCGCATTTGGCTATGGGAGCTTGGCGCCTCCATTTTTAGTCTTGTCTGCATGGCCTCTGTCGTTGGTGTCCTAGTGTACGAGCAAGGAAAGCCTCTGGATCAATGGGGTCTGCATCTAGCATTTTTCTCGCCCACTGTTGTTGTATCATACCTCGGCACACTGGGAAAATCTGCCTGTCTTCTCGCTCTTACCGAAGTCATCTCGCAGTTGAAATGGTTACATTTCAAAGCAAACCCCCAGAAACTGAGTGATCTACAGATTTTTGACGAAGCTAGCCGTGGCCCTTGGGGAGCCCTCCAACTAGCCCTGTTAAAGAACCGAAAGGCATTGCTGGCCACATGTGCTTCATTTATCGTGGTAGCTTCATTGCTCGTCGATCCCTTTATACAATCGGTCTTTCACTTTCCCAACATACTTACGCAGGTAAAAGGTGCCACTTCCATAATCCTAATGAGTCAGACTTATGATCCATCCTCGCTTCCAGCAAGAAATTTGCAATGCGAAGGCCCTGCAGCAGTTGATTCCATTATGCAAGCAGCTATTTTATCACCTATATGGAATGCTACCCGAGCGCCGTCTCTTCCTTGTAGCTTCGAGCGTTGTGAGTGGCCAACGATAACTACACTTGGGGCTTGCAGCAGCTGTGTTGACCTTACCAATACAGTAATCCCAACGTGCAATGTTGGCCAGCAATTGTATAACAAACTCAACTGCAGTTACACAGTACCTGCAAGTGATGTCACATTAAATGCCGTCTTCGGTATGACCGGAGGAGCTGCTGAGCTGGTGTATTACTCCACATTGTGGAATTCAGTTGCAGGATTAGGGGTGGGCACATGGGAGTCTGTCTTGTCGAACATAAAGAACTTCCAACCCGATTCAGCCTCTACTAGTTCAGAGCCAGCTATTATAAGCAACTTCACCTTTATCAAATTTCCTCCTGATCTAAAATTCTCTGACTACCTTTCTGAGGACGGCAAGACTATCACGAAGCTCCCCTCTCCGCAAGCTATGCAATGTACTTTAAGCCTCTGCGCCCGAACCTTCACAAACATATCATACGCCAACTTCAGCGCAAGTAAGCTGACTGGTTCAGAGACACCATTGGTCGCAGCCACCAACAACACTACAAGTAGTAACGCAGTCAAAGTCCTTGTCGACTTAGAACCGACTAGCCCACATACGACAATAAACACAACCTTTCAAATCAATTATTGCGACTACGACGCTATAGGATTCTACCTGCAGGACTTGTTTACCGTCTTAGACGACACCACTGGAGTAGTTGGAATGGCATCCGACGCTTCGACGACTGGTTCACTTGATGCTGGTAATGAAAAACGCGTCACCCCAAATATGGGTCTGGCTTTTAGCCGGACTGATGACATACCAGCACTTATGCAGAACATTGCGGACAGTATGACTGAGGCTTTTCGCACCTCGCCGAATAGTACAGCTGTTGATGGTGTAGTGAAGAACACTGTGACTTTTATCGCTATAACTTGGGTATGGCTTGCGCTGCCTATCGCTCTAGTTGTTTTGACTTTCGCTATGCTCATTGTTATTATTGTTCGGAATAATGCGCGAAGAATGCCAATCTGGAAGAGCTCAAGTTTGGCTTTGCTGTTTTCTGAGCTTGATGGCTGGGAAAAGCCAGAAAAAGGGTTAAGAAGCCTAAGGGATGTAAAAGGGCAGGCGAGTAAGATAACTGCACGAGTTAAGGATGAAGATAATATGCTTTTGTTTTCTATAACATAATGTAGCTAAATTACTTTTTATTCTGTATTTTATATATATAATATATCTGTTATTCCTTTTAACATGATATAATTAATTATTATTACTTTTCAGCATACGAAACAGTTTTGGAAGACATCAAGAATACGCATATATGATATATACTTAATAGATTATTTGCTGTTTCCTAGTCTTGATAACTGACGGTTCCTAACCAGTCAGACAGGGAATCTCCTCTCTCCTTTCTTTTCAAAGGAGTACAGCCTAAGTCTCTAAAGTCATATTATAACCGCCTCAGGTACCCTGATGTAGAAGGACACAATCCAGTTACTCATGCTGTAACTCTAGTTCCCGCTTTTGCAATTCTGACCGGCCCTTTCTCAGCTCCTCATTCTCGCGCGCCATCTGTGTAATTGTAACTAGAGGAATTGGAGCTGCAATTATTTGCATGCTGTGACCACCTCCTGCTCGGTGCCGGGCGATGAAGACTGAGACGACAATAAGAGAGACGAAAGAGAGAACCCTACATAGAGTTAGTCTATATGTTATAGTTATATATAATATACGAGTCAAGGAGAATGATAAGCATACAGTTCAGCAGCAGCAAATGCTGCCGCAGCGATAGCCGCATTTCGCAGGGTCATGTTGTCAGATGACGACGACATCTCGCAAGTGGAGGCTGTTGCGTTGCTCCCATCATAAGTGAGAGTGCAGATCTCAGAATAGTTATTATAACCATTAGTAACAGAGTTCACTAAAAGGAAAAGAAAACCATCGATCCACAGTAGGATGCTGAGGATCTCAAAAGCCAGGACGGCCCAATAATTGTAGAGAGATGGAATCCAGTAGGTCAGCATAATCCACCCGTAGATAATGGTCCCGATGATGGCGGTCATCATTCCAATAAAGGCTTCAAGGCCATTATCAGATGCGAAATCAGCTGCTGAGAGACCCATTATAATGACAGTGAACAAAAGTTGCATAATGCGCACTGTTATAAATCCTCTTGGAAGAGCTGTAACGTGGGTTCGTTTATCCTGATTCTTCTCTATAGCGATATCAGAATCCCCAGTGGTGTAGGCGACTAGTGCCTCCATGTTGAAATTGTTGGGCTGTAAATGATTATGGTGTTATATAAATGATGATTTCGGTGGGTCTTAATGATATATAGTAAAGCTTTTTGTCGTAAGACTATAGTTGTATGTTCAAGACGAACGATAGAAGGGAGAAGACTTAAGCACTAATCAAGATATCGTGATATTTGCGCCAATTCGAATAAGGAAACAACAGAGTTTTATCGTAAATTGAGTGTGTTGCAGAGTATATCGCAAAGTGAGTGTATCGCAAAGTGAGTGTATCGCAAAGTGAGTGTATCGCAAAGTGAGTGTATCGCAAAGTGAGTGTATCGGAAAGTGAGTGTATCGGAAAGACAGACTCATTAGATCTTTATATCCTGACATAAGGAAACTTCCTACCAAGGCTATGTTTTCATTGACTGGGCATTGCAAAGTGCACTATGACCTCAGAATACGGCTGTGTAGGATATCTGCTTAAGTTTGATATTTGCTGACGAAACAGGACCCTCAACAGGTACCTAAGGTTGAGACCAGATCCACCAAGGCCGATAACAGATTCGCCAAGGTTGACACCAGATTCATGAAGGTTGATACTATATTAATTCAATTGCGCTGCAACTTTCATCGTTCTCACTAATAAGATATATATCGCCATCCTGTCTACCTTGCATTTGATATCATTTTATAACCTACAATTAACAATTAATTGCACTAGAAAAGATAGAAACTTTTGATTGACTGTTTGTGATTTAGGAATGATCATCTTAGGTTGAATTTAGGGTCTAATAGAGGAATTGGCAGATTTTAGATTCTGCCTTGGCTATTCTTAGTTTAATAATGAGACGATATGACAATTCACTAACGAATGGCAAAGTACTGTTTGTATTTCCTAACCCATAACGTCTCTAATTGGGATGAATCTTGATGGCATAGAATAGAAACTGTGACGACGATACAGATGGTATCGTGGGCTGAGTTCTTATAGCCCCATACTCAACAAGTCATAGATGAGATTCATTTACATGCTTATAAGTAGTTTTGTGACAATACAAGCCTCGACTGAAGTAAGTCTAATGTTGTCGTGTGAAGCCCTTTTATGTACTTAACTGCTTCTTAATACATAGTTGACCAATGCATCAACTTAAGAAAGGTGGAAGTGCACTCCCAAAGGTAGGGCAGGTTTGTTCCAATGAGAGTGCGGCTCTCAGACCAGTGTCGGTAAAGCTAGGACAAAATGACTAGAGTACGCAGCTGAGATCGTACATTGGTTAGTCGCCCGGTCATCTCCGAATGACTGCATTAGTAATACGTGCACACCGTTAGCCGATGAGGGAGTACGCAGTATAAATATGGGGCAGAGAGCGGATGCTCCCATAGTACGAGTGCTGGAGGGCAGTGCATTTCCTAATTAAGTATACCACCGCTCGAAGTGTGCTCCCAATTGAACTGCAACATACTGTGTAGCAGGGTGGCAGCAGCGTAGCTGCACAACTCCCAATTGAAGTACAGTGCGGCTCCCAATTGAAATCCCTAATGAACTCCCTTACCCTACTCCCAAAATGAACATAGTAGTGAGTTCAATTACTCGTTGGTTCACACCGGTCGGCCGGCAGAATAACCGCCTGTTAAGTTCAATTACCATAGGGTAGAGTCGCTACGGCGCCACCGTGGGAACTCCCGGGTAGCCCAGTTCGGCACAGCGCTCTAGTGGCTTCGGCCTGCCTTACCTTACTGTGGCAGCTGCGCCGCAGGAGCTGCCGGGTAGCCGCTACGGTACAGGACTCGAGTGGCTACGTCCATTCATATGAGCTGCTCTACAGGCCTCTAAGCCCACTGGGAGAGGCCCTACCGATGTAATCCCAAGGCTATAAGTGAAGCTCCCAATGATTTCAACAGGGTGGGCTAGAAGTATCCTAAGAGAGACAGTAAGGGGTGTGTATAGCCCGTGTGTAGGGAAGACAGCTTAAGGCACAACAGCGTAGGTGTTACAACCTGAAGAATCTACGATCACAACATCACGAGAACAAGGCTGCAGCAATGTCACATAAAGGAACTCACGAGACACGGGTCACGTGATGGAGCCGGAGGGAGCCCCAATAGAAGAACACGGCTCCTAAGGGCTCCAAGGGATCCATAAGCATCCAAGAGCAGGAAGTTACTATATAGATCTCTGTATTTCGGAAGTAGATAGGAGCTTCGTGCTCAACTTCAATCAATACTTTGTTACCTACCTTTGAATCCAAACTTGCCTTAAGTATTAAGTTACGTGCTTCGATACCAACAGCAACCTACCTAGTTTCACTGGAGAGCCCCTACCTCTTCGTATATCGTGCCAGTATATACAACCGCTGAGAAGCCTGTGCTTTGCCACCTACCCAGCAGCAAGAACGTATAGAGGAATGATCAGAGTAACCTTTATGAAAGCTTTGCGTTTAGAGGTCTTGAGAAAATAGAAGCCGAGGAATATACACACATATATAAACATAGATTTAGTACACCTTCGAATCGTCAAGGAAAACCTTCCGGAACTTGACCCGGAGATCTGCACAGCTCGGAATATGGACCGGCCATTATTCAATTATGGATCAGCGGTTATAATAGATAGATGAGCATCATGTAATTGCTCCGAGGGGCCACCAATCACAAATACCGTGACATTAACCATCTTCAATCAAGTACATCTAATGTTCCGGGGAGCTTATCAACTGCAAATAAATCATTCACTTAGTTATCCGCACTAATTAGTTTCTCAATGTCAACCCTTGGCACCCTCTTTTCCAACGACTAATCAATGGAACCGACTATTCTGTGGTTGCGGGCCAATGCCTGAGAACAAACGTGGAAGCAGACCAACTCAATTATTACGTACTGCGAAGGTTTGACTTGTCTATAGATATTTACAAACTCCCATATGAACTTGCCTAAACCCAGATCTACTACTTGCTCTTTCATGATTTCTGTAATTCAGAACTCAGAAGTTCAATTAAAGCTTTGGAGGTGTATAATCTACCAGTGAAGGTGCATCAAAAGCTCATCACTACACAGCGTGTTCATTCAGAAGAATTCTTAAATCGTCAATGGGAAGAAATATTTTGAACTGGTTTAAATAAAGAGACGGAATTTCTAATCCAAAACTTCTCATTATTTGTTGACCTCCTACTCCCTACTGGAAAGGCTATTGACCGCGTGATATGGTTTAATAACCTCCAATGTTTGTTGAATCTGCCGTTCATACGTCACTCCCCTCAATATGTGAATGTTAAAATGCATTAGCCCGAAAGGAGTACGCAGGCTGCAGTACACTTGAAACTTGACTATAGCCTGTCTGGTATATGCCAGATGAGGTCAAAGTTATGTTAGTCAGGTTACCGCCGTTAGAATCGAGTGCCCAAATAACAATGGCTAGGTGATTGTCGGTTTTGTGGTTGATAATCCCCTCTGGTATTGGGAATGTTGTTTGGGGTCCGATATTCTGAACTAACACACCGTAAGTATCTTTTCGTTGTTTAATTTTCAGTAGTTCTTACTATAACGTCCAAATTTGAATCCATTCACAAACAAGTGGACCCTTGTATTCAAACTACCCTCAATTTCGAATGCAAGTGGTATGTCGTAGCCATCCGGTAATGCTAAAGAGAAGCTCGTACTATAAAACATAAACTTGTGAAAAACTATTATTGTAAGTTGAACTTACGTGTATATTTCGATGCCAGCAGCTGAGAGACCTATTAAAGGCGACTTGATAGCCCAGTCATTAGATGGAGGATCTGGTAGATGCCATCCTATAGAATCAGTACCTTATAACTAATTATAGAAGATTGTCATACCCATTCGTTCAACGTAGTAGCCACCTTCATTGAGAGGTCCACGATCTTTATCTTGGTACTAGTACTAATCAGCTGGTTTTTCCTGTTGAGGACTGCAGGAACGTGGGTATCACATTTTCGCCACCCAAATTTCCTGTAATCTTCCAATTGATAGATGCGCTTGGAGACCCGAGCTCATAATTTAGGATTCCGCGAGGATACTGTAAACCGATTTAGCACTATTCCCACAGTATCATGACAAATCATACTTACTGTGATGCCACCAGATTCGTTTTCGTTGTATCCCATATGCTCCTTAAACGTAAAATATAGGGTCAGCTTGTACCTTGGTGAAGGCATAGATACATACCAGAATTATAGTTATAACATATAGCGAGTCGGTTTGCAATGTCGAAGGGAATGTAAAGTTGGAACTACCAGTCTCTGACGAAGCCTCCCCGATGTTTGATCCGATAAAAGTAGAATTAAGCCAGACTGAATATCCAAATGCATGGCCTCCACTCATTTCCAAATATAGATAGGTTTCGGTCCCTAAGGCCTTGAAATGACCTCTATATAATTGATTTCCAACATGGTACTAGATTTCCCCTTAGTATTGTCAAAGGTGTTATCTTCGCGCTTGCTTACCCCGTATGTTCCAGAGTAAAGATCTGTAGGAGTGGAGAGAGACCGAGCCCCATTTACAGTCGTCGTATTACTAGCATTGACCCATTGAGAGTCATCGTATCCTGAATCGATTTCTGGAATGCTGCCTCTAGTTTTCTATGCTGCGTAAATAACTCGAATAAGAATAGTTTATGAGGAAGTCTTACCCATGTCAGATCGGAGAGTGTAGGTAAGATAATATCCACTGGCGTGAATGTAAGGGTTCCAATCAAGCTGTTTTGAGCTGTCCGAGTTGTCATTACGAGAAGGCCATTCCAAGTTATAGTGGATACCACTTGTGGTGCAATAACCTCAATGGTTACTGTAGCATTGAGGTCACCTGAGATGTTCAGGGTCGTGTCAGATAAGCTAACATTGCGGACCAGATATGGCCCTTTGATGATTGAGAACGTAGAATTGTTGAATATTTGGCTGCTTTCAGCAGTTGGTAGGTCTACAGCCCAGAGTGTGTATGCAGTGCTTCTGTCTAGACAGTACATTAGATCACTACACGAATTCGGGAGCGAAGGAGCAACGAACCAAGTATATATACTATAATATTATCTGAAACCTTCACAACGGACTGGCCTGCTATCTTGTAACTCATTGTGATAGTTCCATTGAGGGCGTTACATTGAATAACTTCCCCTTCTAGAGTAGAACAAGTATTTGCTTCCGAAGTGTCGTTTTGAATAAATGCTGTCTCGTGGAGCTCTCCTAGGTCGCCATATAGCACAATAACATTTGTAAAGTCCACTTGATTCCTATTACTATTGTCAGATATTTTAGTTTTATTTCTTTATCACTGTTTTATTACCACATGAGCACCTCTGCTGTAGAGTACAGGATTGTATTGTTGCCAAATGAGTAGTCAGAAATATGTATCTGAAAGTAACGATTAGCGGAATACTCCAATAGATTGTTATAAACTAACCTTTGAGTCATAGTCGGTAAGACTAAGACTTCCACCAAGACGAGGTATATTCAAACTACCTTGACTTGTCGGGATGCTTAATGTATAGAAAGCTTGACCTAAGCTTCCGAACTCGGCTTTCCTAAGCTGAGTGTCAACCAATTATTAAATTGGTATAAATGAGACTGTGGAATTACCTTGCCGTCCAGAATGTTGCCCAACTTTGTACATCTTTTGTTTGTGACACAACTATATCAGTTGTATTGGTGAAATTTGAGGTAGCGGATTGTATGAGCCTAGATGTTCTATATGCTGGCGAGTGCTTTAGGAATTGCGCCTGGAGCTTGATATCTGAATATTTTTCTCTCGTAATCGAGCGGTCCTCAGCAATTGCGGCACGATAGTCATAGCTTGTGTATACCTGATGCCATGAGATATGGCCCCAATTAGTACCACCGAAGATCTGATCTTTGTTATTTAATGCACAAAATCATATGACCTATAAAAACCTACCATATATAGATTTAAAGAAGTAGTAGACATGGAGTATCGATTCTTGTAGAATATACGCTGTATACCCGCGTTGATCTGTGTGTCGCAATTGTCGTAGCCAGGGCCACCCCAGGAATCGAAAAACCCATCACCACACTTTAAGCTGTTAGCAATATTTCAAATTCGAACGCCGAGAATCTACCTCAGCAATCATATGTGGATCTTGAGGAGCATATTCCAGATACAGATCCCAGTCACTCTGTGGCAGACTCCCGGGAAGGTTTCCGCAAGCTGTAGAAGTTTTAACAAATTTCTTGCGCGTCTAAGAATCATGTTACTCACATATCGGATAGTAATCATATGCATACACATCAGGGAAAGTATCGTTGGCGAAGTTGCCATAATGTCCAACGTCATTGTGGAATGTGGGTACCACCATCCCCAAAGATTGAAATTCTGTGCCAAGAAAGGTCATGTAGTCTGTTGCTGGCCATTGAGTTCCGTCGACTGCTGGTGACGAAAGCTCATTTTCAAGCTGAAGTAGAATGACAGATCCATTATTGGTGATTTGATACGGTGCAATCAAAGTACCAACAAAATCAATATATGGCTTGATTTCGTCGTAATAGGCTTGCTCTGAGACGCGCCAGTAAAGGCCTTCTTCGGCATGAAACCTCCAACCTGGGAAGCCTCCACCTGATACCTCTGATTGTGGATCATCTTAGTGGAAAGGAACAAGGATCATTTATAGCGTTTGGAGCCCTACCTGCGTTTATATACCTAGGTCAATCAGAAATGGTTCATGTAATCTTAGAGGCTTGAAATACTTACGGACCTGGCCTAACAATTACATAAAGTCCAGCTTCCTTCGCTGCTATAAAGAATGGATCCCAAGAGAAGATTCCATTGGCTCGGAAGACGCCCTTTTCTGCTTCGATTAAACTCCAATTGATATATGTCTGAACGGCATTGAAACCGAGTGCCTTGATCTTTTGAAGAATATCTAAGTATAGAGAGGGGTTTAGAAGTCTACTCCGATATATCAGTACATTTAGACACTGATTGGTAGCTGAAATTATTGCATACCTCCACAGATGAAACTGTTAATAAATCAAGAGGTTAGTTATATATACAGTCTTTAGAACACCCACGTACTTCACCACTGTAAAGCATAATTCGTTCGCCATTGATCATCCAAGAGTATTCATCCCACGTCACCTAAAAAAAAATTAACATCAAAATTCATAGTTGCTTTGAAGTGTACCTACAATGTCTTGAAGAGCACGGCCTACATGGGTTCGTGCACCGGGTACGGCGACACCAGCAGTACTAAAAGGCAAAGTAGCACCAAATTCTATAGTAAGAAATAGCCTTAGCCTTAGAGATTTTTTAAAGAAATTTCTAAAAAAACTTTATTAAATAAGTTATATAAATTATATTAATAATAAGACGAATTTAAAATATATTTATAAGTCTAAATTAAATGCATTATAAAGCTAAGTTATATTATATAAAGTTGTTCTATATATATATTAAAATATTTGCTTACTTATATATGCTAAAATATTTACGCAATTATGCGTGCTAAAATATTTGTGTAATCATGTATACTAAAATGTTTATATATTTATACACGTTGAAATATTTGTGCAATTGTGTATATTAAAATATTTATGTAATTATATAAATCATTTATAATATACTTATATAATTGTAGCGATTATATATATTAATATATTTATATATATATATATAATTAAATATAAATATATATAATTATATATAACGTAAGAGTTCCTAATTTAGAATAGTCTATAGTAAGAAATAGCCTTAGCCTTAGAGATTTTTTAAAGAAATTTCTACTATAATTACTTATAGGCGAGCTATTATCCCCTATATAAAATAGATGTATACAGTACTTATTATAAGCTACATTTTAGTTAGTAAGTATACTTACTTAACGCTTTGCTTAGTAAGTAAGGTGTTTATAGTAGGTAAGGTGTTTATTACTAGTTAGCGAGGTGTTTATAACTAAGTAAGGTGTTTATTACTAGTTAATAAGGTGTTTATAGCTAAGCTAACTATATATAGCGAACTTATAGCTAGGTAAGGTGTTTATTACTAGTTAGTAAGGTGTTTATAGCTAAGTAAGGTATTTATTGCTAGTTAGTAAGGTATTTATAAGTAGTAGGTACCTAGTTTAAGTGTAACTATAGTAACAATTGTTAAAGTTTTAAAAATTTACTTAATTATAAAAACTATAGCATTAAACTCCTAATTGAAGTGCAACTCCTAGCTCTTAATTAAACTTTAACGCGCTCTTAAGGCTATAGTAGTGTAGCTTAATTAAAGGCTATAGTAGTATAGCTTTAAAGGCTATAGTAGCGCAGCTCTTAAGGTTCTTAAGGCTAACATAGCACTTAATTGAAGGCTATAGTAGTATAGCTTTAAAGGCTAATATAGTATAGTTCTTAAGGCTATAGTAGTATAGCTTTAAAGGCTATAGTAGCACTTAATTAAAGGCTATAGTAGTGTAGCTCCTAAGGCTATAGTAAAGACAGTATAAACTAGGTTTAGGTTAGGAATTTAAGAAGGGACTTATATATACTAACTCTACACCTATAACTTAAGAGGACACTAAAATTAAGCAATTAATAGTCTTTAATTGCCTAATACTAATTCTATACTTAGATTCCCTTTATTATGTTGTATTATAGAGTTATATGTTGTTAAAGTTAAGTAGTTTTAGTATTCCCTTTACACTTAAATTCTAAAATGTTGTAAAGTATTAAGAATTAGGTTATATAACTTTAATTTAGTCCTACACTCTTATTAGCTACACGCCTTAAGGCTTATATAACCTATTCCTACTTAGAAAGAGCACTTAAAAATCTTAAGTATACCTTTAGTAAGTATCTATACTTTATATATAAGCTCAGATTAATTTTAATAAAATCTATTATAGAGTTATAGGCTATTAAAGTTGGGTAGTTTTAGTACTCCCTTTATACTTAAATTTTAAAATGTCGTAAAGCATTAAGAATTGGGTTATATAACTTTAATTTAGTCCTACACTCTTATTAACTACACACCTTAATACCTATATAGCCTATTCCTACTTAGAAAGAGCACTTAAAAATCTAAAGTATACCTTTAGTAAGTATCTATACTTTATATATAAGCTTAAATTAATTTTAATAAAATCTATTATAGAGTTATAGGCTATTAAAGTTGGGTAGTTTTAGTACTCTCTTCACGCTTAAATTCTAAAATGTTATAAAGCATCCCTAAATTAGTTATATAGCAGGGACGGTGCAAACCGGGTTCGGGTTAGGAATTGGGAGACGGACTCGCATATACTAACTCTACGCCTGCGACTTGGGAAGGCACCAAAATCGGACAATCAATAGTCCTCAATTGCCTAATACCAATTCTGCACTCGGATTCCCTTTATCTCGTCGCATTATAGAGTTATACGTTGTTAAAGTTGAGTGGTTTTGGTGTTCCCTTTGTGCTTAAATTCTGAAATGTAGTGAGGCATCGAGAACTGTGTCACATAACTTTGATTTAGTCCTGCACTCTCATTAGCTACACGCCTTAAGGCCTATATAACCTATTCCTACTTGGAAAGAGCACTTAAAAATCTTAAGTATACCTTTAGTGAGTATCTACACTTCATATATAAGCTCAGATTAATTTTAATAAAATCTATTATAGAGTTATAGGCTATTAAAGTTGGGTAGTTTTAGTGCTCCCTTCGCGCCTGAATTCTGAAATGTCGTGAGGCATCGAGAATTGAGTTATATAACTTTGATTTAGTCCTGCACTCTCATTGGCTGCACGCCTTAATGCCTATATAACCCATTCCTACTAGGAAAGAGTACTTAAAAATCCTAGGCATACCTTTAATTAGTATCTATACTTTATATATAGGCTTAGATTAATTTTAATAAAATCTCTTATAGAGTTATAGGCTATTAAAGTTGGGTAGTTTTGGTGCTTTATTCGCGCCTAAATTCTGAAATGTTATAAGGCATCCCTAAATCGGTTATATGACTTTGATTTAGTCCTATACTCTCATTAGCTACACGCCTTAATGCCTATATAACCCATTCCTACTAGGAAAGAGCACTTAAAAATCTTAAGTGTACCTTTAATGAGTATCTACACTTTATATATAGGCTCAGATTAATTTTAATAAAATCTATTATAGAGTTATAGGCTCTTTAAGTTAGGTAGTTTTGGTGCTCCCTTCGCGCCTGAATTCTAATATGTCGTAAGGCATCTAGAATTGAGTTATATAACTTTGATTTAGTCCTGCACTCTCATTAGCTATACACCTTAAGGCCTATATAACCCATTCTTACTTAGAAAGAGTACTTAAAAATCTTAAGTATACCTTTAATAAGTATCTACACTTTATATATAGGCTCAGATCAATTTTAATAAAATCTCTTATAGAGTTATAGGCTATTAAAGTTGGGTAGTTTTAGTGCTCTATTCGCGCCTGAATTCTGATATGTTATAAGGCATGAAGAATTAAGTTATATAACTTTGATTTAGTCCTGCACTCTCATTAGCTACTATATTGTACGATAATATATAAGCCTTATTATACTATATAGTAGCCTTATTGCCTAAGCCCTAAAAAGCGGTATATAGTATAGAATATTCTGAGTTAACAAGCAATACTAGTTATTAACTATATATTATAACAATAGACGACCTTTATTATATACTATAATATGCCTAGATCTCGTCTAAAGAAGTATATAAGTGAGGAGGAAGCTAAAGCTGCAAATAGAAGGAAGAGTTGAGAATGGTAGAACTAGCATTTACAAGGATATAGAGATTTAAATGGAGATATAGTAGAAGATGAGGAGGTATATTTAACATAAGCCTTAATAGAAGAACACAGCTAAAATATAGATATAGGCTCTAGATAGGAACATTAAAGGAGATGTTGGACTAAGCTAAGCAATATAGAGTATTAAAGCCAATACTAACCTAGTCTCTAACAATAATGATTCCCCACCACGTTTACTTAGTTCCACCCAGCCTATCTAGTTATATAGAGAGATGAGTTGGCTTTAGCAGGTAAATCGAGGGCTTGAATTCTAAGAAGGCCAATAGACCTAAAGCTAGAGTTAGGCTAGAAGCCAGAGTTAGGAGAGGCAACGGTCTAGCTCAATAGCACTAAGTATTCTAAAAGTAAGATATATCCCTATAAGCTAGCTAGAGATCTATACTCATATATATAAAGGATATCCTAGAGCTTAAAAGAACACTTTAAAGTCTCAATCTCAATGTTAAAAGAGCCTCGCAAGGCGGATCAGATGATGATGTTGTAGTCCAATTTGAAGATGACTATAAGGACGAGTTAGAGTATAAAGCTGAAGCTGAAGGAGAAGGAGAACGGGATCCTCAAATTGAGTTAGAGGCCGAAGTTAATTCTAAAGTTGATTTTAAAGTTAATTCTAAAGTTGATTCTGAAATTGATTCTGAAGTTGAATTGGAAGCTGAATTGGAAGCCGAAGCTGAATTAGAAGCTAAAGCCGAAGCCGAAGCCGAAGCCGAAGCTGGAGTAGAAGTTGAAGCCGAAGCTGAAGTTGGAGTAGAAGTTGAAGCCGAAGCTGAAGCCAAAGCTAGAGTAGAAGGCAATTCTGAAATAGCTCCTACCATTATAGATCTTATTGAACACCTTAAAGGTCTAGATAACTATTATATAAGGGAAGACGACGAGGAAGAAGCCCCAATTAAAGGCTAGATCAACTTGGAAGGACTATAAGAGCTCCTTGATCCCTAACTAGAGCAGAACCAACATATCCTAGATCTCTTTAGCCGACTAAGTATATTCTATAGCTAGAAAGAGCTCTCTCTATAAAAGGACCTAGTTGAGGAGGATGAGGGCAATGTATTTAAACCAATTGAGTAAGACCCATCTAGATATAAGGAGATATTTATAGGGGTACGA